>CP144066.1:3970000-4570000 GCA_036428585.1 Kwoniella sp. CBS 9459 | reverse complement strand
AGGTCGAATTTGAGCTTGGCGATGACGTGCTTCTGGGTGAATGACCATGACCCGAAGCTGAAAGGTGCATCGACTGAGTCGAGGGAGACAGAGAAGGTAATCGCGAGGAGGAGGACCCGCTTATGCTGAATGCCTGTTGATAAGCTGAAGGCGATAGTGTATCGCTGGCACCAGATATCGAAGGTGAGTGGCGCAAATGTTGTTGGTGTTGCTGTTGTTGGTGAATGTCCATATTGAACCCTGCACCAGGTACGTTCAACAGGGACGAAGCATCTAGCATGTCAGGCGGGAAGAGTGAGTTGCCCGCAGAAGACATCGAGCTGTCGAAGAACAGATTGTCATCGTCGTTCTGAGCTGACGCCATGTTGGGCTGGGGTTGGGAGGCGTATAAAGTCGTCGGCATGAGACAGTACAGTTCGCTAGGCGCTAGGCAATTCGGTTGTGCGGTTCTTTCCGTTCGATTGTCCTTGTATTATCTATGTTTCAAGGATGTATATAGCTTCAATGGTGTCGCCGCAGTGGTTCTTGTAATTCGATAGCGAGTCAGAAGAGTCCAGAGTTGAGGTATGCAAGAGTTGGGATGTTGTAAATGCTAAGGCCCGATGAGATGCATTGCATTGTATTCGCATCGTTCGAGAAATGCAATGCGTCTCAAGACGAGAAAGTGGAACGATCAATATTGAGAACATGGTACGATGATTAGGACTGCCACGTGGTATACTCGGTTGATATTTCCTTATCAGGTAAACATTTGCCACCCATCTCGGGACCCTTTGTTATTGCAATAGATAGCTTAGTGCAGACAACATAGCATAATGCATGACATGAGGGAAATGATCCTGATGTACATTTTTGCTGGAAGCATACGTTGATGAGCTGTCATCGTCTGCTGCGTCCGACATCGGCGGCGGTGCGCATGCCTCTCCGTTGTCCGTCTTTCTCCCTTCTGTTGTCATCCGCCAGCTGTCTGGCCTTCGCTCGAGGATCGATCACCTAATTGGGACGTTGAGTCAGCCCCCGCGGATACCACGTAGGTATGGAAAGTTGACAGGTTATCTTGCTCACAGAATACTCTTCCTCCGCCCGTCTCGTCAATTCTTTCTCATCAACGATGAACTTCAGCTTGTGTCGCATCCATCCGACATCATCATCCACCTCCAGGTCCTCCTCTCCCTCCACGACCTCCTTCGTCCGTTCGTTTTCGTCACCCCGGCCGGCATCTCCTTCGTCATCTTCAACCGGCTCAGCCTTAGCCACTTTACTGCTGAAACGGCTCATTTCCTGTAGCAGATCATCTTCTTCGTCCTTGCGTCCACGTTTATTTCCATGCTTGGCAGCAGCTCTCCCTCGTCCCTTGGAGTACTTGGCCAATTCTTGTTCCAGCACTGACGGTCCTTTCCTTCTCTTCGATTCTCGATGAGAATCGGAATCGGACTCGGATGCATTGCCCTTCCTGTTCTTCAAGCGACGCAGATCTTCTTCCATTCGTTTGATTTCCGCTTGTCGAGCGGCGCTAGGAACGTTACTCTATTAGCAGTGAACGCTGTCATAGACGCAGATCCGGCTCACCTGCTTCCCGCTTTCTCTCGCTCATGTTGCGCTCGAATCTCCTTGAGGTCCACGGCAGCCTACAGCTCGTCGCAGTCAGCTAGTATGTCATGTGCACAGGAGGAGTCTGACACACCTTCTTCTCTTTCTCCTTCTCCGTTTCCTTCTTGCTGCTCGATCCGATATCCTTCAGTGATTCCGGTACGTCGACAAACGAGGGAACCGGTTTGGCCGGAGCTGGCACCTCGGGTTCCACCACTGTATAATAGTCACAGATCAGCATCCAGACACTTTCGGAAACGAGTGCTTGCTGTTCATTGAAAATCAGATCACTTGTACGCACAATCTTGTCGGGTCATGCCTTTCTTCTTCACCTTGACCTCGGTAGCCGGTATCTCCTCCGAATCTCCGAACGATAAAAGTCCAGTGTTCCTGTTGCACTCGTCAGCTGTTCCATTCTCGGTATAGACCGAGCCGGAAATACTCAGCTCACTTCTTCGCCTTTGCTCTCTTCTCTCTGAACTCCATATCCTTCTTAGCCTCCAATCTCGCCTTCTGTTGCGCTTTTCGCTCTGCAGCTGTGATACGGGGAACGATGTCGTCGAAGGGATTTTCGATAATTCGTATTCCCTTGATCTTCGGCGGTCTAACATTCACAGTGATAGGCGAAATCAGCTTCCATCATATGCGATGCAGGAGATTCAGACCTCACACGACAGGGCGTTCCTCTGCATCGATATCGAGGTTTCCCAAATCCACGACATCTAAGCCGCGAAAAGTGAATCAGCTTGAGGTACAAGTCAATGAAGGGTTACATTGGCAAAAGTCTCACTGTAAATAGTATTTCCGACGATCTTGCCGAACAGAGTATGCTTGTTCGTGAGCTCGTCCGCTTTATCTAGCGTGAAGAAGAACTGAGATGTATTCGTGTGTCGTTTCCCGTTATTGGCCATACCAAGCAGTCCACGCCTTGAAATTTTCTCCATCAGTCACAGCTCAGTGATACCGCGAGTCATAAGCACATAACTCACCTGTTGAACTTCAGACGAGGGTGTATCTCATCTTCGAAGGGTTCTCCATAGAAACTCTCTCCTCCCATTCCGGTTCCCGTTGGATCTCCTGACTGGATGATGAACCCGGGCACAATTCGGTGGAAGATCACTCCGTCATAGTATCCTGTATATATCTCACATATCAGCTTTGAGAGACGAAGTGTAACTGTGAGAGAAGGAAGGCTCACCCTCCATGATCAAAGCCAGGAAGTTCCGCACGGCTTTTGGCGCTTCTTTCCCCCATAATTCGACCTAAGTACATGTGGATCATCAGCTGAATCGTTCCACAGGCACCCTAGCGAGCGACAAGCTGACCTCTATATCTCCCACTGTCGTGTCAAAGATGACTTTGCCATTAGTGGCAGGCTATGATGATCATCAACTAGTCAGTCCACAGCTCGCGATATGTGGAAGTTGCGCAGGAGTCGCTCACTTCGGTGACATAGCTATAACGATAATGAAGATCAGCTTTGAATCTGCTTCCTGCATGTGCTAGTTCCACTCACAGATTACTCATGTTTCCTTCTGGACCCCTGCAAAATTGAGTCGTAATAAACTCCTGAATCTTTTCAGGCCAGTTGAGCTGAAGAAGCAAGTCGAGACCTAACTTTCAGGCCATCTGCCATTGCAATATTATCGTTAACTTACAACTTACAGTCACAGCAGTCAATGGTCGGTCAGCGCTACGATGGGCCAGTCACGATTAAGTGATGACGTGTAGGATTATTTGTGTGGGTGATACAGGCATAACTGCCACTAGCGGTAATATCGTACCTTGATGTTAGGATATCACCGTACGAGCAGCTGTGTTTGCATTTGGTGTGACTTGGTGACTGCAGCAGCAGCAGGCAGCGGTGTAACGCGTGGATTACATACGCCTATCCTAATACCCCTACAATCACCAACAGCGCAGCAGTCCAGGTATCTCTTCACCGACCTCGGAGAGCCATTCAGTCTTCAACAGTACAATCATTCGACAGCCCGAGATCAATCTTGCATACCCCTACATAGCCCCCACAAAGAGAGCATAGCGAACGCGCTGTTCCCTTACTGCTCACGACATCTACTCGCCCTCACGGAACCACTCTCCGTATAAATCGCTCAACGTCTTCAGCTTCCAACCTCACACATTCCAACATGTCCGAAGGTCTGACACGTCGACGAGGCGTCGGCGCCTCCCCTGCTATCGGGTCCTCGTCGCCCTCACTCTCCGATTCCGGGACGTTCCCATCCTCATCCACTGCGCCCAAACGACAGGGATCATCGGCGCCAAATAGCGCGGCAGGAGGCGCGAGTGGAGCGGGCGCAGTCGAAGGGCGAGGCAAGATTGCGTATGACCCCAGGGACTTCGAGAATGGGGGAGAGACTGAGACGATGCCTAGACTGACGATCATGGAGGAGGTCTTGTTGCTTGGACTCAAAGACAAAGCCGTGAGTGGAGCTGTGATTCACCGCTAGTTGTCCTCCCCTTGTGTCCTGGCCGATCTTTTCGTCTTTGGACGTATCTGTTTCCAACTTGAAAGCCCATGAAAGAAACTGACTTGTATTTCAACATACAGGGGTATCTTTCGTTCTGGAATGACAACATTTCATACGCCCTTCGAGGATGTATCCTCATTGAGCTCGCTCTTCGACGTCGAATTGCAATGGTGCGAGATCCATCAAGGCGACGACTCGCCCTCGCCGACAGACTCATCGAGGTCATCGACGACCGACAAACTGGGGAGACTATCTTGGACGAAGCTCTGAAGATGATGAAGTCGAGCGAAAAGTATGGAACCGGCGCTTGGGTCGACCTCATGAGTGGTAAGTCGCCCACACCTAGAAAGACCCCATGAAACCCCGTCAAGAGAGTCCGAGATAGAATCGCCGTGGGCCTATGAGAGGGTTCCGTGTCACAACGAGACACTTACGTTTTTCGCACGGCTTCACAGGTGAAACGTGGAATGTGATGAAGATTGGTTATCAGCTCAAACAAGTCAGAGAACGACTCGCCAAGGGCTTAGTCGACAAGGGTATCCTGCGAACGGAGAAGCGAAATTTCTTGTTATTCGACATGGCCACGCACCCTATCGCAGACATGAATGCGAAGGACGACGTAATGAGGAGAACCTTGACACTCTTGACGGCTAGAACGGCCGCTATCCCACCCCAGGCTCTGCACAAGGAGGGCGTCAAGTACAGGCACATGCGAGCGGTAGTCTTGGTCTGTGCGGGTGAGTGGAAGGGAACTTTGATGAATGAACAGAGCTTCAGCCAAGTCAACAGTGAGGTGCTGTGCTGACGCTTTGCGGTATGTCTATAGCCTATGCTTCGAGTGTCCTTGAAAATGCTCTGCAACGCCTGTCATACGACTCTCGGGAGGCAGCTTTCGCGCGATGCGATGACATCCTCGCCGAATTCTCTACGTGGCCCTTCGGCGTGACGACATCCAACACCGCCGGTCCTGTGGCTATCGGTGGCGGCACCCGAAGACGAGAAGGCGGAAGCGGCGGTGTCGGTCGAGAAAGCGTGCAGGAGCTCATCAGGGAGGTCAGAAAGGAGATGGCGGCTGGCACCACTAGTCAAGCCGGTGCAGGAGGCGGACAAGAGGAACAGGAGGAATTGTGCTTTGAGGTCGTCGCTACCGTTCTAGAGATCTTTGGACGCATGGACAGCTTGGTGAGTCATCTGGCTGATTTCAGCAAGAGTCGGTTTGTTCGTAGTGCAACTACTGATCATGGTACCCTGCCCCCAGCTGTAAATACAAACTCAAAGTCGACAGCAACCTCTCCTGCAATCTTCCAGCTGCTCGTGGTGCACGAAAAAAGAATTGTCGATATCCCTCATATCGTGTACGAATGCAAGAGACAATGGAGAAATGGAGACCGGGAATTGATACATACCCTACCTAGACGACTTTCGATTCTGCTCAGAGCTATTACCCTCTACATATAAGTGATACGATCCGAATTCCTTACGATTCATTTTGGTTCCACTTACAACCTAAGGCGGGGGCGTCTTCATCTTTCGAGTAGGAGAGCTTGTTCCGTGAGGCCTAGGACTGTCGTCCCAGCCCGCATAATGCTTTGTATGCAGGTCATCATCTCCCACTCACCCACCAGCCTGCGTATCTGCATTTGCATCTTGCATAGTGGAGATGTATACAGTATATGTATATGGACATCCAGCTTGATAGGCGTTCTTAGGACCTGTGCCCTGTTCATCATAACGCGTCGTACCGTCGTACTCTTACGGTGGAACACGTACCTCACTGTAGGCATAAGTTGACTCATCTGCCCGGTAGTTAGGTAGTAGTACGTTTATGCAACTCTAGTCAACCTCACGTCAACTACTAACTTATGACATCCCATTCAAACTCAGCGGTCAGACCTCCCTGGTGCAGCTCCCCACATGCATATAATGTAGAATCCTCCTGCTTGTACAAGAGTCCCATTAATCGGGACCCCTTCATTTACGCTGCAGCAGCCCGCCGATCAAGTGTAGAACCAGACATCTCCTCACAGTCCCGGTCAGCATGCCCCCTCCTCACGACTACGACAATGGCGATGAGGGCGACGAGGAACATTCTGAAGAGTACGATGATGAGGATTGTGACGGATACTCGTACGGCGATGGACCACCTGAGACCGAGGAAGACAGTGGGTCTGATGCGTCAACAGACGACGAGTTCGAAGTCGGTGAATCGACAGGTCCGCTTTTCGATCTCGGCGAGACGTTGGCTCAGGCTATAAGGGGTGTGGGAGACTTTAGCTTTGGCGGGGCTGCCGACTTTCTGCCAGCAGTCCCTACGTTGCTCGTCGAAGGCTATGGCGACGTCACTCTTCCGCTAGTCGATTCGACCCAGGCTGAAGAGCTCATCAGAGTGTGCGAACGAGCTCCCTTCGGTCGCGGCGATGAGACTCTGACCGACACATCGATCCGTAACTCCTGGCAGCTCGATCCATCGAAGCTCGAGATCACCGATCCAGAATGGTCAGCTGGAATTCAGCGGGCCCAAAGTATTATCGCCGCGAAATTAGGAGTAGCGGACGTACCGATCACTCTCGAGCTATACAAGATGCTGCTCTACAAGACTGGTGGACACTTCGCCAAGCACCGAGACATTGAAAAGGCGGATCGCATGTTCGCTACCATGGTGGTCCAACTCCCTTCTTGTCACCAAGGTGGACGACTCATGGTCTACAAGGACTCAGAGACGGACGCGATCGCACATGATTTCGGTCACACAGCTGGAACAGCGCCTTCCATGTGTCACTACGCTGTACATTACGCGGACGCCGAGCACGCCGTAGAACCCATCACCGAGGGCTACCGAGTCGCTCTGGTATATTCCATATGCTGGCCGGCACAGTCACCTCGCACGATGCCGACTGCTCCGCCTAGCACTCGTGAGATCATGGCCCGACACTTAGTCAGTCTCGCGAATGACAATCGCCACTTTCACTACTTTTTGTCCCACGCTTATACACCGAAAAGTATCGCTGAACTCGGATCTCGAGCACTCAAGTGCGAAGACCGCGCCAGACTGGCCAACTTGTGGTCTGCCAATGACACCGTCGACAAAGCATATCAATATGTGTTCTACCTCGGCAAGGCAGAGCGGACTTCGTGGTATGGCGGTGGTGGGGGAGCTTCCGGCTATGACAATTGCGACTGGGACTTGTCAGGGTCGTCAAAGAGCATCGTAGAACTGTATGGTCTGGATGGGAAATCACTCAGCGAACGTACAATCGAGAGGCCGCTAAACGAAAAGGACACCCTCAATCCCGACCGTCTCACAGCAACCGGGTTGTGGAAAGGACACCGCACAACGACTTACGAAGGTGACCTCGGCAACGAAGGACCAACCAAGGACACGACCTACCACAAATACATCTTTCTCGCTCTCCCTCCAAGAAGTCTTTGGACAGATCTTGCCCAGTATGTTGGGGACGAGGCAGCCTTTTACGCTTTGAAGCAATCGGGTGTATCGCAGGATGCCCTCAGAACCTTCCTGGGATGTCTTACCAAGAAAGACGCAGACAAATCCGCAGATAGGCGTTCATCAGCACTTCCCACTGTGTACTCGTACTCTATCGACGCTCGTGGCTACACACCATCTCAACCGCTAGACAACAATTCGTTCCGGCATTCCGTTTTCGAAGAAATTCTCAAGATGCCGAGGGGACCGGATAGAGGAGCATTGGCACAATTATACGTGATCGCTTTCCCATCTTGCGTGAATATGGCCTCCGCCAGCGAACCTGTGGGCAAGTGGGCTGATATGCTACAACTCATCAACAACGATGACCTTTGGCAAGCCGTAAGATCGACTATCGTCGGAAAGCTGCAAGGCGAATTGGGTCATGTGCACCGTTTCGTCTTGCAATGCTTCTCATCCGGTATACCCCTTGCCGAGTGGCAAGATGTTCTCGCTATCGCAACTCAGCCTCGAACTCAGCTTCCGTCTGATACCGGGCTCGCCTCAGAGTTGAGCCAACAAGATACCTGGAAGTCGGCACTCTTCATCCAGGATGTAGAATTCTGCCGAGTGATTGTCGATCAGTATGTCCAAATCGATCCCTCGAAGCTACACAAAGCAGTCGCCGTCATACTCGACCTGTACAAACACTCTCGCCAGTTCTTCTCTCCGGAGAAGCGGACGCTACTCTCTCCCCTTCTCCACCGACGGATCGCTTACAATGTCGAAGCACAGAAGAAGATCGCTAGAGCCAACGCTGCAGGTATGTGGGTATTCCCTGACGCGATCTTCACCCCTCGGCCAGAAGTGCAACGGTTCTTCAGAAGCAGAGACCGAACAATGACGCTCTACGGCTTTGATGGGATCGGTCACGCCCGGAACTTCTGCAACAAGTACCAGAAAGAAGGTCTCAATGCGTCGTACACCTTGAGTCCAGGTGGAATTGGGAAGAAGGCATTCGTGGAGATCACTAAGACTGAGGGTGAATCGAACAAACGCAAGAGGATGTCCGAGATTCTCAAGGAGGAATTGCCGCTCTTGAAAGCTATTTGTCCGGAAGGTGCAGATGACACGTTGGCAACGCCGGCTACGAGTGCTGCATCACCGACTCGCGCTCCGGCAGCCGGGTCAAAATCGGGTCAGAGAAAGTCAGGAGCTCATGAGGCCGATAACAACAGTGATGACGATGTGGTGTTCACAGCGAGTAAGAAAGCTCGAGTCAAGTAAACCGACGATCGTAGAAATGAAAGCTGTACTGCCGAAATCTTGGTACTTCCACAACATGTAGATAACGAAATTGAATGAAAATAAATCTCTAAATGACCCAATGAATGTATTGATTTCCGCTGCCAAAGTATAAGTTTATTCGGGACCAGTGGGATATATGGGTAGAGGGCGTGGTACCTGCTGAGTCGCGACCAAGCTTCCGGATTGTAATGGTTTGCCGAGAGTCGCCCATCACTTGCCTGGCCTTCCGGTTCGTTCGCTGAGCAAAATGACACTCAGGCAAGGCCGCCAATGCGAGTCAGGGACCCGCATGAAGATCGACTCCTTTCCGTTGTGTACCAGACAAAATTCCTGAGTCGTGGCATGGCGTGGCGCGGCGATGCTAGGAGGAAGAAGCATTAGGAAGCAAAATGACTCAAAGGATCACAAGATGACTTGCAACGCGTTTGCCAAGCCGGAAGAAGCGGAGTAGTCTCTCCAGATCCGTCTTGTCGATGCGATATGTCTCTTCGATTTCGACGTATCATCGCCCTTGCAATACCCCAGACTGCTTTCCCATCGGACGCACTACCACACGCGTGTACAGTGCAACAAAACTGCAGGGTCGATATATCCTGCAGGCACATCAGTTTCACCACGGTCCTCGAAGACAGAAGACGTTTTTCCGCATGAAACGAGCTATTGCATCAAGGTACAGGATGTTTCGCGCGACTTCACAGGCTGATCATGAGAACGTCTTCATTGGGATACGCAATTAGTCTTACACAGCTTCAGGACCAGGGAGGGACAGTCCGATAGCGATGGCCTTCTGCAACCACGGAGGTCACATCGCACACGTCTAACAGAGTATAGAAGGGCTTGATGCAGCGACAGCAACATCGGGATCATGCTTGAGTATGGGAAAAGCCATTCTCGAGCAACCGATCCATGCAACTGTTCGGCAACGCACGTGTTCAGAGTTTCTCGGTGTGACATGACCAACGATATTCATTGTTATACCTGTCCGCAAGGTCGACTGATTTGGTTCATCTGAAGCGGTCCGGCCTGGATGACACGGCTATCTCGTTATAATAGTACTGGAGTGGGTTTTATGCTACATGATATGGATTTGACAATAGGATGATTGGGGAACAGGTGGGCAAGCGAAAAGTGTCCAGCACGAGACGAAGTATTGATATGGAATCAAGGTGTGTGTGAGATACAAATGTCACAGATATTAGAGGAAAAGTCCAGTTCCAGATTGGTCAAAGAGTCCATCATTTCAGAATCCTTCCGAGCCAGTTCCTTCCGTTTTTTTTTCTGGATACGCGCAAGGCGCAAACGATGTTTGCTACTTAGAATTGCAGCGGAGGCGAGAAGTACTCATCCGACGACAGCGTAGGCGTGGGCGTTTGGTAGTACTCTGTTGAAACCTCCGGCACGCCGATTCCCAGTCCGACCAGATGCTCCTTCTGTTGCGGCAGGGTCATCTCTGGCGCGAGCGTGGGAGAGGTTGAGGTGCTCTGCCCAAGGGGCGATGGAGAGTAGTAGGGCGGCTGGGCGGGAATCTGCTGGGGCGCGCTCATGAAAGGCATTTGGAAAAGAGGCGGTGTTGGGAATGGTGTGTGATACGCCGGGGTGATGGGTGACGATGAAACGTATGAGGTAGTAGACTTGTTGCCGTATGGTGTGATGGGGGCAGCAGGTCGTAGATAGGTTTGAGTGGGCAGCGAAGGAGTCGACCAAGACGTAGGGAGATAAGCTGCAGGTTGTTGCGACATATCCGTCTCGGCTGACGACGATCGCGTCGTCTCCGCTGGCGTGCTAGGCGATTGGTATAGCATCCCCGCTTGATTGTTGAGATAGGCTTGATGCATCGGTGTCTCCTCGAGTACAGATGGGAACGCTCGAGGAGGCGGCGGCTGTGACATCATGGTCTCAGGATGGGCTTGGGGTTGGCTTTGGAACGGAGCAGGAGTAGGTCCGGCGCCGGTCCAACCTGAGTACATCCATTGAGGCGACTCAAACATGGGCGGTGAAGCAAGAGCGGGTGCGGCAGGAGGAGGGACCCAGGGAGCAACGCCATTGGAAGGCATTGATACAGTCCGTCTGTGGCCAAGATGGGTCGGTCGTATGGGACCAGGTCCGGCAACGTATGGAACATTGAAGACGGGTTGTTCGGGGAAGTAAGGCGATGAGGTAGTGATAGGAGAGACAAAGTGTGTCACCTTTGCTGCTTTGGCTATAGCCTTCTTCTCCCTCGTCGCCCGGTTGACTTCCTCGGGTACAGGCGCATAATCACACTCCCGCTTGGCGCGGGTACAGTTTCGACACGGTGCACCGCCGCAACATCGTATTTTTCTGTGACAGACAAATCAGCTTCATTCATGCGTCGATGACCAAGGAATGAACAGTGGAAACTCTCGAATGTAGTCAATCGGCTTGGCGACTCACCTATGTCGACAGTACTGACAGGCCATGGAGATACGCTGCCGTCTACCGGGAGAGCTAGGACCCTCTCCCAATCCCATGCCTGGATATGTTGAGCCGAAGCCATCGAAAGATGTTTGAAGCTCTTGGTGTTGGGGACGGTGAAGGAGCACCGAAGGTGTCGACATCATAGTGTTCATCATGCCGGCGATTCGTCCGACGATCAAGTGAGAAAAGGCTGAGTTATAATAGATGGCGATAGCTAATGAAGTTGAAAATGAACTGGAAGCGGATAGATAAGACTCGATGAGGTTAGGTATGACGATGATGGGAGTGGTGATAAAGGAAATGGTGGATGGCTTTTGTGATTGATTCAATGAAGGAAGTGGGCGTTTTTGAGGCTGTATAGGTCCTGACGCAAGATATGGATGGACCTATATATTCCTCTCGTACGGCACAACGCACATGAGGTTGTAGAAATGTCCGTTACTCTTGTCTACCCCTCTTTCTTCCACTTCTTCTGCGAGTCACCCAAGTGCAGCAATACGAGAGATCAACGCCAGCTTCGGTTCGTCACCCGTTGATCCCCTGTCTCTGATTTGACGTCGTCCGAGGTGCTCAACGCAGAGTTTCGCAGATCGTACCCACACCTTTTTTTCGGGAGGCGTTTGTTCGAAGAGCCCTAGAGGTAGGAGTCGGATGCACCTGCGATAGGTAGGAGACGAGAGCAGTTGAGAAGATCTCGCTTTCCGGTGTGCTTATTTCGTGCCGTACTGACAGCGACCGTGAGTGCCTCCGTCTGAGAACGAATAGTGGATGACAGCGGTGGTCGACAGGGACTGAAAAAGCCGACAACGAAAAAGGACGATCAGACCTCCTTGGCTTTCTTTCCCTTTTAGTCTGCGCTAGGGTACTGACCTGGATTGATCCTAGAAACGAAAATTGGGCAAGGGAAAAAAAAGCCAAGGAGGAAGAAGTAAGAGGTTATGATGTCGCAAACTGGCGGTGATGTCTCGGTTGAATATAGAATGTTTCACTCTATAACCAGGGACACCCGTATAGATTGGGGATAACGGTATCGAGATCGGATGGTGCGATCTCAAATGAATGAAATTGAAAATCGCATATGGAGACCCTTTCCTTTCGCCTGACGCTCTCTCTGGACGGAATCGTTCCGGGTGCTCGTTACATGCTCTTCTGCGACTTGGGAAGAGATGCATGCGATCATCTCGCCTTGTTGTATGTGAGCAGTCGTCATCTTTCCCATAGCATGCGGTGGCTGCCAGCCAGACGACGCCGACTGTCGCTGTATCAGATGACTGAGGCTGCCCAGCATGCATATGACCGGAGCGGATGCAGCCCGTGGCCGGAAGCAGGCAGCGAAATGGCCCACAAGCACCAGCATGGATGAGCCGAATATCGACGTTCGACTGGGTTACGCCTCGATAGCGTGCAGAGAATGCAGGATGAGCAGAGTAACGTACGCAAATTGTCGTAAACCCGGAACTCACGGCATCGAGCGAATATCACAGCAGGGAGAGACAGATTAGCGCCCCTGTTCGTACGCCCGAAATCCGACGTCGTTCACAGCGAGCAAGAGGGCGCGGTGACAATGACCGGCAACTGGTCGAGGGACAATCTTCGGTAGATCCCTGAGAGCCGAGTGAGGGGTAATCCCCGAGTGACTTACGACGTCGTTCGAAAGACTTTTGCTGCAGAAGCGAAAGAAGAGCATTCAGAACCGGGTTCTAATTGCCTAGAAAGGCAACAATCACCCCAGCCAACACCGGCCAAGGCGGCCGCCATATGCAAAACGATCAGATCCAAGGTATGTGCGATCGGTTCGAGTCTTCGAAAAATGAAAAATGACGTTTGAACAGACTAACGACTTCTAGAGTCGTCTTCCGTCTCGCGGTCCTGACAGCCTGTTCGGCTCGTAACGCCGTGCTTCCGTCCCTTACGCATCTCTTTGACAGGTTCGCTCACTACAATTGATGAGGAGGCATCGGCCCATGGGAGGGAGTGCGACGTCACAACGGAGGCGGGCGAGAAGGAATGTCAGCTGCTCGAAATGGATCCGTACTGATTAAGTCGTGCCGCTGATATTCATACAGGCTTCAGTCGGTGTCATGCCGACCGGATCCCGGACCCGCCACAGCGCAAAGACTGTGTACAACATCTTCATTCCAGAGAAAGAGCCCGTTTGAGCTGAAACGGGAGCACGCAGGTATACCGGTGATCAATGCTCCGAGAGGCTACAAGCCGAGACAGATGACGGTACCGCCCTTGCTGTTGGGCCAACGACTACCAGTTTTCTTGCTAGCACCGAAGTGACGGTAACTATACACTCTGTTCCTGATAACGAGATCGCTGCGACTCTAGAGATAGCGTCCAGCTTCGCCACGCGGTGCCTTCAAAGTACGTACAGTCTAACATTACGGGGTATCGGTTTGAGGCTATGAAAGCCAAGGGTCCAAGGGCAAGCGGACGTTATTTAGGCATTGTGTTCCTGGTGGTTCTCTCCATTCTTGATACTCACCAGTGTGCGAGGAACGGAACTGGGGGATTTATACTCTTAGCTTCCCAGTAGTCACCCGGAATGCCGTCTCGCATTTTCAAGCTCCGGATAAGGCGGAGATGAACAAAGGCGTGTGAACTCCTATGTAGCAGCTAGTCGAAGGTAGAATGTTCCCATTTTCATTTACGATCCGGCGGCGTAATCGCCATATAGAGCTACCTATAGAAGCAGGTCATCCAGCGTGGGTCACCACGCGTGGCAGAGATGGTTCCCACACTCGCAATCCGATGAATGTGCTTCATTCGCTGAGTTGTATGTGGCGCTCATATACGTTTAATCACCACGATGAATACGTCCGACACCAACGATTCGACGAGGCCTCAAGCGCAACACAATGTCCGCCAAGGCGTCTCCGTCATGGACGCCACAGTTCGCACGCCGTGGAGTGCGAATGGCATAGAGCCGTCGTGATGTCGTAGTTGCCTCAACGAAACCTTCTCGAGATCTAGCCGATGATGTGAGCAGCTCAGGTTTTCGTCAGGGGATTTACGTTAACCATAAATGACAGCTAAGAAGCGGCTACCAGGGCGACCAGGGCACCAACCTACCACAATAGCCAGAATGGAATGATGCATGATTCGTCATTTTGTGGGGATCGATGATGTCCCCTGCAATCGTTTCGTCTCTTTGACCGGCGACCGGTTTGTCGGATTCTTACACCAAGAACTCTCGTTATCATTGCCATTTCAGGTTGTACTCGTATTTCACAATCTAGGCTATATGGCCGCATCCTTACCGATTTGCTCCCACCAGATCTGAGTATGCCGAGCCCATTACTTCGTCGAGCCATGCCGGGTCATATCATATCAAGACGAACGTTGTTGCAGCCCGCTTCCGAGTTCCGTTCGCGAGCCGAGGTCGGTCAATCATACAAGGTTCCATAGTGATTTCGTAAGAATCGTTAAACTTCAGTCGCTCCGACAACTCCAAAGATACTGCCGCGCGGGCCGTCTGCAGTCATGGAGCGACGAGCAGCCTGCTGCGCAAGCGATGTTCAAGGAATGTTGTTATGCCGCCAGCAGGGCTTTGGCTATCTGCTCAAAGTGCATCCGGAACCTGGACGGGTGCCTGGGGGTTACTCCTCTGTCACTGTCTCCGATTGTCGTTCAGCAACTAGAGATCCGACACATTGGATCAGTGCACTAGCCACAACCCTTCTTCTTCCCGATCTAATCTATTCATCCTTACGAGAGGAGATTCTTGCACTCCCATGTTTCACTATCACTAGGCATAAATATCGAAACTGAGTACAGCCGAGAGATAAATCCGACACAAAACAGGCACAAAACTAGCGCTACCCCGTTTTGACCACCCCGATGCTGCGGTTCATGCAGAAGCGCTTGAACATTTCCGTACTTTTGTGCTGCTCCTGAAACAGTCACCGTGATGTGACTGCTCATCGTGGCACGAACTTTTGGCGCTGAGAGGATACTGGAGTAACGACCTGGCCCCGATACACAGCCTACCGGTCGTTCATCGGCTGATCGACCCAGGCCGAGAACCCCTCCGGCATGATGATACTGGCGTCAATATCAAGGCGGCTCTTTGAGCGTCTATCGGTACACTCGTATACCTCACTCGCGTTGGCGTATCATTGGGTCACTTACTGAACAATATGATATTGCATGCATCGGATACCTGCTCAGGGTACTTCCGATGAGGTAGCCTAGGGCCGCATCGGCTTCAACCACTTATCCGCCTTCTCGAACTGCTCAATCACATCTTTGCCAACGACCCTCTGAGCCAAAGATGGGTTCGGTCCTTGCTCCTTGTCCAAAGTTCGGATGGCCGCCATAATCTACAGCGGAGTCAATTCAGCGTCGGTTCTCGAAAACAGGAGATAACAATGTACGCACAGAGTCCCAGAAACGGAAGCCACGCTCCACCTCCTGTATGGGTGACTTGATGCTGGAGAACGATTGCTCGACAAATCCGAGTGCATCCCGTTTGGCTTGCGTAGCCTTGTCCGTACCTGCCGTCGCATCTGTGATGATCTCGTCGTGGTGGTAGATGGTCGCGTCCAGGTATGTCTTGGCGAGGATACCGAAACCGCTATTCGTCTCTGATTGGAACGGCAAACCTACGAAGGTGTGTCAGCGAGATTGTGCCTGACAACGATTATCCTAAACTTACTGATCATCACGTCGTTATAGTCGTCTCTGTTTCGTCTAGCATGACCCGACAGCATGATGTGGGCATTGACAGCTTCGCTCAAGTGTCGCAACGATTTGGATAGAGCCCGAACGAAAGAGTTGAACACAAGCAGCTCGCGCGACAGCGGGCCAGCCCATTGTTGAGGCTATACAAGTCAGCATTGGCCGTGAAACGGAATAGCATGTGTACTCACTCTGAACATCAACGGCAGGATTGACAAGCATCGCATGATGAGCAGTATGTTCCTCTGCTCCTCGTCCGTCCCAAAGCTTGGCCCTCCAGACAAAGGCTCTACCTGGTCCCCTCCCCATCTAGTACCATGAACCACACCGGCTCTAAGCAGTTCCAAGAGCAGATAAAGGGGTTCTTGGAATCGATCGTTGACTCGGGAGACTCCATTGGCGGCGTGTAGCGCTTTGCCGATCATGGTATGGGTATGGTTGGCATTGATAAATCTGAGGCGTAAGCAGACGTCGTCACCATCCTCACTTACCCCCTGAGTTCCAACAATCTCCACAAGATGTTGGCAACGATCTCGTCCTTCTTATCCAATATTCTCCCGGCTTTCTCCCGTCGAGTATGCGCAGCGAGTTCTTCCGACGCTAAAGCTCCCAGACAAAGTTTCAAGTCGATAGTGGATGACTATAGAGGTGGTCAGCTCGGTTGGCCGGGATGTCTACTCACATTCTGCCGTCTTAGCTCCGTCTCTAGATTCAGGTTCGGAACCGTCCAACCGCCCATCTTTGCGACGAGTGATTGAGTAGTTGGGTCATTGAAAGGTATAGCTGTCCCTTGCGCAGGAGCATAAGGGGGGTCAAAGAAGTAGTGCGCGTGCTGTCGTCAGTTATGCTCCAGATTGCTGGAAACTCACCACTTTGCGTTTACTCCAATCAGGGTGAAGCACATCGGCAAGAAGCGCGAGAGTAGTGCAGCGGGGAGAGGTAGGTCCTTCGGTAATGACGTCCTTGATGAATCGGTGATAATCGCCGGTGTCCGCAAGCGGTTGTACTTCATGAACGATTCCACTGGTGATCCAGCCGACCACCTGAGCACTGATCAAGCCTCGACAGACGTAGAAGTAGAGTTCATCCGGAATTCGGGGGGAAAAGATATCATCGAGGTCACCAGGTACATCGTGGACAGTGAAGGACTGACCATGAGGCGTGATGACGGTCGGCAGAGGTACACAGGTACCTTGGGTGGTGAGAACAAGCGAGAACTTGACCGCGAGACGTGCTTTCCAGAAAGCCTCGGTATAGGTCTGGGTCTTGAATTGCGATTCTCTCCAATTCTGACAAACCAGCATACCGGACTTGTGGTGTCGCATCATGTCAATGACGGTTTTGATGGAGAAATCAGAGGCGATAGGAGGGAACGTGCGGGAGATAGAGCAGCCGGCCAAGATACCCATATCGAGGAACTGCTCAGAAGTGAGGTTGAGGTCGACAATCAGGCGCGTCTTTTCGACATAGGTGAACGATTTGTTCCAGTCGGTAGCGGTGATGACTTTGTCTACCGGCCACATGAGACATTCGGTCGAGGAGTAGATGGCGTGTATGTAGCCTTTCGGATGTTGGAGAAGGTAGGCAAGCTAGCTGTCAGCTCATGCGAAGCAGTGACATTACTCACCTGTGCAAATTCAAGATAAGGTGCAATCACGAATTCGACAAAGCGATGCCTGAATAGTCTGATGATTGCCCTCAAGAGATCTCTCCAGTCCGTCCATGACCCGTTCCTCACCGCCGTAAGCTGAGTGATAGCCCTCTCCACTTCTCCATTCTCATAGTACAACCACGCCTCATTCTTCACCTGCGTCTCTCTCTCCGCCTGTGGGTCGAGGCCTTTCTGGGGAGGTCGAGAAGCAAGGGGAAGACCGGCAAATACGAAGACGGGCTTGATGTTCTGGCGTTCGAGTGATCGCAGGTCGTTCTCAATACGTGCAATGATCCCAAGCGGTAGGCCACCAGTCGCGGCAACAAGGGGTTCCCTTGAGTCACTGTCAGATAGCAGGTGGTTGAGGTAATGAGTCGCATCGATACCGAGCCTAGTATTGGCCAAAGCTGACATAGGACATGTCTGCAAGAGCTTCCGCTCTCGGAGATAGACTGCATGTCAGCACTGCATGCGATTGGTAACACTCACCATCGAAGCCTCTGATTCCCATCTTTGCCGGACCTGAAGTGTTCAATCCAAAGCGATGAAGGCGTAACTCTTGATCCTATAGGAAGCACCTTTGAGCCGCAGCTCCTGAGGCTGCACAAGATGCAAGAAAGTCTGGAGGGCGTGGAGGAGGACCTTTAGGTCTCGTCGGTAGGGCTTGACGTTGTGAGTCTGGCTACTCAGTGGTGATTCTATGAAGACTGTTGAACGAGTCGACGACGGGAAGACAAGGAATGATGGGTACTACAGCACTACAGCACTACAGCACTATGTGAATGGAGGGAGAACGGTACGGAGTACGAGCGTAACACAATAGGCTAACTCAGGGTCGCGTGGCCACGTGTTCATGCATCGTGCACGCGCATACACCGCACGCAGCACCCGCACGCCGGCATGACCACACCTGATTCCGCGCTCGTTGCATAGGTGTAGTAAAGTATCATATACATCTGCTCAGATCTATAATTACAATTCTGCTCTTCTTTCCCAGGTACAATGTATAGTGTCATCACAATTCTGCTCCCAGAGCTCACTGCCTACCTTGGACGGTCGCTCGAGCTGAAGCGTGATCCAGCGAGGAGGAAAGAGGGGTATTGAAGAGCTTGTCTTTGAGTAATTGGGAGATCATCCCGTTTTGGGCCTCAGTCGTTATCCGTGAGCTATAACGGATATGCGCTCGTCAACTTCGCTCCTTAATCATGCGAACACATTTGTCGCACGTACCTGTCTTGCGCGGCTTTGCTCAGGGGAGTGACCTCCTCTTCCACGCCAGCGTATTCCTTGCCAGCAGCGCTCTTGCCTTTACCAGCCGGTGCAGATTTCAGCTTGAGGCTGGCCGTCGAGCTGCCCAGATTTTGTGAAGCAGCTTGGAGCTTTGCATTCAAGTCGGTTATCTGGGATGTAGCGTAATCTCGATTCTGCGACCATGATCAGTACAACGTTCGAATCGACACTGGAGACGGGGTTTTGACATACCGCGGTGAGCAGACTTGAACTCAGGGTGGCTACCCAGTATTTGTTCCACAATAAGTCAAGCAATTGCTCATCAAGCCGAGTCTTGAAGATCTCGACTTTGAGTGGATAGTACGCGTTCGCGTGTACACCGAAATCTTCGATTTTGTCCATTGGAATCGATTGATCGGATGCCGATCGGTTTGCCGGAGGTGTGTAACCCTGATGAAGAAGCACTTCAGTTGCAGCGTTTGACATTAAAGCGACACGCAACGCTCACGTCAGGATATGTTCGGAACGCTCCGATCTCCACTTTGCCCGCTGAAACAGTCCTGTTAGGGTCGATCTGTGCAACAGTCAGTGATGTTGACGCTGAAAGCAGGAAGCGACACAGAGGCTGATCGGACTCACTACGACAGCCAGATACGGGTCGTTGAATCTCTGATTGTTTTGTTGTGTATTGACGTCGATGCCTGACAGCCAGCACCCGTAGCCAGGATGACTGCAACACATGCCATAAGTTGCTAAACCATACCTCAGACACCTTTCTGCACAATTATCGAGACCTACGAGTGATACCATCCTCGAAGGAGATCTTGTTTGCCGGCTACCTCATTCGCAGTCTGAAAGTTGACCATGTACTCCATTGCCTTAAAGTAGCCTCGTCAGCCCTGCCAGGAAGATGATCCTTGTTCAAAGCACATACCTCATTTCCAGCATTGACCCTGGTCTCTGTACCCTGTACCGGCAAAGCTGCAGCGTCTGTGATCCAGAACACGCCGTCTCGTACTCTGCCATACATCACACCCATGATCTCGTATATTCCTCCTGATCGCGCATGTGTGACCTAGTTTGGCATGTCACACGAATTAGCGCACAACTGACGCTCACCATGAGGAAACTGTTGAGCTCACCATTTTAATCAGAGCGACAGCGGATATCTTAACGGTATGAAAGTAATGAGGACTACTGGGCGGTCAGCCGACATCTATTTTACCTCGTCAGGTGATCAAAGGCAATCCTGGCAAACGTACTCGGTGCTCCACGGAGCTTGATTGTCTAGTGCCTTCTCGTCTTCACGAGTGTACTGGAAGATGCCATCCGTTGGATCAATCGACTGTAGGTTATGTCAGCTCACCATCCACGATGACAAGGCTTGACCACTTACCTGGACATCATTGTTCAGCTCGAAGGTCCTCCTCGCAGTCGAGCTCATCATGTATGAATGCTATCTGAGAGACGTGGACAATCACAAATGGAGAGGAATTTGATGATCGTCAGGACAGACATAGGCCGAGGTAGACACGACAGGTGAATCCACCTCCACCGCTCTTCCACACCAAAGGGGTGCAGCGCTTTACGTAAGAATGACCCCCCTCTGACGCGACTTCAACAGGCGTTCAAGCTGTAGGAGCAATCGATGCACCTCGTTGTTCTTCATCGCTTATTGTGAGCGTCTTGTAAGCAACAAGCTTCGACTACAAAACGATCTGCATATCATGTCACTCAACGATTTCTCGGCCGCGGGCGCTGGTGAACCTTGGGCGACTCCCGCTACGGACGACCTGCCCGAACCCAGCATCGAATCAGCCTTGGAGAAGGAGAAATTGATCAAAGATATTATCACCCTTCGGGATGGACTTCGAGGTCTTCTGGTCAGAGTCACGGAGACCGAGGCAGATAATGAGAAGCTAGCAAAGGATAACGAGATGCTGAGTGTATATATCGACAATCTGTGAGTATCATTGCTTATCCTACCCTTTGACGGTCGGCCACGACCAGAAGAGCTGATGTAAGTGGGATCTTGCCTCCTGCAGGACGAGGAATTCTGTCGTCGCTGCCGGGACTAAGCGATAAACGAGGAAAACACCGGTAGCTTCGTTGCTCTGCGAATCCCCTCGCATATCTCTACTGTCATACCGCCCCTGTATTCCACAACAAGTACCCGCGATGAGCCTCGCGCAAACAATGGTGCTATTCGAAAAGCGGCGCTTTATCCGAAAGATCGTCTGATCAACTATTCCAGTTGGACGTGGAATTAGGCCGCAGTGTACGCGGATCCATCTTGCCATAGGTCACTACTCGATGGAACGAGGAAATGTCTGGTCAGAATGGAGTGGACAAAATTCTCAGTCAGGAGATAGTGAACGAGGCATTGATGTGACAAGGGTCTAACGGGATTGATGGGAATCAGGTGATGGGAATCCCTCGAAACGAGGCATTGTCCTTGTCCTTTCCCTGTCATTCAATTGAATCCAAGAAGGATCAAATGTGGCTACTTTACCGCCGGCATCTTCCAGAATACCCCTCATGCGATAACATACCACACAAACCCTTCCATCGCGATCGTATACATCATGCATCTAGTGATTTGGATCGATCCCTCGTCATTGATGCCGAAATCATCCGCTCCCTTCAATCGGCCTTGAGCCGCTCAACCTAGACAACTTCTGTGACGCTGCTATCTCAACCGAAATATGCTGTGCAATGGCTATTGATGCCTGACTCGATAGGGTTCCTACTAGTGCCGAACTGTGATGGGTTGCCATCAACGCAAGAGTATGGATCATCACCCTTCATTCATCAATCAAACTGATCAATCGTATCGACCATCAACCAGTCAATCGATCAATTCTCCGTACCGTATTTGTGAGCTACAGCTGCATAGAGCAGACTCTGCCTTTCTCGCAGCGTGGGAATGATTTATCGGTCAAGCGGAAGCGGATAACCAATTAAGGATTGACAGCGACACCGAACGGTGACATGCCCAATACGACTTTGCGATCCAGATACGCAATCCCTGATCAGTTTGTCTCATCTTCTTTAAGCATAGTGATGACTCAGTGCCTGTATCTCTGGGCCTCGACCAATCGTAGATACTACTCTGACATGGTAGTTCGATGGACCTCCACCCCGATCGATAGACCCTGGTGACAAAGATCCTGCTGAAGATCTGAAGATCCTCTTTGAGACCACTGATCCTCCATCTCTAACCTTACACGTTGCAAAGGTACGTATGATCTTGCCTATCTTTGCCTTGAGAGTTTCGAATATTTCAGGCAACTCTGCTGATTTGGTTTACTTCAAACGACGATCGTCCTCAGGCATGCTGAAATTTGTACCAAAACTTTTTCACACGGATTTCTTTACAAGGTCGTTTCCATCATTGATACCTATTCTTGGCAATGTCACAAGCAGTGAGGTCAGAAGCTCCCTGGTTGCAGATGAATACCGTCATTCGCCTTTAGCTTATTCCTTCTAAAAAGGCGAAAGGGATCATGGTGGAATGTTGGTTATCCTTTCCATTCCCCTCTTACTGACGATGCCGTCCTGTATATTGATCATCTTCCCGTTGTTCTTGCTGCTGGCTTTACTTGTCTATAGCTATCGACCTAAAACTCTACCTGGGATCCCATGTTGGCCTCACGGACACCCCGTTCTAGGGGACCTCCTCCGGTTGCAAGCCGTGATACACAATAATGGGTCGTTCACCGACTTCCTTGACCTTTCGGCAAAGACCCTAGGGCCGATTTCGCAGATCCGTTTGGGGCCCTTAGCTCAGTGAGTTCATTGACGAATCTAGTGCTTATGATTTCCCACTTTGCTCAGCGAGAGCCCGCTTGCTGCTCTCCTTGCACGGACTTGTTTCTGACTCAGGCCTCTGTAGTATGGTCATCATCACCGATTACCAGGAGGTAGAGTCACTACTCCTTCGTCGGCATTCCTCCCTTGATCGCTCTTCCGAAACTATGAACCTTTTCCGCACAATTTTGCCTCAAGCTCTTTTGACTTTGAAAACAGGAGACAAATGGCGCCACCATCGGAAGGTCATCGGACCAGCGATGACTGTGAAGTATCTCAGCCTGACAATGCCTAATGTCACGCGGACGGCGGATCTGCTGATTGATTTGTGGCGCTTGAAGAGCAAGGTCGCTGGCGAGCGGACTTGGGATGCTGAGAAGGATTTGGAGAGCGCTACCATGGTGAGTGGAGTGTTCTCTGGAGATTGCGTGACCTCTGCATGTCTCAATGACCTCATCGCCTACCTGTGGTTTAGGATGCCATCTGTAGGTCGCTCTCACCTTCGGCTGGGCGTATGCCTGTTCGACTCTGATGCTTTAGCCTAAATAGGTGGCATGGCTTTCAGTCAATCATGGGGAGTGATAGAAAGCTACATTCAGCAAATTGAACGTGAAGGCTTCACGCGGTATGCCAAAGGACAAAGAGGTGATGTCAAGTTCTCCTTGACGGTCCCTGAGCTGGCAGAAAGTACATGGTACATGTTCGATGTGAGTATCATTTCTTCGAAACATGCTTCATGGGCTTTACCAACGCTTGCTGATGGACCACCTGCCATGCTGCCTGAAGGTCGTTCCCGTCCAGAGCCCATTCCCACAGCTCACACACCTCTTTTCTCGTCTCACACCTGCCTACAACCGACATACTCGGCGAATCGACCAGTTCCTCTCTGCCCGACTCCAGAATGCCAAACGGAAGGCCAAAACATCGGCACCGGAGGTGGCACTTGAGCTCGCCGACAATACCTTGGATCTGATGCTGGCTAGGCAGATGGTTGGGGAACCAGGGTTACATGACTACGAAATCAAGCTGGAACTATTTCAATGTGAGTGACCAACAGGACTCCGGGGATTACGATCCTGGCTGTCTCCGCTTGTCTCATATCCAGCATCCTCTGCTGAGAGGTGCCTCGAAGCTAGGCGGTACGTCGCTGTGGAGTCCAGGGACTATCGTGCAATATCGTCGACCCAATATCGTTAGTATGACTCATGAAACGGATATGCCGCTGACGTTCAGATGTCTCAAAATCACAGACCTTCTGGCGGGCACCGAGACTTCCTCTACGACTTTAGCTTGGGTGAGTATTCGGTTCGAGGTTTTTTTTGAATAGATGATTGACCTCTTCCGCTTCTCAGTGGTGCAAGTTCATGACCAATCATCCTGAAGTCCAGCAAAAATTACACGAGCATCTGCAGACACGTCTGCTCGACACGAACGAGAGGCAGCCAACGTACGGAGAGTTGAGTCCGAGCAATGTACCTTACCTCGAAGCGGTGGTGCACGAGACTTTGCGATTGGCGCGGACTGCTGGCGCCTACCTCAGAGATAGTAAGTGAACCTCGCAAGTAGAGGACAAGTCTGCCAATACAAGCTGATGCACCATTCAGCCAAAGAGGATATGATCATACTCGGTCATCATGTCCCTAAAGGTACAACTTTGGTATTCCCTACTTCCACTGGGTACGAGGATCGCTCTCACTCTGTGTCAGCTCTGCCTTCTTCGGTTTGCCTTCTCACTGAAGAGCAGAAGACAAACGCGGCTGTTCACGCCGCTGATGCACTGAACGAAGTCCGAAGCGATCACCAACCTCGTCGAGTCGGTCACTGGGACGGCGGTACGGGAGATTTGTTTGATCCTGAAAGGTGGATGACGCCGGATGGCAAGTTCAACGCGGTTGCTGGACCTAGTCTGCCATTCTCACTAGGGCAGAGGCGATGTTTTGGTAAGAATCTAGCAGTGAGTGTAGTGCGGGCGTGGGCTGTTTCGTTAGATCTCTGTCAAAGAGGTCAGTCAGGTTAGGATGCTGATTGGTCATCAGCTTATGGAGCTGCGAGTATTCATCGCGAAGCTCAATTTGGCTTTCTTCTTCGCACCGATACCAGAGTGTCAGAACAGTTTCGAGAGGTTCGACAAGGTGATCAGCCATCCAAGGGATTGTTACATACGGCCTGTGCCATGGGAGTCGACAAGTGCAGTGGCAGAATAGGACAATGGTCATTCGTGAGGATGTTGTGGTAGTTCAACCGTATCCTAGATAGAGAACGCTAGCATTTGCCACCCGATTTCTGCCGAGTAACGGTCGTCTCGGACCAAAGTGCCACATTCAAATCGAGTCATTTGACCTGTATCAACGGATCACACATTATTTCCTTTTTCGTGCAATGAGACAAACAATGCGCTTGGTGAGGTGATGCATGATGATGATGATGATGATGGATACACACACCGGGTCGATTTCAAAGGAGGTGTGGATAATTGGGAATAGTATTGCCTTTTCAGGAAATAAAGAGAATGAAGCTGACGTGGTCTATCCCCTAAATTTGCAATCTGCATGATTCGTTGGAAATCATGATTCGCAGCTTTGTTTCCTATCCTTTGATGCTATGCACTGTACTCGCTGCTCTGACGTTGTCCCTTTGTCACGCTGTAACGCCTATAGCTATCTATGCAATAGCTATCTCTCACACCACAGACACACCCTTACACCACACAGCCGGCCCCGATGCAAACATCCCCCTCCCCCTCACCATACCACCTAAACAAGACATATAATCCTGATCCTATCTATCCCCACACTCTTCATTTCTCTTTCTCATCTCATCTCAACTCACGTTCGACAAAACATTCACCCCTCATAGTATCAACCAACACTCATCGACAATTATCGACAACTTGCAAGACATCAAGATGCTTTCGACATACGGTACCACTCCATCTCTTGATCTCGCCACCGTCATACACTAACGGCGCAAGATCATTTGAGCAAGAGCAAAAGCAAACAGACATCTGACACCCATCTCTTCTAAGTGAAATACGCACTGAGGAATGTGGCAAAGATGGTTTTGTAAAGGGGAACCTCTTGTGAGCTTTCATGACCTACGGTCTCTTGTGGTTCATTAGAGTGTTGACACCGTGCTATTTTCCTTTTGGAAATCAGGTGAGGGTCTTCCTTGGACTCGTCGCATTTCATGCTGTCGTTGCGCATTGAGGCTGTCATTCTTTGTCATCTCTCTCTTCTCTATTCCTCTCAGGAGCAGGCTGAGCATATCACGAGGAAACGACAACATGCGCTACAGCGGCACAACGCTGGTCACCCAGTCGGCTTCACACCCTCGACTATCGCCACTACACTTCGTTGGTGGGTGTGCGCGCACTATCGCTGTCATCCCTCTTCCGTCCTCACTTACCTCTACCTACTCATCGGGTTCGTCTTCCATGAGTGAGCGGATATCAGGAACTCGGCATATTGCGTACACGGTCTATCAGGCATGTGGTGGTGCATCGAGAAACAACAGGTGGTGGCCTCAAGTGAAATGGTGACGCCCTCCACTTGTATCCATTCGTCTCGTTGTCGGTCAGTATTCAGTTGGCTCCCATTGCAGGACAGGACAAGGACCTGGATCGCCTTCCCCCGCCTCAGTCTGTATCGTCATCTCCAACCCCGTTCAGCGCCTACATTATTCGGTGATCATCGGCCACTCTTCACGTGTTCGAGTTACCGGTTGTGTCGTCGTGGGGTTCGAGTGCGAGTTACGCAGCGAGGTCATTCAAGTGGCGTTGGGATCCAGTGTTCCGATTGAACAAATCCAGAGAAAACAAAGGCACAGTCGTCGGTACATTTCGTTCCTTCGTTTCGTCTCTCGTTCTCGTCGTCGGTATCGCTTTAACGATCTCACCAGAGTCTAAAAGGGAATATAGGCAACAGAACAGTCACGAGCGGAAATAGGATGGTCTTACACGCGACTTTGACCCCTCTTACGTCTATCGGCTTGACGGTAAAAAGTGTTCTTCCTCAATCGGTCTCCTAGGTCGACTAACGGATCAGTCCTCTCACCCCCCGTTTCCTCTCGTCCTAACGCCCCTTGCCGGGATATAGGTTGACGGAATGAACAATCAAGCAGCGCTTTCGAAAGCCTCGGCTTAAGTCAATGATTGTGTGGAGAGAGAACAATGGTCACGAAAGGGTTCGTACTTGACACTCAACGCGCCCGTCAAAGATCATACGTATCGGACAGGCGTTGACAACCCCAACTTTTCCTTTAAAACCCTCCATTCTTCTAACCTATCCTCCTATGTCTTCTCATCCTCCGTGTCTCATCCTTGATCATGACGTTGTCTGAACATCTTTTATCTACCTCTATCGTTTCCCCCCTCCTTTCCCATACAACAGCTTACCGGCCTCTTCGAGGACAGTTACTGCTGTTGAGTAAAATAAGCCCACCTCTCTGCATCTTCCCCTTTTTGGGGGTCGGTGCAGGGGGGTGGGCTTTTTTGCGTTTGGAACCCTAACGCCAGACTGTATATGCTTTCTTTCTGCATTATCCATCACTCCCGTATGTGAATGCATGGCTACAGCTTTCGGACTACACATGGCCAAAGGCTCACAGGTCGTGGGCACCTTTCGTGGGCAGTCACCTTTCTATGGTGCCGAGACGTCTATGACGTCGACGTACGGAGAGGCGATATTTGCACCATCGACATCTCCGAGCCATCACATACAATCGTGATGGTCCATCGGTGAACGCTATCTGCTGATCGCTGATCGTTGGCTCAGCATGTGGCCTGTACAGCCAGCGTACGCGGGTAGATGGGGCAGATTACTGATCGACTGTGAGGTTCCAGCGCCGTAGAGCCTGGAAGCAATGTGGCGCAAGTCTTTGATGACGAATGGCCATCAGCATCAACACCAGCATCAACTTTACACACGACATGGGCTCACACACACAGATACAGCGAGATAGAACGTCATTCAACCTGATCAAGTTGACACTCGCCCCACATGCCTACCCACTGAGCAAGGGATTCCATACTGCCTACTGTATGCAAGCTTTGTAGCTGCGTTCAAAAAGGATGCCTCTCTGGTCTCAAGTGAAGAAGATGGATAGTTGAACTGAGGTATATCATCTCCCTCCAATCTTTGAGCAGTCTGTGCGTATACGAATTGATCCGACCGCAACTAACAGCGTCTACTGAACCTCCTTTGGCTCGCTCGCAGGGTAGTACTTTTGTATCCCGATCTCATCAGATCAACGCCCCAAGCGATTCCGGAGGTCCTAACCTGTAAACAACAGATTATAAAGTCTGCTTTCTCAACATTCGTCAACATTGTAAACTAAAGTAACAGAGTCACATTCCCAACTCTACCCACCTCTACAGGATGAGCGCCGCTCTACAATCTCGACCTGCTGGACCTCGTACGGACGAGCATTTCAGGGCAAGACCTCAGCCTCTGCATACGATCCCCTTGCATCAATCAAGCCCTACTTCACCCACTCGTCATTCTTCTTCAGTCCCGGATCATCGCGGTGCCGGTTATCAGACTTCACCACTCAACAACCCTACTCCGCACTCCCCTCGCCACCAAGAATGGGCCGGACTTTCTCACACACATCATACAAGTAATTGCCATCATCCACTGTCACCTCGTCACCATCATACAGCGCACGAGACGGACCCGATGCTCTCGCCTCAACGAAGACCACACGAAATGAACAACTCTCATCTGCACCCTCAGCGGCCCCAGGAGGTTCATATCGACCCTCGTCACAGTCATGTCGTTGACGATCTTCACTCGCCTGTCTCACCTGGGGCAGACCACGCAGGTGACACTAATTCAGCACCCGCACCCCAACCGAAGTCCCCCAAATCGCCAACATCGATGTCGAAGCGACTTCTCTTTGCCCTGACGCACAAAGCTCCGATCAGCAGGACTTGGGAGAAGAAGTCTTTCACCGATCACCAGGGTGCAATACCACGTCTAGAGGGTCGAGTAGGAAACGCTGATCCGGCGGAGTATGATCTTGGCGAGTGAGTCACGATACAACCATATATTTCCAGCATGAATGGTGCACGTTATATTGTCGAAGCTGATCTGTGGAGGTCGTCTCGTTGTCCTGACGTACCAGTCTGAACACACCTCGGTCCCGCCCCATGTCTTTCTATGCTTCTCCAGCCGAGATCGCCGCCTTCAAGCCCCTTCCATTCGTTGAAGGACCCCATCAACATCATCACTCGGCACCCGTCACGCCAGCTCCCACAGCAAGGGGATGAGTGATTCAATACATCGTGAACAGGCTGTTGATGAGATGTGAGACGAGCAGATATGAGTACACGATGTTTCAGTAACGTAACACAAATAGTGTCGTAGCTTAGATCGAAAGCAGACGAGAAGCTGCACCTGATAGGCCGACCGTGGCGAAAGCTCACTATATACACGTCAGCATACGCTGCGAGTTGTTTGTAATCATGTAGCCATGTCATGCTGTTCATACAAGAGAAGGCATGTAATCAAATGACACAGAAGAATACACATGCGTGCATGCCAGATAGACAAGAGGACAACACGATTAAAGGATGATTGCTTCTGACGAGTATCAATGCTGAGCCCCTCGCCCCACCTCTCGGTCACGGTCCTATCTTGCATCTAAAGATCTAAGCTTCTGAGGGCCGCGATCCGGCGTTATCGAGAGGGATGTGCTCGTGAATGTGCTCGGCGAGGTCGGATGCCACTTTAGGATTGGACGTCTGCAATAGATGACGGTGGAAAACAGTCAGCCTCGATCTGACACCAGGGTCGTCGATCAAACGGAGAGAATACTCACTCTGAGACACAGAATCTCCCATACGTTCTCGTTCTGGAGGTAGATTCTAACCATCTTTCCTTCTACTTGAGGGCTGAGGCCCTTGTACAGCTTAGCATTGAGCATCAACCGAAGCACACCGTCTGCTCGCATGACTAAATGAACCAAAAAAAATGGTCAGCTAAGACAATCGTAGATGTGAGAGAGCGAGGATGAGATATACCTAGTCTCGCTCCACTACCGTCGGACCGCTTGACGTTCAGCTTCAGCTGACCGACCCCTCGTTCTCTCCAAGCCTCCTTGTCATTGATATACAATTTCGCCCGGGTTTGGAAAATGGTCTCCTCATCCTCTTCTCCGGTCGTTACTGTGGGAAGGTGGTCAACTAAATTTACCGGAAGCAATTTTGGGAAACAGGTTACTTACCATCCTGTTCCTGCATCTCCACCTTGCTCTGCGTGGTCTCTACTCCTCTGCTTTCCTTCAAGATGTCACCAAATGTCGAAGGTCCTGCTTCAGCTTTCTCATCACCCTGAGCAGGAGCAGCTTGTTTCGACGTGAATGGCGATGAGGTCGTCGAATAGGTGCCAAAGGCCGAGCCTTTTGCTGGAGCGGAACCGAATGCTGATGTCGACTTCGGTGTAGCAAATGCGGACGAGGAAGACGAGAAGGCACCGAATGTGGCCAGAGGCTTCTTCGGTGGATCAGCAGACGCGACACCAGACGACGGGGTCGAGGTTTCCGGCGCGAAAGTGGCAGCCGCATCGCTTGGGCTAGTGGTGGATGACGCAAAGGGCGATTTGGCGGACGAGAAAGCGCCGAATGTTGCCTGAGGTTTCTTGGCAGGCGCAGCGGTCACGGGAGGAGCAGGGGCAGGGGTGGTCCCTGCAGCTGTAGATGGAGAAGGGGCCGCTTCAGTTGCAGGTGAAGGGCTCTTGAGAGCTGCGAAGGGAGAGGCAGAGGATGCAAACGAGCTAAATGTGGTCGGAGGCTTCTTGGCTGGTGGCACAGAAGCTGGACTAGGCTCGGGTTTCGTCTCTTTGGCTTCAGGCTACAGATCAACGGATGTCAGCGACGTCTTGTGTAATGTGTGACAGTGATCGACTTACAGGTGGTGGAGTATCCTTCTGGCGTTTAGTCGTAGAATCATCCTCCTGGGCAAACGAGCTCTCACTTCTCTCCAACGCCTTCCTCTTTAGCTTGTCACTGTTCGATGCCTCCGTCGAAGCCGACTCGCTTCCCTCGGCGCCCCCGGTCAATTCTTCGCCTTCCAAATCAACGCTTTCTTCAGCTGCTCCTTTCGCTGCCGTCGTGGTCTTGGCGTTTTGACCTTCCTCATATGACATCTTCTCCACTTGCTTCCTCACTTCACCCACGTTCTTCCCCTCTTTCGGTCCAGCGCTACTGCGCTTCGACTCTTCCTTATCAACTTCGAGATCCTCATTTTCCTGCTCAGGCTCTTCTTGAAGATCGGAATCGTTCGGGCCAGTGGGTTTGAGCGAATTGGCAGATGCGACCCTGTTCTTCTTGGTAGCGACGGGATCAGGAATCGCAGCGCCAGCTTGTGTGGGCTCCTGTGAGATCAAAGTAGGGGATCAGCTTCCGTTAGAACCTGACGACCACCATACACACAACTACTCTGAGAATATGGGCGGAAGTGCGACTCACCAGGGAGCCTTCCCTTACACGCTTGAGCGAAGAACCATCTGCTTCACCAGAGTCAGCGAATGTCCACCGCCTTGAAGGGCAAGACCGTTAACTCACCTTTTGCTGAGCCATTGTTGGATCGCGTCAGGGTCTCACCCTCACCGTTATCCGAAGGCGGGGATGGGGAAGGCCCGTTACTTGACATGGCAGTTGACCGGGAGCTCGGGGCTAGGTGTTTTATCTCACTTGGCGTCGCTGATGTTGTTCAAATGGCGAAGCGGGTATGGACTGAAGAACAGGCAAAACCAGTAGTGACCTCTGGTTTGCGTGATCGTATGGGTATGAGTATGAGCGATGTCGATGGGACCAACGGTGAATGACAAGTGATTGTATTGTTGTAGCCCATATCCCATATCCCATATGGTACGAGGTACGGTGGGTGGTATTGATACTACATAGTACCCCTTAAACGCGCCATCAATGCATCAGTGCTTAGTGCTTACTTAGTACCTAGTGTAGCAAAGCATTAAGCGGCGTACCCCGCCTCAACCACCTTCCCCCCCTGCAGCCAAGCTGACTTCATCGCCAGCTACAGTATTCCTATCCCCTCCCTGACACGCACATCCACTCCCTCTCGTCTCGTCGTCTCCTTTCACGTATCCCATCTATCTTCATCTCATCAGATCATTGTCTCCATCAATCACAACCTTCCACTGTCTCGGTAATCATGGGATACTACGCTCCAGGCTTGCTCGTAACTTCTACCTCGGTTGCGACCACGATCGGACTCTACCTCCTGTTTACTGGTAAGCCGGATGGATGTGCTACAGTCCTCCTCTCATCGACATCAGTCACATTTCCGCCCTTCGTTAGCAGCCAGACCAGTGAGCTAATCGGACCTACCTTGCCATTTAAATAGGTCAAGGAGAATCATTCAACGTAGGAAAGTTCCTCGCTGAGTCATCACCGTACGCCTGGGCTTTGACCGGTATTGGACTTTGTATCGGTCTAAGTGTATCCGGCGCCGCTTGGTGAGTGTCGCCGCCAATTGACACATATCGAATAACGGTTGGTCCCGCTGACCTCTTCAATGACAGGGGCATCTTCGTCACTGGTGCTTCGATCTTGGGTGGTGGTGTGCGTGCGCCTAGGATTCGAACGAAGAACTTGATCTCGTGAGTCCTTATCGATCATATCGAACGTGGTTGAACGCTAACAATCAAATCAGAATCATTTTCTGCGAAGTCGTAGCTATCTATGGTAAGTTCGGCTCCAGCTTCTGCTCGAGTGGAGAGGCCGTTGACATGTATTGATCGCTATGATATCATAGGTGTCATCATCGCTATCATCTATTCCTCAAAGATCAACGGCGATGTCGAAGATCTGTACACCTCGAACAACTACTACACGGGTGAGCTAGTAACGCAGTCACGCATCAAGCGGAAAAGAGCTGATTTCATCTCCGGCGTGGCAGGCTTTGCGCTCTTCTGGGGAGGCCTTGCCGTCGGTGTCTGCAACCTGCTTTGTGGTGTATCCGTCGGTATCACCGGTTCAACTGCTGCTCTCGCCGATGCTGCCGACCCTCAGCTCTTCGTCAAGATCCTCATCGTGGAGGTATGTTTAGGTGTCATGCAACTCGCAATGTTGGTTCGATAGCTGACCAGCAACGATGATAGATCTTCGGCTCCGTACTCGGTCTGTTCGGCCTGATTGGTGCGTGTCCGCTTCTCCTCGTTCCCTGCATCATTGCTGACTTCCATTTACGCTTTCAACGCAGTCGGTCTCCTTGTCGTGAGTATGACAGCCGAGCTCACCCACAGATATCATGCTGACAGACTGAACACCCCTTTTCGTTGCAGTCCGGCAAAGCTGAAGAATTCGCATAATCAATACTTCCCACCCTAGTAGAGATACTATATACAACCCTAGTCCGCATAATCACCTGCTCATCAAGGGATGTCTGACTTGATAAAAATGCATGACTGTTATTACACGATGTAGAGGAATTTTCAGTATAGATAGTTACAAATTGCGTTTAGCGCTCGCTCGAATCTTGCCTTCGAATGCTGGATTGCGTATCGGCGTGTTGACGGAGTGAAAGGGGTTTAGCAGAACCTGGATTGCAAAAGTTGAATCGGTCAGAGGGTCGATCGGCATTCGATAGCCATATATCATCACTGACCTTGACGTAAGCTTCCCAGACGTCCAGAAAGAAGAGCCGTATTCCATCGTCATTCTTGATATCGTGTAGCAGGACGAATTTGACTGAGCCCAGGGATCGTCAGAGGATGCTCTCGCAGTAGGACATTAGGAGCGATAGCTTACCACTGGTAGCGATGAAAGCCGATACCGTCCACTCGTTATGTCTATCCACATTTTTAAAGTATCTGTCGCGAACGAAGATGATCAGCTACTCAGTCTGGAAGAACGAGAGAGTTGTAAGTCGCAAATGACTCACAAGCTGCCGGTGCCTTCCATGACCTCTTCCAAGCTATCTAAGCTCTTGTGGGCAATCATCTGACACATGGCCCTGTCCCTCTCTGGTCCAGTCTTGTTTTCCCCGTTCAACAGGCCCAAGCTCCCTCCCACTTTCGGTAATGATCCATCCAGCGATGTGTCCGCGCCGTTTGCAGCTGTGAAGGTTGACCATGATGGGAAAGATGACGAAGTGGAGGCTGTTGCTGCAGAGTTTGGAGGGGGCGGTTTGGCTGAAGGGAAGGAGAGCTCGAACAAGGGAGAATCGAGAGGTGATACTATAGCAAGGTAGAAGGACATGCTGGAAGGTGAGAGTGTGCGTGCAGGGACGGGCACTTGTGTTGATATACTGCTTGAGCGAAGAGGCAAAAGTGGAATACCAAGCAAAAGCGAGAACGAGTGAAGACGGCTAGGCAGCAGCTAAGTAGCTGTGCGTGTCTGTGTCGTGTCGCGACATGAACCATTATTATGACCATTCCACAGTCCACACTCAGGGTAACATTAAAGTAGTAGTAGTAGCAGTAGTAGTCCGCTTTGTCCTCTTTTATCAACAAACCATGGTACTATAGCCTTGACTTATATATATCATCTCTCTTCATCTTCTCTCATTGTACCAGTACCAGTACGATACATTATTGCATCCCCCGCAAGTAGCAAGTGCAAGTGCAAGTGCACATCAAGTCGCGTTGCTGGACAAACGACACCCACCAAAAGTGATCAACGGCAATATCACAATTCCAACGCGTCAAGATATCAATCAACCAGTTCCAGTGGCAACGCGACCCTTCATTCATACCAATACGACACGACACGAAACAGAACAATACACCGAGAACACTAGGTCAAATCAGGACCGAGACCGACAACGATCTGACCGGGCGAGCCTCGTCGCTTCGGCTGAGTTGTAGTTGTTTGGACTCCTAAGGATTCACGTGGGATATAGCGTGTCCAACAAGTCGCGCTCTATTAACAGACATCAACCGTGAGTTGCATTACTCAACTGTCATCGCACGATCGCTCGAGAAAAATGTCCAAGACTCTTCACGCTGCTGGGACTGAGCTTACACAGCCCCCACACATGCAGGCAATGACCTCCTTGTTCGGCAGGAAACATCGGTCGTCCGCCTCGGCGTCTTCGTCCCATGGCGCGATCTCACCAACTGGCCTGGTCGCGTCGGTGCCGTACAACCAAATCCAGTCTTCTGGGCCACCGCCAGTAGCGGGACCATCAACGAATCGAGGCAGCGATGTGTCGGGGCGTATGATCAGTCCGCCTAATTCCAACCCAATGTTGACGGACGATGGGACTCCCATGAACAGGAGCCGAAGACAAGAAGGTCTGCCCACACCAACAGCCAGAAGGAGATCACATAGGGAGGACGGCGAAAGAGACAGAAGGTCAAATATGACGGATCCTGGAGGAGGAAGGCGATCCCCGGATACCGGTCGTGCGTCAAAGCGAGTCACAGAAGGAGCTGGAGGTGAAGTACGTTATAATCAACCTGGGATAGTTCTAGACCCGTCAAATGCTGGAGGCATTCGTTATCAACCGCCCTCCGTAGTCACTCAGAGCACCGGACCTTCGCATGCCTCTCACGAGTTTGGCGGAGCCGCGAAACACCCTTTCGCAGCCGGGTACGGCGGTTACATTCATCGACCTTACGATCCTGAGACTGCTTCTATTGCGACAGTTTCATCAGTCAGCTCCGCTCAGCGGCCCAATCGAGATGGCCGATACCCAACCTTCGATGCCGGACGGACTAGTGTCTCTAGTCGCCCTACTCCCACGTCGTCAGGTGGGCGATCGACCCCAATCCCCTCGTCTTCCACGACATCCCTCGCACTGCCCACTCCCGGGAAAGGAGACTTTCATTTCCCGCGTCCATCAGATACAGAAGTAGAAGCTTTGTTTCAACAGCTGCTGGAAAATCGCGACTTGGATTCGTCCCAATCAAGGGGTGTCCCAACGATATCGTCCAGAAGTTCAATATCCTCCACGATCTCCAATATCGCCAGAACAGCTTCATCAATACCGGTGGATTCCAAGTGGCAGATGGTGGAGGCCGATGCCAGGAACAGGTTTGAGAGCGCCAAAGTGGTGAAACGCAAAGAGGAAGAGCTGCACAAGTTGGGCAAGGGCAAGGGGATCGATCCAAGAGCGCTGCATAAAGCCAGTGCCGAGTGGTATCTGACCAAAGCGTTGGACGGGAAGCTTACGGCTGAACATCTTCGAGCATTGGATATCAGCTTGAGGACGGAACCTATAGAGTGAGTAGAAAGTCTTTGCATCAGTCTTCACTTTCGCAGACCAACAAAGCTGATCGACCTACAGTTGGATGGAGAACTTCATGGCTCATCAAGGACAGGTCGTACTTGCAAACTACCTCAACGGCGTCACTCATCGGAAAGGTCAAGGACCAGTAGATGCGAATATGGAGCTGGAATTGTTGAGGTGTTTGAAGCGATCTTTAGGCAATAAGGTACGTCCCACTCGTGTGGACGTCACTGACAAGAGCAGCTCGGGGCACACGATGCATTTCAGAAGCCTCAGATCATCAATGCGGTCGTCGCCTCCCTCATTTCTCCTCATATCGTGTGCCGAAAGATCGCCGGAGAGATTCTCGTGTTCTGTTGCCATTTCGAAAAGGAAGCTGTTCCTCGACAGGGCCTGCGCAGCGTTCTCGCCGGGTTCGCTGCCCTCGAACAACGGATCAACTCCTCTGTGGTCGACTTGGCCTATAAAGTAGGGAGATTCGATGCCTGGTTGCGGCAATTAGACGCGACGATTGACGGAAGAGGTAGAATGGGAAGTATGGTGGGCTTGAGCAAGGATCTGAAGGGCATGGATGATGCGTCCGTCATGGATTACTGCGTAAGTCAATCTGTTTGTATCCATTGGTGAAGCCAAACGAGCTGATAGCGAGCAGATGACGATGCTCGTCCTCGTCGGAGGATTGACGACTGCGTACGACGTCAAAGCCAGATGCTCGGTTCGGGCTCAGCTCGAAACCGCCGGTCTCCTGAGCGTCTTCCACAAGCTTAGGCAATGGAATGACGATGGTATCAACCGGACGATTCAACAATACGAGGACGAAGCCGAGAAAGACCGACAGGACTTGGTCGACGAAGAAGACCGGCAATTATTGCAGTCAATGCGCAGTCCCGAAGACGTCTTCCGCGCACTTCTCCAGATGACAAAGGGCTCGAAAGCCAGCGCTTATCTACTGAACGCTCTTCGACACTTGCTGCTGATCAAGGGCGAAGGAGAGGAGAAAGTCCGATACTTTCAACTGCTCGACAAGCTCATCACGAGCATCATTATGAGCGATACCCCCGATCTCAGCCAAGATTTCTCGCGAGCTTTCGGAATCTCAGTCTCGCATCTGGTTGGCAAATTTGTCGAACAGGACAAACTCGACGAAGCAGTACAGGAGCTGAAGAGCACGAAGATTGCTCTGTCGCGAGTCCAAGAAGAAAAGCGAAATCTGCAGGAGGAAATCTCATCGGGTGACGATGGACGTGTAGGAAAGCTTCAAGCGCAGGTGGCTGATCTCGAGGAGAAGCTTAGGCGGTCCCGTGCTGCAACGGAGACGGTGACTGACCAGATGGAAGGAATGAAGCGCGACTACGAACAGCGTATCGCCGATCTCGAGCTCTACATCCAGGAGTTGTTCAACATGCTTCGCGAAACGAACCACCTCGATCAGGTCCAAGAAATGACACACGGGCCCATCGATCGGAAGAAGCTGATACATGATCTCCGAGAACAGTGGGAGCGTAAGAAGACCATCCGCAAATTAGAAGGCAAAGGGAAGAAAAGGCAATCCAGGCTTGGTTCAACTATGGAGGACGAGACGGACGAAGACGCTGAAGACGAAGATGGAGAAGTCATGGAAGCGGAGAAAGTAGCGTTGGGTGGACAAGCTCGTGGGCAGGAGCGATCTGTTCAGTCCGTCAAGCGAGAGTCAGTCAAGAGACATAGTACTCGTGAGAAGAAAGCCATGTCAGGCTCTCAGTTCATGGACGCCGAGGAAGAACGAGTACGGGCTCACATCGAGGATACCCTCACCAAAGGAGCGGACTCTGTCTCTCCATTCCGTCCTGCTGGTTCAGCTTCTTCCCGAGTGGTTCGTGAGCGAGTCCGAGATGAGACTACACCGACCCGTCGAGGCTTCGCTCTTGACGCTCCTCCTGTTGGTGAGAAGTCTATCTACCGTCAGTCGAAGAAGCCCGCATTGCCTCCACGATTCCTCGAGGAAATCCGATTCAAAGCGCTCTCTCGCAGCTCCTCGGCTCCTGCTGGTTTGATCTCAGAGGATGAGGGCGATGACTACAGAGATAGTCAATTCACTCATCGCACCAACGGCACAGGTCATACCTCCGGCATGTCATACGAGCTACGTACACCTAGCAATAGAGACAGCTTCAAGGTACAAGTTCTCAGTAGAGCCAAATCGTTCCGACATGGTCCGCGCGATTCCGACGACTTCTTACCTGATGATCCTGCCAATCTATCCGTTGTTCAAGAGGGTGAAGGTGAGGAGCAATCGAGGGGTGCCGATCTTGAAGAAGCAACAGATACATTTACACTGCCTCGAGTCTCATCTATGGGTCCTCCACCGCCCCCCCCCGCCTCCTCCGCCGCCACCGCCTCCTCCTCCACCACCACCGGGAGGATTTCTTACCACCAGTGTGTCGTCAGGAGCGCCTCCTCCCCCGCTGCCTCCCCCGCCGCCTCCCCCGCCGCCTCCGCCTTCGGGGCTCGGCGGCCTCGCACAGAGCACGTCGGCTCAACCACCTGGAATGGCAGGCCTCCTGGCAGGCATCAAGGGAGGGCACAATCTCAAAAAGACGGGTGTACCTCCCCCTCCCCCTCCTCCACCTTCGAATGCCACATCTCCTGCATCTCTGTCGGCGGTCGCTCGCGCTCCTCTAGCACCAGTCAGCTCCCTTCTGTATGGCTACAGCGACTCACGTAAGGATGTCAGTCTCGTTGCCAGCAAGAAGATGAAGCAATTGCAGTGGGAAAAGGTATCGAAGGCGCAACTGGCCAAAACGATGTGGGGCCAGAGCGAGAATGTCGTGGAAGACGATCTGGTCAGCAAGATGAAAGCTGTCAACCTATGGGACGAAATGGAGGATGAATTCAAGGCAAAGGAGATCATCTATGATGCCGTTAGTAAGTGATGTTTCTACTACCACCGTTCGGACTCACGCATGGTCTGTTTGACACCCTGTGTTTCGCAGAAAAACGAAAAGAAACGGAGTTGCAGAGTGTATTGGCGCCTGATCACCGCAAGCGTATCGGTAAGCTATTTCAAGTTGAAAGCAGTAGCCTTACCGATCTGACACAATATCGTACAGAAATTCTCATGGCCGGCTCGACGGCAAAAAGCTTCAAGGATCCTGAGAAGCTTTCCGAAGCCATCGCCAATTTCAACAGCGACCTGTGCACCGAAACATTTTTGCACGAATTGCAAAGTGTTTTGCCTAATGATGACGATGTTAGTATCTATCAATTGTACTCTCACGTTGCTCATTTAGCTGACTTGACGTGAATTGCAGAGAGGCAAACTCCTCACTCACTCGGCCGATACCGAAGCGGAGCTTGAGCTTCTGCATCCCGCGGATCGACTCATGGTGCGGCTCATCCAGCTGCCTCACCTCAATGATCGAGTGAAGGGGATGTTATTCGAAGTCCGGTTCTCTCAGAATGTCGACCTTCTCGTACAGGTACGTCTTTCGTCAAGGTTATAGAGGAGCACAGCTAACCAACTTGAGTAGAGCTTGGATCTGCTCACGGTAGCTTGTCATTCCTTGCGGCATGCCGAGCTGTTCCGCGAACTGCTCAACGTGATTCTCACGATGGGTAACTACCTGAACGGGACCAACTTCGCCGGTGGCGCCTTCGGTTTCAAGATCGCCAGTATCAACCGACTGGTCGACACCAAATCGAGTGGAGGTCAGAATCTCCTGCACTTCTTAGAAAAGACAGTAGAACAACATTTCTCGCATCTAGGCGGCTTTTTGGACGAGTTGGCTAAACCTTCAGAAGCGTCTAGAGGTGAGATTATCGTCAAGCGATCACAAGACCTAGCAGCGCTGACGATGTTTTATTTCCCGCAGTCAACTACGCTGATATGCAGGCAACTTCGAAACAGATGCTTGACGAGATCCGCAAGATCCGCGATTCTCTCCGAAACAACTTTGAAGAAGGTATCGACGGGTACACGAAGAAGATGTTCCGATTTTCCGCTAATGCAGAGGAGAAACTGCAAGCGGTTCGAGACGGGATCATCGCAGCCGACAAGCAACTGCGAGAGGTTCAGACCTATTACGGCGAAGGCGAAGAGATGGGACGACCGCTGCAGAGTCAGGATTTCTTTGGCATCTTCCGAACCTTTACTTCCTCTTACAGAGTGAGTGATACTGATGTATATATACTGCCTACCGTTTTCAAACGTGCTTGCTGACTTGTGCGTAGTTCTGCCGAGCCCAAAATCGGGCTCGAGCCGAGGAGGCGGCGGCCAGGGAACGTCGAGCAGCAGCGAAGGCGACCCTCACTCCTCAAACTACTGGGGCTTCGACGGTGTCTCGCGATCTAATCGACGGAACGATGCAACGACTCAAGGTGGAGGGCACACCCCGAGTCAAGCGGGAACGAAGAGCTCACATCCCGCCGCCAAGCCCACTGCCCCAGACGACCGACTTCTCGGACTTCATGATCCCTTTGCATACTGGAGATACCGAAGGGTTCGACTTCGGATCTCTCGCTCAGCGGCTCATGTTGGACGAGAATTTCTTCCCAGGATCATTAGGAGGCGATCCAAGCCACATCGATCTGGGACTCTTAAGTCCTCAACCTACGGGAGGCGAACCGTTGTCGCCGGAATCGCCTAGTCCTAATCCCCTTTCGATCGCAGAACAGGACGGAAAATCATTGATGTTGCCGATATCTGAAGTCTCTAGACCCATGTCACCCCATTCTCTGGCGGACTTACACGAAGAGGACGAGGAGGACGAACAGGATGAAGAGGAAGAGGAAGAGGAAGAGGAAGAAACGGCTGATGAGGACGAGAGTCGTTTCAAGGATTGAGCGATCAAGATGCGATTCGCAAGCACTCGGAGCGGTAGGGACCGTGTCAACAGCAATACATTGACCTCTTGTATACAACGGATACCATATTACGGTTTGTACACGGAGTAGGAAGGACCATAAGACTATTGTGTTGTATCTCTCATTGCTTTCTATTGCTACCAAGCTACTGTATGACAAGTACCACAATCGTAGTATATACCTGCATAATATGTATATCTTTTCGTTCGATTCAAGGCTAGATGCACGTCTGGAAGCTCTCCTTGATTTGTCCACATATGAGTCCATGTAGCTTTGTACCATTCTCGTGATCAAGGGTGTCTGTCCTCATACAGTAATGGTCGTTTCAGGCTGGTGCTAGGCGAAAACGGCGCGCAGTCACATTAGCAGGTAGTCCAGGTTGCCGTCAGGTAACGTTTCTTAGGCTGGCTTAGGCTATAGCTACAGTACCTACCGGTGACGGCATGTCGTCAACGTGGCCCGGGGCAAAGCAAGCATCGGGGCTTGGCGCCCAGTCTGACCGCGAACGAACCCTAAGCTTATTGTTTGTACTGTTTTTTCTGCTGGCCTTTGGCCTTGGCCCCTTGTCCCTCGTTTGACCTGTGACTGACTTTCCTGGCAAGGAAAACAAATCACACGCCCTTTCTGTCCGCGTAAATCCCACCCAGGACACATGCACGCATCGCATCGGCCATTGTTCTCAATAATCAATCCTCGTAAAGAGTGTGCGTGCGCAAAGTACTGCCGCCATGTCTTCCTCTGGTGTGTGTGACTGTGACTGTGACAAGGGCCAGGTGCATAGGACAGGACGCCATGCACCAACCTGATCTTTAGGCCAAGGGATGAATCATGATGATGAAGTGCTGCATCACAGCATCGTTTTGCTTCGTTTGCATCGCATTCCTCCATTCTCCATTTTGGAGCCGAGCATGTGCATGTTGAGCGATTGACCAGCCCAGTCTTGACCTTTCTTGGCAGGAATAGACAGTCCATTGCAAAGCTACCCAGACCTTGAAGCGACTGATTTTGATTTTGGGACTACTTGCGCTCATTGTCATTGTCATTGCCATTGCCATTGCCATTGCCATTGTCATTGTCAATCTACTCGTCATTGTTCTCTGTCTGTCCATCGCTTATTGTATACGTTCGACACGACCTCGAACGTCGACCTTTTACACTCATTTGACGCCCCCTTTCACCGCCGTCCCTCCGCTCTGGTGACCCTCCTTTGTCGAGCACACGCCGCGAAACAAGACACATAGCGCACGCACAGATCACCCGTTGACCCGTTGCATTTTGGCGTTTCAGACAACAACAGTGAGTGAGTGGGTTCCTCTTTCCCTCATCACCGCACCGCACCGCCCACTCCCATTCCCTCGCCGCTCCACTTGCGATCAATATCAATACCTTTAGCTTCAAGTTTGTCCACCCTGTTCGCCGCTGCCTGTCTTATAGCCAGCATAAAAAGACCCAGGATCCAGGACCCTGACATCGTCCATGATACACTCTTCATTGACCCTTGTCGGAACAGACGTGGACGATTTTGATACTAGTCTACGGTAGCAACGGCTTTGCAACGCGCACTGTACTCGTCTTTACCCCCACTATCTCCAAGTCAGTGCTCGACGTGGACCATCTTCATCTCGCTCGCTCTCTCTCCCTGACTTGACCCTCCATTCCCACTGCTGTGTGCTCTTTCTCTACAAATCACGACCACCCGTCCCTATCGACGTTGATCGTCTAGATCACTTGCTGACTTTCATATTCGCAAACATCTCCCTTCTCATCTACAACTCTCATCCATCAAAACGCTGTCGCCTACCAGTCACCTAACAGGACACACTCGTTTACAACTGGCCAACACTCTTCATCCTGTCTCTCCCTCATCTAACATCCACACCCTCTTCCAACACCACAACTCCATTCGTTCACTCAATAAACAGTATTACTCTCCGGAACACCAAAAAGTACACCAATCATCAAACATGTTGGCTTCAACTTTCTACCTCGTCGCCGCCTTCCTCCCCCTTCTCGCTCTGACTGATGCCAAGGCTCATGCCAACGCACCCCACCCTCCTCACCTTCGACATCGTCGACTCAGCAACGCTGTCCGACAGGTGAACGAGAATGAGAACGCGCCTCGAGCCAACGTCGCGCCCAGAGACAACTATGGTCACTCCCAAGCGAAGAAGATTATCAAGAAGAGCGTGAAGAAGAGGGGACAGACCTGTCGACCTCGTAACGGACCCAACACCTTCCTTTCCACCGGTGGCTTAGCCGCCGCTGTTCCATCCGCTTCGACTGCTGCGTCCTCTGCCGCCGCCTCTTCAGCTCCGGCCTCGTCTGCTGCTGCTACGACTTCGAGCGCTCCTGCCAGCTCCGAGGTTCCTGTGAGTTGATAGTTGCAAGAATGCCAATGAAGCAGGACCTGTGACTAATCCATCCCGCCTGGCTTGTTTCATATAGTCCGACGACTGGACTCCCACCTCCTCTGCTGATGGATCGTGGTCCGCGACCACATCCTCATGGGAGTCCGCCACTACCTCAGCTGCTGCCAACAACAGCGGAGGTGATTCCAATGCTGGCGGTACTATTTCCATCAATGACGGGTGAGTGAACCGAGACTGAGCATCTTTGCTGACAATAACAGTAACTGTGGCTACTCCAACGCCGACGCCAACTCCCCCAACGGTGCCGAGGGCTGGCTCAACTGTGGTCTCGATGGCGCCGGATGGAATCCCCCTATGGTCACGGTCGACCAGCTGATTGCCTCCGACCTTCACGCCGATGGCATCTTTGCCCCTTGTGGTCCCTACATTGACAAATTCAACCAATATGCCGGCCAATATGGACGTGAGTCACGCTCGCTACTGCCACTGGGACAAGGGGTAGCTCACTGATCTGCTGAACGCCGCGCAGTCAAGGGCATCATGCTCGCTTCTTTCGCTATGCAGGAGTCGACCTGTAACCCCTCGGCAACCGGTGGTAACGGTGAAGCCGGTCTTATGCAGCTTGCTTCGATGAACTGCGGTGGCGCTCCTGGCGGCAAGTGAGTGAAGATGACGTTATGTGTCTCGTTCACTAGTACGATCGCTGATCCATACTTTCGCAGCTGTTACGACGTGGACTTCAACATCCAGAGGGCTGCCGAGGTGGGTGAAGACGATCACGCTTCCACGATGTATCACCGTTGCTGACGCCGCTCCTCTGATAGCTTTTCTCTAACCTCATCAACAGCAACGGCGGCAACGTCCTCCTCGTAAGTCAATCGAACTCTACAACAGACCCAAGCCAAGCTGACCAGGGATATGATTGACAGGCTATCGGTTCTTACAACGGTTGGTCTAAGGGTCTTACGATCGCCCAGGCCACCGCGGCTGCCAACGAAGGCCGATGCCGGGCTCAGAACAACCTTGACTACATTTACCAGTACTGTAACGGTTGGATGTTGGGCAAGAGCGGTTACGAGCTCGGATCTTACTGTAAGTCATCTCGTCGTAGGGCGTCACGTGGGAATGCTTGCTGACATACTTGCGTGTTCATCATCTAGTCAACCTCAAGCACTGCTAAAAGATCCGCACCAAATATGAAGATCGTTCATTTACTGTATATGCTTTTCTTCCTTTGACCAAGCTAGACGCTTGGACAACCTTTGCCCGACGGCATGACGGTGCAGCCACCTTGCTGGAATTCATTATCCCATTTTCGCCTTCCTCTTTCAATCACGACTGTTCAGTGCTATATACCCTGGAACGTAAATGAATCTACGAGCAGTCATGTTATTGCTGTGCTATGCATGATGGGTTTGATAAGCTAAGAATGAGACATGCAAGTTACAACAGTCCTTTAGACCTAGTCTACCAATCTATCTTTCACTGGGTCCCAGTCTCTCTCCCATACTGCTTTTCTTGGCCATCTCATCTCAAACCACTCTCCCATTATCGATTTGACATCATCGTAATCTTGTTCGATATCGTCATTCAGTCCCAGAATGGAGACATGCTGATTATCTTGGATCATTTTGAAGACGCGATGAGCGTGCTCGGCCGACTTTAGCATGTGGAAGTGGGAAACCGATTTGGCTACAGAGTTGAACATATGTCAGCCTGTTGGTACAGAATGCCAAAGAAATTTGCTCCTGCTCGCCTGATAGGTATTGATATCGCGAGAGCAGCTTCATTGTATATTCTCGGAGGTCAACGACCTCATCCGGCAGGGCAGTGACATTCATGACCGATTCAAGGGAAAAGTCGGCCTCGTGCCAAGTGGGGGAAAGCGGTAGATGAGGCGGAGGTAGATACTTTGGATACTTCTGCCCAGGAGCCAGGGTGGCAGTCTCGAAGGTAGTCCCCCTGGCGGGAAAGAATGCAGAGAGGCCAAGAGGCCCAGACGCGGTAACCAAAGCCATAATCACTACATCATGTCAGTCGCCACCGTACTCGAGCCGGCTTGAAGGGAAAGATAACAATAGACTCACTACAATCTCCGCACTCCGGATACTGGAATGTCAGACGTTTGAACATGTCTGCCGAGGATACGTCTTCTTCTCTAGTCCAGAAAGACCCGAAGCACCGGTCCAGATCCAGAAGACATCTATCAAACCATCAGCACATGAAATAACGTGTTATCCACTCACTTGTCATTTGTAGACGCATCAACTCCTGGTTTGAGAATGGGAGGCATGTGTCCATCCATTGATGCTGCTTTGTTAGCGTGATTCCGCAGCACTTGACTTACAGAACAAGAACTCCGTTGCCTTGGGTGCCTCCCAGCCTGCTTGTTCGAAAACTTTAGCCATTCGACCAGATTCTAGGGTCCAACGTTCCCCCCTGTGTACTTCGATCTTCACAACGTCATTGTCGTCCTCAGCGAGACCGAACATGTCTTTGAGCTCCGAGCGAGCGAGGTTGCTCCACGTGTCGGTCGATGACCCCAGAGTACCCAGATTTGCGACAATGTACGTCCACAGAAGAGCTTCCCTCCATCGCTCGATCTAATCGGATACCATCAGCATGAAGCGATTATATACGATACGACGAAAAACTGTCGAACTCACCCGGAGAGAGGTCAAGAGCCATTGCATCTGTATATCTCCTTCGCCCAAAGACATTTCGCGGAATCGCCGCTGACTGCTTTGTGCGAGGGCTTCTCGGAACATGAGACTGGCTTCATGGTGTAATCCACGAGTGATCACCTTCGGGACGTGCGCGAAGTAAGGCCTCAGACGTCGCGGGAATCGCTGGGATAGGAGATAATTCGCGTGGTAGAGTCCTCCTACCTCACCCGCATCGGTGAAGCGGTTTTTGTCGAGTAATGGGCGAACTTGTTGATAATACTTCGAGCAGGTCAGCGCAAAACTAGAGGCAGCTTATAATTGAGATAAACCTACCCCATGATCGAAGCGGATTACCGAGCCATATAAGGGGGAGTGAAAATCAGAAACCTGCGTAGCGACCGGTTAGCTGGTTGGAGAGCATGGCAAGCAGGATATACACCTACAGCATGTGGTCGAAGTAGAAAGAAGTCATCGTTGAGGGACAGCGTGACATCCGCCTGAATCGTTAGCCGAGTCTTTGTTTACTTGCACTCACCAGTCCAGGCAGCCAGCCTACTCGGCTCTCTATGGCCATAGAGTTGAAAGAAGGAAGAGCCTTATTGCGCCATTCTTGCTCTTTCCATTCCCGCTCGCCTAATTTCTCCGTCAATCCGTCTCTATCCATGGAAGGAAGATGGAAGATCTCTGAATGCGAAGCGTACCGTAATGACGGGTAGTTGATCTCGGCCCGATGAAGTTTACCTTGATTGTGCAAATTCTGGTTGGCAGAGAATGGATGGAATGGATGGGAAGGGCTCGACTTATCCCTCCGAGAAAAGTCTAACCAGGTGGGGGTTTGTACAACACGCCATTTCGAGGCTAAACGCGAAGCCAGTTCTGAGGAGACCGATTCGGTTGATCTGATCGTCACGTTGAGGTCTTCAGAACTGTCGCTTTCTGCCTTCTGTCCTCGAGGTCCGCGACGGCGAAGGCTGTCGCCGAAATTTGCCTCTAGCTGTGGCACGATAGATTCAGGTATTAGACGTAGATCCCCAGGAATGTCGAACGGGTAGTCGGCGAGAATCAGATGAAAGGTCCGCAGGTGGCCGGGCAGAGCGTCTAAGACCGATCGCATCGAGTGGACCAGCTCGTTCTGCTCCCTGTTCATACGACCCACTGGTCAGACGAGGTCACTTAAATTCACTGGGAATCGCTCACCGGAAGTGGTGCTCAGGAGAGTAAACCTTCTCTTGAGTCCTCCAAAGGACCATGCTGTTTCGCCAACGGTGATCTGATCCGTTGACCCATAGCCAGGTCGCGTCCAGTTGTTCTTCCTCTCCCATCTCTCCATTTCCGCACAGAGTCTCCCCATCGATGAACCATTGCTCCAGGCATCTAGGCGGTAGAAACCTTGTAGGACGAAGTCGAGGGAATGGGGGATCAGGCGGTGGTAATGGCTCAAATGGTCTCCAACGTGGGTCAACTGAGTCTAACAAATCATCTCCAGCTCGTAACGGTGGCTCTGGAAAGCTTGTCGATAGATGATGGTCCGCCGCAGAGGCTTTCGAGCTCGTCCGAGACAGCTTAGGCAAGGGCAGCGGGAGCAGAAATGTGTGAATCAGATATAAGGCGATGGTCCAGATGATGATGGGCGACAGAATGCGGACTGATATGTAGGGCCGCAAGTATCTATTGATGTTCAGTCGGGAAGTCATCGGTTTTCGTCGTTGCGTCGGCTGAGTATTCATGTGTTTCCAGAAATCACTCCGGAGCCGAGAAGGGGAAGGTGACCGGTCTCGACTGGTTTGATGATTATAAGTGATGGGAGAAGTAGGGCTGAGGGAACTGGTGTAGACGTCAGAGGGAGAGCGCGGAGCGGGGAGTGACATGTTGCCAGAGGTTCTTCGAGATGTCGATGATTCATGGGTCCGGTGATGGGAGGCCATGTCGTCCCTGTCGAGCCGCTCGTAACCTTGGGAAGGCATGACTGGGCAGCTCACTACCGCTTTCTGCGCTATCACTAGAGGCTATGCTCAGGTTACTGGGTTGAGTTCGTGTCAGCTGTGCATGGGAGATATGCTCTGACGCTTGAAGCGAAATTGGGTAGCTCGGCAGGAGAGTGTGCTGAAGATCCTAGGATCAGGTAAAATATGAAGGATCATGGGGATTGCGCATGTTGACGCGTGTTTACTTACGTTTTACTCTGGCTGCAGTCGCCTCCGTGACCTGGTGACGGGTGACGCGCAGTCTTCCGATGCCAAAGCTCTATGCTCCAGTCCTTAAGCGATGTTGTTCTCGCGCTTCCCGTCGAAGAAGCCTCTAAAAAGGTATGCTAGACCGAAAGGAAAGGAAGAGCCGAAACCTTTTTTCCGATGCGTCCGCGACTTGCAGAATGTTGACCCCGATAGTCTAAACGAGAGTAATATGGATTGAGTCCGACGACCGCAGTCCTGAAATCTTTAGCGATGGTCAGCCAAGATAAGCTGAAGCTGACATGCGAGAAATCGGGGTGTTCATCTGTTATCACCATGGCTATTCTGGCATGATTAAGGAATCGGGAACGTACAAATCTCATTCATCGGCAGGTCTTGTCCGTACATCGAAGGCTGCCATTCAGCTTAGAACATCCATATATATTTACAAGCGGAAGACAGGAAGCAGGGACCCAGACTAGAGGACGATTGTTGTGATTATTCTGAAACGACAGTGAAAGGCAGGCGTTAACGATTGCGACTATAAGTTAGCTCAACAGAACAGCTGGCAAACAATGCTGCGCGCTGCGAGCTGCGGACGCCGAAACAACTTCACCTCGGAGCATTCACATAACACCTCCCAGCGCAGCTTGAAGCTATTTTTGGGACGGCCGTAACCCAATTAAGTCTTGAACTGCCTCGGTCGTCTTCTTTTCTTCCGTACGTTATTCATCGCGATCATCTCGTCTCGTCTCGTCTCGGGATATCATAACGTTCAACAGAGCGTCGCCAGCGGATATGACCCGCGCCACTGCAACAGTGTCAACTCGGGAACCATCACATAGATTCCATGCAATCGAGGTGATTATTTACTATTATACACAGTCTCAACGAAGATCGGGGTATCAGATCAGGCAGAAGCGTCCTTCATAGTATTATACATCGGCCTTCTTTCCATCCACTGCCATGCAATTTACCGGTCGACCCTCCTCCAGCGCCTCCTTTGGGACGACTACCAATGGCCACTCTTGCGGCCTCGTAGACGGCTTCTTGGACACCTCTATTGTGCTTTGCCGAGCATTCTGTCACGAGCGACCATCAGTATCTGTCACACTAGAAGTTCATTGAGCTGAATTGAGCGACGCACCAAGATATCGACTAGCTTTGATGGCTCTTGCAACGGACAAGCCCTCTTCGTAAGTCACTGGATGCAACGACCGGCGCTGTAGCTTGTCCTTCACAGATGGGTCTTCTCGTAGATCGCACTTCAAGGCTAAGTGCCACATCGTGTCAGCGCTTCCGTCAGAGTCGAAGCGTGATTGAGAGGAGTGCTCACCGACTAGTATCACCTTGACTCCTGGACAGAATTGGTTGACTTCGTGTATCCACTGTCAGACCACGCAAGCGTAAGCGTTGCTCAGCGCAATTGCTACTTGAGGGTCTCAGTCTCGGTCAACTGAACAACTTACTTTCGTTTCAGTATTCTCTAGCGAAACTGGCGAATCAACCTGGCGTTATGGCAACGAATGAGCGCTTGGACAATCTAGCTCGTAACCAGAGACTGAACGCACCGAGAAACAGACCATCACGACATGAGTATCAGCGTACGATAGCGATCTCAGTCGATCGAAATCTTCCTGACCTAAGAGATATGTCAGTCTGATATTTCTCGACATCGATGTTGCCCTCTGAGGCTGTCAAGATCAAACTCACCAGCGGTGTCCCATAAACTCAACTCCACCAACTGCTCATCTATTTGCATCATCTCCACATAGTTTTCGAACACTGCGGCCAGGAAATAAGTCAGATGTAGTCTGGAACTGTATTTGCCAGTGTCGCTCACCTGTAGGTTCACTAATTTGGTCGAGAGGCACTCAGAATTAGCTCTGAAGAGAACGAGAATCATCCGCAGTGAATGCTCACTATGTTGTTGGGAAATAGCCTTCAGATCATGGTCAGCTCTCACACATAGGGATATCAACACGAACGATAAGTGCGTACCTTTAGTGAACACTGTCAGAAGAGAGGTCTGCGAAGGGGATGGTGTCATGAGTGAGTGTCAGCGAACAAGGGTGTCGCTTGAGCTACATGATCTGGTACATACCTTTCCACAAGCTCCATCCCCGAGTACGACCAGCTTTCGGGATAGCTTGATTCCTCTCACATTAGCCGAGATCGAGGTCTGAGGATGTGACATGAAAGCAAGCACCTGGACTCACTGGTTTGCCGCCCATGCCTCTCCACGAACACGAAGAAGATGCCGGGAATCCGCTCTATTCTCTCTGAATGTCCAGATGTGGGTCTGACAACGGATACAAGAGTATGTGGGACTCAGACGTCGAATAAAGCAGACGTATTCACGCCCAGCAGTACGAATAGGGGTTAGGTGTAGAACCAGGATCCAGGAGTGACGCTTGCCGGGTCTGTATGATGTTGAGCTTTATCGATCTATTGTCGTTCAACGACGAAGTGCAGTTCAATTGGTTTTTAGGGAGCAGATGAGACGATGCTTCTCGAATATGCGCACGGTCGTACCTGAGGCCGGAGTCCTTGTTGACGAACGTGAATGATCGGCCACAGCGAAGAGAATGTTATTATGATGCTCAGTTGCGAAAAGAATTATGGATGATAAGCAAGGTAACAAGGTAGCAAGGTAGCAAAGCAGAAAACATTTGTTTACACGGAATGTGAATATCGGGACATAAGGGCGCGCACATGCACATAGCGCATACGCACCGCACCATCGACCATCGCCGTATCGTCATTCTAGTCGTGGCCACCTGTCTCTGTCATCATTCGAATTCCTTTCTTTTACCAGGCTTCATTCGGCTTTCCACTCAACGTCGGTTCATCGTCCAAACATACCTTGAGAACAGGGAACCCGACATACATCAGGCTCACAGACTGTCAACTACATATCGGCCTGTACGACCTTCACCCTTAGACATATAAATAACCCTTCACTCGTCAAGGCTCTCAACGTAACATGGCGACTCCCAAGGCTAACTATGTATCGTCTTCTGGGACTATTGGCTCTCAACCCCTGTCCCGTAAGATCACATCACAAGTCTCCGATTATGCTACGCTCGCCTACCTTTTCGTAGAGACTCTCATCAGTGTGAGTGTGTCGCGTACCCTCCACGTATTACCACGCCCCAGCTTAAACACACTCATGACGCTTCTTACAGCCCATCGTTAATCCCGCCTCCTGGACCAATCCTTCTATCCGACCGAGCTCTGGTAGGGGCTCGAAACGACCAGGTGGGCCCGGTGGATCGAACGACGGGCACGGAAGAGGCGGAGGTGGTGGGGGGAGTGGGGGCGGCGGTGGCGGTCGTGGAGGCGGCGGCGGTGGTGGTGGTTTCATGACGATGACTGACATGCGTGGAGGAGGAAGTGAGTCTCGACTCTCTCGATGAACAACTGATGTTTGCACAGTCCTTTTTGCCTTCCCGGGCTTTCCCTTTTGCAAGTATCATGCTGACAGATTGACGGTGCCCAGCTGTCGATGGTTGCCGAGCGACATGCGGCTAAACACAGATCCACACAATCGGACAACGGACTGGAGGTTCCCCTTTGTATATTCCACTCTGTACACTTTGTATACATGAATATGCTACGCATCGACAAAACACATCAGAATGCTACTCAACGCCTTCTCGTTCGACCGTCTATGGCAAGGGTTGCATCACGGTACATGGTACTCAGTACTCATGTTGAAAGCTATCTTTACCCCGCGGCTAGCGCGGAGGAAGGTGCGGTGTATCTACAATAAGATTTATATCATGCAAAAGGATATAGACAATGTCCGGAGACCAAGCAGGGTATCAAAGTGGGAGATATCTATGTGAGGATGGAGAGACAATTACAGCCGTGATGTTTACAACCAGCTGAGAATTCTTCGTTTGCCAGCGGGGGTAGCGCCAGCATCCTCGGCAGTGACAGTGACTCCTTCAGCGACATCGGTAGTCTCAGCTTCTGGTGCACCGGTCTCAGTGGGGCTAGCCTCAGTAGCACCCTCGGTGTTCTCGCTGTCGGTTGCAGTCTCATCAGACGCAACTTCAGTCGGTGCAGCTTCATCGCTGATGGTCGAGGTAGGGCCATCGACGATACTCTCGGAAGATGCAGCATCAGCTGACTCGGTAGCTGAGGCAGCAATGTCGGTGGTAGATGAAGCAACAATGCTCTCGGTCGAAGTAGGGTCAACATCCTGCGTAGATGATGATGCGGTGGCAGCAGCATCGGTGGAAGTGGCTTGCTCGACCGTACTACAATTTGTTTCACGCGTCAGTCCAGAGCGAATGACAGCGAGTCGGCGGCGGCCAACAATACGCACGTCTCGTAAGCCTCGTCTTCATCCGCCACTTCTTCCTCATCCTCGTCGCATTCCTCGTCCTCGTCATCCGCAGGAGTGGAATCGGCATCGGAAGTAGCAGTTTCATCGGTGCTGGCTGTGTCGGTAGGAGTTGCCAACGGAGTGGTTGAGGCAGTTGCCGAGAGGGTGGAGACATCGGTGTCCTCGTCGTCACAATCCTCCTGATGGGCCATCAGCTGAGGCGGACGTCACACAGTATCGAACAAACTTACGTAGTCTCCACCATCATCCTCCTCGTAGGCATCAGCATCTGAATCGGTTGAAGAAGTGTACTCGTCTTGTCCGGTAGAAGAAGATCCGGTAGGAGCAGACGTGGCAACGGCGGCGACGTTGGTGACCTGTGAGACTCCCTCGGTTGGGGTGGCGGCGGTAGCATCACCAGAACCGGCAGTCACGGTAACGTATACGGTGGTGACCTAAAGGGATACATCAGCACTGATCTAATGAATCAGGCAATATTGGAAACGACTCACGCCTCCACAGCTCTCTTCATCGCTAGCCGACGCATCCGCTGTAGCCCCGGCCGCAGCTACGGCTCCGATAGGAGATGCAGTTGTAGTAGGAGCGGCATCGACGCTGTCGGAAATGCTGTCTTCCGCAGATTCGGATACATCCGAGCTGTCATCATAGACATACAAGTCCTCTTCGTCTCCATCTTCAGCACCTTCGTCGTCATCCTCGCATTCGGGCAAGTCTTCGTCATTCTCGCCAGCAGCCACAGCGGAGATGTTGGTCGGGCCACCAGTGACGGAAGAGGAGGTGACCGAAGCCGCCGCAGTCGAGTCCTCCGAGGTCTCGTCATCCTCGTCATCCTCGTCGCACTCCTCTTCCTCGTCATCACCCTCGGAAACGGCAGCGGCAACCTGTGTAGGCAGAGTGCCGGAAGCACTAGTGCTGGTAGCGGTGGCCACGATTGAGCTCGCGGCGTCGCTTGAATCGGCATCATCGCAGTCCTCGAGTTCAGGATCGTCGGACGAAGATATGGAGCCGTCCGTGGGGGTCCCAGTCACGGCAGAGTCGGTTGCAGAGACTGTAGATGAGACATCGGCTTGCGCGGTGGAATTGGCTACAGCGGCGTCGGTAGTAGCATCGGTCTGAGCTGATTCGACGACGGACTCGTCTTGTCTGATCTTGAGGAAGCTATAACGTTTACCGGCCGCCGCCATATCGTAAACATCCCGAGCCGAAGGGCCGTTGGCTTCGGCGATAACGGAGCTGCATAGGGCCAAGAAGGCAGCGATCGTGAGGGCAGAGGTATGGAATCTCATGATGTCTAGTCGTTCGGTGTCGTTGAGTATTGAGATTTGGGCAGTGCAGTGTTTTGAGAGCTATGTGAAATGACAGTGAATTTCAAAAGGAGCGTGGGTGTAGTCGATCACAAACGGGTCTGAGTCTGGTGGAGGGAAGAGGGACTTGGGAAGATGATGAGCTATCGACTGTGTTTTGTGGTGCTTGTATGGATATGTCGCTTGTCGCTTATGGGTGAGGTTGAGTAGGAATGAATTTTACGTTGTTTGAGGGTTGGACCTGCCGTGCTCAAAGGACGTTGAGTGAAGGTGAAGATTCGTTGATCTGGTGGGGTGACGGATAATCAGTGTCGTGTCGTTAACAGATGGAGAGACGGGCGAAATTCGTAGAGAGCGAGAGTCGTTAGAATGAGAATGATTGAAGAGAAGATGCAGGCAGACGAATGAAGTTAGCAGATGAGAGTTCCGAATCGTAACAGAGGGAAACAAAAGGCGAAAGGAAAGAGCACGATACACGACGAAACATGCGAACAATGCGACCGTGATGGCGAACAATGCGCACAGATCAAATCAGTCACAGCTATGACCCCCACCATGACCGTGGCGATGGTCTGTCTGTGTATGTCCATTCTTTAAGCGACAGCTAAGGCAAGGCATGTCCCTCTCGTCACCGTGCGTTGCGTGATGTGATGTGATGCCAAGGAGGCAAAGGCCAGGGTATGTGTCAAGGTGATGTGTTGATGGTTGTCAAGCAAACATGCGATGCTGTGCAGATGTGCAGATGTTTGATCACTGTCCCCGTAATAGCACCTAGCAACAGTACTAAAATCGCTCGTCACACTCAGGTCATAGAGGCAACAGGGCATGGGACAAGATTAAGGAAAGGAGATGCTGGACAGACACAACAAAAGCGAAAGCGATAAAACAAAAAACACTCTGCATACACTCACAGGCAGCGAGGCGAAACGGCGAAACGCGCTAAGATGCTATGCTGCGACGGTGACGCGTCTTGCTTAAGGGTCATGACCCCGTGCACTAAGCCTCACCTTGTTCACACGCAACCGTTGTCCCCTGAAGTCACGCAGCTGTGCCCCTGAGCCCAAACATCTGAAACAAGGTACGTGCATAGGTGTGCCATGACCGCCTTTTGTTTATACATCAGCTGTTTTCTACCAAAGGGAGGTACCAGATAAGTAATCGATGAGACGCGTCGTTCTCTCGCTTTCTCACGCTTGCAGAGTAATGACTACCATCGATCTTCCTCTCCTTTCTTGATGTATCTCCTCGCAGCGTTGCAGTCGTCAAAGTACATGTTTCAACGCATTCGCGATCACCATCCGCCAGTCAACCAACAAGCAACGAACGCATGTCCCGCTTCGACTGGACACCTGCATGCCGCCTCGCACGCGTGTCGACTAGATCGCGCTCACTCTCCACTGCTTCTTGCAGATAATCCGCGTCGTACACTTCAGTCAGCCATCGGACTACCTCTTCGTGATGTTAGCCACCCATTCCCGATGCACACCATGGTCTCTGATTTCGGTCGCATGACGACGATCGTATATTACACGTTTCTTTCCTTCGTGCTGATGGCTGCAACCCATCGCAAGCGCTGAATCTCCTCGATTAACCCCTCCCGCTGGAGCCACATACCTCGCATTCGGGGAGCAATCTCAATGACTGATACGGTCAGTATACGGTGCCATTGTAGCGCAGCCAGCAGCAGCAGGACGCGGGGAATCTGATCACGTCCATCGCGTGGCCATGTTCCTGGGCCATCATGTGGACTCAACTGATCGCTCACAGTCGCAGCCTGAATGAGCCACTGATTACAGAACTTTCAAGATTCAACACTCGTATGCTTCGACTCGGCTGCCTTGGTCTCTCGTCATATCTGGCCACTGGCCTACGGGAAGCCGAAACACTCTCGGCGCGGTCAACCGAAGGGACAAGCTCCTGAGCGTTAATTTACATGGGGAGTTAGGGATATCGTCACTAACGTTGGAAGATCGATACGAAGCTACCGATCAGAATCGTCGAACTCCAGGAGATCCCATTGCCCCAGCGGGTCTCGGATCATTGCGCGACCGAAGTGGAATGCGTATCGAATACCGGGGCTTTCCACTATTCAGGCCGCCACCAACCCCGACCTGACAGCCCCATCGAGGCAACCGCCGCTGCCAATCTTCATGTGCGACCTGTTGAATACGATTCCGATTGCGCTGTAGTGCAGATCGCTGTTCCAGCACCACAGGTCTGCGTTGACCACCTACTGGAGCATCTGAAACGGCGTCTATTCCCGCGAATTTGCGATGGCTCAGCAGTAAGGCCTCTCGCCCGATCACCGTTCGCTTGGTCTACGATACGAAGGCCCAATTACCAATCAGTCAAAACCCAGCATAGTTCCCTCGAGCGTCGTCGCTCATCCAGGTCTCAGGCGCGAATCGACGACCAGCATGAGTACACCAGTCAAGACGTTATGAACGGGTCGTCCTGCGCGCCACATACAAATATCTCGACATACATCGGACACCTTCTTCCCGCACTTCATACTAGGAAATCGCTGTACGCCTGACAAGCGAGCATAGAGGCGATTACCACCGCGCATACGCATGTCAATGATCACCGCGAACAAGTCTGTACTGTGGGTCTCCGATTCCTTGCACGCAGATGGCGTCAGGACGCACAGTGGATGCGCATCGGGAGTTTATCTTTCAAGCGGCGTACATTGTATATCGTGGCGGTCGCATTCATGGAGAAGAAGAGAAGCGTATAGTATGTTTTCGTATACGTGAATTTCTTCTGCCTTTATTTACCGTTCACTCAGTACGCCTTTCTGACTTCTTTCTATAGAGACTTCCAGCGCGCGAACATACTCTGTGTTGGACAGGATGAATCGTGTCGAGGTTCGTGGCGTAGGAGGCATTCGCGTTTTATGGAGAACATATAGTAACGCTGTCCGTCGGGCGGCGACATGACGACTGCCTCTGCTAACGCGAGGACTGGTAGCACCATATTTCAGGACGGCACCTATGCATTAAAATTAAAGTTTTTGGTTTGAGCTAAAATTTTGTGTGGACGTTAGTGACTCATTCAAGGATACTCACACAAATTTTGGAGCATTTTGGAGTACATGACCTACTATAGGTTCTGATTGATTACCACCAGGATCCCTGTTCTACAGGGGAAATGAACTTTTTTTTCACTTTCTTTTCCCTCCAGACTGAGGATGTGAATATGCTGTTGAGCATTCAAGATGCGACTGAGCACCATGGCAACTGTGGTGCAATATTGTACAGGCCAAAATGGGTTCAAGCCAATCTGATACAGTTTTGATTGTCACTCTCCCTTAGTGCTTGACTGTGAACCGCACAGTGTGGACATAAGAAGCAAGACTGTGTTATTTACAGGGTTCATCTGTCTATTCATCTGATGTACACATAAACTCCAGCTCTACTGAACCACATGCTGTAACTGCAGAATCATCATGTTGAACCAGATCTGCACATGAAGCACTTACTTAGGCAATTTAGATGGGGTGTGACCAGCAAGAAACCTAGTCAAGCCTGCTACACAGGGATACTTTCTCCAAAACACTAGTATGATGTGCATTTCATATGCTGTTCAGTTTCATGGTGTTGCCCTCTGCTCAAAGAAAGGCAGACTTCTTGTAGAAGCATTGTCTTCCGGGTTGTTTGGCCAGACCACATATCAGTGTGTTTTGCTCCAATGTGTGGTGGACCTGTTATCAAACCCAACAAGTGAATTGCAGATATCAAGCGGCAGTTTACAATCAACCTGATCAATGCACAATGAAGTAACTGAACATTCAGTGACTGAATCCCTACTGCAGTTGGAGACCTGGTAGCACTTGTCTGGTGGCCCATATCAGAGTGCCGCAACAGACATACAGACATGAGTATCTGTCTGCCATCTGCCTGTACAGATTGACGGATGTAAATTGGTGCAATTGTACTGTCGTAAACCAGTCTGACTCACATGTGGTTTGGTTCCGATAATTTTGTCAGGTCTTTCAACATCACATAAATCTTTTGGTAGCTGAATGGATGATGCAGGGCAGACACTTCAGGGAGCGGCATGACATGCACAGACAGATGCAGGGGTGGCATCTGTTACCTCCAGCGTTCACTGAACAATGAATACAGGCTTAATTTGCATGAGTACTGAATGAAACTTAATGGATCTGTTTTGATGGGAACATACAGGTGTGTTGCATTAATAAAGTATAGGGACATAACACAACTGTGACAGCGCCAGCAAAGTGCTACACAACCTTGGGTCTTGCAATGTTGCTGTCAAGACACCTGCCAGCTTGGCTCAGCTTGGCGTACAGGTTGAACGGAAAAGGACTATGAGACTTAGTCCTTAGTCCACCTTGTATTTATGTATATCTACCTGAGCAAAAGTACCCAAAGAGATGTGTATTCCTCTGTGCTTGCTACCAAGAATCAGTCCACTTCTATTTCAAGTAACACACATACCAGCTTGTACCAGCTTGTACAACTCAAAACCTAAACAGTATCTAAGCTCGTCAAGACCTGCTTCTCACACACACAGTCATGTTGAAATAAGTGCTACACTGCTAGTGACCTATCTCCGCTTAGTTCCGGCGCTTTTCACGCTTCCAGGGCATCCTGGAACGTCTATATAGCGCTATCTATCATCTCTCTTTTATACTTTATCTCTAGCTTGACTTATGCATCATGATTCCGCTTCATTCAACAAGTCATATCCCTGTTTGGAGATTACAAAACGATGCTATCGAACGGAGGGTGAATTATCATGAGTCTTGAGAGTGTCAACAAATGCAAGTCTCCAAAGATTAAGAGATGGACACAAACAATACCGTATACACCAACCAATGAGCTGGCAAAGGCCATGAACGAAGACGCTCCGGCGCAAGAGAGGGTGTGACAGTGTCTGCCAGGCTGATTTGGCAAATTTGGGAATATGTTTAATGATTGCCGCTTCCACGCTGTTGTGCACATATCACCAGTAGACACGACATCTCATCATGTCCTTGCATGGACCAGCAGGAATAGATGAACTTTGTTCAAGACAAACTGACTTGCTATGTTTCCATATACTGTCAACTGCATCCTCGCAGATAGGAGTCTTCCAGGTCTATTCGCTGGATCATTGCTGAAATGTTCTGAGCTTGAATGCTAGAGGATACTGTTCGAAGAAAGAAAAAAACTGTCAAAAGTTATGTAAAGGTATTGTGATCAATCAAGTTGTCAAAAATTTTCTTGGATTCAATTTTTACTTACTCGGCATCAAGCACATGTAAATTAGAAGGTCATTGAGACATCATCAGCTTGAAGCAACCGCAGATATACGATCAATTCCGTGAGTTGGAGCCATGTTGTACGCAGCTGTAATATGTCTGGTCCCTGAAGCACACTTGTAATTTGATGACGTTCAAATCCCCTTTTCCATTGTACATCTCTATTCTTGTGCTAAGCAACATCACACAAGCAATGGCATCAGGTGATTACCCTCGTATGGAGGTCTTAGTAAGCGCACAGGCAAAATCAATGGCTCTGCTCCAAACTATTTTGAGGGGGCATGGTGACTATGAACATTTGCCGATTTGCATCAAGGTTGGTACTTGCTCCTTTCCAATGTATTGCGGTCTCAATTATTGCTTCTCACAACACGGGCTCGGCAGTCTGCAGATTGTCATATCTGATTGCATTAATCTGAAAGACAGTCTTCGATCCAGCACTGCCTCAGATCAAGATACTTCACATACCTTTGCCACCGACCAGACACGGCAACAACACCAAGCATTAATCCTTTCGTCCCTCTGCGCTCTCTAGATGTCGGTGTTCTTTGGTGTCCGTTCTGTCCGTTTATCTATTCGTCAAGACTGCAGAGCAGCAGTGTGGCCGAACCCGAGCTCTAATTTGGCTTTCAGTATTGGCGAAACACTCACAGTTTGAGCGTCGAAATCGTGAGGTGTGTATAGACAAGAACAAACTTGCCATCGCAAAAGACAACCGATATCAGCTCCCTGCGACAAATCTGGTACCTTCTGCAAGCCAAAAAAACATCTTAAGCTTAAGATAAGAGGTTTTGTTGCTCAATGACATTACCGTGAGCAGCCAAAACAGGATAACCAAAACAAATGCAATAAGGTTTGTCGCTACAGAGATCATATGCACTTCCCGCGTCCACACACCTCATCTCACAGAGATTGACCAGCTGCGCCAAATCGTTTCGTTTGAGCTACGCGCAGCTGCTAGACGTTAACAATCTTGTTGCACGCTCCGCAATCCAAGTTCTATCGACATAATCATGACTTAGTCGTCAACCATTGGGTTTTATAGTTCGGTAAAGAACTATGCTGACAAAATCGCGGTACAAACTTTTGCATGCAACACGTCCTATCATCTGTTTCCCATTTTTAACTTGCAGGCAGTGGAGAAACCCTTTATGTCTTCAAGCCAAGGACTGTCCCCAATACATCAGCTCAGAGGCCTATTGATTTTGCTGGGAGCAGGCAGAACTGACACATACTCATAGCTACAAGTTTATCAGTCTGTACAACTTTGTTGGGGCATCAAACCGGACCCATGAGACATCTATGTCATGAAAACAATATAGATCAGACAGTGAGACAGTAAGGTGATTGATTTGCCTGGATATAGAACAAACGCACCCAAGTGGGCAACACCTTACAAGCCATAGCTCTCAGCTCAAGTATATCAGTGTTTGCTGTCCATGCATGCTATGAATTGTGCACAGGTGTTTCTTGGCCTTGGTCAAACCAGCTGTGAATTTTCAACCCAAATTGAACGTTGCTGCATTGACATGGGCCATTTTGTCATTTCATACAGCAGACATAGGTCAGTTCGTCCTGACACTTGTGGCTTATAGGCTTAAATAATGCCTTTACACAAAATGCCAATGTCACGAAATGAGGTCAGTCAGTCACTGACTGGCTTGCGGTGTGGCGTCTGAAAATTTGAAGAGGGCATAATACTGAAGTGATCCTTAATTATCTGAGAATTACAATTTAAAAGTATGCTGGGAGTCATTGAATGTGAGGTGGAGCAAAAAGCTGTAGATCAGGAAAACAAACAAAGCTACAGTATTGTTTTGAATCATATGATGGATATGCCTAGTCACAACAATGTCAGGACTCCTCAGCTGAGCTCAGTGAAGTACGTGTACAAATGTGCCTGTATTGACATATATCAGGATGATTTGAGAGGCATTGTTTTCTGCAATTGCAATGGCCATGAACTTACTGTGACCAAGCTGGGTGGATATTACTACTGGTACACAGATCTTTCACCACTGCTCATGCCGCTCAAACAAGGCCTGATGAACTCGTTGACATGCAAATACTCTTGTCAAATTGCCTGGTCATGTTCGCTATTTTTTATGTGCAACAACGTATAATGGGTCAAAATCAATGGAATATGAGTGTGTCGATGCGCCTGGGATCACTGTGCACGAGACAACGATGATACTTGAAAGCGCACTTTTGCTTTCTTTTTTTTGTCCAGGTCATCGTCATTTGGTGGCCACGTCAAAGCTTGGCCTGGTTATCCGGCTGCAGAACTCGAAGGCTCACGGTCCTTAATCCTGCCGCGCTGCCGAGAAGTGTATGACTGTGGTGCCTCGTCGTACGTTCACATATGTGATACACGGTCTATCATCGCATTGAGCAGAGAAAACCGTCCTCAATTAGTCGCCGTAGATAGTAAAGCTAGAACAACCTTGACCCGATCTTGCTTGAGAAACGAGTGGTCCCGTTCGGAACGGTGGCTCTCACTGGAGATCTCTATCAAGCGGTACATTTTGACACTGCCTTACAGTCGTACGCATGGTGATGCTCGGTGCACAATGTCTGCCTTCGCATACGGCCTTGTCCCACATCCTCCAGGCACAGGGTATTTCATTGAGGATGACTATCCCACGGGATATGTATAACATCTATCTATGGTAACATCGGTATCGTGGGGCACGAGACATATCATAGCGGCGCGCCTCCTAATCTCTGACCGCCACCCCAACGATGACGGACGGCAGCAGCAGCCTCAGTATTGGAAGTTGCGGAAGACGAGCCTTCGGGACGGTATGCTCGTACTCCAGAGGAATTTGTCGTTGCAGAAGGAGCAAAGAGACTACGGAATCTGAGTGGTGTCCCGAGAGGGTTGGGTCTCCGCAGGTGAGTAGGCGCATACAGTGGTAGATACGTTGAAATGAACCACCTGTATAGCAGTACGAAGCATGAAGAGGTAAGCAGTCGAGTTTGTACAATGATGAGCGCGGAGACCGAAACAGAGTGAGAATACGGCAACGGTGGCACCAGATAGTAGAACTGACATCACAAGTTGGCGGAGTCAAGAGAAGTCACGATTACTCACCAGAGATGTCCAGCCAAAACACCCGTAATTCCGCCAAGCGCTTTTGTGGGGCCTCCCGTCAGTAAGTCAAGAACGATCAGGGCAGGAGGGTAGACTGCGGCGGATCATTGGTGCGTCAGCAAACGTGGTGGGGTCGAGTATGACGAGGTGTAGGCGTGAGAATCGTCGCTGCTATCTATAACGATGAGGGGAGTCTGATCACAGGCCAAGCATGATCGATGGTCAAGGCAGGGAGGAACCTTTCGATGAGATTACGGGAATCGACACTGCGAGAGTAACGGTGTTCCCTGAGGGAGGATGGTCTATGTCTTTGGGCTTTGCACCTGATGAGACCCCCCGCTCTATTGCGCGAGCAGCGCGCATCGATCGAATGTTAAGGGAGTAGAACGGAGAGCAAGAAGGGCGGCTAGAACACTCACGACTGGTGGGAATAGTTAGAAGTCCGAAGATTGAAACTTTGACCGTGGGGTTGGCTCTACACCAGACATAGGTCTGGGCGTGCAAGAGAGGACGGAAGAGGAAGGGCAGACCAATCAGAGTGTTGAATAGCTGCAGGGGTTTTTCATAAGTGAGTCTGAGATCACAAGATGTACGTCAGAGACCCTAAGCATAAGGTGAACTGACTAGTATGAAGGCGGCAAGCATAATGTGCAGCCAGGCATACTCGGCGGTATCATTAAGGCTAGAAAGGTCGTCTGTTTAGCCATGCCTGACTTTCGATCGTCGCGCAGCTGGTACTCACTACAGATCCCGTTCCATAGATGACGAGTTTCGGTAAATGAGGAACACATCGTATAGCAGAGGAAATCCGGCACCTGTGGGTCTCAAGCTCATCAGCGAGACCGACTTCGAATACTCTCGCATAGCTGGGTAGATTTCCAACGGATAAAGAGGCTGATGCGTGCTTCACATCGCGAACGAAGACGAGCGATAAAACGTGTTGCTCGGAGACGTGTTTACGAATATCGAGGGCGATTACGCATCTCAGAGGAAGATGGGGTAGCCTTCGAATCAGTGGACAGACATACCGCCGTAAAAGAATGAGGTGACTATCCTCCAAATCTGCGAGACAAGTCAAAGTACAGTCAGCGCGTCTCGTTGATTGTCAAACAAAATTGAGCTGTATGAGCTGTCGGGTTTGGCCCCTGCGCTATGCAGTTTATCTGTTCTACCGATAAAAGCTTACTTCGTAGCGCTTGGTAACCATTGGCCATATGATCGCTACCTAAAGGATTTGTCACTTCAGCCTACATATGCTGTTGTGCTAAGCCACCCGACCAGTGCACGTAACTTACTGAAGCGGGGGAAATCAATCGGAGCAAGCATGGTCTAAGAATAAGGAAAGCGACAAGGGATGTCAGCTTCTGATCTGGAGCTTGTGCTAAAAAGGTCCGGCAAGAGAGGAGTCTAGAAGGATCGACAGACACTGACACAGTTATAAGACCGGTACCGAGAAGCAGAGTCCTTGTGACTGGAGGTATGGCTTTCAAAGCAAGGGAGATATCGGCCATCTTGTGCTTGTCCACCGGGCGAAATAGAAGGTCTGTTCTAGTTAATGACGAGAGAGCTCTCAATAGGCCGTGACTGTGTGTTACTTGTGCAGTCAATCAGACTGATATTGATCAAGGCGACTGTGATAGGTCATGTGTGGTGTTTGACGATGATGTGATGATCAAGTTGAGGCTGTTGAGGATGTTGAGGATGTTGAGGATGAAGTCAATGATGACGATGAAGGAGCGAGTAGTTGAGAATTGTCCCCACGTGGAGTCGAAATATCCGAACCGCTCTAACCTAATTTATTCTTTTTGATCTGCCCAATCTCTTTTGTTCCCACTTACCATCGACATTGAGCTGCAGGCCATCAAATCATTGCATACCTGGGTCCGAGTACGACATGATAGCGGTACCTCCCCAATTCGTATCCTATAAGCTCGACCATGCGCAGCCGTTCTCGTATCACGTTCCCACATCAGGATGGGGCACTCTCGAGGATCCCAATATCATCCAGTCTGCAATAGAGTACAGTCTCATTTTCGTTGTCGACAGAGAGAAGAGCAAGGTGAATGAAGTCGATCCATACGCCCTGCGAGATACCGTAGTTGCATCGTAGCCTATTCTGACGGACTTGGTATGGCGAGCCAGGTACTCTTGGGGCTCAAGCGGCGCGGTATGGGTGTCAACTTGTAAATACGCTCTTCGCTGTTAGACTAGCTGAGTGTGGATCCGCTTTGGCTGTATCAGCGCAATTACTGAAGCTCGTACTTTATGATATGACATGTGTTTCAATACCGTTGAATGATCGGCAGATTCAACGGCTTCGGCGGCAAACGGGAAAAGTCTGAAACGATGTTGCAATGTGCTGCCAGGGAGCTTGAGGTGAGTAATGAAGGACTCTCGTGAACGGGGAAACTGATCGTTTACTGACCGCGATAGGAAGAAGCGGGCATCATACCGATCCCAGGAGGGCTGATGTATAAAGGAGTATTGTACAGCGCTCGTCCTCGGCCCGACCAAAGTCCTTCCGAAGATATGATGGTCATGATCAAGATCCATTTCTTCGCCTGCGTGGCTTGGTCGGGTATACCTCAGACGTGAGTCGCCTTTGCGCCCCATTCGCGAGCATCGGTGCAAATCTTCGAGTAGATGGATTGTCTACTGAGAACCTGTGAGATCATACGGTTCAGTTCTGAGGAGATGATTCCCAAATGGTTCGACATCAGATCGAGCGATCAATCAGAACGGATGAACAAAGAATATCCTGCTTTGCCTGTGACACAGATGGTTGGTTTTCCGTTCACGATATACACTTTGGTGACAGACCCTGGTTGACTTGGATGGGGCATCCTTGCAGTGGCCTGAGGCGTCGTTTTACCTAGAACCGGTCTTGAAATCGATTCTGAACGGTCACGACGAAGAAGTGTTTCTCGGCCGAATCAACTACGAGATGCTATCAAAGCGTGAGGCACCGACGACCTTACCAGCGCTCGACGGACTCACCATTCAAACGGCTTCCCATCCGCACAGTGGCTCAGAGCAGGACGAGAAGGCGGAAAGATTAGGTGGATGGTGGATGTGCTTGACCCCTAGAGCATCTATACCAGTTACCCAAAATGGGGATATTGTCTGAGATGAGTAAAATCGGATCGACAGAATGCATATTTCTTTATCACTATTCTACTTCTTCTTGTAAGGTCACACCTGATTGCATTCACCTGCGACTGCGGATCACGCGTAGAGACTTCGACACAGACAGAAGTCAGCTGGTTGGGGTGGGACAAGAGTTACTCAGATACTCACTCATCATCGTCGGCTTCGTTTTGGAAGCTCGCACCGCCTTCTTGAGCCTTGCCATCTTCGGGGAACTACAATACGTCAACGAGAGCTCCATCAAATCTGGACATACCTTGAAAGTGTTGCCAAAGCTCCTGGATTGTTGAAGGGTCGTGCTGAACATCTCGTAACGACGGATGTCGGCATCCGAAACGGATCTTCGCGCGAATCGCATAGCCTGGAATACTAGGTCAGCAATATCCGAGTGCAGGCAAAAATCTTTCGTGTATTCACCTCCTCGAAGTGCTCGCTGGAGGGGCAAAGAATAGAGGGTCAGTCATCATCACCCCATGAAAAAAGAGACAGAGGCCACGTACACAGTGATGGCGGGAACATCATCTTCATCGTTCTCCGCGTCCATGAGGTCGACGTCTCCTCCTTCAGCCTCAGCCTTCTCCTTGCGCTCCCGTTCCTTTCGGATGTCAGCTTCGATACTGGCTCGAATGGCCAGCTTGGCGGCACGCTGACAGATCTCAGTAAGATCAGCACCGGAAAAGCCCGCGGTGCTCTTAGCCAAAAAGGAAAGGTCGACGCCAGGAGCGATGGGGGACTTTCGGAGAGTGGCTTGGAGAATAGACAGACGAGAGGTCTCATCGGGGAGGGGGATGTAGATGAGCTGCATAGAGATCCATCATCAGCATGAGCTAACATGAAGAGTCGAGGATTGGACCTACCTGATCAAGTCGACCGGGTCGAAGAAGAGCTGAATCAATCTGGTCGGGTCGGTCTAAGAGGGATGTAAGCAAGGTCTGCAAGGGGATTCCTACGTGGAATGGGTTTTCAGCTCACTAGTAGCACCGATGATGAAGACATCTACGAAGCATACCAAGTCAGCGCTATCACTCAATTATTGAGTGCTGGAAACGACTCACTCTTCTTGGCGTTCATACCGTCCATCTCAGTCTATATGCGCAGATCAGCGATCAGGGCAAATCATGATGTCACAGCGGAACGTACCAGGATCTGGTTGAGGACTCTGTCGCTAGCACCACCACCATCTCCGCCGGATCCACCTCGCGACTTAGCAATCGAGTCCAGCTCATCGAAGAACATGACACAAGGAGCGGCTGCTCGGGCCTTGTCGAATACATCTCGGACGTTGGCCTCAGATTCACCGAACCACATGGTCAACAGCTCAGGACCCTTGATGGAGATGAAGTTGGCTTGGCACTCGTTGGCGATGCTATTGCAATTTGATCAGTATCTACCACGACTGCTTGCTTGGGAGAGGATGGAGAACTTACGCCTTGGCCAACAGAGTCTTACCAGTACCAGGAGGTCCATAGAAAAGAACACCTTTAGAAGGCGACATGCCGTACTTGAGGAATTTTTCGGGATGCTCGACAGGATATTGCACCGTTTCTTGAAGTTCTCGCTTGACGTTGTCCAAACCACCAATATCGTTCCATGTAGTGGTAGGAATCTCGACAACGGTCTCCCTGAGGGCTGAGGGGTTGTTGACGCCAAGAGCGAAACGGAAGTTCTCCATAGTAACGCCCAACGAATCCAGAACTTCGGCGTCGATAGTGTCTTCGTCCAGATCGATCAAGTCCATCTTCTCTCGAATCTGCTGCATAGCAGCCTCCGAACAAAGGGACGCCATGTCGGCACCAACGTATCCGTGGGTGTCGGCAGCAATCTGTTCAAGGTCGACGTCATCGGAGAGCTTCATGTTCTTGGTATGAATTCGCAAGATCTCAAGACGACCGGTAGGGTCAGGAATGCCGATGTCAACTTCTCTGTCGAATCGGCCGAATCGTCGCAGAGCAGGGTCGATCGAGTTGGGTCGGTTCGTAGCAGCCATGACAACTACGTTGGATCTGGCCTTCAAACCGTCCATGAGGGTGAGCAGCTGAGAGACGACCCTTCGCTCGACTTCTCCGTTAGCCTTCTCACGCTTGGGAGCGATAGAATCGATCTCGTCGATGAAGATGATAGCAGGACTGTTCTTCTCGGCCTCTTCAAAGGCTTTTCGAAGATTGGACTCTGATTCACCAGCCATTTTCGACATGATCTCAGGGCCGTTGATGAGGAAGAAGAAAGCACCGGTTTCGTTCGCCACAGCTCTCGCCATGAGAGTTTTACCAGTACCAGGAGGGCCGAACATGAGGATACCTCGAGGCGGCTTGATACCGATGGCCTTGAACAATTGAGGGTGTCGAAGGGGAAGCTCAACGAGTTCTCGGATCTAGGTGAAGAAGTCAATATGTGTCCGATTTCCCAGGTGTTCGGCTGTGAGCGAGCCACTCACCTGCGCCAGCTGTTTCCTACAGCCTCCCAAATCGTCATATCCAACAGCGTTGAGATTGGCCTCCTCAGCCTCACGGTCCAGAGGATCACCCTCAGTGTGAATGACCTAATTGAAAGGGAGAAAAAGTCAGCTTGATATACCTTGCTGACGACATGATGATGGAATGCGGAAACTTACCGTGTCAGATGCAACGATCTAGAATGAGAATCTTGTCAGTCAGTGGGCTACAAACGATTAAAATAGCTTGCGACTCACACAATAAGGGGACGGGTCGACCTCGACGACTTTGAAGTCCACAGTCCTCATACCGCCTCTGACTTGGAAGACATCACCTGATCGCCACATATTAGTATTCATGGCCGAGATGATCCGAGACACCCGAGACTTACCTTTTCGTACAGGTCGGTAGGCCTCGAGGAAGTAAGGTCGAAGGTATACGTCAAATAGGTTACCCGAAAGACCTGCAAGTTTGCGTCAGATTTGTTCCTTCGGGGCTAGCGATACCGATCACATACCTTCAATCGAATCAGCGAAAGGAAGAACGTGGATTCTCTTGCCATACTTGATGTCGTTGGCAGGAGAGACATGGACAAGATCGGCCAACTTGATAGCGCAGTTTTGTCGTGCAACTGCAAAGTATGTTAGGTCTTGCGTCGATGACCACATGACAAAGTCTTGAACTCACCCTTGTTCATGGCAATCTTGCCTTCCTCAATATCATCTTGACTGAGACAGATGAGAACCGTATCTTTCCTTCTCTTGCCACGGACTACGAGGACGATGACAAGAGTCAGTATTTTGCGGTCGTAGGGAGAGAACGGCGTACTGACCGATGATGGTGTCGCCTCTATTCATGTGGCAAGCTCAATTAGCCACAGCTGATATCATGCCAGTTGCACATTCCTTGACTTACCGGAACAGGCCGAGAGTTTCCATAGTATTGGGGTGAAGGATAGCAACAGAATTATCTTCCTGAGGGCTTTCGTCTACCATGAGACGGTTCGGCCTGTAGATGAACGCGTCAGCAGGTGTCGTACAGCGAGTCCAGTCAATCAACGATCGATTGATAAGTGGCAAGTCGCGCATCGACGATAGGCAATCGAACGGTGAAACTTACGATCGCTTCTGCCTCAAGATGGCAGTGGCTGTCGAGTCATCGGCAGCAGCCTGTGTGGTACCCGAGGATATAACAGCGAGGTCAGCAGCGGAAGATGAAGGATGTGTGCATGAAGATAACGGCTTACGCGGGAGGGGTCGTCAGCCATGTTGGATAAGGATTGCGGTTGTATAGCTATCACACGATAAAGGAAAAGAGGGGGTGTCGAGGGAGAAACCTGCTACCAGTATATAACGTCAATGGAGCGAGGAATTGATGGAGAGGAGGAGAAGAAGAAGAAGTTTGGAGTGGTTAGGAAATAAAAGACGAGAAGAGTGAATGGGTGAATCGGGAGTAGTAGCAGTGAGTGAGAGTGCACGCTTCCACTTCCACCGCTTCCACCGCTTCCATCATCGACCGTGTGGCCCAGGGATGACGATGACGGATGTGCCTACATCGGGCGCGCCTCATTAGCACTTGAATGGCGGTCAGGACACAGAAATTAGGCATCAGCGTGCTTATGCATGCCTTTTACCGAAGGCGCGCCACCCGAACCCCTAGGATCCATGATTCCGGGGTGTTCTAAGGTCACTTCACTCGCCGATCGGGTCAATTCTCTTATATCGGGAACCTCGCAAACCATAACCATAACAGCCTCTTTTCCCATAGCGGGCCAGGTCTGTAACTGTGCCTCAACTTTACCAGAGCCGCCCGGTGTTGGTCGATGTCTAAATCTGGACGACTACTCGGTCACTTCTCGTCAGAACATTCGGCTTGGCAGCTAAAGGACTCAAGATCTCCCGCGTAGCTGCAGCGTTTGCAATTTTGTTCGTTCATCATGCGTCTCGATGCATACACATTGATCTACATATGGCGAACATTTTTTAAAGAGTGTGAACTAGGAGGGTCTGAGTGAAGAAATGGTCGACGCCATAGGTGAAAGAAACTCTATCCAAGCTGGCGGTTTCCATTTCCTCGCAACAGCGGGTTCGAAAGACCTCTTAGTTGGAAGGGATGGTGCCGGAGAGCGAGGTGACAACGCTGAGGATCGAAGGGCCACCACACATCTCCGCGAGGTTACCGCTGCATGTCATGAAGGCAGCAGAGGAGTCCTGGATGGCACCACCTCCGTTGGAGAAAGAGTTTCCGCAGTAGCATTCGGAAGAGTACTCGGTACCGGCGATGGAGTAACCAGCGGCGGCACAGCCCTGAGCACAAGACTCGATGGTGTTGGTGTCACTGCTCCAGAGGGTGTAGGTGAGAGCTCGACCGTTGGTACCCTCAGCGACAACACCGTAGGTGGTCCAGCCGGTAGGAAGGACGGTAGTCGCGGGCTGGATATCGTCGTTGACGTAGATGTTCAAAGCGTTGGGACCACCACAAGTCTCGGTCGAGTCTGGAATGAGTCGTTAGCACAAGTACAGGTTACAGATTTCCGGACGTGTCACTCACCACCAGCACAAGGCATGTAACATTGGCCGGAAACAGCAAGGTTGTCGAGGTCATCGGTGACACCACAGTAACACTCGTTTCCGTACTCAAGACCAGCCGCACCGAAGCCGTAGCTCATGCAGAGAGAAGTGCACTGCTCGATGGTCATGGAGGAGCTGGAGGTCTGTACCTTGGAGAGGAGTCGACCGGACACTTCCTGGACACAACCACCAGACTCGTAACCGTTGACAACGACAACGGCGCTGGTGCTAGCAGCAGGAGCGGCGCTAGTGGCGGTACCAGTAGCACTGTTGGAACCGTTACCGGCGCCAGGAACACCGTTGGATCCGCCACTGACAGCAGACGTGGTGGCATTGGTAGCTTGAGCGGCGGCGGACGATGCTACTGAAGTCGCAGCGGCAGAGGCGGAGGACACAACAGGGGCGACGGAAGCGGCAGCGGACGAGGCAGCGACAGACGGAGCCGCAGCGGATGACGCGGGAGCAGAAGAGGCGACGGCAGCGGACGAAGCAGCAGCGGACGAAGCAGCGGCGGACGAGGCAGCGGCGGACGAAGCAGCGGCGGACGAGGCAGCGGCGGACGAAGCAGCAGCGGACGAGGCAGCGGCGGACGAAGCAGCGGCGGACGAAGCAGCAACCGCGGACTTGCTGGCCGAAGCGCTAGACGCAGCGGAGCTGGCGACAGCAGAAGCGCTGGCAGCGGCCGAAGACTTGCTGGCGGAAGCACTGATAGCAGCAGAAGCGCTTACGGCGGCAGACGATTTGCTAGCAGAAGCCGAGGCCGAGCTGGAAGAGCTTGCGGCCTTGGAAGTGACAGCGGGAGCGGCCGAGGTAGTGACGACTACAGCAGTGCTGGCAGGACCGGCCTTGGAAGTCCAGGGGTTGGAGCAACCTCGGTGGTACGAGGAAGTGGCCTTGGGACCAGCAGCAACGGTCTTCTGACCGAATGAAGACACAAGGGCGGAGACCTGGTGCCAGTTCATGTTGGCGGGAGGTTTGAGACCGTAGACGTCGAGGTACCAAGCCTTGACATACTCGACACCAAAGCCACCCCAAGACCAGCCGTTGAACGCAGTCCAGTCAAAGTCCTACAAAGACCGGAATCAGTGTATATTCAACGGGGAGATGGAAGGTCTCTGGACTCACCTTGCAAGAAGACCAGGCCGCGGTGCTGGTGGCGGCGGCAGTGGTGATGGTGGTGGTGGCAGCCTTAGTCCCGACAGCAGAAGACGAGGTGATCTTAGCGGCAGAGGCAGAAGAAGACACCTTGGCCGTGCTGGCGACGGAGGACACAGAGGTAGAGGAAGCCTTGGCAACGGCGGAAGAAGTGGTGACAGCGTTGGAAGTGCTACCACACGAAGTGCCGATGAAGCCGAGGAGACACCACCTCTTCTCGAGCTGCTCCTGGTTCTGGTTGACGGGAGCTGCCGATGCACCCTGGAGGGCCATGAGGGCGACGACGGGGACGAAAGCTTCAACTCGCATTGTGATAAGAGGAAGAGATTGGTCGGAGGTTAGAAGAAGAGTGGGAGGAGGTCGGAGAGGAGGATTGGGCGGGTGGGTGAGGGCTGAGAGGGTTTGAGGATGAGCGCGGTATGTGTGGTTCGCTGTGGGACTCGAAAATGAGGATGAGGAAAGAAAGGCATTTTCAACTTTCCAAGCGGGTTGTTATATATACCTCGAGTAAGCTTGATGTCGCCATGCATGCTGTTACCGACTTCGGCGAATGGTCGATCAGGGTGACAGTCTGGAAAGGGCGGATTTAACCAATTTGTCTCAGAGTGTGACAACGCCCTTCACAAAGACCACACAGGTGAGCTACTCTCCCGCACTAAGGTTAGCGCGGTTACGCCGAGGTTAGCAACCACTCAGGACAAGGTGTCTTGCTGCGATCGTTGCGAGCTATGCTCAAGAATTTTCCTTGATGTATAGCCCCGATATCAATCGGGAATCGGTGAAACATAACTGATGGCTGAAGCGACTTGTCTCCAATTGCTCACACTCATGCATGGCAGACATGAGCAATTTACCGAAACCGGCGAACTGGTGACATTGACAGTGACCTGCCCTGAGCCGGTCGGGTGAGCTATTTCATGGTTGCGTTACTCTTTCAGGATGATCGACCGGCGCCTTCCCGCTCCCTTCGGAAGAATGGACAAGAACATTTCCCTGACCAAGCCATGTCTGTGAATACCTGGAGGATACATGATTCACTATTCACTATCGCATACAACATAAAGTTTCGCATCGACAAAAATTATATATCTTCCTCTCCCCTCCACGGTGCCACCCTTTGCCCCTTCACAATGGCGCAGTGCTGGATCGACGTGATCGCTGGTCGTTCCTGGCATGAAAATTGCCGCGAAACTGAGGTTCGCGGATATTCGAAAGCGGAACCCTTGTTCCAATCGTACCGAAGTCGCGTACGCCGGGTTTGATCTCCGAACAGGGGAATCTAAATCGTGAACTTGTCAGCGATCCTCTCGTCGAACATCGGTGACACACTCTCGCTCACTCCACCCCTTCCTCATCCTGCCTGCTAGTTGAGAAACGGTCCATTGCGCGACTTAATTGCCCTTTGAGGCGGGTCTGGAGCATCAAGGACACATGACCGAATGCCCAATGCTAAATGAGGGCGGTAGGATTAGTATGAAGCGGATTGCGAAAGATTATGGGACATACGATCAAGGAGGCTAAGTGCCAAATGATCTGACACACTCCAAACACGAGCTGAATCGATATTCCCCAGTGAGATCCGCTTAGCATCGAAGGGAATAGAGTGGGGCCTGGGACAAACAGGGTGAGCGCTGATCAATGCGTCGAACTGCTTGAAACACTTACCAGACATCACTGAAACCGGCTGGATCCACGACCATAACGAACGCATGCCGTTGGATCTGAGGGCGTCGATTGTTCTATTCAGAGACGCTTCCAACCGGACTTGCGTCTCGGTGAAAGTTTGCGTACTTCGAGCGCCGTGCTCAACGATCTCCGCGATTTCGATTTGGGCAATAGACAGTCGAGATGTGGCGTTCAGTGACACTTCCATCATTGACTCCAATCGCTTGAAGCCATCGTCTAGTTTTGTGAGATACTGTTCAGAAGTCAATCAAGCCTAGTCACAGAACTAACCACCTGTAGCTGAAAGTACCCTATGCATTCGTTGACTTACTTTGTCTGCGGCGTTTATCACTGCAAGGCCTTTATCCCAATCCTGCTGCAGAAGCGCCTGAAAAGTTAGCAGTCGGTTGATCGTCATGACTTACCAGATGATCGCCTGTCGAGACTGCAAACGTGTTCACATGGTCCTCTAGGCGCCTCATCCAATTCTGCAACGCTATGTCTGTCTGCTCGTTGCGGTTCAGTAAAGCTAATTCGTGCTACACACACGACGTCAACGTCCAAACTCAGATGACAGACCGAATTACATCCACTCACGCTGTCAAAGACGTTTTCCAATCGTTCTGACATCTTCACATCGATGTCAGAGTCATTTTCTTCTTTGTATAGAGACTCACGTTCGGTATCCAAGTATCCAGAAATTCCTCCGATATGCCTTGGAAACGATCTGTCAACTGCCTCAACCTCTCTTGGATTGTTGCGTCAATTCTGTCCCACTCCGTACTCCTAGCTATTTCAAAGGCTGCGAATGCCGTCTGCACGTCTTCGCTGATCTTCTTGCTGGTTTCGATGTCTAATCGAACGATGCTCATGGAGGCGAAGACGAGCTTGGACACTTCCTTGAGATCCTGAAAAGAAAAAGTATCAGCTGCCACATATTAAATTGGAACTTACGGCTAGACGTTGCTGTAGTAAAGTCGCTTCCCTTTGGTTCCTCTCCGCTTCTTGACCTTCTCTTCTCTTTAGCAAATCGATGAAGGCCAATTTCTCTTGCGTAGCGTTCATATAACGCATCTGAGCGAGCTCTGGACGGGAAATTAGCCACGCTGCGCTATTTGTACTCGCGGAGAAACCCCTATACTGACCTGCCTGTTTCCGTGATTCAAGCACATGGCAGAGTTGAGCTGCTTACATGTCAGCAATCGACGTCACGCACGGCCCAGAAAACTCACTAGCGTCGCTCAGAAAGACATTGTAGCTAGACCAGTCCTGCGCACTACGATGCAAAGCTCTAGCCAAGTTAGCGGCTTATCAGATGGTCAACTACTTACCCCAAGCACAGCGCTTGTTGTCGTGGCTCCTCGCGAGGTGTATGCTGACGGAACCAGCCTTGACGGACCGGCTGTCGATCCCCCAGCGCTTCACTGTGAGGTGACCAGGGGAGGCATTCGGTTGGGATCGATTGCAAAGCGGATTGAATCGAGCAGAGGGTGAGGGAGATAGCCACTATGACGGTGTCAGCCTTTCATTGCGATCGAAGGGAACTGGGTGACCTCACTATCCCTACTCACAGCTCTTTTTATCTTGCTCCGTCATCCCAGAAACCCCTTGTCCACCATAGCTTCCGCAAGAAAGCTGTATGCGATGAGCGATGCCCGAATGGCATTCAGTTTGAGACAAAGCTCGGGTCACGGATGTCATGGCTGGAAATTTGAGATGCGAATCATCTGTCAGTGACAAAGGATGCAGTGTTTCGATCGTCTCATGACTCACGATCAGCACCGAAGACGGCTCGGACCTCTTCCGTGGTCAAGCCAAAGCGTTCAGCTGCTACAGCGAGCGTGAGCTTGTCCGAGATCCCGAAGACACGCTGCACTTACTCTCGCTAAGTATGTCGAGACCGCGGGCTAAGCAAGGCAGCCCTGGGCCGAGGTTGACGATGGCGATCACGCACAATGCGATATGTAATGTGTACCGCATGTCTGATGACGAAGTGGATGAGGAAAGTGGAGGGTAGGAAGTGGAGGTGGAGAACCGATGTTGTCGCAACAGTCTGACGACCACCTGGTAGTGTTGTTGCACGTAGCAGCCGATCGTTTTAGGGAAGATCTGACGGAATATGTAGGATATTATACTCGATTGCGTTACCGGTGAACGGAAACGTTCCTCGAGTCGCTTGGGGTGTAACAGGGAGGAAGACGAAGAGAGGTGAGTGAGGATGAGGATGAGAATGAGGATGAGGATTAGCTGGCGCAAGAAGCCAGGCGCGTCTGCGGTGAGGAGAGTAATGACAAATTCAGGGTAGACGCATGTCACGTGGCAGTACTTTCTGATTTTCTGATATCTGAGAGTGTTATTGAATCATTGAATTCTGCTATTGGAGCCAAGTCGCACGATAGATTAGATATCTGTCAAGAGTGTCAAGAGACGAGGGCTTTATCGGCAACAGCGGATCGCATTCGAGCAGACATGTATTTAACAGTCGTCTTGATGGTCGAAGGTGAATACTCACATTGTCATGTCCTGTTTACAAATTGATTTTTCCTTTGTCGTGAACCTCATTGACCAAAGGCCCTTCAACGAGGCGAAGGCATACCATTGAAATGCCTGACATGGCCATACGTTGGACGCAAACTGTCACGAACCACTGATCATAGCAAGGTAGAGTCATTCATGATCGAGAGCTTCGATCGTTTCTAGCATTACAACAACAAATGTTAACCGGAATAGGCAGACTGATGCAATATCTCCCGTTCGCAATTAAGATACTTGTAGATCCTTTGGCCAATCCTTCTTCTTCAACCATTCTCCATGCGGTCCGAAGCGAGGGTTCGATTCGTAATGCATACCATCACCCAACGGACGCCCAAAGGGTACTGTGAACGAGGCAAAGCATCAGTCTCACGCGCACATGGACCCCAAGAGGAAACGCTGCTGACGGAGACCACGTACGGATCCAACCTATTGGACTTCTTCCCATCTCCTGCTCCCACAGCTGCTTTTTACTGCCAGACACCCAGCGATCGCTTATTGAAGATCCACCCCACTCGTCCTTCCATCTTCTACGAACTTTCCGCCGTTCGAAGTTGTGAAAGAAGTACCCAAACTCCTCATGAAGAACCCGATCTTCTGCTTCGCGCTGATCCCGCGCCGAAAACGACTCCACGGTGGTCTGTGCAGACAAGATGAGATGCACATGAGTCGCATTCATGGCGAAGGTGAATAGTCCAAAGAGAGCCGCGCTACAGCAATAGTCAGTCTTGGCTTATTTTCGGGAAGAAGAGGATGGATGGACTCACACAGCAATCAGCCCTACTACCTGCCCATCTGTATACGACGATTTGGCCGATATCGCGATTAGGGTTACCAATAGATAGAAACAAAACAGGCTGCCCCAGAACGTGAAGATAATGAAGAACTACCAATCAGCAGGCTGTAGGTTAATCAGATACTCACCTTGTGGTTGGCCCAGCCCACGCATTGGCCGATCCATAGGCAATGGTCTAGAGTGCCAAGCGTATCAGTAACCGTGAACTACGATTGAGACAACAACTCACGGTCGAATTGCAAGACGCATGATCCGCAATGGCGACAATGATGCGTGCGATCCGGCTTTACAATCTCACAAAAGCGACACCACCTGGGTCGAGTGTCCACCGTGGGCAGAGGTCGAGGGACTGTCTGCCAGTCTCGGACCTTCTTATGTCCCTTTGTACTGGTTGTGCCAGTATGAGCTATACCATTTTCCGCATATGAGCTTGTCAGGGGTGGGCCATCGGAAGTATGCAGGGCGGGGCCAAATAGATTGACTACCGGAGCGAATTCAGACGGATCGGGGGCAGCGGTATCGTCCGAGCTGCATTCAGGATCATTTGTAGGTGGTTGAGGATAAGGCGGGTATGCCAAGATGTCCGGCTTATCGGTTCGAGGAACCACCTAGGGGACATCAGCAAAGATCAGATGTCTTGAACGAACCAACCTTTTTGGCGAAGCCAGGGCCTGTCGCAATCATCTGGCAATAAATCAGCTACGTCATGCATATAGCAGCTCAGTCCCACATTGAGCAACATACCTTGATATACGTCCAGGTTGCCATTAGCCAGAGAATCACGTAGCCAGCCAGTATGCCGACTGCCACTGTATCTCAGCGATACCTCCTTCAAATCTCTGGACACTGATCTGTCTGATGCTCTGGGAAAAACAGGAAGCTCACCTCCGGCTGATCTACCCAATCTGTATCGAGAATTGCCTCTGATCATAGGAGCGCATACTCGTCCGACCATTACATAGAATGACCAACAAAGAAGAGCGAGGACGATGCTGTTTTGAGGCAGACGTAAGGGCATAGCACCGAGAAAGGCTCCTTGCAATTAGACTCACAGGATGGCACCTTTTCTGCTGATCCACCAATCGGGAGTCTCTGGACCAGCACGTCTCCACCAAGGCCGGTTGGTTCTTGCCATGTTGACAAGCGATTCTGCTTGAGGCTACTCGTGCCCGTTCGCAGCCGTCTTTCCTGCAATATTCTGGGTGGAAGGTGATGCGATTAGAAGCAAAGCATGTTTTGCAGAGGATGCCATGAACGACTCTTACGTCTGCGGCGATCCAGTATTGATTCGACTGATCATGACGTCTGATTTTCGTGCAAAACAACAAAGGTGGTGATAGTTACGTAAACAGATCCTCCTGAAGCGGGCACTCACTTAGCCTGACCCTGAATGGCAATATATGTTATGTTCCATCACCATACCACCATACCACCATATCACCATATCACCACATTCCCCATCCTCCCTCACAGCTCGCAAACATTAACTCCTTCTCTCTCGCCAGTGATCCATTCTTTTCCCGTTCTTCCTCCACACATCTCGCCATACTAAGGCTTATATATAGAGCTGCCACAAAATGTCACGAAGAGTCTATCTCGGTCGCCTGCCCCCAAGTATGTGCGAAATCTCCTTGCGCTGGAATCTTGAGTTCGTTCCGCTGACTTCGCCCTCCCTTCATCTAGCTGCCCAAAGGGCCGATGTCGAAGACGTAAGCATCCACTCTCTTGACCCCCACGTATGATTGCAGATCATCCACTAATGATGCCCCACAACAGCATTTCAAGGGTTACGGCGCCATCAACGACATCAGACTCCTCGGAAACTTTGGATTCGTCGAGTTCGATTCTTCGAGGGTGGGTGGTCGAAGCAGCCGTCGGGTTAGGCTTACGTGATTTATAGGATGCCGAAGATGTCGTCAGAGAGTTCAACGGTCGACCTTTCTTGGGCGAGAAGTAAGTTTGACCCGACGTAGAACATTGCTGATCTTTCAGCATCATTGTTGAGCCGAGTAAGGAGAGTCGTCGACGGGACACTTATGAGAGGTGAGTAGTGAACAGCGACATATAGCATTTCATTCGCGCTGACTTCTTCCAAGCCGTCCTGCTCCCCGAGGCCCTCCTCCTCCTCGACGAGGCGTCCGAATCAACGTGATTGGTATTCCGAACGGAACCAGCTGGCAGGTGCGGTCTTTTCTTTGCCCGGTCCATATCTCAAACACTCCAAGGCGGATGGTCCAACTCGGGCGGTGACGGCAGCGGCGGTCCTTGTTTCCTACCTGATTTTACAACTCGTTTTCCGGATTCCGCGGAGACACGCACCCTAAACCTAAACCTAACACGTCAATACAGGACCTCAAGGACTTCGGTCGACTCGGAGGTAACAACATCATCTACGCCGATGTTGACAGGAGCAATCCCGACAACGGGTGAGTGGATCGCAACTTCTCGAAGAACAGCACTGACAATGTCTGCAGTATCATCGAATACCCGAACATGCTCGATGCTGAAGATGCACTCAAACGTCTCGAAGGCGTAGACATCAATGGCGTCCAGGTCTCCCTCGAAATCGTGAGTCACCTTCGTAGGACTCCAGTACTAACAGTGTAGGTTGCTGGCAGCGGCGAGGACGGAGACAGCTTCCGACGTGAATACGATCAGCGATCCCGACGAGACTATGATGATCGTCGACCTCCCCGAGGATACGACGATCGAAGGGGCGGCCGAGACTACGATCGCCGAGACCACGGTTACGATCGCCGAGACGATCGAAGGGACGATCGAAGGGATGACCGAAGGGATGATCGAAGGGATGATCGAAGGGATGATCGACGAGATGATCGACGAGACGACCGATATGCGCCTCGAGACCGATCTCCTCGACGAGACAACGACGCCCCTCGACGAGACTATGACGAGCGAGCACCTCGAGCGGACGACCGAGAGGCGTGAGTTGCCCTTCCTTTCAAGTGAGATCCAAATGACTCAGGCTTTGTAGCGATCCAGGTACTGACAAGTTCGCAGATGAGCGCCACTCGAAACATCCTAGGATTGATCTAGTAGTGGAAGACATGGTATCAAACAAAGAAAAAAGAGGCAGCGCAATAGTAACATGAACGATCAAATAGTGTGGTAAATGCAACATGAATATCAATCCGTTCGATTCGTTGCATACTTGAGTACACGCAATATGGCCCTACAATGCCAGCTGTATCCAATTCTCGATGCTCCATCGCGTCTTCCATGCTTAGGCGAATTTGGCCCATACCTGATCCCAGGCAACCCTGCCGCCTGTCTCAATGACGTCGCCGTGACATGGGATGATTCGATCCCACTTTGCTGCGTTGATGGGTTTGAGCTCTTTCTTGAGCAACCTGTTGAGGCACACTATCAACATTTACGTCACGTGTCGAAGCGGGTGAACAAACGTTAAACGCACTCTTTGTCCTTGGAAATCTGGTTTGCCATAAGATCATGTACTTTGCCTCCAGGGCTCATCGACTTGCCAGATCCAGTCAGCTTCATCAAGCTTGGAATACCACCGTTACGTGAGTACTGCTCAGTCGGAGGCAGGTTGAAAAGCATGTCGGCTTGAATGAGAGTGCCGGAGGGATGGTGGATGGCGGTGAGCTCATGATTGACGTGAGCCGAGACTTGGTGTAAAGAGATCTACAGCCAATTGACAATCAATTAGCCATGAAGTAGAGTGGGAGTCCGATGATAAGCCGTGAAGAGAATAACGAGCAGCTGAAGACATACCTCAGGTTCGAAACCGTACTTCTTGGTGTCGCCGTCCGTGTTCGGGCCGAAGAGACCAGCCCAAGGAATATTAGGCTTCTTCTCCTTGAATCGCTCGACTCCGATAGGTCTATGATATCAAAGGTCAGCGTACGATCTCTGTCCACGCATCTTCACCATCGTTACCCATACCAACGCACCCCCCCAGTCATTCGTTATCCGCAGCCGCCTGATCTAGGTGAATTGTATACATACTGGGCTCCCGGGTAATGATCCACATATTCTTGGATGTGCATTCCATGCTCGCCATCAGGAGTCACCAGCCATTTCACCTCGCCGAGACCCTTGAGGGTTTCAATCGTTGCTTTGGTCAAGGGAGTAGAGACGTAGACGAAGACCTCGGAGCCAGCTACACCTTCTTGGCCAGCTGGCGGTTGAGGCGCTGGCTGTATGGCGTTTTCGCCGACCGTCGGCTTGGGAGCGCGGGGGATTCGTACAGCAGTACTTCGACCGCCGATGGGGACCAGTCCGGCTCGAGTCTGCCAAAGACATGAGCCCATGTCAGTTTGTCTGATTCTCAGATGGCTCAAAGTCTGCAATGGCTGATACGACGCACGAAAGGGACCGAGAAGGTGACAATATCGGGAGTGACCTGTCTGATGACCAGAGTCTGATCTCGCGAGTCGGTGGAAGACTCGACGAGCGAAGTGTATCCACCGAAAGCGGCAGCGTTTGCGGGCGAAGCGATGGTTGAAGAGGCCATTGTGAACGGTATGAAAGTAGTTGCGGGGCGCAACAATCGGATTCTGGGTGAAGTGTGCCAGAAAAAGCGGAAGATGCTAGGGACGTGAGACTGAATGTTGACGAGTGCAATTCTTGTGCCAGTCAAGATGGGTTGCAATAACGAGATTGAGTCGAGACAAGGAAGAAGATCTAGTAACTCAAGTCAAGTCGTCAAGTCACAGATCGAAGCTTGAGAGTGTGGTCGTGATCGTATGGTGGGTGATGTCATATTTTGGTATCGTAGATGCTGCTCACGTGGTGCACGTGGTAAACGTGGTACTGACTGATGTTGATATGTTGATGCATATTGCATGGATCTCCTATCTCATGGCCGAGTTTGAGTTGACGACAGTTGACCACAGTGGAGTCACACTATCTACACTTTCTACACTTGCTGTCCTTGTTGACATGACACCCATATCATGTCTCATCACATATACCCACATACCCATATAACCATATACCCCTTTATCATCACATCACATAGCCGTGGTCGACTTTGTCATCGTATCTCATCCACCCTATCTTGGTATAAACCTGCAAAGCTGTCACCCTTAATACTCTCAGTCCGGCGCTCAGGATGGCAGGAACATCAGCGTCGATATCGATGAGCCCAGACATGGTTATCGTGACCTGCAAGTAAGTCTAGCTGCGGCATCCTTCTGAGTTTGCTCGACCAACGACCAGCTCTGAGCAATGCCTGACTGAGCGAGTCTGGCTGGACCTGACGCCATCTCGCATCGCAGGTGGGATTTCTGTACCGATACTTTCGTCACCTTCGCCGAGTGGGAGACACATTTCGCTATCGAGCATGTCGCATATGCGAGACCTATCGACCTCACTGGTCGTAGACAGCGCATGACGGACGATGGGTACTGGGAGTTGATGGATGAAGAACTGGGACCTATAGGTGAGTCAAGATGCGAGACTCGTTGTGGACTCCCATTCAATATCTTGCTCATCCATCCCAACCAATTGCCCTGGGCTCATCATATCTCTTTGTTCTGCAGACCACCTACTTCTGCATGAGGATCCGTCTCAGACGACGGGCGATATCACCACCACGACCCACACACTATCGCTCCCTTTGCCGCCCTCATTACAGTCCGTGAATAGCCCAGTGATGTCTTATCCGATAGACATGCTGATCCCGCCTCAGACGCCGGGAGATTTTTTAAACAGCCCACAAGCGAGAGAAGAAGAGGAACGATTACACCTTGCTGCAAGGGATGCAGAGAACCAACGCTTGTACCAGTCCTTCTTGAGGTCACCGTCACTCTCACCAGTGCAGTCTGGCTCAGGCTCGATATCGAACAGCTGTCAACCCCCTCCGCCAGGTCAACCATGTCCCAGTCCTTCTTGGTCGCCTACGCATCCTCAACCCCCGTCTCAGCCCTTTGCGACTCCACCTATCTCCCAAGACACAGATCCTAGTTCATCCCATGATGCATCTCCTCCGGCGTCATTCTTATCCGACGTCTTCAGCATCGAGCTACCTCGGTCGGCTGATAGTCCATTCGGACCTTCGGGACACAGATCGCTCATCCCCTCTGATTCCACATCTCACCATTCGAACATCCCGTCGAGATCGCCTCCGAACCCGCTGAAAGCGGCACAGACCACCCTGATGGAAATGGTACAACCATTCCGATTCGGATCAGCGCTAAGCCATGCCGATAAGGGGAGTCCCCATACACGGCACGATCGGCATGTGCCCCCGAGTAGCGCTGCCGTCGGATTCAGCTGGGGTGGCGGATAAACAGAAAGACAATGGCCATCGACGACTTAAAGGCTAGTCGTTATGTATACCTCTTGAGACCTTTCACTGCTGCGTACTGAGTACAGCCTCATTTCTTTTCGTCATATCTAAAGAGGAGAATTCGCTTCTCGCTTTCGCTAGGACCTTTCTCAAGCGTCAGCCTAACATAGTTATTTCGACTGTAACATTGACAATCACGACCATATATATCTTCTATTCAATGGACTTACGACCAGGGAACGATGAAACGAATCCGTTGTATATAAATCAGGTCAAATAGAATAGCTGGGGCTGAACACCGCAGTAGACACTATCACATCTTTAGACGCGTGTCTTTTATCTTATTCTATATGTACATATATAATGCATAACATGGATCTGTGTATTCATGTTTACATGGGTACTGTTTACGTGGTAGTGGAAGATCAAATTGATTCGTTATCGTTCGTTTCATATATTAGGGCGTATCTCCCTTGTCTGTTCCATCATTCGGATCTCGGCTCCAAAATCTCTCGGAGATGACTTCTGAGCACCAGGCTCGTCATGTATGTATTCAGCTCAAAAAGGTCACGTTTCGTACCCTGTGTCATTGTCCAAATGTTCACCCATGAGTCAAGCATGTCACAGACAATTCTCACTGCGTCCCTCGATCTCCCAACGCAGCAGCCTCTCTTCTTTGCTGTTTCTCGAACTGCATCCTGGCCACATCCCTCGCTGCCTCCCTCCTCATCGCCACAATGCGATCATATTCCTCCTTCTTGCCCCAATGATCAAGAGCAGCCTGAGCGGCAGGGTCGAGCAATCTTGGCGCAGGATCAAGATTGACGTAGAAGGCAGGAAGGGGGCTGCCGGCTGTTGTGATACCAGGCTGCTCTGCGGACTGGCTGAAGAAGTCCCCAAGCGAGACCGTTCTGCCTTGTGTCGTTCGCGCTTCAAGATCAGCGGGGGTACCGATAGGAGTGGAGCTAATAGGAGTGTGAGCAGCCGATGGATCCTCGATCTGTTCATCGGTCTTGGTGAAAGCGGGGGCTGCCCACTTGGACTCAGTTCGCAGCCAATTGTAGAATCGATCGGCATAGTCTGCGCGCCTTTTCCTCTTGCCTGTCTCTTCGTTGGGGTCGCGTCGCACGGTAGGACCGAGTCTCTTCAGGGTGGGCCCAAGAACACTGTCATCCTTGACGTCGGTCATCCACTCGAAGAGCTGCTTCTCCTCGGACCAGTGCTCTCCTTCCTTGGCCCATCGATCGTAATCGAGGCCGAGCCAGGCTGTCAATGCCGACGGCGAGGACGTCAACGTGACGTCCACGGAGGGTAGCCCAGGGAACGGATTGTGTCGTATGACGAAGTGGGTCAAGTGGAGGGTAAAGCTCTTGGACAGATGTCGGACGATACGGCCGAGTAGAACACCGGTGGAGGAGTATGAGGCCATGTCCTGATAGAAGTTGAGGCAAGCGGCTTTGACGAAGTTGATGTCGATCTGGTAGAACTGTGACGCAATCCACGGATCAGCCGAGTGAACATAATCCACGCTTCAGACAGATGCTACAGGGGTAGCTCACCTCTTCAGGACTGACGTCCTCTTCGGCATCCTGACCCAGGATGATACAAGGCAGCTTGTAGCTGACCTCGCTGCCCCTGCGCCACCAAGCAGTAGCGCCCAGGCTCTGCCTGATCTCACCGCAAAGATTTCTGATCGTTTCGACTTCGGGACCGGCGATTATTCTACCTCCATAGATCTTGATACGACCGCCAGAATTGGGACCAGAAGCCGACTCGGGTAGGATCATGAGAACCGGATCGATCTTTGCATCCGCGATCCCCGAGCCGTCGGCAACCGTGACTCCCTGTGCTTGGGTGCTCGAGGGGTCGCCAGCTGTGGTCGCTCCATTGGTGATCTGCTCATTCGCGAACCACGCTTCGTCTCCATTAGGAATAACGTTATCGTAGGCGCACAGGACATCGAGGTCTCCATGCGTGTCTTTGCTCGTCAGGTTTCGAGGGACCAGGACCGCAGAGAAGAAAGATTGCAGTTTCGCCAAAGCGATTGCCTTGACAGCGTCGTATTGCGCCTGGGGAAGACGCCTGGCAGTGATACCAAACGCGTTTCCGCCCATGATTGCGGCTCCGATAGGCTCTGAAGGACGAAGGATGAAGAATAGGAGGAGGGCGGGTAGCTCGAGAGACAAAGACAAGCAAGAAACAAGGGCCGTTCGTCACTGGCCAACTGAGATTACAACATGAATACCAGTTGTCAGTGGAAAGGTGGTCCCAAAAGGCCTGAGACTGAGAGCTTACTATATATGCTTCAGGCGACCGGACAGGGGGCGAAGAACCTTCACGGTATCTCGTGCGTCAAGATCATGAGAAGTTTGTTATCGCTCGTGGAGGAAAGGAACTATCAGTATACGTATACCAGTAAGTACAAGACAGACGTATGGAAGAGACAAGTCCAAGAAGAAAAGAAGAAAGAAGAAAAAGAGATAAGAAGGACCTGAGTGGAAAGAACAAAAGAACCAGGTCAGAAATTCGTGCGTGTATGCGTGCATATTCGCATGAGGCTGAGGATATGAGTCACGATCAACACGAGGTCAAGGCGAGGCAGCAATGCCACGCAGCAAGTGACGGTGAAGGCGATAGTGATGGTGAAGTAGCATCTTCTGATGGTGACCACCGTTCATCTGTGTTTACTCGATCCTTTCGACTCGATCGATATGATAACACGTGGCTTTTCTTCTCTCTTTCGATGACCGCTTGTTGTTTGTACATGTGGTCAACGCTCAATATACTAGCAATTGCAATCGCACATCGACCAGTGCATGTGCAGCTTATCTAGTCTAGCAAATGTGTATGCATCGACCGGAACGTGTTCGGTCTTTTGGTGTTCGGTCTTTTGGTCTTAGAAGACTGTAAATTAGAGCACCGAGCCCGGAGCTTGCGAAACATCTCCTCATATACTTGCTCTGGTCCAAAAATCAGCTGTCTCTCGTCTCTACAGTACGACAGCGCCATCTCCAGCTTCTCCCACTGTTTCTCAGCTTATTGAGGAGGTCGGAATCTGTGAGGATCATCAGGAGATTCAGCTTCACTCAAGCTTGAACAAATACTGAGACGACATCCACTCACCCAGGCGGCATCTGTCCAGGAGGGAATGGCAAGCCCGCTGGCGCGCCAGGGAATCCAGGAGGTCGGAATCCAGGGGGCATACTGTTTGAAAGCAGGTCAGTGACGGAATTCGATAGGAGGTTCATAGATTGACTTACCCGGCGGGAGGGGGCATTCCAGGTGGGAGACCGGGAGCGCCACCAGGGAATCCAGGAGGCATTCCTGGGGGAAGACCAGGCATACCAGGTGGGAATCCGGGCGGGGGTCGAGCGTAAGCCATCGGTCGAGCAGCCATGGCTCCTGGGGCGCCTACATAATCATAGGTCATTGGTCAACTCTCCGACTCAGCGATAATGACCATCGCCTGCCATCACACATGCGATGAGATCGGTTTCGCGTAGATGGTGAGCTCCGCTAGACGGAAATGTGCTGTATCGATGGGGGGCGATTGCAGAAATATCGGATTTCTCGAAAGGAGGTAGCATAGCCGACTCACCAGCGCCCAAAGGCATTCCTCGTCCAGCAGGTACGCCCTTTCCTGGTCCAGCCGCCAATGTTCCCTCATCCTTTTGTACAGGAGGCGGTCCTTCTACGGTCACCGAGACGATCGTTTCTCCTCGCAGAATGACGAGACCCAAAGTTCGCTTTTGTTGTACGCTGGGAGTGGGCTCGCCATCAGGTGCGCCCTTGGCTTTCTTTCCCTGCAGAGTCCGAGACACAAGCCGAAGATTACGAAGGCAGGGTCAGCGAATGTATTCGCACTGTTTGATTTGCTTGATATGACATTTCTTGGGAAAGCTCACCTTGACAGTTCTGAACTCCTCACACTCGGCAAGCACAAAGTTCATGTGCTTGTCGTAAGCCAACATCTGACCGACGAGCGAACGTCCGTCGTTTCTGCGAAGAAGACAAAGTCAGCCCACGCGCATGTCTTGTATTCTATTTCCGATTCCGAAGCCGGCGATGTAGAGACTGGTCCCTTCTCTGCGGCGGCTCTCATGTCTCTACCTCTCTCCTTTAGACATCCAACTTCTGTCACCTTCACACCGCCCCATGCTCTGCTACTGTTTCATCGTCTACCGGGAAGATGAGAACGCAGATCGATATTCTGATCAACTCACAAGGTGACCTTGAGCCTGTAATGAATCAGGGTCACCATCTTGGAGTGTTTTGCCTTGGGGGCTGTGGAAATTATGCTGGAGCGTCAGTATCACTCTCTTCCACATTGATTTGTGAGGGAGAGGCCGGCACTTACGAGGCTATGAGGGACAAGCGTTACGACGCGTAGAAGGCAATTCGAGGAAACGATACAGCGATTAGCATTCGGCGCGGAACTTCGCGCATCCCCGCTGGCATACACGGCGCCCGCTTCTAGTGATAGCTAGATCTCCCTTCTTACTCCCCACGAGCGTTCACAGATGCTATGACAGACGATGAGATCGACTCACCATTTTGTACGATCTTCTTCTGTTTCTTCCTGTTCACCAGATATACAAGGGTTCTATGCCTTCTTTTCGATCTCAGCTCCTGTTAATTTTCAGTTCTGCCCGTCGGTTGTGTTGTGATTATCGAGCGAGCGACCGGAAGGATTGCTCGGTGCACGCTGGAGAGATGACGAGTCTAGAACAATCAAATGCGATGGGATGCGTGTCATTGAAGCGATCTGGCAAGACATGGAGATGTTTTGAGGGTAACCAAGTGCAAGAGTGCAAGCAAGATACGAGGAAGCGCGAGACTGAGCGGCATTCACCGGCAATTCATCAATGTGGCACCCTCATCACATGTACGATCACACTCACACACTCAAAGTCACCTACACTTTCGGCTTATGCATCTCTTCTCGCCGCTGTGGATTCTACTGGGGGACTATGTATGTATGCTCTATTGTATCGTGGTGAATGTAGGGGCTATAAATGCTGGAGGTGGTCGACAACGATGCAAGGATCGATGTATACAAGAGACTGGGCCACAAACTTGGTCAAAACAGGCGAGTCGTCCACACTCAGTTTGAAATGCATGAAGTATGAAGAAAATGCAAGATGCAGCTTGCGGTAGGAGGACCACTGCCCAATAGGCTTATGCTTGCGGGGGCACACCAAGAGAGGGTGTTGATACGGTCATACTCTTCGGGTAGCGATAGTAGTTGGAAGATTGAGAAGCAACGGGCATCGGTGGCCCGCTGGCGAACGCGGATCCTGTTGGGAATGCTAGAGAGTGAACGAAGCGATAGTCTGGACCCTCCGGTCTATTAGGCGGATAAGACTGCTGCTTAGGTGGAAGAAGAGAAGGCCCGCGACCTTGCCTGGATGGTACGTTGTTTGTATGCGACGGATGCGAACGATGATCAAAGATAGGCGCTGGCGCTTCGTATCGTGGGCCGGAATGATGACGATCGACAGATGGAAGAGGTCTCATTTCTGGTGTTCGGACTCGAGGAACGGAAGGCTTCGGTGGAGGCGGCCGAGGCTCCGGCAAGGGTTGTTCCCAGAGGGATATAGGACGGGACGGCGCTGATGGTTGTGGGGCTGGCGGAGCCGTGGCTTGCTCGTGCCTTCGAGAATGACCGGTTGTTCTTCGTCCTTCTGCAGTTTTTGAGGAACCTGAGCCAGAATGTCGGGAACGTCGAGGTGAAACGGACCGAGTGCGGCTCTCACCGCGTATCAAGCCGAGTTTGGCAAGGTCCGACTCGATTTCATTGAATTCGAGAGGTTGTATGGCTCTCGAGATGTCTCGCCGCGACCGTATCTCGTCGTTGATCTCAACGCTAACTGTCTTCAGCTCCCCGTTCGATAGTAGGTTGGTTGCTGCGATAGGCCATCCTCCAGCACCTCTCCCTGCGCGAAGATTAGGTCGGTTGCTGGGATTCCTCTTGAGCATTGTACGCTCAGCGAACATACGTTCCAATGCGTGCCGATTGTCCGCGAGCATGTTCAAAGCCAACTCTTCTCGTTTGACCTGATGATACAGGATTTAGCATATGGCTCAAAAACAACCACGGTGGAACTCACTTTGAAATTAGACCTTGTCACCTTCTTCTCATGTTCTCGCAGCTTCTCCAAATCGCCGACAGTAGCACTAATCTCTTTTGTCAGTGATTTGTGTGAGCCTGTCGATGTCAGGCGACTTACTCGTGTCTGGCATCAAGCCATGTGAGCTGCGTATCTTTCCGCCTCTCCAATTCGTCCCAAAGCCACACCAATTGCGGATGAGAGTTGGCAAGAAGCATTTCCTCTTGTTTATCGAGGCTCTCAATTGCCCTTCAGTCTTCATGTCAGCATCTGAACCGATGATATTGCGCGTTCACTCACTCGTCTATCATCCTATGCCTTTCTTTCTGTCGGGCGACTGCCACAGGATCATCGGGGTCGACTGTCGAGAAAGATCAGCTCGTTTCCAGTCTGCCCGACAGCTTGCTGACGAGAGCCAACTCACCCTCCCCTTTCTTCAGCCATTTTCTCTTCTTACGAGGCATTCTCTTTGGAGCATCACCTCGAGATCCCTCGACTGCAGGTTCGTGCTTCTGCGCCTCGACCTTCTGTCTGACAAGCTCGTCCGCCTCCGTTCCAGTTAACTCCTCATCTTGCTCCAATGGGTCGTCCTCTTTCTCCGATTCATCCGGCTTGTCTACCTCCTCCGCTTTCCGTTTTTTGCCAAATACCAGTCGAATCACCTTCTTGCTTGATTCGGTCAATTTTGCCTTGTCCGGAGAGGTTATTCTCTGACGTGTGGGTGTGTACTCCGAATCCCTCTGAGAGTCTATCGAGGCTACTTCCAATTCTGCGTCATCCACCTCGTTGGTCGGACCCTCGTTCTCTTCGATGTCCAAATCTACCTCTTCTTCTCCTTCTTCATGCGGAAGATCGGAATCATGAGCGACTCCGTCCGCTGCATGTTGCAATTCTCCAAGAATCAGACCCAAAGCGGCTTTCGGAGTGTCCGAGCTTTTGATGGGAGATCGATCTTTCGTTCTTCTGCTGTCCCGGCTCGAGATTGATCGCTTGTCGGGGGACCTTTCGGGATGAGAGAGCGAGCTTGAGAAGCTCCGTCTCGATCTGGTTGACATTGCGGCCGATCGTGATGGAGGACTGGGAGATAATGTATTCTCTCGCGGCGATGAAGCGTAAGAAGCTGTTGTGCGAGTGGAGCGCTGAGGGCGGGAAGTGGAGGCTATCGGTTCCGCCGCGTTTGACGTCGCCACGGTCGGAGGCGAAAAGACGACTGAGAACGACATTGCGTTCCGTAGGAGAGTCGTGCAAGAAGGGATTATTATGTTGCTATGAAACACGATAGCGTGAGCAAAGCTAGTGGGGAAGGAACTGAGGACAAGCTAACGTAATCTAAAGCATGAAGTATAAAGGATGTTCATCTGTGCACGATTAAAGCGAGCATCACGCCTATCGGATAAGGAGTTGGTTGCTTGTTATGCGGATCGTGAATGGAGGCCTGATAGGAAATTAAGCCGTGACTGAGAGAACTGATGACTTCAACACGACTTGAAGTCGAAGGTTTTCGAGCATCCGGTAGGTCTCGCAAGTGATGCTAAGGTATAAAGAAATGGATGGCGTTGATGTGCCAGCGAGCAAACGGCGGGACAGACCCGGGAGCATCTGAAGATGAGCGAAGAAAAGAAGGCCGGGTGTGGAGGAAATAACATGGATGTCGGATGGAGCGCGGTTGAGTGAAGTGTGGATATGTGGATTAAACTCGAGCACGGAATATACGGAATGGACCGACGCCGCGGGCAGGGGCAGGCGGTGAAAACCAGCAAACTGGCGCCCCACAATAATTCAAATCAACCAGACACACACAAACACACACAGCACACAAACCGGACGACACCATCAACGCGTAGGATACAAAGCAACTCAGAAAGAGCATTCGATCGTCCACATACGAGCGTTTTCAAGATAGGTGTGAGTGCGCCCAATGGAATCACAACGAGGCGCGTAGAGAAGAACACTTGATCTTGCAATCGAACAGATGACTCTGTCAAGAGAAGGCAAGGCACCGAAAATGACGAAAAGGTGTTCCCGACCTCATGCGGGGATGGAGACAGAGGTCGCACCAAAGACACGCCAGCACGACAACCACCGGTCACCAAGCATCACAGTCGGAGGCTCGGAAACAACGGACATGGTGTTGAAGTGTATGGTATGCGAGCGCTTGACAGAGCCGCATTGAGAGAAGGAAGATGGGATGGGAAGCAAGCGATAAGTGGAAAAAGTTATCGATTCAGGGAAATAAAAAGGGTCGGTCAAATGTGGTCGGGCCCGGTTTCAGGGTAAACAGGCTCGTTCCAGCCAAGCATAGCATAAAAAAGCCATCATCGGCAAAGTGGAAGCGGGTGTGTGATCATCCTTCCATTGAGTTGACGGGCCAAGCATAGTAAATATGCAAGTGAGACGGCCAAGACAAGTTGCAGATGCACGTAGAAGTTGTATGCGTTGTGATAGTGAGTGGACACTTGGCGATGGGAGCGAAAGGCCAAAAGGAATGGTATGGTCCATCCGAAGCACAAATACGGCAGCAGTAGTGATGTGATGATCAAGAATGATCTGGGACCTAACCCTAAATGGTTTGTTGATGAGATGATGAATCGCTGACGCTGACGGAATAAAGACCGCATTATGAAACGTGGGGACCGCCGACGCTAACAAAAGGAAAAAACGACCCAGCCGAAAAAGAACAAGAGCGGTAAAAAGAAAAAACGAAAATCGGGGGTAAAAGGGCAAGGGGTAAAGCATGCGACAACCATGACTGCAGGCAGGCAGGCGGCGGCAGCATACGGCAGCAGATCATCCATACCGGACCAGGTGAGTGGAGGTACTGCACACATGCACCGTACCTTCCCCCCTCCATGGCTAATGGCTGGATTCTGCCGCAGACAGCTACACCGCTGTTTCACCACCGGGTCACCGATCATCACCCAGGACATGCAAAGATGCTCCTCATCCAGCCGGTCCTCCAGTGACCAAAAATAACGCAGGCAGCACAAATCACGGATCATGCGCGAGATATCACAGCACTGAAGGTCAAAGTCCAGAGAAAGTGAGAGAGAGGGACACGCGGCGGAAGATGAAGAAATTTAAGGCGGTCTGACCAACATCACCACACAACTAAGAACCTCGATCATACAAAGGGAGCCAAGAGACAGATCAAAGGATGAACGGACAAGTAAGGGAGGAATGCGCAAACAGCACACAAAACGACGCGCCAAATTGATGGAATGCCGGAAAGGCATCGCACAGTGAAGATACGGTGAACAGAAAGGTTGCGAGGAATGCCGCCGCCCACACTCACCTTTGATATAGTAGACTATGCGAGAGTATTGGTTTTGTGCGAAGCGATCTATTGTTGAGATGTCAATGTCAGCGCAATGCTTAATCCGTGGACCGTAGCAATGAAGCCATCAGAAAATGTATGAAGAGGATGCATGTACAGTGAAGCGGGTCGGACGAGAGAGAGTAAGGGAATGGGGAGCGTGATCAAACATGGAACGGTCGAACGCGTTTGACAGTCTCGTTGCATCGCTGTGCGTCTGCAACAGATCGCTGGCATGTGACCGATGATCATGAGAGAAGAGATGTCAGGAGCAGAATTGAAAGACTCACATATGTGGGTGTTTCGTAGGCGATCGTCTTCTTGGCTTGGCTCGAAAGTGGTACGTTGATGAAACGGGCCTATATCTGTCCAAGCCAAGAAGTTTGTCGTTTGTGTTGCACTGTTCAAGGTCTATGAATCTCCCAAGAACGGGGACGAGGGTATTTCGCTCTGATGGCAGAGAACAGCACGAGGGGCTCAGCAAGAAAGCAGGAGCGATGAGGTGCTGAAGATGCTCAGAGTTCAACTACTACTGACGGTGCAATGTAGATTGATGATTGATTGAAAGAGGTTGAGAGTGTGACGGCAGGGAGCAACGGCTGTAACGGGGGTTCGCCCGGGTGCATGTGCATGTAGTAACAGTAAGTGATCTGATCACTCCCAGTAGTGGTACCAGTACGAGTACTATATACGCTAGTCTCAGTTTTCAAGCTGTAATCCGAGGTGGTGAGGTACATCTCTCAGGGTCCAATCATTGGGATTCAGGGTATTTTATCTCGCTATTTCGCGATTTCACCGGGTGGAGGTTGGCCACCCACGTCTCAAGAGTTCTGGCAGGCATGTTGCAGGTGTTCTTGGCTGATCACCACGTCTTCTCTGTTAATGAACATATGTCAAGGTGGCATATCATACGTCGAATCAACGACCAGAGCTCCATTGGCACAGGTAGACTGGTAGAAGCAACGGGAGTAGTTGTAGGCATACGATACATGTACTCAGTACTCGATCTGCCTGCTCCTGACTAATCGGCTGTGGATCGGTCCTGTATTCTACAACGCGATGCACCATAATCGCACAATTACACTCGCCCAATACTCCCAATCTATAGATACATAGCATGTTGCCCAAGAAAATCCGACTATCCTCCACCCATCTGGTTTACGAAATCCTCAAAGTTGAATCCGAACATCTCGCTCTCCGGACTAAACATAATCGGCCCATTGCCTTGTCCAGGATGACCAGCGCCTCCTCCATGGAACTGTTGATGGTTGGCAAACTCCCTGCCGTGCGTCATTCCCACGTCACCACCACCCGCTGGCATGCTCATGTTGACCCCCATCGACCTGTCGATGCCGAATGCCATGGACATGTCCATGTCGACTCCCATTCGCATGTCAAACTCCGGATTCGCGTGGTTGACATAGCCTGTCGGTGACGGTCCTTGCCCTTGCATGTACCCTGGAGACGTGGCTGAGAAGCCTTGAAGGGAGTTGGTAGACGGACTGACGCTGGAATGGATGTACTGGTTGATTGGATCTTCGGAGACCCACGTCGAGGAGGTCTGTAGAGGAAGCTGTAGACCTGAGCTATTGGGCATTGGCATAGAAGCTTGATCACCGGGGAAAGGCGGCACTATGCCGTCGTACATGCCAGGTTCTGCAAGCGTAGCAGATGTTGCGACAGATCCAGCAGAGGTAGGTGAAGACGTCAATTCCCCGGGCATACCACTGGGGTTGGTCATGCCGATCGTAGCTTGAGCACTAGGACTTGATGCCGCCCGCTTGTGGACAGGAGCCGGTACCCTGCGCAGCTTGGCAGACCCAGCGAGGTGAGTGAGATCGTCTTCTTCACCAGATGCGTCGGGATGGCCTTTATTTTTCGATCGGGTGGCGGCGACAAGAGCCTCGTGGGCCCGTCTCTTTAGACGAAGGAGGATCGGAAGGCCTTTCTTCGCCCGGCACCCCTCCCTCGCGGCAGCTGATATGTCGCATACGATCGACATGCCGTGAAACGCCGGACTGGCAAATGCACATGTCGGCGCCCGAATGACGATGGCAGACCTGTCCGCAAGCGACTCAGCACTGCTCGAGCGTATTTGATAAGCTCAGATACTCACAGGCAGACTGCACTAGAGAACGCATGGAACCAGAAGAACCACCACCTGGCAACCAACGATGGATGATAGATGACCAACGTCTTCACAAGCTGCACAATCTCTTGAGCGCTCTCGAACAGGGCAACGAAGCTTGGGCCAAGCTTGGAGCGAGAAGGATCGTCCGCATTGTCCTTCAATGCACGGGCGAACAGGGGTCGATTCAGCAGCAGACGCATCTGCGCCACCTGTAACCTGATACCAAGTCGATGGATGACCTGGAAGTGAAGTGAACAGATCAGATCAGTATTGGCCTTGTGTGGGTAGCCTTGAGTGGGGCTATGGAGATGCTCACGAGATGAGGATCGATGTCCCTATCCAATGGAAGATCTTGGATGGCGGTGTTTGGCATCAAGAGTTCCGGTAGATTTTTCTTGACTATTAACTGATTTATTAGAGCTCAAGTCCCTCCGTGATTCGTGTTAAGCTTACATTCCTTCAATTCCGTATCCAACTGCATCACAGAGGTATACGAGACGGCGTTGGTTTGCGTTTGCTGTAGAGACAGTCGAATCAGCCTTGCGTCAAGCGCAGACCATTCTCAACTCGATTGAACTCACAACATCAATGACTCGTTCCATCATTACGATCAACTTGTACTACATGTATCATCAGCATTCGCTTGTTTGTCTAACCCATTCGTTCTCACCTTCGCTCGATGGACTTCGAAGATGAAGTCAGCACAAGATCCCTCGAATACGGAGAAACACTCACAGCCATCTTCGTCTCCAATCAAATCGATAGCTTCAGGTGGCCTCGTATCAGACCAGCGGTCATTTGTCGCGCAAGGCCTATAGTGAAAATTAGCCTCAGACCTTCGAAACCTGGAGCACTCCGCTACGTACCGACCAAAGCATAAAGCTTGAAGCCTGTCGTAAGTCTGAATTCCCGAAACATCAGCTTGACCTCGTGTCGGAAGTCTCCGAAACTTGCACATGAGATGACATACCACTAGTTCCCACCAGACCTGTCGCCTCTCCTCAATTTCGTAGCGTGAAAGACCGTAATGAGATCCATCGCGGTGCAAACCAAGCTATCGGCAGAATTCAGCAATGAAGACTACAGGAGATGCGTCGAACTCACGCTCTGAGCAATCTTGACTGCAGTACCAAGGATTGGCCAGAAGGCTTCTGCGCCGTTACCGCCTACATTGGATGAATCAGGAGGTCAGTCAAGATGACATTGTGACCCGGACGGCCTCAATTTGGACACTCACGTTTGTCGTTGAGGATAAAGGTGCCCATGAGGTGCAAGGCTTGGATGGTGGCTGGACTAGCATGCTCAATTCCTGTGCTGCTAATACACGCCTGTCCGATTCGGAACAACTGGTCACCACGGGGATGGACTAACCGGTCTCATCAGCACCGACCTCTCTCTGTATCTGTATTTGGCATTATCGCGAAAGCTCACAAGGCAGTCGATTAAGGTCGAACATGGCGCCGATGCCCATGACTAGGAAGACGCATGCCAATTTGTGGGGATTTGCCGGTGCTTGCGTGTCATAAGCATTGAGAATATGGTCGTTCTCGAACATTTCGCGGGGAATAGGTTGGTATCTGTTGTTCATTGGATTAGCACACATACTTGAAGGGTAGCAGCTTCAACTCACTGCCAGTTGACGTTTTCCCAGTAGCTTTCGACCAGAGCCCGTCCTTCCAGATCATAATTGGGCAACTCGGATCTCAGGGCTTCAATGCTTGCGTATGTGTTGTCGGTTCCGAACAAGGAGGAACACAGTGCCAAGCTCGGATCTGCCGCGGTGTCTGGCGGTTGATGTTGAGTCCAATCTCCCGCTGCTGTGGCGGGTGGTGTGACCAGCGAGACTCCGTTGACTATCTGCGAAAGGACTTTCGGTGTTCTGAGTCTGATTTCGGCCGCAGGCGGTGGACTTCCTTCTCCGTCCGACGCCTCACCTTCTCGCAGGTATTCGCTTCCAGCGAAACTTCCTACAAATTTGGCATGACCTTCTTCACCGATTGTCAGGGTACCAAAAGCTCCTTGGACTAGCTCATCTTCTACTTTTGGTGAACTCCCTTCCCCCTTTAGAATTGGACGCGGATAGGGTCGAGCGGCACTGTCACGAGGTGAGAACAGGTACGGTGACTCCAGTAGGGGATGAGGCGTCGAGCTGTTCTTCGAATGGGATTGGGCCAAAGCGACCTCGAGGAGTGATATTCGTTGATGTAGCTGATATCAGGTAAGCATTGATGCCTGGTTATAGACGACACACATGATGTCACTCACTTCCGCAGTATCTGCGAGGATCAACCTGAGTTGAGTTTACAACAATGTCAGCTGATAAGTCAATCCGCCGAAGGCCAAGGTAGTCGCCACTAACCTCTTCCCCTTACCCGTACGCATCTCTCCATTTGGGCAGATCTGAGCACACCCGCGTTTCTCGCCTGTCGTAGACGAAGGGTCATCGTCAGGATTATGCTTCGGGAGTTCTCGTTGTAAGATGATAGATGGAGTATTCAGACTTGCGACTTACAAGATGTACAAGGCCACTCTCGAGAGCATTTTAGCTTGAGTCTACAGAGGTTGTCAGCCATGCATCAAGATGAACTAGAGAGCGGTGGCGCCTTGTCCATGGGGAGTCTCGGTTTCTTAGACTCACCTTCGACACTCAGCACAGCTGAAGCTTTGCCGCCCAGTCTTCTCCTTATCCCCCTTAATTCCATTCACTGACCTCACACCTCCGCCTGTCGATCGACTGGGACCTTCGCCATTGCTATTGGATTTGGATAACGGCAGTGATGGTGGACGCATGGCACCATCCATTCTGACCGTTGACTTCGTGGATTGATTGTGCAGATGAGAAATGTCAACTTGTATAAGTGATGCGTTGTCGAGAACAATTCGTTGAGAGTTTGAGATTTGGATGACCAGATAGGCAGGAAGGTCGTGTTTTGCCTGCAGCAGATGGATATACAGATCAAAGGGGGTGGGGTGGGGGTGTGATGGACAATGATCAAGGGGATTAGGTCATCGTAGTCAAGGTGAGCATGTGCTTCGTTATATACATGATGACCCTTGCAACTGACTTACCAGACTGTTGATGGGCAAGATGATTGTTATCAAGCGATCCGTCCGTTCCTTCGGTCTCCTCTTCTTCCACTTCCTCTCCGTGTTCTTTGTGATAGATGTCTTCTGATTGATTGGCACCCTGTTCCTCGGTGGGTATGGATCCCGACCTCTGCAATCCGATTCGAATGGCGCGTTTGAGGGGTAGAGGGGCGGCAAGCAGAGCACCCAGAACAGCTGTTGTTTCGCTTCTTGGATGAATGATGCTTATGATGTCTAAGCTAGTATGTATGTTGATGGCGGCTATGTCCGCTGTCTTTCGCTCCGGTCTATCGGGAGTTAAACGAGGGTGGTTATCGGCTTGAGACCCACACAATCAAGGTTCAAGGTATGGCTCGATTGGTCAATGAAGTCGCCTGTTGTTCTGCTGTATTTTCAGCAATGATATGTGGTTTTAGTGCGTCGTATGGTCCGATGAAGGAGAGATGTGCGAAGTATTGTGGATCTCACGAAGGAGAACCAATCCATGACTTCCATTACGTGGTCATTTATTACGCAAGTACGACGAAGTTTGTTTCGAGAGGAATGGGGGAGATGATAAGGAGAGATAAGGTGGAGGTAGAAAGGGAAAAGGCAAAATTCGGTCGATTCCTATAGGCTGGCTTGGCTGGTTGGATAGCTCGTGAGCGGTGGACACCCCCGTGCTCCCCGGCGTGCCCACGTAGGAAACCAGCGATATGAAATGGACATGCTGAGCGCGTGAACAAGAATAAGTGCATAACGAATGAATATAGTGTCTTATGTATCTATCGACTCTCGTCGCACGATCTTATTTGTCCAGGGAAGATACATTTCACTCATCAACATCCTTCCAACATCAAGGATATGATCACGCCCAGCCTCAGCACTTTCCTCGGCGACAATGAAATTCGCCCTCATCTTTCGGGATATCCACAGTCCACCACGACAACTGAACTTCGTTCATCAACCATCAACAAAGTGCCCATCAATTAGAATTGGATCTCATATCATGGCCCTTGCCCCGAAACGCTATGGGCCGTCTGATTGCTTTCGCTTTCTGTCCACACTCGTTGAGAAGGTGCGACTCTATCATGCTCCACAGCTTTGGTTTTTGACCAAAGGGCCAATGCTCAATACGATCGCGCTCATTGAGATGCCCGATAGGCCGGTTTGCAAGGCACCAGAAAGCCATGATATTGGCGAACCAAGCTTTTGTTGGAAATCCGTTTGCGCCACTGATCGGGAGCATATCCGTTCGTCCGTAGATCAAAGCTAAGGCGGTCATTAAGGCAGGCCCTCAAGTCTGATCTGACGCGCCAGGATCGCCGTCAGGGCTCTTGAAAGGATCAATACGCGATCGGTTCGGCGTGATCGGGTATCGGCTGTTCAACAATCACTCACCACACATGTCCAATCTAATCTCAGCTGAATTGCTTACAGCACACAACGGGCAATCAAGCTGTATCTAATCCTCGTGGGAAAAGGGGTACCGTTGCGCCATCTGACTACGATCACGATGTTCTTGAAGACAATTGCCGTCTAGACTGCGGATCAAAGGGCGGGGCGCCGATTGACACCTCCAATCTAAGCCAGGGAAGGAGAGCTTACATTTTTATGTGTCGTTATCTTAGCTGTGACGCCCGCCTTCATGCAGTCGAGCACGACGATCCTGTCGAGACACTAACCCATCAGCACATTGAATCGGAAAACAATGTCGATGCTTTCATCCCCTTTCTCACATGTTGATCCGAGCTGATAAAAGGAGGAACGATAAGCTCTGCCCTCGATAATTAGAGGCGTTTCGGCTTGATCGCCGTAATATCTGTTGATACACACAATGACCACGTCATGCAGGGTTGCAAAGCGAACAAACACACACTCGCCCCATTACAGATGCCGATCACAGTCGAGGGTCGACAAAGGCGACGCCTTCTGTCTGTTCTAGGGTATCGGATCATGGAGCCCAGAAGCTGACCCTCGCACATACCTAACCCCCTTCAGGTGGTGTCCTTCGAATGAAGGTATGCAAACAAGACAAGGTGTGTATCATCTCACCTTCTCCAGTCAAACAATCAAGCCCATTTTGATGGTGTACCCTCAAAGCGCGTACCTGAGTGTACACTTTGCGGTGGCGTACAAACACAATGTCACACACAGTAGATCGATTGGCTATCGACCAGTAAATTTCGAAAGGCTCCTTTCAGCACCATACAATCTACCTCCGATAGGGCTGCTCTCAGCCTTTTGGAAATCATATCACAATGACTGAAACCGGGCAGATCATGGTCATCCCAGCTCGCTGAGAAAGGTATATAAGATGCTCTGGATCCTGCTCTGAATTATCCCTCCTTTTCATCATCCCATTCAGTATCCTCTCTCACTCCCGCTCCCTATAACATTATAGCAGCATGTCTTCTCTAAGTGAGATGCCTCAAGGCGACATGTCTAGCGGTGGTGCGATGCCTCAAGACGGTCAGCAAATCGACCTTGACTCCATTATCTGGACGTCACTAATCTCAAGTCCAGCAAAGACAACAGTAAGGCAGTCGCGCACAGCAAACGGGATATCCCAGCTGACACTTCTGTGCAGTGGTTCAGCGTTTTTGCACTCGTTCTTCTAGCGATGATCGTGGCATCTGTCATCAGCAAGACATTCAAGTATTTCGAACACTTTCAGAAGACAGACTCCAAAGCAATGCTTGTGGCTATCAGCACGGGATGTATAGTGACTGTGTGAGCTCCGCCGCAATGTTTTATCCAGGAGACTCAATGTTCAAGGCTGAACTTTGTTGGTCATCAGCTCAATTCTCGCACTATGTTGCGCTCAAGTGAGTCCTATCCTAATCAACGCTGGGTGGTAGAAACTCTCTGCTGATCTTGCATCCCGCGGCGACAGGTCTACGAGCTTGTCTACCATGCCAACACCGAGTTCCACACCATCTTCCGGTTCCTCATGTTTGGTGACCAATGTATCATGCTTATCGGCGGCCTATTCAACCTTCTCGCTGGATCTTACTACACCTACCGTGCATGGCGAGTGAGTGACAGACTCCGGTTCTTCCCGTGGCTGATACGAGATCTTGTGCTCACAACGTCTGGAATACAGATGGTCAACTGCAAATGGTGGATTGTTCCCCCATTCACCGTTGGTCTCGGTGGCGCGTTCATCGCTTGCTGTTTGTGAGTCAAAGCTACATGCCAATATCCATCGACCGCTGGGATACTTACAATCAATCGTCTCCCAGCTGTGTTGCGCAGGGCTTCAAGATGCCCTACCTGAGGTTGGACACCCTTCAACAACTGCCTGCATTCTTCGAACGGTTCGTTTACCTCTCCCGAGTGTGGGGAGGAATTACCTTGACAATCGACCTGGCTTTGTGTCTCTGTCGTGAGTCCAAACGACTGTATCTCAGATGCGATTCACAAGTAACACCACAGACTGTAGTCACAGTCCTCCTTGTGCGGTCCAAGGACAGCATTTTCAGCAACGAGAAAAGACTTTTCCACAGACTACTCGCCCTCATGTACGAAGCAATGTGAGCAATACCACGTGTCTGGCGTACACAGAAGACACGCAAACTGATACTTGACGAACAGGCTGCCTCCTGTCATTCTTCTCTTCATCCTGGAATGTACAACGAACGATGACGGCTCTCCGACCAGTGAGTTTACGCAACGTGCCTTGTTGTCTGCTTCATACTGACTGAACTACTTGTAGCCGACTGGAGGAAATTCTTAACCACTTGTATGGGTCCCCTCTACTTCCACTCCGTCCTGGGTGCGCTCATTAGCCGTCAGACTATCCGAGGTATACTCAATTCCAAGCTCGCTGCTGAGGGTGTGAACCTCATCTCGGGCGGTACTGGGGCCAGTCGAACCTTTGTTGGATACCCTTCTACCCCATCCAAGCTAGCTGAAGAAGCCGGTTATGAACTCAAGTCTGAAGCTGGAAGCAAACTTTCGGTCGGTGGTCCCATGGTCAAGGTGAGAGTGAGGGTCATTCCTGTTGATGTTATACCTCATCGAGAGATGGATCTGACGCAATCTTTCTGGATTCGCAGATCGAACACGACTCTGCCACTTCCGAGCCTGATGCCTACGCTGCTGGTCACCCTCACTTATCTCCCATCGACGACGTGACCACTGTCAACCGACCACACTCCAACAGGCTCAACTCACCTACCGAAGACTGGGCGAACCCACCGGTACCCAGTATTGTGGGCAACAAAGGTTGGAACGTGTCTGCCAACTGAAGCGGTGATCCAGAGAGAGAGGGACGAAGTCTCATAGAATTGCTCGTTAAATCAAATCTTTTTGTCAATATTCCGAAAATCTGGCTTATAATGTTTACCATTCTGCACTCGATCTTGTTGGCAGCGAAAGAAATCATACCAAATCTCAGCTTAATCTATGATATCTGAACTGAAAATATGCAGTGGTCGTGTCCTTTGAAACCCTGCTGTGGAATGGCAGATGACGACCGTGACGATGGTGCACAGACCGCTTAGCGATGGGGATTGCAGAATCAATGACTGAGCTGAGGCTCGCTAACAGCTCTTCTTGCACACCGATACACGCATTGCTCATCTCGATCTTCTTCTTTGACATCGCTAATTGTCGATATCGGTCTCTGGCTTCGCCTTGTCGTACCTCTTGAGTCTAGTACACTGGTTCTCATCATGTACTTCACACGATCCAAGCTTCGGTCCCCCTCCCCTCCTCCACCCGCCTCAATTAAACTTAAGGATGTGCACAGGAGGTCTCGCAGAGACGCCCGCCTGACTTCGCGCCAGGGAGCGTCGTCATCCAGTGGGCGAACGTCTGCGAGAGTACCAAGAGCGGGAATAAATCGGCCCAACTACGCTGAATCGTCCTCCAGCAGCTCGCGTAAAGCCACTAACCGTTCTCTGCACGTCCGAGGCGGCTCACGGAAGATGAACGATCAATCCGCCTATCATCCTGCACCCGCAGATCGGCTGGAGGAAGATGACAGCGAGAGTGATCACGATACCGATTCTTCCCTTTCCGATCTGCCTTCCAACCTTTTTGAAGAGGAAGATGATCTCACAGACGTTGACGAGTCAAGGAGAAGTGCCTCGTCGTTCGACAGTGGTCGAGCCACTAATAACGACGATCTCTCCGATCCTCCAAGCTCTCTCTCCTGTCGTGATATCTTCTCGGCAGAAGACGACAGAGTACGAGAAGATGGAGCGCTCAAAGATATGGCAGAAGATTCCATCAATGCGGTCGAGGACGATCCACTCACAGTAGAATCTTTCGAGCAGGATGTTGTACCTTCGAGCCCCCTATCGTCCCCTCCGACCGATAGCGTACTCACTTCGCCACAGCTGCCAGCTGACAATGGAGTGAAACCGACTCCGACCGAAGGCAAAACAGGTCAATTCGTCTTGGCCCTCTTTCTAGAGGGGTTGGCTTCACCCCCACTTTCCGCGCAAAAGGAATCCATCTCAGCGAAGTCCCCGCCTTTCGACTGGCCAATACCGGGTGAGGCTGTGATGGTAGATGATCAGCCCAGAGCTGACCGAGCAATTCCCTTGTCTCAGGAGGATCAGGGTGGGGAGAGCCACACAGCCGCACATTCGGAGAAAGATCGGTCAACCGAGATCTTCTGGACGGCTGAATGTGATTATGAAGCTACGGGTGGATCACCGGGTGCTGGTTTGAGACTTTCGATCGCTTCTTCACCCGCTGCGACTGTGTCTCCCACTCCTTCCCCTTCTATCAAGCCAATCGAAAAGAGGGAGGCGCGAAAGAAAAGGATCTCATTGAGCCATGAGTACCCTGGTCTCGTTCGCGGAGACTTGCCATCATGGTTGAGCGGCCTGGACTTGCCCCACGAAATCTCACCTTTCGAGATTCTCGCTACTGTCGCATGTTTGGCTCCAAGTCTGCCTGAGCTCAGCCAAGTCTACGAATCGACTGAGCCGGAAGGAACAAAGGTAAGCAGGCTGATAGTCCACATTTAGGATCACCTCATGCTTATACCCCAATATCGGTTCTCAGCTGCAAGGTCTAACTCCTTCGCAGCCTCTTCCTGCAAATGCGAGCGTCTCCAGGACGAAAGTCAGATTCGCAGAGGAAAACAGTACCACCCTGGTGATCCCCCGTGTGGACGAATCTCCCACCAACAGCTGTTCAAGCCGACCGGTCACGAACAAAAAAGGGGCAGTCGAGAAAGGTTTGCGTGAGTGTCCTTGCTGTAGAAAGGGCCTACAGACGGTCAATCTCGGCTGACGTTTCAGGTCTGTGTAAGTCTGATATCCGAGCAAGCATAATCGGACGCGGCGGAACCAGCACAAGAGAGTGAGATAGAAACATAACTCGGAAGCGAGGCTGCAGCGAATGAGACACCCTATACGGCGAAATACCTCCGCAAAGATCCTTGGCATATCGCACATTATCTTGTAAAAGAGCATATACTTGGGATCATTACATAAGACCGAACAAGAGATAGCGAAGCATAAGAAGATGACTATAGACAATATATCCACGACAATCCTAGAACACTCAAATGACAGATCCTTCCCTCTCTCTCCTCGGACTTCCTGACTGGCCAGGTCGTGGACTAGGTGGCAGTCCAGGTGTTCGTATTTGACTTGAGCCCGACAATTGGTCCTTGGAGCTTTGCCCGTTGGCCGTCTCGACAGCCAGACCCCTGGCCGCTGCTTTGGCTTGTCTAGCTGCTGCAGCGGAGGGATAGTTGTCGGTGAGTACAGGACGGGTATTCAGACTATTCGATAGCGACAGATTGTCGGATGATGGCACAGAGTGGATGTCCGAATCAAGATCATCGTTCGATGTTTCCGCGTCTGAGTCTTCTGCAGCTGTTCACGGGTTGTTAGCTTTTTGGTTTGGATATATAGCGAAAGCCCCTGACTCACCAGGATCCAAAGCCCTTCCCGTCAAACCAAGCATTGCATCCGCTCCCCCAGCCTGATACAGCATACTATTCCTCTTCCGCTTGATGGTCTCTTCCATATCTTCCTCAGGTTGTCTCAGTCCTCCAGCGGTGTTTTCAGGAGGAACCAAAACTTCCGATACATCGTCAAAGATTGCTCCGAAGTGACTGACGAGCTCCGAAAAGATACCTGCGGGTATACCAAGGGTCGGTGAAAAGACAATACCGATGTTTCGCAAAGTCATCTTATTTAGTTGCGAGTTCTTGACAATTAAGATAAGGTGAGCGGTGAGAGCCCGTAGCAAGGCGTAGTTGGGTGGAGGCAGCTCGGACACCAGCCGAGACAGTTCATTCACTCGAGCAGACGGTTCGATAAGGTCTACAAGATGTCAAAGCTATCAGCAGAGCTTTCATTTCTGACAGAAACAGAGCTCACCCATCACAGCCAAGAAGCGAGCATGCAGCTCCCGCGTGAGCAAGCTCGTCGGCAGGTCTCGAAGGAAGGTTTTGAGCAGACCAGCAATGGCATGTGGGTCCCAGTACTCGTCATTCGAGATGAGGTTGACATCCCCTTCGGAATCAAAGCGATCTTTGAGACCCTTGATGACAGCAGAACTTCCGCTAAGCCTGTATATACCTTCTTCCTGCTCGGCTTGTTTGGCCTCAAGCCACTCGATACACCTGAAAACGATGGCGGGCAGATTGGCAACGGATGCGATGGCTAGTGACTCTGTTAAAGGCACAGCAAAGACGGGTCGGACGATCTTTTCAGGTTGCTTGCCGAAGCTCCAGAAGCCACGACTCTTGGCTTTCCTGTCTCTATCTTTCTCGGGAGCAGCCGCTCCGGGAGGTGCGTTGAGCCCCTGGCTTGATAGACTAGTCAAGTAGGCAGGGGAGTAGGAAGGTTTACCGGGCAACATACTCTGACGTCTGTTGGCTCGAGGAGTGGGGTCCGTTGGAGGAGAGTTGCCGAGAAGGTCAGACGACGGGCTGGTGACCATTGTCATTGGAGCACTGCCGTGAGAAGACGATGAATGGTGAGATGGCTTGATGGGATGCGAGGAGACGTGACGGTTCTCATTAGACGAGCTCTGTGTCGGTGTCTGAGGCAGCCCAGAGGACGTTGTCGATATTGACGGGTTAGAAGTCTGCGAGGATGTTGACTGACTGCTCTGCATGGCTCTCTGCGACTCCATTGAATTGAACAAGCTTGGAGAGGGAACACCGGCGAACTTCGAGTCCGCGCCGAGAGAAGACATGGGCTTGGCAGCCGTGACTACCACATCTTTGCTCTGGGTGAACCTGCGAGTCTGGCTTCGTTTCCTCGACAGGCCCGGAACAGAGGAAGAGCTGGATGTGGACGGAGGCGCAGGCATCGGCTCGGGATCAACGTGTCGTACTAGGATTTCGATCCAGCTGTCACGCTCCATATCGCTCTCGGCACATAGGACGTGCTGATTGGAAGTGCCCTTCTTGGTCTGCTCGATGATCAGGAAGGCATGTCGGAAATTACGTTCTTCGGTCGCCTCGGCTGGTCGATTCTGCCGTCCGATTTGCGCGCGGGTGATGTTGATCGATCCCAAATGACTCCCCCCGCGCTGGCGAGGAGTTAGCAACACCAAAGGACTGCGGCGGTATCTCAGCAGTAAGGGTCACTCACAGATTCGTAGTACTCCATTCTGGGTCCATCCAGCACGAAATACCTCGTTTTCCATCCACCGAAATTCTTCCCTTTCTTGGTCAAGTAACCCTCTTTTCTCGCTGTTTCCGTCTTTGCTCGAACGTGGTCGGTGTTGAGGAATTGACATAGGTCCGTCTTGTCACTGATTGGTGCCACAAGCAAAGATTGGAGATACGTTTCCAATGCGGCTTTCCTTTGGTCGATCTTGCTGGGGGCGAAATCTTTCCAGGCCCTACCCTCAGGTAAGGGAGCAACCATTTGTTTCCATTCTTTTCTCCCTTTGCCATTATTTGCCTTGAGATTACTATCCAGGTCAATAAAAGCGCTGAAAAGCTTAGCGACGTTCCACGTAATAGGTTGAGCATTCGGAGGCCGAGCGGTGATCGCGACGATGAAGCATAGCACATCCCTCCCGCTAGAATTAGGGAATACTGTGCTGTTCGGGATGGTGATGCGAGAGTACGGAAGAAGCACAGGGGTCATCCATTGCGGACCACGACTTTCCTCTACCCTCATGGGCTTATGTTCTTCGACACCTTCTCTCGGCTCCAGAGAGGGACGAGGAGTCGAATCTTGAGATGGTCTCGGTCGTGTTGAGGAATCGAAGGATGCTCGTATCGGTTCTTCCAATGACATGGTGGTCGATATAGCATCTGAGATCGACTGCACAGGTGATTTGGTTGATTCTCTGTCGGCAACAGGAGATCGCATGCTCGACTTGCGAGGCGGTCTGTCGGATACCGCCGAAGAAGGTTCGCTCTGCTTGACTGTTTCCACCGGTTCCCCACCTTCCGTAGTGACAGCTAAAGCCCTCGACGACGGAGGAGGAACAACGCCGACCTCTTCTCGTCCGTTGACACTTGGGCTGGCGGAATACTGCGAAGCCGGACTGAGTGTGTTGAAGCTGTGACTTGGGGCCATCGGCTGGATGGAGTGTGTTTCCTCCTTGGGGGAGTCAGCAAGTGCCATGAAGGAGGTAACTTCGGGAGGGAAGATCATCTTGCTTTCCCTTCTCAGCTTTCGGTCCGGTATAGGCGAAGGTAGCAGTCCAGTGGGAGGCTTCTTGTCCGCTGGTGAACTGGGTACCGACGTGTTGGTGATAGACTCCTTCGTCACGGACGCTTTCGTGGGTGTTTCATCTCGATCAGAGTTGTGCCTCCTGATCTGAGGTGGATCTGCCTTCAATCCTAGCCCGACGGCGCTCGAGCTGTTTGCGATCCGTTTGCCGTTTACCGGTTCCAACCCAGCCGCCGTCAACCTCTCATTCGCCCTTTCTCTGTCCTGACGCAGCCGATCGTTATCCGACACAAGCCCAGCACTTTGAGCGCGTTGTTTCTCGATCAGTTTCCAGAGTTGTGTATTTTGAGCTTGCTACAGAATGAACCACCTTTGTGTAAGAAGTGCCGTTTCCCCTTGGGTTTGATCAAAGCATCGCTCACCAGGTTATTCCGTTCGGCGAGCATCACCTCCAAAGCCTTCCTCACATCTCCTCCATGCGATCTGATGATGGTCTCTATATCCACCGATCCTGCTCCTCCAGCTCGTGGCGAGTTACGGGGGCTAGCAGTCTGCGCTCTTTGTTGAGGCGAATTGGCCGGTGAGTTGCCCGACCGAGAGCTCTTTGGCGATGCTTGTATGTAAGAGGATGAGGGAGCATTGAGGCGTTGAGGGATTGTCGGATTCGACATCTTGCTGGATACGTGGAGCTTGATGTGGGTTGTTTATGACGTCCTTCGCGATCTATCAGCACCGCAAGCCAAGCGAGCACGTGAGCAGCGGAGTGGGTGGTTGGCCACAAACAACTCACCTTCTCGTCACTTCAGGTTTCACGTTGGCGTCGTTTGCAGGCCAAATTACTGTGACTGAACAGTAAGCTGTCTGGAGTTGAGTGATTGATTAATGACGTGCTGACAAGAGTGATTGTCTTGTACGTTGACGACGAGCAAAAGGACTCGGCAGATGGTAGTGTGTCAAGGGGTCGAGGTGAAAGGAACGGTTTTTCGAGCCGTGACCAAATATTGGGGGATCGACAATGACCTGCTTTCGGCTCAGGAGTCGGCAGCAGGAGCAAATAGAGCTACGTTGAAGTAAATGGGTCTGATGAGCATGAGGCCGTCAATAGCTTCGATATATCTCTGCCTGGGTTCAGTGTCACGCTTCAGAGCCGGATGTTTACCGATGGGTCCGAGCGCGTCAACTCACCGGGCGCGTTCAAGTGGGAAGTCTCTCTATCTCTCCCCCATCTCTCTCTCTTTGTTTCGATGTTTTGATATTATAGGATGATCACACTAACTGTAGCTAGCTCGCAGTATGATGGTGGTATCTTGAGTGCGGGGATAGGGCGGAGCGAGGACGAAAATCTCAGGTCTTGACGATAGCTACCCGAGGAGACGAAGTGATATATATCGTTCAACTGAATCCCATCTGACGCCCGAACCAAACCAAACACTCTCCAAGTCCATCAATGTTGCCGTAAACGTAGATCGGCGGTCATCGCCGCATGATCCCAAAATATAAATAACAACTCGGTTTGCTGGACATCCTCATTCGGCGACGCCTTCCTCGCTGTCTGAAGTATGCTTATGCTCGGCGCGGATCATTCATCAAGTCAGTCACACGAAGCCACGGATACCGACTATGACTGAGGCAGCGCGATTGATGTAGTACATGCGCAGGAAGCTCCCATCAAACGTCAAAATCATGAGTGGGCGTCATACTGACAGATCAGCGTCCCAAAGGGAGGTCCTCCCTTCATGTGGGAAAAACAGTTCGCTGGGGGGTTTGAGCCCCCGTCTTCTCCTCGTCCTCGTCTCTGCTCCTGTGAAGCGAGAGATCGCCGGAAAGAGATATGCTAACCTCTGCACTAAACGAACAATTCTGCTGGAAACGGCGCTCAAAATGGTTCGACATAACGTCGAAAATCGTCAAAAGATGATCTGCAGTCGGTCAAAGTTGGCAATGACGTAATGAAAACAATCAGTTCAGTCATAAAGCTAGAGTCTACTATATATATGCAGTCATGCAGACTCTATTTAGCACTTTCACTCCTTCGATACATGTTATCTCTCAATATCTGTGTTATACTATCTTGCTAGACGAGCATATACAGTCTGACTTTCGCCATGTCGTTCGACTATGTCCGGAAGATAGTCTCGGGCAACAAGGCCCGGTTCATTGATCCTGAGAATGCTGTCAATCTCGACCTTGTATATGGTGAGTCTGTTTGCCAAGCTGTTGCCCGAGCCGAAGCTGACCCGATGTAAAGTCACCGACAGGATCATCATGTGAGTGGATTATCAGCAAACAGCGAGAGCGAGAATACTGATACAATCCTCTCATGCCCTCATGTAGCATGGGCTATCCTGCGACCGGTGTAGCTGGACTATACCGGAACAGGCGACGCGATGTGCTCAAATTCATCAACTCTCGTCATGGCGAGAAGTGGTGGATCTGGAACTTGTGAGTTCCCTTCGTGCTGTATCTGATTGCTACGAGCAAAGCTGACAACGATGACCCCACAGATGTCCATTGTATGAGAATGCCTATTCGCCCGAGAGCATGCACGGACGTGTTTCTCGATATCCCTTTCCAGACCATCACCCTCCGCCTTTACCTCTTCTACCGCTCGCTGTGAGGGAGATGACGGCTTGGCTAGAAGGGGATGAAGAGCGGGTGGCTATCATCCATTGTAAAGCCGGTAAAGTAAGTCGCGTCAGATCAGCTTACTCTTGCCATTTATTGACACACGAGTCAAGCTGACGTTTATCCCGATTTGCAGGGACGTTCGGGAACACTGCTTTGTTCTTACCTCTTGTCACTGCCAAACCTCCCTGCGCCACCTCAACTGGATCGATCGTACACTCACAAAGAGCTCAAACAGCGATTGGAGCAACGGGAAAACAAGCAGCTGGAAGGAGCCACATCGACCTCGGAAGAAGACCGAGAAGGGTGGGTGTATGTCGGAGAAGGCCAAAATATCACTGGTATACAAGTCACTGAGGATCCGCTCGAGCTTGGTCGAACGGCTACGCCCGCGCATTCGGAACGTATCAACGTAGCTCCAGTAGACCGCTCGACCAACTCTTCGACAACCACCCTGTCTCATCCTTCCCCTCCACCTTCAATCCACATTCGGGTGGAATCGGATCCACCATATCCCATAGATATCGGAGACGAGGGTAGTCCAGGGGAGAAAGGACAGGTGGACAGGAAAGATGGAAGGGTGGATGAAGTCTTCAAGTTGCATTCAAGCAGGAGAATGAAGCCGACCAGTACCGGCCGAGGGGTGTCCATCCCGAGTCGTAAGTTTAGTATGCGTAACGAGTTTGGCTAACATGCAGAACGGCGATGGTGCCGATACATCCACCTCCTGTTCACTAACCAAGCGCCGCCTTCGTACCTCTCTCCCAAGACCTCGAGAGTCCGATTGACATCCATCACTCTGCTTCTCTCTCCTCCCACTGGATGGCAAAAACCCCTCGCTTCGCTTGTGATAGGCGGTGCAGGCGGAACCGGACAAGGTAAAGCTTGGGCTTCAGTCGCTCGATACGATGACGAGTATGTCGAGGAGCTCAAGTCGAGAGGTGGAACAGGTGAGGGTGTAGGTGGCCAGATCAGCTGGGGTGGAGTCGGTGGTAAAGGCCGCTTCGACACCAGCAAGATGTTCAGGAGCTGCGGGAAGATGGTAGCGAAAGCAGTGAATGACGATATAGTCAAAGTACTACCTGCCGATCATGAGGTGAGTCTGATGAGACACCACGGTAGAGACAAGTACTAGACTGACCATCTACAATGACATAGGATTACATCGTGCATCATCTGACTCCTGCCCATTCTTCGCTGATACTCGATCGATCCCGAGAATTCCGCATGAAGTTCCACCTAGCTTCCATGCCGCTTGGTTGGGCGTGGATGATCCCCGCTTTCCATCTTCCAGAGCCTCCCACCGACGGCGGGTCTTCCGAGAAGCGGACGCATACTCTGTATTTCCCTCGAAGTCAAGTTGACTTCCCCCTTGGACCGGGTCAATCAATCTATCAGATAGTCATCAGGCTGGAGGAAGTACCGGAGGGTGACAGTGAGCAGACCGCTAGACTGATGAGTGACGAAGAAGAGAGGCAGGAAGGAGTGGAAGACACTGGTGGTGAGAAGGTCAAGGAAGAAGGGGAGTAAGAGTGAGATATCTGATAGAAGTGTAGATCAGTGCATGTATTTAGGTGTTGTGTTGTGGTACAAGAAGTGGCACGTCATCTTGCATCTGCGGACAGATATCTCTTGTAAAGAGTTCGTCGTCGTTACCGAAGAGGTGTCGATGCTGTGTCTCGTCGGTAAGGGAATTGACACAGCTATGCATGAGTAGATCAAAGCTCAGAATTTGCATCAGTATGGACGTTCCGTCCAGCTTCTTCATTCTGAACGCACTGGATGGAAGGGTGTTAGTCACACACTGTACGAAAACACGGGACGAGGAGTGGGTAGTCCAGTCGAAACTCGACCGTAAGGCATGATAAGCAGGATCAACCTGTGTGAGGCGAGAGAAGTGAAGGATACATATCGTCATTGGTATTATACGTAACCGTGTGTACGCTGAGATGAAACCCCTTTCACATAGCTTCCTACGGCCAACCTCGAATCTGCTGGTTCTCATCACTCAAGTGGACAGTCCAAATGTACATCCGGGTCCTTCTTATCCTATCTTCCCATCTCCGGTCAATGATCCCTCACAAGTGAGCCATCCTCCCTGTGCCCCTCATTGCTACACGACCACCTTTTTCGCGCCTCGTTGTTCTTCAGCTTTGCTTAGCTTAAAAACCGGGAGGAAGCACGCCCTGAGGTTGTTGTTGAGGAGCACCGAGCATCTATAGGAATAAAGACCGGCATTAGCGTTTGTTCACTGGAAGATGAGAGATTCCATCTATTGTATGACTATCACAGCACGCGATCCATGATACCAACTGTTGACGGAAGGGCGTAAGTTTTCCGCTACTCACCTGTTGCTGGCCCTGGCTCTGCATCTGCAACTCCTTCTCTTGTTGGACTACTCGAGTCTCATCCTCGATAGCAAGGGCGAGCGGGAGACCGACCAAAAGTGCCGAGGTGCTGACCCACCAAGCGAGGGTACCGGCCGATTGGACGGACCACCAAGCCCAGCTGCTTGTGGATTGGTATTTGCTGTAGATCGATGATCGAGTCTGAGGGGGCACGATATCCTTGAGCGCCGTCAATCGTTCGTACAGAGTCTCATCGAGGGGGTTGAAGTCATCGTCGACGTCTTCGGAGAAGGTGGAAGAAACTTCAGAGTCGGTCTCAAAGTCGGATTCGTTCTCTCCTTCTTGCAGGACGGTCTCCTCGATTGATTCGTCTCGGACTTCTTCGACAACGACGACCATTCTGATGTAGTGTAGTGTAGCAACGGGGTGTTAGGCGTGAGTGAGGCAGATCAAGTGTAAAGTCTGACGTTGGTCGTCGAGATATTGTTGTAAGCTTAGATTGTAGAAGAACAAGAACGATCGCTCGCTCGCTACGGTCAGTCCACTGCTTAGTTAGAAAAACGGAATCAGCCGTGTGGTGAAGATGACGGAATGAAGATTAAAAGGGGCTACCAAATTACATTTTAGAGCGGACGACGAGTGCCACATGATGCCGACAGCGCGTTCACGTACATATGACACGTCCAGCACGACGTTGTTGTCGCCGGATACTACCATCTGCAGGTCACTAACATCAGTAACCCCTGCTGATAACCACTAGCTTTGCCGAGATCAGAAGCACTCATCTGCTCATTCATAGCTCAGAGCTTCGAATCCAACGCCCGCATTCATCCTGGCTCCTGTCGTCACCGAAACTCTCCCTCTCGAATCTTCCCCCTCCGCTTTCCTGTCAATCATGTCCGTCCTCCACTCCGCCGTAAGTGCCAGTCTTTTCCCGAATCCATTTTGCCCTTGTCTGGTTCTGAAGCTCGAAGCTGACTCAACGCGACACCACAGGTTACCGCTGTAACTCAAAATATCCCATCATTCCTTCGGCAGCCTGCCGAGGCGTTGATCGGCGAACAGTGCTACGATATCCTGGTGTACAACTTTGATGTGACAAACGTGGAATGTCTCAAGTATGCACTCTCGAAAGGGCTGGGTCTCGGTATCGTCCTCGGTGGATCGATTGTCAAGATCCCTCAGATATTGAAGATCGTATCTTCACAATCTGCTCGGGGTCTCTCCTTGTCGGCATATGTGAGTCTGGTTGACCATACCTTTAGGTGTTCGGTCCTCGTGAAGCTCCTACACTACTCCTACACTCGCTAACGATGAACGACGTGTGTGGCGCAGATTCTCGAAACCACCTCGTACGCTATCAACCTCGCATACGCCTCTCGAAACCGATTCCCCTTCTCGACATACGGCGAAAACTTCTTCCTGACCATCCAAAACGTTGTCATCACCTTGCTCATTCTTTTCTTTTCGGGTCCAAGAGGTGTGGGTGGCGGACTCGGTGGGCCTTTGACAGGGAAAAAAGCCGGTGGAGCAGCAGGTAGTGGAAACCTGGGGAAGGTCGTCGCTGGTTTGGTTGTGACTGTTGTGACTGCTGTTGTGCTTTGGTCAGAGAACCTATGTCCGCCTGGCATGCGTGAGTGCTGGGTCCTTGATACATTGCTTCCACGCCTCCTTCCTCGCCATATTGCCAGTTCCCGTTCGTGACACTCATTGGTCCACACATGTGAAGTGATTTGCTGACGCCTTTCTTGTCATTTCCCAGTTGCCCTCCTCCAAGCTGCCACTCTCCCGTTATCATTGATCTCGAAAGCCCCGCAGATCATCTCGAACCACCGACATCGATCGACCGGAAACCTTTCCGCTTTCGCCGTCTTCAACGCCCTCTTAGGCTGTCTCGCACGACTTTTCACCACGAAACAAGAAGTGAACGATCCTCTCATCTTCTGGGGCTTCGCAGGTGCGGCTATCCTCAACGCCGTCCTCGCTCTGCAGATGATTGTGTACTGGTCGAATTCTGGCTCGGAGGAGAAAGACCATAAATCGTTCAGGAGGCATAGCGCCGAAGAAAGGGGCGCAGCTGCTAGTCCTGAAAAGGCTGGCGCTTATACCACCGAGAACGGTACCGGTAGAAGATGGGCTAGGAAGCTAGACTAGTGGAGGATTCGGTGGTGTACCCACCGTATGTGTTGCTTCGCCTGAAGGAGACTAGCAACAGAAGAGGGAGGTTACAGTTTGACATGATGTATGTACCTTACTGTTCTGCTTTCTTCACACTGCGAGGTGTTGGCGAAATGAGATCGCCATAGCATGAGCAATAGGTAATCGGGGGTCCGTGCATCGTTTGTGTGCGGTCGAAACGGACCTTGGACGGACTCCCATGCTCATATTCAGTCCGAGCCCCTACCACTTTTACCCTCTCTTGTTTCTTCTTTCTTTCGATCTTCCTCGGCTCCTGTTCTTGCCAATCTACTGACCAGATAGATACCTCCCTCGACCCTTACAATCCATGAAACACCATCGAGACAGCAGAGGGACATCAACGCGAAGGTACTCTGACTGAGATCGCCGAACACCTGACTTCCTCGTACTAATCTCTCTACCGAGTCAATACCAATCCTCATACAGGTACGGTACAGTAACAGGACATACTTACAATCGTCCACATGTCCCTCTTCCATTTTACCTGGTGGGAGCGCTGAAAGAGGGAATCACGACCAGACGAACTCGCAAAGTAGGTGACTTCTTACCTCGCTCTGAGAGCCAGTCACTTTGCATCTGCAAATCCTGACATAGAGCTTTCTCCTTAAGTAGACGCCCGCTTCATCGAAGACGACCCTGCAACTCTCGCTCCCCTTCGCCCACTCCGTCGCTTCTTCGGGCTCTCCCTAGCGTTTACTGCACGCCATACTAGGGTTAAGCGATCGAGCAACCATGACTGACCGGCACTTCACCTCTGGCAATAACAACCGCTCTCAGGCTCCTGGACCGCCATCTCCTCCACATGGGCCCAAAGATCAGTCCTACGGATACGGACGACAGGGGCACTGGCGTCCACCCAGATTCGTGCCTGGTCCAGCGTACGACCACGCCCTTGCCAAAGAACGAATGATGGCGCCAGCGTTCGGAGGTAGGAGCAAGAAAGCTCAGCTGGGCTCTATCGAAGAATCGTGGGGTCCGTTACCCAAATCATCCGAAGAGGCAGCGAGATGCGAGGGTTATAAAGGCATGTTTGAGCTCGAGGAAGATCCCCCTTCGAGGAATGTCAGCCCGTTCAGGGAGATGGCGGAGATTGAGTTTGAGAAGAGTCTCGAGGAGGCTTGGGAGAGGGCGAGGAGGGGTACTGAATTTGACCAGAGTATGGTTGGAGAGGCTCCTATGCCGAATGCCCAGCCACAACATTCGGTAGGATATGCCAGTGAGCCCTATCAGGATAAGGACGGGGAGTGTGATGAGAACCTGGCGAGAGCGGGAGGCGGGCCGTCAAGATATGAGCAGGAGCATGTCGTTGCGAGGGGAAAGCCATACATTCGCAAGTGAGTTGGCGGGTGACGGAATGCTATTCCCTAAGCTCAACCACCTCACAGGTAAACTGGTCTAACCGCGCATTGTCATCATTCTGCAGTGACGAGCGTCCTGACGAAGATAACGGCCATCACGCGTACGACCATTACGACGGATGGGATTACGATCACCGCCAAGACGACACGAGGACTGGCCGCGTGGCCGCGCACGATCCGCCTAAATCCACCAGTCGAGGCTGGACTGACGACAGAGGGGACAACGAGGCGCAGCAAGCGACACACGGCGCAACATCCCTTCCGGCGCTTCGACGGGCTGCCGGCCTCACCTTTGGCCTTCATCACCAACATAATCAGTCTGAGCCTATCTATGATCCTGACCCATCCGGCAAGACTTCTCAAGCTGAAGATTACAGGGCTTGGCTTCGCCGATCCAATGGCGGGATGAAGAAGAGGGACAGGTGGCGATGAAGTGATGTGTCACCGACCATTAAGCTATTTCAACAGCGAGGGAAAGCGGAACAGCAAGCAAGCAGACTTCGACCTGAAGCACTGGAGAGGGAGAAGCTTCGGTCCATGGAGTTACTTATTAGATTCTCGCTTTCTTCCCTCTTCTCTGGCTTGGTCTGATGCCCCTTGTAGGGCTGGTGAAGCCATCCATTGAAGACCGCAAAAGACATTACATTACTTCGTTAATCATGAAGATACTTATAGCATCTTCCAAAATCACGCTCTATACTTGTACATGTGTAGTGATACATACATATCCTTCCGTCCGTTTCATGACATCGTCGACCAATATGATCCGTATCCGACCCTATTATACCCCCTGAAGGTCCACGAGTGCCGTCACGAAGGAACATTATACATGGCATGACTTGGAATTTCTGTGTCCAGTCTTCCTTCCGGCTCAGAGTCACGAGATTAGGTAATGGGATTACGTGGAGACGAACAAAGATATAGCTGATAAAGCGCTGCAAAGTTGAACGGAATTGCCATCAGCATACTTGGATACCCTAAGAATAAGAATGAAGATTGGGTCTGTGGGAGCTCACGTGGACAGTATAGGCATGAGCAAATCTGCGATTGAGCGCCAGAGTCAGATCAGATTACAGCGAGCCAGTATCGATCAAATGTGGACTGGACTGGGCAAAACTCACACTGTAAGGCTAGAAACATTGACAGCGTGTCGGCCGTTCCATTCGGGTTATACAACTGTGTAATGACCAGCTGATTTACACTTGATGGTGTTCCGCTTAGCAAGATCGAGACGAACAGTCGCACTATGTCAGTTGACAAAGTTCGATCAGCATGCATCGTCATATGGAGCTCAAACGACCATCGCAATGAGTCTTCTGCTTCGTATCGATGCAAAACCGGATGTATACTCACTCTTGTCTTCTTTGGGGAAGAGAGTTGAATGGTCGCGAAGCGCTTGGATGAAGAAGCTGTAGATATAACCGAGCAATCAGGATCACGCAAATGTCGCTTATACTTTCGGCAAGAGTATCGAAGAGCCCACTCACACTCCGAAAATCGGTAGGACGATCACTATCGCAGATTAGCAAACAGTGAAATCAGGTCAGTAAGAGCGAAACCCTGGGTGGCCCGAAATGCGCCGTTCCGCTCACTCTTAAATACCGTCATGGCCTATGAGTATGAATATGTCAGCAGCTGTCTGATATAGACCAACATTCAGCCCCGGAACAGAGGCCATTGTCGACGACAGGGTTTCGTACCACGACATCATTGGGAACTCACGATGATGGCGCCAAAGGGTATATCACTCCATTTCTTCGGCAATTTCAGTCTTCCGAAACTAGCACCCAGCAGCATCAATCCACAAGGGATACTGATTCCACCCAAGAAATTGGCCGTATCCGAGATAAATGAGAGGGGCGGGTTTCCGTCGGGCGCAAAGGGAATGACGGTCCCAGAGTAACCGTCTACGCTGTTGACGAAGAGGGCTTTGACTGGCTTGATGGTCGAACAGAGGACACCGAGGACGATGGCTGCCATGAATGGCGACAGAAACGGTGAGACGAACGGCCAGAGTCTCTTCGAGAGCGGCTTCCTCTTATCGGTCAACGTAGGCGCTGGTGTCACCGGATGATGATAGTTGTATTCCTCCCTTCCGTGATGCGAGCAAACGGGCGCTAATTGGTTGGGTTGAGACGAAGAAGAAGGATCATGGCATGGTTCAGCGATACCACTAGCTTCGAGAGGTGCCGTTGGTGGAATAGGTCGAGTAGTCTCCATCATCGAATGGAATGATGACGCTCGTGACTTCTTACGAGCAATATCGGTACCGATATGACTCTTGGCTCGATAGATTAGATCAGCCGGAACGATGTCCCCTTGTTCATCGTTGTGCTCCTTGTCTGACCCTGCCACGGAGAACCGCTTCTTCTCATGTATGTTATCGGAAGATCCAAGAGTATCTCCTGAAGACTGAACGGAGGTTGGTTGGGGGCGACGAGAAACTGGAGCAGACCTCGGGCTCTTCTCGATATCGCGCTCTTCATCCAATTCGTCCGACTTGATCTTCTTCCGCTTGAACAGATCCTGTGTCGCTTGCCATCTGTTCGCCCATCTTTGTCGCAGTGGAGGAGGGGGTGGCTTCTTGAGGTTCTCTTCTCTGAAATCCCAAGCGCAGACCTGTGTGATGAAGCCTCAGTGTGAGCATATATCACACCTTGTCTCCAAAAGCCGCAACACGTAACACAGACGCTACCACTAGACAAACAAAAGGAAACATACTTTATGTAGACCCAAAGGCCAGGTCGAAATAGTCGTGACCAGCACGAACACGCTACGCGGACAATGGTTCACACAGATTAGTCGGATATACGAGCCTCCCAGACCAGAATGAGGTGCAGAGTTCATGGAGATAAATTTCAGATCACGGTAACGCATCCACTCACGCTATATAAGCTACACCCAGCTCTTCATCGGTGGCAGGATCAAACGGCTCGCTCTTGGCGAGTGTTTGGACAATGGCGGTGGGTAGATTTCCTGTGATGTCAGTGCCTATATTAGCCACTCATTCCTCGCCATGTTCAGTCACGGATCCAGGTGTCTGATCGTCATTTTTGGGTTTGAGAGCTTACCCCAGTTGAATAGGACGCCCAGCTACAAGCCATCAGTCAGCTCAGATCCCGTATAGTGTTGTACGGGAATCAAACCCCTGGAGGACTTGCCACTTACCACCAAGATACCATACTGGAAATCGGCGGGAACGTAAAAGAACTCCCTCGTGATTAACGCGAACAGCAGTCCCAGCAATTGGTATATCACAGCGCACATGAACAGCGGTCCGAAAGATTTGATGTTTTCCGATGTGAACGCTGAGATCATCGAGCCGAACACCAGGGCCGGTAACGATACGTTCTAGAGACCGGCAAGAAGATCGCACGAGATGACAAGTCGAGTCAGCTTTCCGGGCGAGCGTCATCGATTTCACGGTCGCAGGTTGTGATCAGATAGGAATAGCATGTCTTTTCGCATAGCCCATTCATGGTTTATGAATACACAGGAAGCACACGGAGACACTGCTTACTCACCAAACTGATAATGCTCACACCCTTCGCATTCACAGGCAAGAAATTACATCGTTTCGTTAAGAGGTATCCTATTCCTATACAAATGATGATCTTGAGCGTGGGCGCGAAGCCTTCGCATCATGATAATGAAAGAATCATAACTCAGTGACCTCAACAAGACGCTTTGGTTGGTAACACAGAGACTGAGACGAGGGACTATGTAGCTCTAGTCTGTCGTTTTCTTTGCTGGTGACTCACCCTTATATATTATCTCCCCTGTAGTCGCCATGATCCATCTGCCTTCTTCTTCTATACTATATCTTCAGGTAAAGCACGCTCAACCAATTCAGATCCTTATTATTCAGACACCAAGTTCTAACGGCGCTGTATGGTCCGGCACCGTGTATACAAGAGACGGAGTATGGCGAAATTCAACGTCCGTTTGCGAAGGCATCTAGTTCAGCCGTGTCAAAGAGAAATGTCGAGACAATTGGGAAGATATCCAGTCGTAAGAGTGATGATGAGATTGATTGGTGGCTCTGATATATTGCGATCACTTGAGCTCAAAAGTCAATGATATGTAGGCATAGGCAGCAGTCACGATAATTGATACAGAGATGAAGAAGTTGACTCGTTCAAGCAGCAAACAGGTGTTGCCTTTCGGATAGGATAGCAGCAGCAGATCAACGTAAAGTCCAATTGCAGTCCTCTTCGCGTGTGCCCAAGGTCATCCTCGTCAGTATGCTAGTTATTAGATATCGGCAATCTCATCCTTCCCAGATCTCGCCTGGAAGCTTGCTCCTCGCTCGCCCGCTTGCCTCTCTCTTGCAATTGCTATCAGACCCGTTGAATATCTCGAATCATTCGATTGACGATTGTCGATTGTCGATTTTCCCTGAAAAGGTGCACTTTTCGGAATCTCGGGATCAAGTCACATCTACAGGAGGGGCTCTCCATATCAACACCCCCTGCTGCTCTTGCGCCTGGCATTCCTGACTTTTGAACCCATCGCAGAAGACCGATAGGTTTCCGTGATTTCGGCACAAGATCACTTTCGGCTTCTATATCAAGGTGATGCCAGCATCCATCTGACCGTTTGCTCCATGTCGCATGAAACAGTCGCACAATATCTATACAATGTGATGGCTCTAAAAATCACTTCCGACGCTGCAGAAAAGATGTCCTTGGCTGACTGACTTTTACTGTCTTATGTGGGGAATATGAAATCCACTACGCCTCGCCCTCGCTGACATCTGTATCTATCATCCATTCATCCTCTTCATCGTCCTCATGTTCCAAGAAATCCAAACAACCGGGGAAACATCCCATCCACCTCACTGGTAGATCCTTTGTACCGCACACCTCTCTCCATTCTATCCGTTCCTCAGCAGGGTGCAGGAAAATCCGTCTACTAGGAATCACCGTCGTGATATTGTCTACGTCCGAGATGATTTCTCGCTCGAGATGTCTTGGCGAAGGACACGAGTAAAAGAACGGGTTTATTGTCGCGTCGTCTGGTGATGGTGGTCGATGTGATCTTGGGAAAGGATCGGTATGAGAATGCAGCGAACTTGATCCGAGACCTGTCCGTCTTTTATGCTGGAAATGCGTACTGGCCGTCCTGAGCACTTGAAGCACCCTGCCAAGATCTTTCACCGAGCTACTGGGGATGATCTCGTGCAATTCGTTCGGATCCAAGAGGGGATGGGGGATACCCCGGACTGGGGCATCCCACTCGTACATGTCGAGAAGAGGAGGAAGGTCGTTAGGCTGTCTTGGGGAAATCAAGAGGTTCATACAAATGGTCGTTAGTCGTGGTACAGGTTGATCGGGCTCGTAATGTCGTATCAAGTCGGAAAAGCGTTCTACTTCGGGTTCTTTCTTGACGAATGCGTTAGATGATGCGGTAAACAGCTCGAGATTGAGATTCAGGATCGTTGATGGGAGTTCGGTCTGCCATAGGTGTAGCGGAATGGGATCAGCTCAATGCGTAGTCCGACGAAGATAAGCCCGCATAGCACAACTAACAATCTGGTTCAAGCTGATATTCAGCTCTTTCAGATGTTGCAGCTCTCCGATCGCAGCAGGAAGCGCAGTGAGCTTGTTGCCTCTCAGGCTGAGCACAGTCAAGTTGGTGATCTCGAACAAGGCAGAAGGTAAGCTATGTCACGGAACAAGTGGTCAGCTGGTCAGCTCTTCGAGGAGTCAACAGAGATGATGCGCTCACCTTCTGAGCTGGTTCTGCCCAGCATATATCTCTATATCCATCGCCTTGCCCTGTGACAGTGCCACAGCACCTGTCTTGCTTCTCCCAAATGACCGTTTTCTCGCATCTCCTGGTGAAAGCGAAGAAGGTGAAGGGGGATTTGGCATAGACGGGCTGCCCAACAGCGTTCTTCTCGTCACGGTACTCATATCTATGGGAGCGTTATTCCTCGCATGTTCGTTATCCTCACTTCCTTCCGTAGTTGTCGGTGATGCCGGAGACTGCATCAGCGTGCCCAAAGCGCTGGGCGTCCGGTTATTCCGCGGCTGCTGATGAACGCTGCTGAAGAAACCTGAATACGCAGGTGCCGAGGTCGATCTGGCAAATTGTCTTGAACTGGCTGGAGGGAATGATGGACCGGGCGAGGCGGACAGGCCGGGGTATCTGTTGTTGGCAAGCGGGGAACGGGGTGGGCCGGCACCGTGCGGTCCTGTGGAGAATCGAAATTTGGGCGAAGATCCGCTCGGAAGGGTGACGAGGTCTCGGAGTTCTGATATCTTGGTTGACAAGGTTGTGAGGCCTAGTCCGCTGGGAGACGCCATTGACAAAGGCCGGGCGTCAGTATGTCATCTGGCAGGCGACCGACTTTGCGAGATAGGTGATGTCTGAACGGTTTTCCAGGTGCATGACTCACGTTATAGTCAGATCCCCTTTAGCGGAATCGACGCATTCCGCGACTTTATCAGTCATCCACTCATCGCTTCCGACCTCTTTCACCCTTCCTCCTGGACTCCCAAACCCCAGCAGGTCCAGCCCTATTCCTAATTGCCCAACAGTAGTGACACTCGCCGAACTAGCTGTCCTGGAATGGCTATAAGGCGGTTCGGGGTATGAAGTTGGGAACCCATCTTTCTCCTTGTTCAGGCGAGGTTTAGGCAGCTTCGCAGCCGCTGACAGTTCCGGTGTAGAGAAATGTTCGGGGGTCTGAGCGAAGGGTAAGGGTCGTTTGGGCTGATGGGAATCAGGCGGGACCCATGGTTTTGATGCGGCCGAGAACGGGTCGAGGACCATACTGCTAGTGCAGGCTTGAAGAAGCTTTCAGTTCGCCTTAGCTGGAGTCTTAGGGCTTGACCACAAGCAACAAAGGAAATGAGAAGTTTTAGATGACTAGAAGTGTGCGCTGAATGATGAAACTTCGGGTTCAGATGTGATGGGAAGCCAGGGTTGATATTGATCTAAATGGACAGTGGACAGTGGTCAGTGGACAGTCGCGTACAATTACGACCCGGGAAATCATGTTATCAATCACGAGCCAAGAGTCTAGTCACGTGACATCAGAGCATAGCGCGTTTCACCGATTCCTTGTTTCGTCCTCCCCCTTTGCTGACTGGTTCACTACTGCATACTCACTCACTCACCCCTCCCCGCTACCTCTCAAACTTTTCAAGACGCTCATCTCTCTTTCTCTTCTTTTCTTTTTTCTTTTCTTTCTTCAGAATCAAATTTTGTACCGTGATCCCAATATTGTCACTATCCCAGCCTTGTGTGTTCATTCTCTTCTGTATGAAAACTCAAACGCCTAGCCAGGACAGTGCTACCGGAGGATCTAGAGCGAAATTCACAAGTCAGGATTATCTAGCCGGAGCATTTTGGATTCTCTGTGGTGTCAACCGGCCTGGGTCTTGCCTATATATGTTTTGTACACAGAAATGATGTTGTATCGTTTGCGATGTATCTCCTATGTCTTTGCTGTCTGACTGTATCTCGGTATTCCTTCAGCATATGTTGTGTGAAGATGGTATGGACAAATGAGTCGTATAGCGGGTGTCAGACATGCCGCCGGGCGAAATGCAGCTGGCACTTGACGTGAATCGCGAAATTCAAATATGACATCGTCAGTCGCACTAAGCCATCTTGACTTGATCATCATTTCAATCCTTGTCTGTCCATATCGTCATCATCATTGTGTCTTAGCAAACTCATTAAGATCATAAGACCGCCCCAAATATAGTATACAAGCATCATGGCTACATTCGACAGAAGACGTGTACCTGCGCCAGAAGTATCGATACCGCCGATCTACGAGCCGCTGGTCTCCGCTGAAGTAAATCAGCAGCAAGCTGGACCCTCTAGACGAGATCGGTCAAATGATGAGGCTAGACCAATCTGTGCGTGCAACTAGATTTGAAAGCCCTCTCTCGCAACAATCCCGCTACACAGAGCCCCTGTGCATCATAGACCCAGACTGCCGATCAGCTGTGTCCATCACTACCGTGCGATGATGCACCCAGAAAGAGGTTATATTATCGAATTGTTTATGAATCGGCTGTACTGATCTCTGGTGTTCCGGTCACCTCTCCCTATCTCTGCCCTCAACAGTCCTCAAGACGGGTTTGATCAGCCAGGCGAATGGCAGTGGATATATCGAGTCTGGCGGCGTAAAGATTGCGTGTTCAGTGTGAGTTGAGTTGATCGTGGGATCCATTTCGATTGCTTGCCCTTATGCTGTAGCTCTTTCCGGAAACTTGCGTCCCTGCCGTACCACTGCCTCGTCGCTGTACCATGCTTCTCAACCCATCCTACCCCTTGCCTCACTACCTGTTCCATTGAAAGACTCGGCGGACGAAGACAAAACGATGAGACAGGAAGAGCTGACGGTTCTCGTCTCGTCTCCACTCTCTTCCCCCTTGATCTCATACGTCAGATACGGACCGCGACCGAAGCTACCACCCTACACACCTCAAGGAACGCTCAACCTTGAAGTTAAATTTGCTCCGTTCGCTTCTGATCCCCGTCGAGCACCGCTAAGGGTGAGTGCCGTTGCCCGACTCTCCGGCTTGGCAGCGTATCAGTTGTCGTACTCCATTCAAAGGAAAGAGACTATACGACGTTTGCAAGTCGTTGTGTCCAGACTCAATGGTGTATCGAGCGAGCTAACCTAACTTGATGGTTGATGTCCATGTTCTGTTCACAATCGTATAGGACACCGAGCCGATCCCCCTCTCTGTGCTCCTAACGCAATCCTTGATCCCGACACTACAACTACATCTCCTGCCCAAATCATCCATCGACGTCTACCTGCTCATCCTCGAATCCGACACGCCTACCAACGTTCTTTCCGCCGGACTCACCGTCGCCTCGGCAGCTATTGCCGATGCAGGTATAGCTATGAACGGTCTCGGCGTCGGGTCCGTCATCGCTTCCTCCTCTAGTGCCGCTTCGTCAACACCGACATCGTCGTATCTATTGTTGGACCCTTCAGAGGAAGAGGAGAGAAATTCACAAGCAAAAGTGTTGGTTGGATCCATGCCTGCTTTGGGACGAATCACGAACCTGTTTTTCACGGGAGAGGCCGACGTCAATGACGCTTGTGACGTGAGTGCCCAACCCCCACGCATCTGGACCCGGGACATGGTGCAGTTCCAGGCTATAATTCGAGCAGCTCGAGTAGCCCATGTACCGAGCATCTCATCATGTCGCTTGGTCATGCTCGACAAATTGGCGAATTGTCGCTGACCCTCATTCTTTGATTGTCACGCTGATCCAGATGATCGAAAAAGCCATCACCTCGTCAAGAGACACACATACCGTCCTCGCGCAATCACTGCTCGAAGGCGCCGCAGAACGGGGGATCGGTGCGGAGGCCTAATCCCCACCTTCTCTTCTAAACAAGGATCCGCGGTGACGCGGAGACAAATAAACTGATTAGGTTCGCTTCTCTTGAAGGAGGAGGGGATCTGAATAGGACCAGATCCAGCGAGCGCTGGCTCACATGAATTCGTCTATCGTAAATATGCATCAAGTGGACCCGCTCAGTCAATCAATCGATCAATCAGACAGATATGAGAATAGAAAATAGATTGATTGCAGACATGTATGACAGCATATGACATGATATATAGTGATACAGTTGCGTCCTGTAGACCGCGCTGATCTTGCACTTCGCCCCGCCCCTCTGTTAGTTGGCCTTCTAATTCGTCTCGCATTCCCACCCATATGGCTGCTCCGTCCCGAGATGATATTCAAGTGGTTCTGTTCTCGCCAGATGGGCCATGTGATGAGCGTAGTGTATCTAGCTGCTCTGAGCCCCAGCATCGCTGCGTCGTTACTCTTTGTAATACTTGTGCCAGTATACACCCGCTGCGACGAGGACGACCAGTACGGTGAAAACGGGTACGGGCTATGCGAGGTGGTTGACTCTGGTCAGCACACATACGCACAGTTAAGGGAACCTCTACGGAACGGAGTGACCAAAGACAAAGAGGGGACGAAGGTGGAGAAAGAGGAAACCAGTAGACTATGAATCGTCCTTATCTTACTCACACTTATGACCTGTCCCTGAGCGACATCACTGTTTCCCTGTCCTTTACCTTTGCTCCCATTACCCTTGCCCACATCCGTGTCATCTCCACCCTCTCCTCCTTCTTTCAGGGTCGACACGCTCTCACGTCCAGATTCAGAGCTGTTCTCCTTGTCTTTATCCTTGAGATCGTCCGCCTGAATCGTCCTCGATGAGCCGCTCCGGGACGTGATGTCATCCCGCCTCTTCGATAAGCCCAAGGGCCGTTTGGATCTCGAACGAAGCTTAGTGCCCCTCGATCCTGCTCCCGTGGTGCCCGATGCCGATCCGGGCCCAGCAAGTGATGGCAGTGAGTCGCCGCCCGATGGTGACGTCGGCGAAGTCCCTTTCGGCGAAGATGATCCGACGCCATTACCGGCATTTTCCGAGTCGTCGACGGCGAGCGACTGGAGAGCTTTGACCGCCAGGACTGCCTTCTGGCTCGGTCTTCTACGTCGAGGCTTTCGAGAAGGTGAGATCGATACTCGACCAGAGGACTCGGCGCCTTCTTCCCACCCATCGAGCGACAAAACGCCAGCCGATCTTTCACCGCGTTCCTCCTCCTCTTCATCGACTTCTTCGTCATCATCTTCTTGCTCATCCTCGCTCAGACTTTCGTTTAATTCACGATCCTCCTCTTCCTCATGCGCACGTCGGCTGGCCTCCTCCCATTCCCTCACTACGCCTCTCAGTCTCTCCCTCTCAGCGTCCCATGATTCCCTCTCCTTCTTCCATCCTTCCTCAAACTTGACTCGCCATGAGTCCCACTTCTGCTCGGCTTTGTTCATCTCTTCTGCAATTTTGCCAGCTATCCCATCTTCCAATGTCCCCACTTTCTCCGTTAAGATTTTGACAGCTGACATGGCCTCGAAATGCTGAGTCTGCAATGTTTTGGACAGAGAGACAGCCTCGGCGATCTCGGCGGAAAGAGTTTGAATGCGAGAAACGAGTTCGGCATTCTGCTGTTCGATCTCAGAGACGCGCGAGGACGAAGTAGCGGCTGTGCCGTTGATGTGCGGTTGTTGTGATTCTCCTTGACTTGTAGCCGATGAGGAGTCCTCTTCATCGCTCTCGGGATCACCGTTGAGACTTGTTGGCTCTGGCGTTCTCGGGCGATCGGGCTGCCTGTTACTTCTCCTCTCATCTCCACCCTCTCTTTCAGCCTTCCGTCTTTCTCTGACCCGCTGTTCAGCGTCGTCGCTGTCCATGAGAGTCATCACGCTCCTCGCGTCATCATCGTCATCGTCATCATCATCCAGAACCCTCCGGCCCAATTGCCTCCCCCTATGTCCAGCCAGCAATAGCTCCATCTCCCTCTTGGACTCTTCCATTTGTTCTCGCATCGACGAGAGTTCATGTTTGATCGTCTCGTGCTCTTTCAGTTGACCTTCGAGCAGCCGTATCTTCTCGAGCTGTGATCCGAGAGAGGTCTGAGTTTCGGTCAACTGATTTTGCAAGGCGATGAAAGCGGCAGCCTGTTGACCGTGTGGTCCGGCAAGGGCGGCTTGGGCTTCGGCGGACGCTGATCGGAATTGAGGAGGTATATATTGAGCAGCGGAACCATTCTGCGATGGAGGCTGAATGCACACATGTCAGCTATAAAGCATTCAAGAGTGGCACAGGACCATGCCTCTATGAACGCTCACCAGACCACCTCCAAGTGTATCCTGTATATCTGTGAAAGCAGTAGCCAGATTCTGAAGCTCCGCACCGGTCTCTTTACTGGCTCTCAACTCGTTCTGTAAAGGTATACAATCACATCAGCATATACAGATGACCAATGCTGATTTGCTGAGGAAATATTGAATTGATCTTACCTGAAGCTTGTTGAGCACAGAGTCGAAGCTGAGCGCGCTTGATTTCCCTCCGCTACTCATGATGGCCGGACCCATTTGAGATAGCTGGTTATTCGGATGACCATTCGGCTGGCTGGCTACGCGTCGAAGACCGCGACTGTCCGGGTTCTGGTAGTTGACGAGCTCACTGTGGAGAAAAGATAGAGCAAAATGCGGGAAGCGTCAGTATACGACTGCCACTATTGCGAACCACCGAAAAAGGGTCGATTTCTCGATGTACTCACCGAGCACTCAGAGCAGCATCTTCCGGGCCGAAGACACAGTACACTTTCGCTGCGACTTTATGATGCACAATCGTGCGATTATCTTCGCTGACGATATCGATACCGAACTCCTGCGAGGAGATGGCATACAAGTAGAAACGATAGGAGGAAATAGATGATCAGTATGATCCTTTTTCATGTAGTGCAATCTGATGCAGGCGATGATATCGGTCATAATAGATGACCGCCGACCATATTCTGTTGAGGCTTGCATCATGCGATGGGTCGGGAACACTCACAACCTGATCCTCGCTCTTGAGCTCAAATGGCTCGCTCTCCACGCTCTCGGGACTCAGTCTCTCGCCATTGATGAAAGTACCGTTGGAGGATCGCACATCCTTGATGAAGATCTATGTCAGGAAGAATATGTCAGCTCGACGGCTTCTCCATACTGATACAGCTGCACTCTGAGGGCTTGTTTCCCGAGCACATGACATATGGCGAAAAGGGGATGCAGCCTTTGTTCGAAGTCCGCAAATCTCGTATATGCGTATGCGCGAACACCTTCTATTCACCTTACCGCCCTGTTCCCAAATCTCGGCGTGCGTTCTCGACAGGACCTTTGAGTCAAAGTACGCATTCCTCTCCCCTGGCACAGTCTTATTGTTTGTCTGTCTACCGATCTTGATCTGCGGGAAGACGGCACAAGGGCGGCAGACATCAGCTCGTCGTTGCCTACCATGTCATTGTGAGAAAAAGGTACAAGAGCCTCCATCTTCGCTCGTGAAAGCGACTCTCCAAGGGCGAACCTTGACTTTCATGAGAGGGACACACGTCTCGGGTCGTGAAACTTGCCGAGTCGTACTTCGTCCTACTCACACGTTGACCATCCGGCAAGTGAATCATCTTCATCACAAACGTATCCTGTAATGGCCAAAGATGGAGCGAGGGGAATGGTCCTCCCCACGGCAAGTTGCTCCCATTGGCACCATTGTTGTTGTTCCCCTGTCCGCCTTGACCTTGGCCTCCTTGACCTTGACTTTGACCTTGGTTTTGGGCATTTTGACCTTGGTCCGAGCCGTATTGCCCTGAAGATTGATTCTGGCGGGGTGGGAACGCTTGTCGGAGAAGCATCTTGAGTGATCAAGGCCGGGTAGCTGAACCGAAGCTTTCGTGGATACGAGATTATGGGGTTCGACGAGCTCTGATCGAGCAACTACCTCTGTGAAAGGCGTTGAGCAGCAGTCGTCCTTTTCGAGACCGTAGCCGCGCAAGTGCTTGGATCCGCGCAAGACGGATTTTCGGTGAGTGCGAGCTGATGGCGAGGTGTTCTTGTGGGGTTATGCGGCTTGATTCGATCTGATCTGATAACGGCCGAGTGGATCGATGTCAAGGCGAGTCAAGTTTGAGCTTCGTCAAAGGAGTCGCCGTCTACAGGTCTAGGTCGAACGCTCTCAGTTTACGCTCGTGCACTCTGGAGGGCGTGTTGCCGAGCTTCAGGTCGCTGAGGGTCTTTTTAGATAAGGTCAATACTATGCAATGTTGTGGTTTACCAATGCTACGATCCATATAGAGTAGACGGTACAAAGGTGTCGGTCGCTTGCTTGTATTGTATGCCTGTATTCAATGAGATGAAATGGAATGACACGCCTCGAGCGTTGACTGCGTTGGGTAGTGGGTGGTATGCGATCATCGCCCAATTTGATCCCGCGCTCACGTCGAAGTGGCACACCGAGTAAATACATTGCGTTGACTCATCACTTCTCTGGATTGACCTCCATCACTCATCATGTTCATACATACTATAATACCAGACCGCCTCGCGTGCCTCTCAGCCTACTGGAACTGATCTACAAGATTAGAGAAGAAGTCAAAAGGGAATCGGGGCGAACTATAGGCGCGAAACACCAATACCGAAAGAACCACCTCCTGCTATCGAAAGGGAATTGTCCATGAACTACTCTCGTGTGACAAAACGAAGGTCAACGACTAATCACACTGAAGGACTCAAGCATGAGCCCTCTGTCACCTTCTTCAACTAATCGTACAACCATTATTCACCCGTTGTTCAACAAATGTCTATACCCCGCAAATACGTACAACGTAAAAAGAGATACCAGCTCTCGGTCGTATCAGATATTCGCACTCGGTTCTAAACGCACTTCTCAATTATCGTGTATGATCCCCGTCTATACCGTACAAGACGTTCTGTACTGAAGCCTCAGGCTGTCGACGTGAAGTCAGTGCCTCACCAGCGGATCCCGCCGCTATCTTCTTCCCTGGTACCGGAAAGCAGACCGCTCATCGACATCTGCAGTTCGATCTGCGAGTCCTTCCTGACGGTCCTCTCCCGCTGTCTACCCCTCATATCGGACATGTTCATGTTGTGAGACATGGTCGACTGCATGTCCATGTTCTCGGTACCTTCACGTTCGAAGCTCGCGCTTGACGAGACTGATTCGCTCGATCGTCGAATGTCGTTGATTGACATACCCGAAGACAAGGTGTTGGGAGATGGCTCGAAGCTCATCAGAACGTCGGCGGCCGAGTTCTGGCTCTCGACATGTCCGGTCGCATTCGAAATATTGCTCCAGGTGGTGCGACCGTCAAAGTTGAGGTGGTCGAAGGAAAAGTGTCTCTCAGGCTCTGGGCTGGGTCGCATCACCTCGAGGTTGTGACCTTGCATGAGGTCGAGGGTCTGCTGGTCATTCATGGGTCCGGCGGCGTTGCCGTCTCCCATCCAGAAAAGGTTCGATTGACCGTTCATGATGGGCGGAGGTTGGACAGCAGGGTTGACACCGTAGGTCATCAACATGGCTTCCAGCTGAGCGATCCTACCGGCTTGAATATCGGTAACATGCTTAAGATCGCTGTTTGGTCGACCGGGGTCAGCTCGGCACTTCTACGGGACACAGGGTGTGAGCGAACTGACCGGATGTACTGAACACTCATACTCAGAATTCGGCCCTTGCATTGAGCAGCATCTTTCTGAGCCTTTGCATTGGAACCAGCGCGTTTGGTTTTCTGAAGCACGTTTGTAATCAGCGGATATGCTAATCACAGACATCGCACAGCAACACACCTTCTTCTTGCCAGACAGGGGCTTGACGTCCTCTTCTTCCTCGTCGTCAACCGCTTCCTCGTTCTCAGCGGTGTTGTACAGAGGCGGTAGGAGCTGACTAAGCTCTTCGATTTTAGCATTGATATGTTCCCTTCGTCTCTTTTCAACCTGATTGTGACACTCCCTCCTGCGTTGTTTCTTGAACGAGTCATCTGCCAGAGGAGCCAGGGGTCGAGCAGGAGTGATCGGGCTGTCAATGAGGGCTTCATCGGCGGTGTCCGCAAAACTACCGAGACTTCCTGTTACCATCGATGGTATGCTACCGCTACCCCATGACGCGCCGTCGTTGTCGGTCCGAGGGATCGCCATGGCGAAAGTGCCGTTGAGGCCGAAGTCAGGAGGAGAGATGGAATCGGTCTGCTCGCCTTCGACGTGAGTGTCGAGGCCGATGCCTAATCCCATCGGCTTGCCTCCGCTCTGACTGCTACCTCGGGCATGACCCGAGAAGGACTGAGCACGATTGACCTGAGTCGATCTACCGCGGGGCTGTATCGAGCCAGGAGGCGGTCGAACATCGTTCATTGACTTTCGGGCGGATCGAGAGCGAGATGAAGGGGCTTTGCCAATATGTGATGAACGCGAAGACGACTGTGAGCGAGATCGTTCCTGAGACTCGGGCTCATTGGAAAGGTTGACAGGCGGTTCAGGGTTGTCATGTCCGAATTTGAGAGCAGTGAACATGGCCGCTGGATGGAATCGATCCGCGCTGCTTGAAAGAGGTGATGCGATGCTGTAGTCGAAAGTGTGCGTTTGCGCTGGCAAGGACGAACTGAATGAGAATGGTGAGGCCATCGTCAATGGATTAGTTTGGGGACTGCTCGACATGAGCGATGCGAGGAAGTCGGTTTCCACAGTCATCGAGCCATCGGAGAATGGTCGGTGGATCTGAGGTCGGTGAGGAGCACTTTCCGAGCCCGGCACCCTGGTGGACGGCAATCGTCAGCAAGGGATGTCATGACGACTGTTCTCGACGCAAGGAGGAAGAACGGAAATACCAACCTGAACCCTTCTGTCTTGATGGTTGCACTCATGTCGATCGTTCAATCAATACCACGAGGCCAAGCGGATCGATGTCTACGCGGAGAACCAGGGGTTTTAATAAGGATGCCGAATTCGGAGAACGCCGATGTGGGGGAAAGGAAGCCAAGAAGCCAGAATGGAGTGCACAAAGATCAGCGTCTGAAGGCTTCCAATTATATATGTACGGTAATAACTTCGCCTAAAATGAGTATGATGAGGGAGCGGCGAGAATAGAGGAGGCAATGAACGCTTTATACCAGAAAGGAAGATGCGTAAATGGAAAGGAGGATGAAACGACGGTGTCTCGGGCTAGGTGTACCGGGAATGAATGAGATGAGTTGATCCGGTAGACAAGGGAATGAAAGGGTGTCTGAGTGATTTGATCATCATGATGCTTTGATGCTCCAGGTACAGCATGCTGTGTGATACACGGCTCTGCCCATACATAACCAAATCGAATGCCATGCATGGCTTGGGCAATGAAATGAGAAGGGAAGACCGAATTGGCCACTCACCTGAGATGTACCCGTGTTAAGGCTTACGCTCGGGTCGTTTCTCGTACGCTCCAAGTTCCCCGATATGAGTCTAGTATTTCTATGTCCCCTCAGCGCTTATATCACGTATCCTTTAGTCACTAGTCTTGCTGCTCGTATCGACTGGTCGATCCGATCTGATCTGCCGATGCTTCCTTTGATGTGTTGCGATATGACAAACGGAATGGACGATGATGGATTGAAGGCCGAAGTTGACGGGGAAAAAGAGATGATGTTCGAAAATGATTGGATGATTACTATGGGATGAATAAGATGTATGCGCGGCCCAGGAATGGCAAAGGCCTCGGTGTGGATTATTATGTGAGCAAAGTAGACGGCAGGATTGGAGGGTGAAGAGGAATGCTCGGATCGAGTTTAACACGGAGAAGGGTTAGATAGACGTATGTAAGCCTAAAAAGATAGAAAAACCAGGTCGAGGGGGTCGTGAACGTGTCCTGCTTATTCTGCACTAGCTGTGAATCGTATTTGCTTAAACAAAAAAACGCTCAAAAGCCCAGTGGTCCATCGGGGTCTCGTCCCTTCGTCCTTCTTCTGAGCAGGAAGCGAGCGGCGAGGAGAGCGGCGGCGCCGATATTCCTGGTTGGGTTCACTGTTACGTTGACGATGTTCGTGTCTGTCTTTGAAATTAGTGTGGGATTTTCTACGTTAGGCCCCACGATGTGCCTTCAGGGTAAGAGATATTGTGTGTACAAAACGATGAATGCGAGAGGAGAAGGGAGCAAAGAGGAAGAGGTACGATGATGCTGATGAAGGATGATGAAGACGATACTAATGGTCCAGACGAGAGAGACCTAAGGTTACGGGGGAAAGGCAAGACCGAGGAGACGTAGAACAGGGTGTTGTTGATCGATGCGGGGGAAGAGGAAGACCAAAGGAAGATGGATATCAAGGACAGAACATGTATGCATCACGCTTGGATCCTCCGCCTCCTCCTCTGTTGTTTTTCGCTTGTACGGGACTACGTTATCCCTTTACCCCTGGCTTTCCCCAAAGAATCAGAGTCATCAAAAGCAGAGCCCCGTGTTTGCCCCCCAGGTTCCCCATGGGCTCAGAAAGGGCAAGAGCCGGGGACCCTGATCGGTTATTGCGTGGTGGCGCACATCAGCGTGTCTTTCCTCCTTTGGAGAACAAAGACATCCAGCACAGTTACTTCTTCGGGGGTTTTACTCCCCCATCATCGCTTGTTGTTCGGCCGGAACTCTCCTTGTCCTCCCCGCACAGGCCGTTAGTTTCAGCTGTTCCTGTCTGTGTGATGCATGTTTTCTGGTTTTCCAATCGTGATCGTACGTCTCCTCTTGCCCCGGACTCTCGGGCAGCCAGCGCCGAACCGCTCAAATTACCTGTATTACGACCGCGAGTCAAATTCTGGCATATGCTGCTGTAGCGTTTGGTAAGCGTGCTGACTCGATTCGACGGGCATACGCAACGCAACGCTTGGCTTACCACTGGCGGGCAAGAGGTAGCTGGCGTGTCGGATCCAAATTCCAATCACGATCGGGCGTGAGGCGATCAACCAGTCATCGGGCTGGACCGAGCACACAGCTCGCAGCTCTGCGCTGGGACACGCTCCTTACCCCTGGTTCCTGCCAATTCCAACGTCCAATCAAGCCCACGCCGCCATTACGGGCGTGTCCGTCGGCTTAATTGAATTGCGTTTCATTGGCTCCAGCTGATTGACTGACACAAAGGAGAGCGAGAGACAGATCAGAGGAGCAAGCCAGGGATTCGTCCACCTAGCAATGAACATGACCTCGGCACGGACCTTGTTCACGCACCATATGGCTTTGGTGAACTTTTGACGGAGAAAGAGGCGGACAAGACGATGACTCGGAATCCCGAATGTAACCGAGCCATACCATGCATTTTCAGTCGCAAACTTTTGCCTTGGCGCACGGGAACGGATCTGAACATGTCGTTATAGATCTATGCTTGATGCTCTAGACCGATCTGTGACAGTGCGATTGCATCTAAGCGCGTCTATCTTGTCGGGCGACTACTACTTGCATTCGCTTACGATTGTACGTTACGCCCATGCGATTCAAGTCCGCTTCTTGCGGATTGTGGACGGAATCGTGTGTTACATGCCGTACTACCGTACATTGAGCCTATCTAGCTAAAATTTCCCAAGACTTTTGTTCAGCTAACGGTGTAGACAAGCTTCTCGGCCTTGTATGAGCCTTCGCTGAGCGTCTTGAGACCTTCGTGGACGCTCTCAAGACCGTGCCCGACTCGTAAGGTCGCAGGTTTGTATCGAGGGGAGCCGACGCCTTCTTGCCAACCTTCAAGCAGGGCAGGCAATTCCGCCGTAAGCCACGAGTATGACTGTTCTCTATCTTCGGGGATGGCCTCAAAATCGAACGCGCTGGCGAAACGGAACTGGTTTCCGCAGACAGAGAATCAGCGAACATGGTCAGCTCAATCGCACGGGCTAAATTGTGCGCAAGGTGAAAGAAGCGTTCACTTACAGCGTAACCCATCAATGTGTACACCAGAACAAATTCTACTCTGACATCCTTTCGTCGGTTCACGATGTCTTCGGAGAAAGGGAGGGTGCCCATGACGCTTCCACCCTGTGGCCCGATCGCGTCTGCCGCAGAATGACGAGTTGTCAGCGCATTGTGCGATGAGACCGCAGAACCGATATACGACCAGCTCACCAATGCAAATCTCCGTCGATCCCTCGATACACGCAGTGTCGTACGCAGCAAAGACACCTTGGTCGCCTGCAGCTTGCTTGATGGCGTTCAAGACGTCGGGGTTTCTGTAGTCGAAACATTCGGCGGCACCCAGCTCGCGAAGACGAGCGTGATTGGCAGGGGAAGCCGTGGCGAATACTTTGTAGCCGGAAAGGTTGGCCAGCTGCACGGCGTGGTGTCCCACAGCAGTCGCACCTATGGTAGAATACGGGTAAGCATCCATGAGTAAGTCAGATCTTGTCAAACATCGCGATCAACAAAGCTGAAGCCCGAAGACAGAATAATTATGACTCACCTCCCCAAATAAGGATGATCTTCTTCGGTGACGAAGTGTCAGGAGACGACGGCTTGGCGAGGCTCAACCTCATGTACAAGGCCTGTACAGCGGTCAGGTGGGTAAGCTGCGAGGAATGACGAATTTCGTCTGTCAATTGTGCAACTCTGCCGCCGGATCAAAAAGAACGAGAACGAACCGTGAAAGAGGCGCCTTCGAGATCGCTCATCCCCGGCGGCATGACCCAGAGATTGGCCTCATCATAGATCAGACCTGTCAGATACGGATACCGCAAGAGACTATCAGATCAGCGGAGCTACGATAGACGCGACACTATGAGCACATTCGCCGCGAACTCACCCTCAGACGCAGCGCCTTGAACCTCCGACGATGCCCCGTAGACCATTCCTGCGACTCGATCTCCAGCTTTAACATGCTTGACCGACGATCCTACAGCGAGCGCGACGCCAGCACCGTCTGAACCAACCACCACCGGAGCTTTCGGGCTCCATTCTCCGTGGGCGTGCTATGTCGTCGGTAAAAATGCGATGAAAATATGCCAGGTCAGTCGCATGTCCACCATTTCACCACAGTGCTATAGCTCAGCTCACCTTGTAATCGGTACTGTGTATGACAAATGCAATAAACATCAGCCGCTGACCGGTCGTGCAGACGAATCGTGTTACTGTGCTACTTACGGGTTAAGACCGATAGCCCGGTTCTGGACAGCTACGAAGTGAGGACCGAGATTCTTGACTTCTTCACGGGAGCTGAAAGGCAAGCTCTCGATGGTGGGCTTTCCTTTGTCAGGCGAGGCCACTACGGCACGGACAGTGTTGGGGATTGCAGAGGACATCTTGATTGCGAGTGGGCGATAGCAGGCTATAATGGTCGTGATGATTATTGTTTTAGAGTGCGTGACAATGAGAGGTGGGCGTAGTGGAAGTGTCGCACGATATATGTCACATTTCATATCTGCACCAGATGCTTGACCCTCGAGTGATCATACTACAGCATCATGTTTGGTTGGAGTGGAAGCTACCTCGCAGCACGAATCTGATGAGATGACTCATATTAAGCTCGCTTAGGAAACGATCTTGGGTGGAGGTGGAAGGGTCACCTATGCCAAGTCAGCCGTCACGGATCTATCAGTCCGCAGGATCTCAAGGACATGGTCTCTGCTGATCAAGCAGCCATGACATCAATTAAGATTGTCGAGGATGGATGGACTATCACATACAACGACGCAGTCAGACATGACATGACTTTGGGTTCAATGAAGTCACTCGTTTCCCAAGTGGAGGCCACTGGCCCAGTGGACGAGCAAAACGACTGTAAATCTTCGTGTTCTTCGTGCCTTCGCAGCACTGTGTGTATCGGCTCAAGGGAAGGTCGGCGATCATGAAAGTTCCGTTGCTTCGTTTCAGAGCAACATATAGAATCATGCTCGACAGTTGCGCCAGGATCGTCAATGGAGCAGATAAATCTGATCTGTTAGATGCAGATCCCGTAAGTCCCGGAAGATCAAAAAAAGAAATCTAAAACCAGGGATCGGATATGCAATTACGGCTTCGAAAGACCCGCGGCAATGTCCGATTTTCGGGGCATCTTTGTAAGCGGCCTCGCACCCAAGCGACTGCCAGTATTCCTAAGCTACCTCCACATCAGCTGACCATGTCATCGCTTAGGATAGTATATGTCTACACCTCGAGCAGCAAGCCAGCTATCAAATACGAAGGATAATCCTCGCCCTCCTCTTGGTTCCAACTTCCGAGGATAAGGAATTCTCACATGAATGGTGCATATACTCTTTTGCCAATACCCGAAAGATCACTGTCTATGTTAATGTCTTCGATTTATTCTAGCGTCCCCTCTCTATGATAAATTCACCCTGTACTCGTACTCGTCATCCAGCCCAAGCTCTTTCTTCGTCCTTCCACCAAAACCATGCTCTGACACCGGCACCATCTGCATGTCGATCCCCAGCTCAGCTCTCATCGCAGCACTGCCCAGACTATCGTCAGCGTACCCGAAAGCACGTTGTTGCTGCGCGTGGCCGTTGGCGTTGCTGTGCGAGGACTGGCCTGCACCTTTTTGAAGGATGAATTGGACGTCTTGTCTGCCTACGAGCGAGTGCAGGATCGCATGGAAGTAGAGAGGTCCGATGCACCATACCAAAACTCGTGAGAAGTTGCCTACGTTCGAGCATCAGTCAGGACGAAATTGAAATGTCAACCAAGATGATACAAAATCTTCTGCCCAGATCAAAGCCATGTGACCCAGACTTCGCCAATCAACTCACCCATAGTAGCCGTCGTGATACCGCCAAAGACCAACAGTAAAAACGTAGTCAACGCAGGAGGAGTCCTAGCGAACAAACAGCCGCAAAATAAGGTCCACTCTTGTGTCTCTGTCACTGTCATCAAGCACGATGGTTACTCACATCGTCTCGAAAGTCAACATGAGCAATTTCCGAAGTAGGGATGTCGCGGCAGCTTTGATCTCATCTCGGCACTTCAGCAAGGCATAGGTCACTATGCGGCAAAAGAGACGTCAGTGACCGCACAGATCCGGATTGTCCCTGAGCGAGGGATCGGACATGGGGCGGAGGTTCAGAGCAGATCCAAGTGTGCATTACTGGTCCGCTCGGGCGGACACGACATTGTGAAGCTGCTGAGAACACGTTCACTCACTCGCCACGCATACGCAGATATCAGTCAGAAGCGCAACGGCGGTCCAAGCAATCACATATCGGTTGACCTTGGCGATCCAGGTTTGGAGCTCAGCAGGGTTGTGCGGCAGGTTGAAGCCGGAGCAAACGCATCTGCAACCGAGAGTGGGAAAGACAATCAGTTTAAGATGCCTTGGAAGCGGTTGGTCGTGGTGATGTCCTGTATGAGTAGGTGCATACTGTCTTACAGCGGCCACTCACGCTATGCACATTGCGAAACTTGCGATGCCCAAGAAACCGAGGAGAGGCGCAAATAGCCTTGCCTTGCCGACCAGCTATGTCACACAAAGATCCCATCAAGTTCAGCACCGCCTTCATACATTGCTTAGAGCTTGAACTACCCAGACAACTCGAAAGACAGAAGAGTTCATCGGATTCGCAGCTCACCTTGATAGCCCGCTTTGAGAAATAGGCGACAGCAGCAAGGTTGTACAAGCCTATTAGGATCAAGACGACCATGTCGGCGTAGACGTCCTTGATGATAATTGAGCTGACGGACGTGGCTGCTTTGTCGATGAACATGTATGTCTGCCAAAGGTTGAATCCGAATTGACCTCTACTCGAGGGCGAAAGGACGAACGCACAATCAGCTCACTAGACTTTTTCGTCATTATGCCGTGATATCATGCAAACCTTCCAGTCCCAGAGACAGAGACAAAGGCTGGTGTGGGACAGACAGCGGAATTGCGTGACTCACAGACACCCGACCGTACCAACGCCAACCAGGAACAGCGTTACTCGCGCATCTTGAAGATGGAAATGCTCGTAGTATCTGTACACCTGCAACGATAACGAAGGGTTCAGTGTTAGCGTCTAGGACGTTCCAAACCATTTATCATAGTGGATGTTAGTGCTAGTATTCGGAGCAGAGTATGATGGGATAAGCGATGAGGAGTCATGGGACTTGCCTGAGTGAGGATCGCACCAAGCACCAATCCTTCGAATCCTACTCCAAGAGCACAGTACCACTACATGCGTAACCAACATCAGAACCATCAGAGGCGTCAGCCCACCATATGACGCGTTTCCTAGTCTCATAGTCCTCAATGGTAGGTATCGTCGCGTAAGGGGTTTCGACCTACAGTGATGGTTCTAGGACTAGAATGGAGTGCGGTGAAAATAGCCTGGTTGTACAGCTCCTGTGTAGTGAGCGGGGACGCGGACATCTTGACGACTCTTGGTGATCACCACCTGACTCGAGGTCGAATTTATGCAAGGGGTCTGCCTGTTAAAGAATGGCGCCGCGAGGTTCTAGCCTCCGATGACTGTCAGGAGAAATGGGGTCTTTGTCTTTGAGTGATCGGTTCTCGTATTCGAAAGCTGTGGGGATGGATGTAGATGTGTCCGTTCCGCAACAATGAGGCTGAGAGCGTCTCCAAAGGCTCTATAGCACGACTCAAGGCAAGTGAAGATCGGATTGGGAAGAAACAATCGGGCGAAGGGAATACGAAAGCGATAGGCGATTAGATACTTGCGCACGGACTGTTACTGGGAACGAACATCATCCCTCGTTGCACGCATCGACCGTCCAGCGTTGGTCGCTGCTTGTGACTGCGACTTGTGCGCCTTAGAAGGGCCACTTTTCATCTGCGAAGGTTGGACTCAATGGGACTGTAGGAAGGACCGGCCGATTGGGCGAACATGACCCTCGTTGTAGTGTACAAGTGCAAATCGTTCCTGGACCCCCTAATTCCCATCGTTTCTTTCTGTAGAAGTTCTTCCGATCTTCCGCGCTTTGTACCTTAGCACCATTGTACATACAGTATGAGGGCTGAACCATGATGAGGATGGCGTGAGCAGTGAAGGATCCGATCGAGTAATTTTACAGTGGTATCATCGCATCTAAAAGACACAAATCGCAAAGCTCAGGTCCCTAGGGTCAGATATCGGACTAATTCAATGTGAGTCGAGCTAACGTTAACACAGTCTTCCTTTTTCCATTCTGGCAGTAGTGCGGGTGTTCCTTTTGCTATGTGGGATTTATTCTCCTATCCTCCCTTTGAGCCAGTTCCTATAGCCACGTTTCCCTACGACCCTGAGTATTCGGGAAGGTGCCCCCTTGAGACGCTAGACTGACTTGGCTGTAGTCCTTCCATCGTCTCCGAGTCGTGCGGAAGAAAAGGCCATAAGCCATGGCGCAGTCAAAATCGCTTGCGGCAGAGCTAACTTAGTGTGTTTTGTAAGATCGGAACGAGCGAGCATGTGGGAGGGTTTTCTAATCACTGAGGCGTGACATTAGACGTTTAGTTTCAGCCGACATGGCTTGCCGAAGACTTGCTTGCCTTGCCTTGCCTTGCGATCTGTCGCTGGCCGCACATCCTTCTCTGGTCTCCCAGTGATCTGACACGAACAATCGTGCTTTCGTAGAGGGCTGAGCAGTCAGGCTACTCAAGCTGAAATGGGGTTCGGTGGTTCTCGGATGGAGAAGGACAAATTTCCAAAATTACCGAGTCCTGGTCGCGTTACATTTTATCCCTTCAAGACACACGCGTACGCGAACGCGAATCCTCCGCAAGCTTTTCGGTTACCCTGAATTTCTAATATCCCAGTAGTTTCGTTTTCATGGTAAGGTTAGCCCACAAATCGCATTCGCGCTAGGTGAGACGCCTCTCCGATCGATCTATCGTACCCTTTGTGAGTCCACAGCACAGACTGGAGAACGCCTGGGAGGCAGTAAGGGCAGAAACAGAGGCCGAGCTGGTACTGAACCCGATGTCCCGATGCACAAAAGCACGCATGAAGAATGGAGAGAGACTTTTGCTTCCGAATTCTTCGGCTTACACATGAACGCAACTTACATGTAACTTCACAATCCTCCTGTGTGGTACTACACTACAATAATGATACTATTTTACAGTCTGAGTCACTATTCCTCGATACCCCTAGCCGAGTCGAATGAATGATGCGCGTGGTGAATCGGCCTCAAATTCCCTTCTCGCCCGTCAGGACGACATCAGTGGTCATATTCGAACGGACCTCGCTATCGATCGTCGTGGCCTTATCCCTCTTCCCATGATTATCCGAACTGCCATATGCGCTGTCCACCTCACTGAAGGACGCTGACCCGCCCGCACTAGCCTTCCTAGCCTCATGGGACTTTCGAGCCGACATCGACGTGGTGGAGGAAGGGAGCCTCATCCTCTTCTCACCACCGGACATGGCAAGGTCAATTTCCTTCGTTCCCAAGTCGAGCGTCGGGTCGATGGATGTGAGAGGGATCGATGGTGATTCGACCCTCTGGAGCTGAAGTGTCGATCGGTCCTTCGAGTTCCTCGATCGCGTGCGAGGCGCTGGTGTGACTCGCAAGATACGTTGAACGTCTTTTCGATAGTTGAGTGATTGGAGGATGGCGGAGAAATATACGGGTCCAAGCAGCCAAGTGACGATCCGCGAGTAGCCAGCTGTGCCCATCACTTGGTATCAGCATTGTGAAATTACCTACTGACCCGAAGTAGCCACGAGAGCGGAGGGCAGGCTGAGTATGGGGAACGGCAGACGCCTTGCTCACCGAAAGTTGCACCTTGCAGTATGACGACCACGACGTTGACTATATTCAAGACGACTGGTCCGGCCCTGCGTTCGGCGTTGTCAGCAAATTTACCTTGTCCGTCATCGACAGAGCTTGTTATCACTCACATCGTCTCGTAAGTCAGCTTGAGGAGTAATCGTAACAAAGTCCGCTCCGTCTTCTGGATTCCGTCCCTTTCTTTGAGCAGCATGATGGTCACTACAAACGAGTTCCATCAGCCAAGTGGAAGAGAAATGCGACGTGGACTCGGGATTACTCACTCACGGCGCAGACTAAAATGTCCTGAAGAAGAGCCATTGCAGCCCAGATGATGATGAGTCGGTTGTCAACCTTTCGCCACGCGTCGTACTCGATCAATCGATGGGCCATGACATAGGGTGGAATGTCTCCAGCAAGGGAAGGGAGCATGAAACCTTTGATAGCGACGCTACGTATTGACAATCGCAAACAGATGATCAGCTTCAACATGCTCAACTGTCATTGGGGTCTAGCCACACGAGTCACGTAGGACCGCACTCACCCCAAGCTCAGTCCCAGACTGGAGAAGATACCAACAACAAGCGGTACTAACAGCCACATCTTTCTGCCGGCCAGCTGCAGGGCACAGGTGTCAGCTCCAGATCACCTGATGACATACTCTAACCGAAAGATCAACTGGCAGGAAAGAAGGTACCGCTCAATATCCCCAGCACTCACATTCCAAGCTCTACGACCGAAAAAGCCAGCGGCGATGAAGTTGAGGATTCCGACGATGACGAGAACAGACATGTTGGATCGCAAGTCACCGATGATGACCTCGAGGAGCTGGTCGGCAGCCTTGTCGATGAGGCGGTAGGTCTATAATCAAGTCAGCCTGTTGGGATTCACGGACCATGCGCCTTCAGCTGTATGAGTAGGGTGAAGAGCGCGACTGTGGGACGCTTACTCACCTGCCAGAGATTCAGCCCGAACTGAGCGCTGATATGCCACGCAGGCCAGATAAGTCAGCCGAGCATCACGAGTAATTATCGCTCTCCTCCATGAAATCAGTGAACTCCAACTCTCTACTCACAGCAAGGTCATAGCGCCAAATATGATACCCAGGACGGCCCAAAGCGGGTCGGACTTGCCGAATGACGAGAGGTACCGGGTTGTCTACAGTAGGGCGAGCCATACTCAGCATCCACTGTGACCCCACTTCTTCGAGATGGACTGGGCTACTGGCTCAAACTCACCTGAACAAGGATGACACCCAAGAACAGACCTTCGATGGCTGCTGCGCAAGCAGACGAGAACTAATGGGGTGGAGCAGAAGTACATGATTCGTCAGCCAGACAAACCAATTTTTTTGACAACCAAGCAAGACGGCTCGGTGCGGGAGGCGGGATTTGGACTCACAGTCAGACTCCTCGGGGTGGTTTTGATGAATAGATATATCATATCGCTCAAGCCTCTCGAGAGGTGAGTATGAGCATGTTTCAACGGCATGTCGTTGTAGATGAGAGGAGGGGCGAAGCCATTCGGGGAGAAGAATGGATGGGGAGGCGGCATAGGCTGAGGAAGCGGGATGGGTGACATGGCGTTGTTGTGCCGGAGTCGTCCCGACTGAAGGTAAGTCGGCGCTCAGAAGAAGGACGAGAAGGACGGGAAGGGCGAGAAGGGTGAGAAGGGTGAGGAGGAGAAGGGGAGACAATGAGGACTGATGTTAGCTGCAAGTGAAATGGAAGCAGCCGGTGATGTGGTGAATGAGATTCAGCTGGTATACGAATTGGCAATACGAACAAGGGTTGATAGTGGAGAAATGTTGTGGCAGGGAAGTATCAGTACGAGTTGGGCAACGAATCTGTGTCTTGCAGTATGAAGTACAGGCGAGTCGCCAGACACGCACTACGTTCGTACTGTGGTACTGTAAGATGACAAAGGTCCCTCTTTTGCTTGGCTTCACTTAGGCTTACTCACATCCCATCGGGTGGGGTGTTAAAGAGCTCCCACAGCTCGTCATGAGTGATCGTACCGTTGCAATCTGATCCGCATGGTGGGGTACAGTATACAGAGCATATATGGACATCATCCCCTCACTTGCTACGCCCTAGGATCGTCCTCAGCCCGAGTACCGCCGGTGAGCGTGTGGATCATGAGGTCCCATCCCTTGTTAATCCATCCATCACTAAATCAGATTTCGAGTGGGCGTAATAGAGTCACTTACACACCTTCGCGTCCCCCCACAGCTCTTCGTGGGAGAGCCCAGGTACAGAACCCCGGACACAAATGATCCGCACCTAGATGGATGTGAGCAAGACTTTTGATCGTGAATGGATGGGGATGGAAGGATGGATGGTGTACGGTTTGATGGCGCCCGAGACACCTTTTTGATGGATGGACTGATAAGGTTTGCTCGGCACCATCAGCACAACCAAGCACTGGACTTCGGACGACTCGATCTTACAGGTGTCTGAGACACACGAGATGCTCCCTTTCTGATCGACAAGGCCAAATAGTGAGTCAGCTGCAATATTATCGGCAAAACTCTCACACCGATGGATCGCATTCCCCGCCACAATCTTAATATTCGCAACTCTTCTCTCATTGCCAATTTCTATTTCTCACAGCTCATTCATGGTCGAGTGCAGTCTTCTAATCCCAGTTTCTTCCATAGCGAATGGAGCAAGGCACGACCAAACATTTCCATCACCTTGACATACCTTGTCAATCGGAGCCGTGATCCATCATCCCCTTCACCCATCATCCCGCCATCAATGACTTTATCTTTTCTAGCGGAAAGCGTACTCAAATAGCTCAAAGGAACCACCCTCTTTTCTATCCTGCACCCATGTACCCCGCGTACCTGATATCTGATGAAGTAGTGACAATCAAGCGAGCCGAAGGAAATTCGCTTAAAAAGACAACTTTCCATGCGCCTAGTGAAGAATATGACGTCCGTACGTCCAACAACTCGGTAAATGTCATCGCTCATCCCATCTATACGCGACACACCGAAATCAACCCACGTAGTACTCATACTGTATACAACAATGAAAAATAGTTCTAGGATCGCACATGCTCCTTTCCGCATGCCCGAACTGCTACATGCTCCTTTCGACTCTGCCCTGTCAGATGTGGTAGGTAGCGCTGGTGATCACAATCACTGATTCTCGCCCCATCCCTCGGGCGCACCATCACCGACCAAGACCTGCTGATCGATGATGTCTCCTTGACTCAACCGCTTATACGTCTCAATCTTCTCTCCGTATTGTGAGATCTTGTAGACCCTAACTCGTCTGTCAAAACCTAGTTGGCCGTAGCCTGAGAAAGACGATCCTCCATCGAAGCACATCCTGCAAGTTTCGTTAGGAAGACATTATCAGCTTTGTCATTTTCGTAGCATGATTGTTGTCGATTGTTGACGTAGAGTCATCAGTCAGAACATCTTCTCACTCACCAAACTCCTTCTACCCTCCTACATCTGTCGGTGTTATGGCAGTGCCCATGACTCAGCACCTTCACTTCGCTCTTCATTTTCGAGCTCTCACTCCCTCCTAACAGCTCGTCAGTGAGATCCGCCTCCTCCTCTGGGTCGTCATCCGCATCTTGATCGACTTCAAAGCTAGCCTTGATAGCATTATAGAAGAATCCAGAGTTGTGCTTTGAATTGCCCTGGCCATCCAGCTGTACACCCATATCCAGCGATTCTGCATCAAAGCCAGCTACGTCGGCATCCGCGTACGCTTCGGGCAACGGGATGTGGAACCACATCATTGCGTTCGGCTTGGCCAGTGTTTGTCCGCCCGAAGATCCATCGGCTCGTAGACGGGCAGGTCGGTTACGTCGCCAGATATGTCCCAGGTCGTCGGCGCCATCAGGATGGAACGGCCGAGCGATAGGCTTGATCGAGGAAGAGACGTTGCGATACCATTCCAATTGCGAACTATGCGGGACAACCCTTGTCAGCTTAAATCACTACCTGCTCAGAGGGTCGAACTCACGCCTTGATGTAATCATAGTCCGCCTTCCGCCACGGTACAGTCTTCTTCTGGTATGAATGTGAATCGACGAAATATAGCGTGAAGATGTGCATGTTGGACCTATATCAAAAAGTAGATCAGTGTCTCAGCTCGGTGGGGTATAATGGGTCGAGCCATGTGCCCGCCCGAGAGCAGGGTCATAAAGATGCCTGATCCAACAACTCACGCATCGCTTGAATGCAACTTGATGTAGTCTGAGTGGTTTCGAGCAACGTCAATTTCGGCCCGGCCCCGATTCAAGGCCGACAGCGCGTCTACTCACAATTGCCAACCCCTTCTACTGCCTTCGGACCTGCTCTTGCCAAACAATAGGGCATGTGCTGCATTGCCCTCATTTGCTGGCTACGGTCTGCCAAGATTTCGCTATCATGATTGCCTGTTCACACATTCCATGCAGCATTAGCATAACCCTTTGATACTACTGTCCAAAGCTGCAAAGGTACTTCACCAAAAATTGCTGTCCAAGGTATCTTGCGATCTATCACTGGCTTCGCGAATTTGGCGAGGACAGATCTTGAGTCGTAGCTGGTTTCCTGTCCGTTGAGTTGATCTCCGGAGAAGACCTGCGAAGTATGCAGGCCATCAGCTGAACCGATCACCTGGTGTCCGTTGGCATGCCAGCTGATAATAGGTATGGCTTTATACGTACTACTAGATCAGGCTGTTCTGCGTCCAACGCTTCAGCAAGCCAGGCAGCGGTGTCCTCGTCTCCCACACAGGGCTGCTTATCCGTATCTCTGCATGTGCCCGACCCAACCGAATAATGCAAGTCCGCGACTATCAAGCAACCTTGTGAGCAAAGTTCGCATATCGGAATGAATAGGATGGAAGGGCTCACTCTGCATGATTTTCAGTGTCCCGTCGGATTGGAAAACAGGTACCGCAGCTTTGGGTGCGACTTCAAGGTGAAGAATAAGGCAGAATCAACACCGCTAGTCTTTATGAAACTCGAGAGCATACGAGCACTGTACGGATATACGCTTACCAGGGTTGCCTCTTCGGAAGACTACGTCCACACTCTCCCATTTACCCGCTTTCGCAGGAGTGACCTTTCCCCCTTTGATTCTCTCAAACCCAAAGAAAGGGTCGTTATCCCCATACAATATGTCAATTTCAGTGATGAAGTCCTCGTAGGACCCGCCGCCAGATTCTTGCTCAGAAGGATCTTTTAGCTCCTCCACGCCGCCAGTAGACGTTTCCCCGCTATCTTCAGGGACTGCAGTTTCTTCTCCGATCGATGCCGTGCTAGTCTCGCTAGCCAGGGATGTCGATGTCTCGATCTCGCTTGAAGACTCAGTGACACTTGTGTCGTTATTCTGCTTGTCGTTACCGTCGCCTCCATCGAAGATCCCGCTGATAACGCTCCCCCAGTCTCGTTTCCGCAACTTCCAGTCATCTCTCCAGGCCTCTTGTCTTCTGGTCTTATACCATATCCTTTTCTCGGGCTGTGCGGGCCACACACCGGAATGTACGTCTCCTTCTGATTTGATCCATCCGCCTTCCTTCAGCTCGGCAGATTGTTCGTCGTTTGGCGGTTCAGTCACAACCCGCAAATCTGTAATCAGGTCGACATCTAGCCGACGTGTCCGACGGTAATATACGTTGAGATACCTACCGGACCAAGCGAGAGTCAGCTTGCTTTCGTGACGCGCATCGGTGTAGCTGACCATAAGCCTGTCCGGAGGTTCAGATCCCGCTCGACTACTACCCATTTACCCTTTGCTTTATCTAGCTCGGGCGTCGTCTCTGGAGCGCAATACGAAGGGAAGAGATACGGTGGGAAATAGCACGGTCTGACCGCTATCTCCGTCACTGAATACATGGACACTCATCAGCACTGTGCGTTAATGCACGGAGCAGGTACCAGAGAGGCATTATCCCATGTCATGCAGCTACTCACATCCAGTCGTATGCAGAGCCAGCGGGTCCTAGGAAAATACGAGGTGAGCTGATCGTTCAGATGACGGGGATCATTGGGATGCAGCTCACCCAATTGTCAAGTGGTATACTTGGCACGAACCCAGTTCCATTACCATTGCTTTTGTCTCCAGTACTCAGCGCACCATTTCCTCCTCCGTCTTGACCTTCTACAGAGCTCATTTCCACCACATCCCAAGCTTGCCACCCTATCTGCTGCTTGACGGCTGGACTCCTGAAATGGGACAGGAGCGAATAGGATGAGAGACCAAAGGCTATCACCAAGATGAGAGCGAGTATCGGCAGGCACGATCGAAGATATGACATGCGAGGAGGCTTATAGTGCCCGTGGTAGTCGGGTGCGAGTCGAGGCATCGTTGCTGATGGATTGTTGCCGGCAACGAGCGTGCCAGATGTAGATCAAGCTTTCTCGTGTGGGAAGCAGAGTTCTCGATCAGATTGATGTAGACCGATTCATTCACAAGAGCAGATCATGCTTGGAGCCACAATCAGATTGGCTGAGCGGACAGCGGGATAGGGTTGAAGAAAGGAACGACGTCAATGATATACACATACAACACACAAAGAAAGCGCAGCCTAACAGCTATCTATGTTGGTCGTTTCCAGGCGATTGATTCACACCTCGTCATGTTGGGCACGGCCGAGTGGAGGTGCGGTCCAACACACCTGCGGCGGTCGCCGCAGCAACGCAAGCCAAGTGAAGAAAAGCGAAAGCTAAAGGAGAGTGATGAGTGTGAGAATGTAAATTCTCAACCTTAGCTTTCAGGTTGACCGTCGACCACATAGCGAACAACAAGACCAATTCCAAGGTGGAAGATGTCCCGGCGCTTGCTGATCCACTGGGCCATTTGATACCGATGCGCTGACGGACCACCGAAAGACTGCGTCAGCCTCACAGCCAGCTGTGGGCCGCATCGACCGAATGGGGTCGCTAAGCGAGGATACCTTTGTGCTAACGCTGAATCGGCCTACTGGTATATTGATCGATCAATCAATCAGATCTGCTGATGAAGCAGCCATTGTTGCTGCTGATGATGGAGCTAAGCTGCCTGATCTCTGACTTCTCGAGCCTTCTTGCAACACAGCGAACGCTGATCAAAGGGATGGCATCGTCACCTACCATGCGGTGCGGTGCGGTGCCCGACAAGCTTTTTCGTTCACGATCACGTTTTGGGATGAGACCTGCTCGGCGTTCGACTAGCTCCTTGATGCGAGTCAGTGGTTCATGATGCTCGAGCCAGCACAACGCCGAGGAACGCTGATCATCGGTTCCTGGCCGAGGTAGAAGGAACTCACCATGACTGCTTGTCTGCCTCGTGTCAGGTCGGGTACGTTCGCATACTTCACGATAACTCGCTTATTCTCGGAATGACTCTCTTGATCGTTCGGTATCCCCTGGACGTCTCAACGTCAGGGTTATGGTGTGTCAATGCTGACCCCTTCGCCTATATAAACCTCTCATCCCCACTTCCTTTCCCCACCTTCTGCTCACTTTCTTCACCTCTTTCTCTTCTCACTTTTTGCCCTCCACACCGTCTTCACGTATTCATTGAGCACAATTATCATATCTTCACACATCTCTTCTTCCTGACCATCCTGATCTGCCTGAGTGTCCTCTTCATCATGCTCTGCACATCTCTTCTTACCCTCTTACCTTTGCTCCCCTTGTCCCTTTCCGCTGTGGTCCACTCAGGATCTCAGCCTCGCTCCGACTCCACCCTCCCCCTTGAAGCGAGGAAGAAAGGCGGGCACTGGCCCGACTATCCCGAAGTCACGATCCATCCTTACGCTTCCAACCTGTACAAGGGCGGAGTCCGTATCACGGGCATCCACGATGACGATCACGACCAGGATGTCTTCCTTGGCATCCCTTACGCTGAACCTCGTAAGCATTTCTATCTCTCCCTTACTCCAGCCTTCACACCAGACCTTCTTGCCATTACTCGAGTCTTACCCTTGTCAGCGCATGCTTCATCCAGCCCAGTGCTCAGTTCGAATTGACTTTCATCCTGCTGACGAGAGACTTTTCATCCCGTTTACAGCCGTCGGGGGTAACAGATGGCGACGCCCGCTGCCTTACAACTACACCGACGACGTCAAGGCTCAGTCAGCACCCCCGGCCTGTCCTCAGGACATTGACAACCCTTGGATCGGTACAGACAAGATCGACGAGGACTGTCTCTTCCTCAACGTCTGGGCTCCTGACGATGCTAAGCCCGAGAAAGGCTCTAAGGAGTCCAAGGACCCTATTCCCGTCATCGTTTACCTGTAAGCTGACTGATGTACAGGAGCTGAACTCCTCTGCCACATCGTATGCCAACCCTCAGTGAGAAGACATTCGCTGACTGGCTTCTCGTATAGGCACCCCGGTGGTTGGGACATGGGCAGCGGTATCGCTTACAACGGGACCAACCTGGTAGCGTATTCGCAGGAACGTGTGAGTAGATGCCACTACGTATCACCGTCCTTCCAGTGCTCAGCTACCGTGGCCCTTCCCCATAAGACTGACGTTTATGGGCTCTGTCTTTAGGACCAACCGGTCATCTACGTCTCTCTCAACTACCGACTTGGTGTTCTCGGATGGCCGTGAGTCGCTATTTGAGTGCTCATATGACTCGTTGATGTTGAGCACAGCTGACGAGATATCAATCGTGATGCTGCATCGGTAACAGCTACGGTTACGCTTTTGACCAAGCTCGAGCAGCCAACCTTGGTTTACGGGATGTCATCCAGGCACTCAGGTGGATCAGAGAGAACATCTGCTACTTTGGTGGCGATCCTCATCGAGTGAGCTTCACGCTCCACGTTGACCAGCCGAAGGAAAAGCTGACAATCATCATGATAGGTCACACTCCACGGCCACTCTGCTGGATCAGTCATCATCTCCCAACTGTACTTCGACACCGAGATGGATCTGTTCTCATCAGCTGTGAGTTGTCCCGAAGTACATGTTGCCAAGCAGAGGGGACATAGATCTGACAACTGATTCTGCCACTATCAAAGATCATGAGCTCCGGTGCTCCTTCAACTGCCCCTATTGGACCCACCAACGGCACCTGGGACAGGCCATACGAGCTCTTCCTCAATGAGACCGACTGCTACACATCTTCCGGCGGTGATATTGGCTGTCTCAAGAATGTCTCTGCGGATGATATCCTGGCAGCTCAGCTCTCGGTCAAGCGACACCCTGAGTACACCTCGTCGTGAGTCCCTTGTTTCAAAAACACTTGGTGAGGAACTCCTGAGAGAAGTTCGGCTGATTCCATCTCTACCTCTCAGGTTCATCTACGGTACGTATTTGATCATTGTGATTGCCTTTCGGACGACCTAGTCCCTGACACTGCAGTCGACTTCTCCAGGTCCTAGTGTCGACTTGGACCTCATTCCTGACCAGCCATGGATCTTGCTCGAGAAGGGCATTTTTGCTCCCATCCCATACATCCAAGGTCAGACCAAGGACGAGTGAGTATCATCCCGTACACTACGTCCTGCTGGATCAATAGTCTGACCCGCTATCATTCTGAGCTGACATACACAATAAACGTTTAGGGGCACCGGCTTCACTCCCACAAATATCACTGAGGATACCATTATAGATGTCCTTCAGCGTTTCGAGCCGTCCCCCTTCCCTCCCGATTTCGACGCAAATCTCACTGAGAGGTGGTACCCCAATAATCCAGAGTTTGGCGCGTGAGTACATGTATCATCAACAGTATCCGTTAGAAGTGTGATGCAACAGCTGATCATGTCTGGACTATCGTAGTCCCTTCGGCACACACAACGAAACCTTCGGGTTGGATCCAGCGTGAGTGCCCATGTGGTCTATTTGCTTGTCATCTCTCTAGAGGCTCGGACTAATTTGTATCACGGATGATTATCAGCTACAAGCAATTCGCAGCAATCTTTACCGACGCTATCACTACCGGCCCCCGAAGGAACTTCATCCGTCAGACCAATGAGTTCGGCTTCAACCGCACCTGGACATACACCTTTGACCACAGTGTGCCGGGCATTGACCCTCGTTTCGGCGGTAAGTGTCCCAGCTGTCCATGACATCAAAGGGTTGTAAAGATACGATGAGGGAGAGGCGTGGGTTCGTGTGATTGGTACTGATCTCTGTTCTTCCTTTGCGTAGTTGTTCACCTCTCGGACCTTCCTTATATCCTTGGCGACATCCAGGCTGGTCAAGATGCGTGGACTCAAGGCGATGAAGATCTGTCCGACCTGATTAGGGGCTACTGGTGAGCTGTTTTCTTGCGTCAGATCCTGATCCACAGTATATCTTCGTCCCGACAGGACTGAAAGCGTTGTATCATATGTGAGCCGACTACGGGGACTTGGCACTGATGTGATCGTGTCACTAGGCTCAACTTCACATACTACGGCAACCCGAACGGACCCAACTTCACCAACCCTTACACCTATCCGGACCCGTACAACCAGAACGGCATTGTCTCGACTCCTCCTACCGAGATCAACTCGACCTACTGGACCGAGCACGATCTCCTTGCCGGTAGGAAAGACATCCTCAAGTTTGAAGTCGATGATACCGAGATCATCCAGGACAACTACCGAGAAGGTTCAGTCAGGTTCATCAACGACCACTGGGACGAGTTCAACTACTGAGTCTTCTTCGTCTTGGAAGTAAAAGACTAGTTTGTCTCGTCTGCCTTATCGTGCTTGAGAGGGTGGAATGATTGTATACAGTATCATACTGCTTTATTGGGTTTATAATGGGTGCCCTGCGTGATCAGTTCAGCGCCTTCGTGATTCTTGTCTGCTTGGTGCATGCCGTTCTCTTCTCTGCCCGAAAGTCTTGTATTCAAATTCAGGGATCATTCTGCTTGCTCGTATGAGTACCGAGCACATATGCAACATGTCAAAATTGGCGATCAAGGCTGTACGCCCGCGAGATTTGAGGTAACGACTTAATCGCAGATCCAGTTGATCTGTAACTATGCTCCGCTTGAGCACGCGATGCATGAGGGGCAAGACGACTCGACCGGTTCACTACTTCTGTTATACTGCTCTTTCGCCTTCTTGCTGTTGTCCTGACATACTCATCGAAGGCCTGTACCTCTACTCGTCGAGCTCGAAATCGTAGGCGAGGATGTCTAAGATGGATAAATGTCATGGTGGGAGATTAGAAGATGGATGACCAACCGAGCGAGCGAGCGAGCGAGCAAGCAAAACAAATCCAGGTCAGCTTTACGTCTCTTCATCTCAAGCCACAAGCCATTGAACGGGATGCGCGATTCGAGGGCGAATCCGTCCACTCTGCCATGAACAAGCGCTCGAACGACGCATCTGAGATCTAGCACCTAATCATCACGCCATCAAAGGCCTCACCCCTCGTCTTCCTTGAGGAATGCTGAGAGAGGATTCGCGGGAGGGGGGAGAAGAACGGTTGCGCAGACTCGGACTCATACTCGGACTCGGACTCACCCTCGATATTGGGCTTGACGTTCTTCTCGACCGTACTGACGTGTTCTTCGGACACGGCGTACTTTTGCAGTGCCTCGGGGGAAGAGAAGACCGAGTAGAGGCCTGTGATGATCGTGCGGTTAGAAGTTCCGTCGTCGATTCGAGATAAGATACGCGAACATGAGTAAGGGTGTAGGTGTGAGTATGTGTCAGCTCATAATACGCTAAATCTACTAGGGCTGAGAAATGGAATGCTTTGACTGCTATGTATCAACAAGTGAGGAAGAGGAGATATAGAAAGATCGTCCATGAAAGGAAATAATAATAATAATATTATAACTCGTATCGGTTACCGGACAGCGAGTGCGCGAACACAGGAGAAGAGGAGATGGATGACTCATGGGAGCTGATTTAACTTGTGAAGAATGAGGAGGGGAAGGGGACGTTTCTCGAACTTGACTCACCCCAGTTGAATCCCTTGGCTCGTCCGTCAAGCAGAGGCGGACCGAGTTTCATCTAAGCGCGAGCGCGAGTATGAGCACGAGTAGCGAGCAGTGGAGGGATAATGAGCCATAAGTCAGCTCAGCCCAACCTTCTCGATTCTCTCTTCTCCGTTCTCGTGTCATTCTGCCCCACTTTCCCCACCAAGCCAAGCCAAGGCGAGCGAGCGAGCCGAGCCGAGGCCAGACAATTCCGTGTACTTTGTTCGACATCTTAGCACATATAACCCGGGTCCCAATCCGACTGACATCGCTGCTCCCACTTCCACTCCCACTCCCACTCGGACTCATACTCATACTCACAGACTCGGCACCGGGGACTTTATACAGCGCGCTAATACCTTCTTTAGCAGCGTCGAGGGAAGGGCCCTTGAGCTTGAAGAGTACGATGTGGACGATTTCTGGGTAGAGGAATGAAAGGGAATTGAGTAGGTGTGGGTGTAGGTTGCGGTCACGTTCGGGAACAGATCATCAGCGTGCGTTCTCCAATGACAAGATGAGCTAGAGCCTGGGCCAGAGCCAGAGCTAGCGCTAGGATCAACCACCCGGACTCTTCTGGTCTCATATCATTTCACCTTTCTACATTACCAGTCGATTCCAGTGGCATACTACTCTGGACTTGATGGTTGAAAATGTACTGAAAGCGGGGCGGAGGAGGGGAGGACACGATTGATACGGGACGGTAAGATACTCACTTCCCATGATGATGAATACGATTGATTGCTCTTGATGTCGGGGTTTGACCTTTTTTAGCTGTCTATTCTCTATCGCGAGCGATTCTATCTTCACGCCAGATGGATAGAAGAGATTACAAGGCTTCTGTTCAGATTATCGAGATCAAGATGAGTCAAGATGCGTACCGGATCGATCACACCATCTCTCGACCTGTCGGACGTGTTTGGTGATGGCGGTTGCTATGCTATGACTTCGGACCGAGCCGAGCGGTACAGCACGGCCACGGCTCGAGTAATCGTCGGTCATCGCCGCTTACCGGTCGAGCGCAGCGACGATCTTGTGCAGTCAAATACTGGAATGAATGTTTCTAGATTTCCACATGGATCCTGTATTGAACAACGAGATTAAAACCGTCTGATTGATTGGCTGATTATTTTCATCGAGCGATCAATGTGATGCGATGTGCAGATGGAAGCTCGCAACGATAGATAAAATACATCAACAAGATCAAGTTACCATACCCAGATGTGATCTATTCTGTCCCGCCCCTCCCTTCCTGCCTTGTCCTATCCCCTCAATATCATATGTCACCCAATTATTTTGCTCGCTTCGCTCGCTAGATCTCTTTGTGAGATGCGCGATATGGGACACTTCGCTATGATCATCCTTTGGAAAAGAGAATCTATCCGTCCCGAGGGACTGATCCGACTTGAGACCCGTCCTTCCTTACGCGTCAACGGCGATACTCTCCCTTCGCTCAATTTTGACCGCCCCGCCTTCCCTCTCTAGCCCTTTCCCCTCGGCTTCACCCACCCGCGACTCATCCTGATCCAGGGCTTCAGAATCATCGGTGTCCATCAAAGCATCAAATTGGACTTTCCAGTTTGAATCAGCGACCGGAGACATGGGGGTCCACTGGTAATACCCGGCTTGGATCAAGAACCCTTTATCGCCCGACGTCCTGACGGCTATCCCTTCAGGAACGAAGACAACCTCTTCGGGGAGCAAGTAATTCCAACTCGCCTCTGTTGACCTTTCTTCGCGGTGAAGCTTGGTGACGTTCTTGATATCGATGTTCGGTGACGAGATAGTAGAGTCTGGCGATAGCGTGACTCGGTACCTGTTGAAGGTGACGATGGGGAATGAGAGATCCGAAAGAACAAGTAACGAGATCAGCGTTTGTCAATGCATAACGATGAAATAACGATGAAATAAGTCAAGAACACGTCAAGTGGTGTTATTCCGACGCCGGGAGAAGATAAGAAAGTCACAGCGCCGAAGTAGAAGGAGGCAGGCATATGAGCTTCTCCCCACTCACTCTTCACCATCAACAAGGCTGAAGATTTTCAGATTATGAGTCCATAGACACGGAGGGCCATTGTCTTCGGGTGGGTCCAGCCAACGATTTAGTATTTCGAAATCGTATTTGATCCTATGTTTTTTTCGTTGATACAAAGAAACGAGATCACATCATGATATGTGAGTACGGCTATCCTTGGCTTGTTAACAATGTCATTTTCAACTCACCCAGAAACCGTTAAGTTTGGATGGGGCACTGTCCGAGCTCCATCCGCCAACCAGGCGGTCAGACCGAACATGATAAACTGATCTTCCCATTCTTTTGTTGACAGGCTCTGACTGTGAAGCGGTTCCTCTGGATCAGGGTTTGTCGAGATGACTGTCGGGGAAAGCAATTGACGTTCTCGTGTCCACTCGGCCATTCGAGCTTTGCGCTTTCGGGATCGGAGGTAGACGTTGTCGACCTATTTGAGGAGTCGTGCGTCAGTCACCACTTCTTGATCACGACATAGAGGTGATAGGTCATATTGACTACCGTCATGTGCAGAATGGACTACTCACAGCTACGCGCTCGACACGCTCTACCACTACGCTTGCTCCATCATGGCCATTTCCCCATCCCCTAGTCTTGACACCATTCCTTTCGGTTGCAGTGTACTTGACGAGTTGAGGAACGATTCTGACCGTCACATTGATGATATCCCTGTCCCTCTTGTCCCTTGCTTCGGCGGCAGCGGTGGCGGTAGGGTCTGTGCCGCTAATGTTGTTGTTTGGCGTCCATCTTACCCAACCTGCGTGTACGAGAATGAGACCGAGATCGGAATCGTCAGTGTAGACATCCGTGCCCCAGATCTGTCGTTTGGAGTCCACAGCACCGCAAACAACATCGCCACGCGGTTGGGGCGTCGCTTCGTCCCACCCCGCTTCCCCTCTGACTTTCCATCCTGTGCCCAAGAAGCCACCGCCGATCCGCACTATGGCCACGCCACCTTCATATTCGGGATGAGTCACGCCAGCTCTGGCAGGGGTCCAATCACCGCCAGTGTACACTTTGCGGGCGACCACCCGATTGAGATCAGGAACAGTCTTGAGCCAAGCTTCGACCGGGGAGCTCGATACGTCAGGGTATTTCCTGCCGGGAACGGTAAGGGCTGCCCAGTCTCGCTTTTCAGGCTGGACCACGGCAGGCGATTTGACCTTGTCTTCTTCTTTTCTTCGCTTGGACGCTTTAGCCCCGCTAGAGCGACGATGCGCGGTCTGTGCTTCTTCGACAGCTGCATCCATCCGGGGTCGCTTGTCCCGTGGCGTGTACGAGTATTCCTTAGGCTCAGATTTGTAGCCATACGGACGGGGTTCTCGGGTAGGGGCGACTTGCTGAATAACCGATACGCTGGATGGATCCGCCGCGCTGGCCGCAGCACCTCCGGATGTGCTTCCGAATGACTGAGGCTCGGGCTGGTTGATCACCTCGATATGACGGGAATAGTTCGATTTGTTGTCGTAAGCAGAGGAGGCGGGAGCAGCTTGCCTCGACCTTTGCGGCTCCTCTGCGACGGTTTTGTCTCGCTGAGCTGCAGAGGAGGAACGACCGAGATTCGCAGATGCCGCAGCTGCGTTCTGAGCTGATCCGTATAGCCCGGTGCCCGCTTTGGCATGTGCCGAGTTCTCCTGCTTCGGCCAATCTGGTCCTCTGACATCCCTGTCTTGCTCTAACCTCTTCGATTCTTTGCTTTCCTTCTCAGAGGGATTCCAGACGACTCGAGAGCCCGTTTTGATATCTTCGGAGTCCTTAAGATCTGACCGAGCATTCTTGGCATCATAGTCTTTTTGCCATCTAGCTCGTGCCTCCTCCTTGTCCCTCTCCGCTTTCTCTTTCTCGCGGGCGTCCAGTACTTCCCTTTGACGTTGTTTGACAGCGGCGTGAGAACCTGCTTTTGATGCTTCTTTGGCCTCCCGTTCTCGCTCTCGCTCCCGTTCTCGTTCTCGTTCTCGTTCCCGATCGCGATCCCATCTGGGCCCGAAAGCGCCGTATCCTCCAAAGCCGCCTAGACCGAAACCGCTGAACGAGCTGGGATACGCCCCACCGCCGCCGTAGCCTGGATACGAGGGGAATGGAGATCGTGTCGTCTGGGAAGATGATGGGGCTGTGCCGGCAGATGAAGAAGCACCGGGTGCCGTGGGATTTGTCTTGGTTCCCGAGGATGCATTGGCCGATGCTAGCGGATCTCGGTCTCTTGGGGACGCTGTAGCCTGTACGCGGGCAATTGGGGAGCGCTGCAGTTCTCGCTCTCGCTCTCGCTCGCGCTCACGCTCACGAGCTGCTGCTGCCTGAGTGCCAGGCAAGGGCCCACCGAACAAGCCCCGCCCTGCGGAACTAGGCTGAGAAGTGGGCTTGACAGGACTTGTTGGGCCAACCGACGACATGCCAGGAAGGGGATCACCCCTTGCACTGGACCCGCTAGGTGTACGACGATGACCGGAACCGGGATTGGAGGCTTCTTGTGCTGGCGGCATGTTGGGGCTTGGTGCGACCGATGCGCTGTTTGACCGCTCTCGAGTGTCCCGCTCGAAAGGCGAAGGGAGTGACCTTGAGCCTAAGGTGGAGAATCCAGGCAGAGGCAAATTGGGTCTTGATGCAGAGGCTGATGCCGATCCGGCTGTCGCTGCCGGGATCTGAGGTGAGATAGATGGCTTGCCGCCGGCAGCAGCGGTGTTGAGGGTGGCTAAAGTGCGCGAAGTGGTCGGGGAAGGGGGCAAAGAGGGTCGAGGATAAGGATTGGCAGGGTTGGAGGTTCTCTGAATGGGGGAGGTGTCAATGGGAGGAACCGACGCTTTTGGTTTGATGTCATAGTTGACGTATTTCCTCTCATACTCCTTTCGTCTCGCCTCATCTCGCGCCATGATTTCTGCGATTTTCCTTTCCCTCTCTGCATTGACCGGTCCATATTCATAGCCATACCCCGTCTTCGATCGTGAGCCTAAATCAGGATCCCTAGGCGTTGTTGCGCTCGAGGGCTGCGAGGATGATGACCCATAAGGGTTCGCCCTCTCATCTCTTGGTGTGGAAGCGGCTGAAGTCGGCTGGCTGCCCGGTCCACCCTGGGCAGAGGGTCGGTGATGATGATGATGGTGATGGTGGTGATGTGATCCAGGCGGATGGGCGTGCTGATGCGAGTGTGATGCAGAAGCGTTTGAAGACGCGTCAGATGGTCGGGAGTAAGGAGGAAACGGCTGTCCAGCTAAATCTAGACATAATCATACTTCTCGTGAGCCTTGTTATGCCCTTTCCGAGCTCAGAACTCAGACAGTATATTCTGCGAGGTCGCCAGCAGCGGCCGGTCTTTTTTGATGTGTGACTCACCTTTCTGCCTCTCTCTTTCCCTCTCCCGTTCCCGCTCAATCTCGCGTGATCTCTCTCTCTCTCGCTCCCTCTCCCTCTCCCTCTCCCTCTCCCTCTCTCGGTCGGACATGAAGCTGTAGCTTGGTCTCAGTCCATTCCCGACACCTCCGACAAGCTTGTTGCCCGATAGAGAAGAGCTGTTCATGCTGTCGCCGCTTGCCAATCTCGAAGTCGGCACATTCGGGCTTGTGGATGAGCCGTTTGTAGGGTTTGAGCCTGATTGCGATTGCGAAGGATTAGCAGGCGCGCCGAGCTTGCCGTATGGATACATGTCGGCTTAGGAGAAGTTCGTGAACCTTTCACCTCTAAAGCGGTTCTGAATATAGGTTGCAGATCCCGGAATCTGTTGGTGATTGATCTGTGACTGTGTCGGACCGGATCCAAGTGTGAGAAACTGCGATAAGACGAAAGGAGGTCAAGTGGAGGTCGAAGTTGTTGAAGTGCGTGCGGTCCCGCCGGTGATCGGAAGGGTGCTAAGTAAGTGTCGCTCTGAACTACGAACTAGAGCCGAAGCCAATGAACGGAAGGATGCAGCACACCAAATGGTGAGACGAGCGATAGATGGTTGTGTTCAAGCAAGAGCAAGAGGATCAGACGATGCAAGATTATTGATGTGCTGTGGTTGGAAGAGGAGAGAGAGAGGTACGAGATTTGAGATTGAGGTACGCGCAAGGATGGATGGATGGATTGATGAAAGAAGGCAACAAGGCCGAGAAAGGGATTTTGATTTACCGTGGCACTGTAGTAACTAGTAGATGACGTTTGATGGGGGTTAGCCGGAATATCCATAGAGAAATGCAGCAAAAACAGAAACAAGGGGGACAAAGCCGTCGAAGCGGTCCAAGCGGATGCCTATGTCTGCCTGTCTGCCCTGATCCAACCTTGTTCCCCTGAATGCTTTACCCTGAAAGACGACACGCACCGACACCGACACGCGCACGACACACACACACACACGATACACGGCATGCAGCGAAGCGACGATCTCATCTCGCCCTTCATGTCAGATATCTCAGATCGGAATTTGCCGGCATTAGGTATATTTGTGGCACACATATGTCGTCCCCTTTGTTTGTATGTGCTTCCCATATATCAATAGCCTGACGCGTGTGTTTATTGACTTTGACTTTTGTTCCTGCGTCGTGTGACGACCAAGGCAAACACAACAGTGCTAGTCCGTCATCAACAGAGATCACTCTTCAATCATTGATACAACATACAAACACATATACAGGTCCTCGTTTATACCACTATCACCTCATAATTCTCGCTCACAACGCACAGATCATCGCGTACGACACAAACGAACGTCATCTTGGACGGCCAATTATCATACATCTCACTGTCTCATAGTACCGATAAATCTTCCATGACACCTTGAACTACACCCAACCGAACTCGTCATTTCTTGGACTCGCCCCCCAATCCTTTCGCACAACCCCTTCTTCTAGCGAGCACAGTCCGTCCACACATCAGAAATGGTCCGCACTGCGAGGGAGCCAAACCCCACAACACCGCAACTGTTGAGGGTGTCAACATCCTCCGCCACCAGCTCGAGGCGGTCATCAGGGAGCGGCGACCCATCGCCTTCACAGCGCTTGTTTGTCAAGACAGCGCCGTCATTCAAATCACCCTTTTCCAGCGCAAACTCACACGGTAATGGCATTAGCCCGCCTCGGAGACGAGCTGTGCTAGGCGAGAGACAGGAGAATATCATTTCGATGTCACCTCAGCAACTTTCGACAGTTGAGGCCAAGCTAAAATCTACGCCCAAACCTTCTCTCACGCCAAAGGCGAAGCACCGCGCAACGACAGGCTCACCCGCGCGAGATCTCTCAGGCTTGTCTCGATTCATCGCGAAATCCCCTCAAGTGACCCTCCCTCAGTCTTCACGATTCAACATACCTTCTTCTTCCCCTGACGACCACTCTGCCAGCTTCTCATATGATCGGCCGGGCTCCACTCCTTACGCGCCTCGGCTCTCGATGCCTTTGCGGTCGAACGAAGATGATACGCTCTTGCTTAACATGGCTCCGCCTGGGATGGGGTCTTCGAGTCCGCCTTTTGTTATGACGGATGACAGTGATGCAGAGGTTGAGGTTGAGGCTGAGACGAGCCGGGCGGGAGCCAGAATGGCCGGCGGACTGATGACTCCTGCAAATAGCCAGGAGGTATCGGTGAGTACAAGAGCCCATGACGACTGAGCGTATCTTGCATGACTGATCAGCTCCATTTACCGCAGTTCGGATCACCTTCTCGTACGCAGACCATCAGAAAATCCGTCCCGACGGCCAGCATGATGCGGAACTCTGTCTCTCGCCTACCGACTCCTCCTTCATCTCAGACTGATCACCCAGCTGCACCCATACCGCCAACGCCTCAAGTAGCTTCATCTTCCCGCTCATCACGCTTACGAGCCAGACCGTCGCCTACGCCACCTCGTCGAGTGAGCAAACAGCCGCCTGCCGAATTGAACATGGGAGATATCACGGCGGAATGGGATACGCCCTTGAAATTGGGCGAAGATGTCTCGCCTAATCCCCGAAAAAAGAAATCTCCACGACTCAGTCAACCTGGTGGGACGCCGACAAGAGTCAGATTATCATCAACACCGCAAGATTGTGTGGAGATTGAGCTACCGCAAAGGAGGAGTGTTACTCCCACTCTCGATCAAGCTGAAACGCCCACCACAGTCAAAGCCAAAAGCAAGGGGAAAGGCAGAGCATCGCGAACGCCCAGTATCGGTCTATCGCATCCTACTGGTACGAGAACATCGAGTGGAGGAAGCAGGAAAAGCAGCGGAGGGTCAACGGTTCCTGCGAGGACGTCGACGCCCGGTCCCTCTCACATCAGGACTATCCCGGCTACTGCTCCAGCGAGCCGACGCAAATCAACAGGGCATAACACTTCCAAGCGATCACGCACGACGACGCCGAGCGACTTCGCGGCGCGATCTCAAGCTAAATCACGGAGAGAAACGACATCTGGCGTTGTCGGCCTGAAAACGCCTGCTTCGAGAGCGAGGGCGAGAAAGAGTGTAGGGATGACGCCGAGGGATCAAGCACTCAGTGGGAGGAAACTTGGGATGCTGCCGAAGCCTATTCACGGAAGTCCCGGGGACGACCCTCTTTTGCTTAAGCCGTACTATGAGCCGACTCGAAAGGGCCCCAAAATACGAGATGGAGCCGGACTTGGTCTCTCTGGCGTCAGTTCACTTGAGTCTTCAGAGCGTCATCTCGCGGTTGAATCTACGTCAGCGGACAAGGTTCCTGAATCGTCACCTTTCCGATTCTCAGGTGCGGAAGATATGACCCTCTTACCACTTGGGGCGTCTTCAGGCGATATGGGTTATTTTGACCCCGGACCAGCTTGGTCAGACGACGGCTCTGACGCTGAAGGTGGGGCTGGGGAAGATACCTTCATCCACGTCAAGCAGCGCCAGCAGGATCGCTCAAGAGGTCAGATTGCCCAGACCTCAGGTCTGCAAGATACGATCGAGGAAGAGGACGATACTATAATGAAAGGGGATGGCGAGACAGGGACGGAAACGGACATTCACAGAGAGCAAAGCCCCTTTGCGCCGCCTCGAAACATATCTCGACCTCAAAGTCCTGTTATTGACAACATGGCCGACGTCGAACATCGTTCGGTCCAACAAAACGAGGAGCCATCGAGTATCACCGCGGCTCAGGAGCCGTCAGACATCGAACATCAAGTTGCTTCTGTTCCGATCACCACTCTTGAACCTCAAGTCCATTTCTTATCACCTGCACCCGTAGCAGAACTCGACAATACCGTCGACATTCCTGACGAGGAAGTGAAAGCCGCTGCCGATGGCGATATCACCCTCGACATGGAAGGTGGACAATGGGATACCTCGGAACCTGATAGCGCACAACACGATGTGCATGAGCAAACAGCCGAGATCAGCTTACGAAACCCCTCTATCCATGGACAAGAAGCATCGATTGAGCAGCTCCCGGCCGATGCCGCTTCTGCTCCCGCTGTCGAAGCAGTCTCAACGCAGGATATTGTCGAATCGGTCAAGGATCAAGAAGTATCCATTGATCCTTCGCTCGACGAACCAGTAATGGTGAGCCAGGAGCGTTTCCAGGAAGATGAGGAAGAGCAAGAAGAGGATCAAGAAGCGCTTGTCGGTGATGTCACGCAAGATGGGGAAGATGCCAATTGGGATTTGTCGAACGATTATGTTGATATCGCCGAAAATGCCCATGCAGAGGAGGAGGTACGTGCTGGCTCGCCCTCCCAATCCAAGGCGACCTCACATCATTCCGAGGAATTTGACGGCAGCCGAAAGGTGCAGGAGCATGACGAGACAGTACAGATCTCACAAGGAGATGAGATAGAAACGCAGCCAGAGGGAGCAAATGACGCAGTCGAACTTGACGATGACAATTCCAGCGTGAGGGAGGACGACAGAGGAGACGTTACAGTCGAGATCGAGGACGGGGCTTGCAACGACTCTGTAGAAGAAGAAGAAGAAGAATGCGACTACCAGAGCGAACAACCTTCTCATGGCGGATCGACACAGATCGACCAACAAAGCGAGACTGTGCGAGAATCGACTCCGTCACATACTGCGTTTGGCTCTGAGGATCAGGTGTCCAGTGGGTCCGAAGATGAACTCGACTTGAACGAAGGAGAGGACGTCGAAAGAAGTGCCCTTGAGGGTCTTGGCGGTGACGATCATGAAGTGGTGGCCCAGACGACCGAAATCATTGACAAGGCCGATGTCCAGATCATTGTCCAGTCCAACGAGGACGACAAAGATGATGCGCAATCCGGCATCGCGACAGAAGAATTAGAGGCGACCGGGAGCCCAGGAGCTTACTCTGCTTCTCGAGCCGTGAGATCACCCGGGATGTCTTCACCACGCCAGTCCCCAGCGATGTCACCGATCAAAACCGATCGATCACCCGTACCCTCTAGTACGCGGTTCACACCTTCCCTCTCGCCAATGCCAATTACTGGTTCATACCGAACAACCACACCCGCTTTCTCCCCTCCATCTGGCCGACTCCTTCAATACGACGACCCTTCTCCTGCTCTTGGATCAGCTCCTACTGTCGCGGCCAGATCGCCATTCGTGCTCATCAAGCATCGAGGCGATCTCACTCTGGCGCCTACGCCAAGAATCGCGCTCCTGGACAGATCATCTAGATCGCCTGCTCCAGCTCTACCAAATAGTCTATCGTTATCATTCGGTTACGCTGCATATCACGCTGAGAAACCCGGAAGCGGGATTCACGCGGGAGAGGAAAGCGAAGAAAAGGACAGTTTCCTCGAAGAAGCTGACAGGACTCTGCGAAGGCTCTCTGCTCTAAGGAGCTTGTCGCCTCCGACTCTTCCTGTGTCCCTATCGCCTTTCGGTTCCGAGTCTGACCTGGCTCAAATCGACGTTTCCCAACAGGGCCGGGTGGATTTACAGGAAAGCCCTATCATCAGAGAAGAGGATTACGGACGGGACGAAACTAAGGAAGCCGTTGGCCTAGTGCCGGCAACGAATAAACAGATCCCTGGTCGGGACAATTCTGCCGATTCACCCAGAACCAATGAGACACACGGAACACCTACACCTCCATCTGATGCGATTGAGCTGCTGGAAGCCGAGAACAAGGAGACAGTCGGCGTGGACGCGGACGGAAACGAAGACGAACACGAAGATGTCACCCCCGACGGATCGATGTCTGGAGATCTCACCATCGAAGCCGAGACTTCAGCTTGGGACATGTCCACCGAGGACATCGCTGGGCCTCTGCTTGACGATCGGACAGACAGCGAGTCAGTGATCGGTGATGACCAGCAGACGTCTGCACGCAGCCAGGATCAGGACGATGATGACGCAAATGCTTCGGGCTCGGAAGGTGAAACGGAAGAGGAGACTAGCACCGGACATACCGGCGGACATGACACGGCAAAGGACTCAATTGTCGAGCAAGAGGCTCGAAATCAAGAGGACCACGAAGAAGCAGAAACAGAGGAACATGACCAAGCAGAGGAGGATGAGGAAGATGATGAGGTCTCCCCGCCACCTGCTGAAGTGCCGGAGAAGATCATCCTCCGTCTAGTCGAGTCTGGGATAATCAAACTCGAGCCTGCTTCCGACGACGAAGTCGAACACGAAGAGGAAGACAGGGAGGGCAGCAACGCTGAACGGCCACAGCAATCGACTACGCCATCACAGTCCCCAGCACCGGCACCGACAACAGCTCAGATGCAACGAGACACTAGGCAACGTACGCCAGGAACACCGGAGGGTCGTCACCTTGCAGCGTACAAACGCATGCTCTCTGCTTCTCCTCGACCAAGAACGACCACTCCTTCCCAAAGCGCCAAAACATCTGTACCATCAACAACGCCTAGATTCGCTCCTTCTACACCTACCAGTCGGGCCCCCGTATCCCAGTCAACCACACCCGCATACTCGCCTCCTGCTCGAAGCACCGATCAAGCGGCTCAGCTAGCTCAGACGCAGACTCAGGTATCAGTCGACGAGTCTGGTGACAAGACGGCAAGAGAGACGGGACCCGAGATCGCGAAGAGAATGTTATCCCAGCGTGTACGAGGGAAAGCGTCCCGATTGTCTCAGGCGTTCATTCCTGCCTCTGAGCCTTCTTCGCCTGTACCTTCTGCCTCGTCATATCAAGCGGAGCAAGTCGCCCACCACAGCGCCACTGCTCATCAACAGCTCGAAGAAGAAGTGGAACGAGGTTCCGAAGCTGAGGAAGAGAGCGATGATGACGCCGCAGGAGACACGTCTGTGATCGTCAGGAAACCCCGCAGGTCCTTGCAAGATGAGCTCCTCGCCGCCGCCACTTCTACTGCGAGCGCCTCTCATGACGCGGCGGACGATGGAGAAGAAATGGGGAATGAAAGCTTCAGATCAGTTGTTGAAGTCTCGAGTCTTGATCCAAAGGCCGCTGCGAGGGCTGCTGCTATTCTCAAGCTTGTGAGTACCGGCTGTCTCAATGAAGTCGATGGGAGCGCCATGCTAATCAGTCGGTCTATCGCCTTTGGTCTCTTCTGCTTCGCAGAATCACGCATACATCGAACATGGCGTCCTATCACGATCGAAAAAGGCCGGCGCCAGCACTGGCACGGGGACTGGCCAGTCAAGCCTTTCTTCAGTTCGAAAATCCACTTCCCGATCAGAAGCCGAGAAGCGTGAACTTCTCCATGAGGCAGAGTTGGAAATCGTCGATTCTTACCGACGATCGCAGACTAGGTCTCCTTCCAGAGGACCAAGGGAGTCCCCGAGGTTTGGATCTGGGTTCAGAGGTAGATCCATGTCTGTCATGAGCTTCATGACGGAGGATTACCCTGTCCCCGGCGGGTATATAACGACGCCCAAGGCCAACAAGCTTGCTGCCCGGCCCCAAGGCCATCCTCATCCTCAGTCGCAGTCGCAATCGCTCTCGTCGAGCCGTAAGCGACAACGTCCTAGCTCATATACGGATACAGATATCAACGAGCGAGCCGCACTCACCGTCACCGAAGCATCGGGTCGAACCGCCGCCGTCGACGAAAGGGAAAAGCGTTGGGGCGTGCCCGAATGGAAGGAGCTTGAGAAAGTCTATCGAACCGAGAAGGGAGACTGGATCAAGGAGAGAGACGTGAAGCCTCTTCCTGGCGGTCTGGTAGCTTGGGCGAGGCGGTCGACGTTCGGGATGTCAACATCTTCATCGGCTGATAATAAAGTGAAAGAGTGGGATAGCGAGCGGGTCGTTGAGAAGGTCTTGGCGGAGAACAAAGGCTGGGATCGGTGAGTGATGCGCATCGTAGAACTCATGAAAGGGCAGATTCCAGCTAGGGAGAGACAATGCTGATCTCGATTATTGTATACTATGAAGTGAGATGCTCGTGCTCCGAGTCCAGGCTATCGAGCGACGGGTCAACCAGATCCAAGAGGACAAGACCAAATCGTCAAAATCCAAATCGCAGTCCATGTCGGCTTCCGATGCACTCGCCACTCCCGCTTCCAAGAGACCTCGATCGAACCCCGCTCCATTGACTTCTTCCTCTACGATCCCCTCTACGCCGCTCGGTCGGGCTGCTAAGTCGAGCGGTAATGTCGATCAATTCGTTCCGCCTTCGACCATCCGGAGGGTGCTGAATTTCGTTTGGGGTGGTGGGAAGTCAAGTGCCTCTCAGACTCCTGCGGCTGCTCTCATGGACTCAGTCTCGTCGTCAGGTCCGGCCTCAAATTCGATGACGGATAACATGGGTTCAAGCTCAGGCTCAGGCTCAGGCTTGATGGGGAGACTAGAAAAAGCGAGGAACATACAAGCCAAGGGCTCAGAGCAACAACCGCTCTTGCCTACGATCGCCACCGGCTCTCGAGCTGCGATGATGAAGGAAATTGGTCCAACGGCCACTCCGTCTTCGTTGCTGGGAAACTCGATTGCTCCAGCCGCCAGCTCGGCTTCAGCCTCAGCTCCGCCCAAGTCAGCGAGCCGAAGCGCTGCGCCAGTGGTCTTAGCTCCATCTGCGGTTCCGAGTACTATTGCGACGACGACGACGGCGCCAGTAACGACAACGCAATCTCGGACGGAGCCGCAGCCGCAACCCTACAAGAGGCTCTACCCGACCCTGGACCCTCCGATGACTCAACGTTCCAGTGCCATAGCCAAGCTCTTCCCTGAATCAGCTTCCAACCCCTCTCTATTCTCTTCGGCTTCGACCAGCTCCTCCTCCAGGTCCGATTCCAGACGATCGTTGGAGTCGTCCAATTTCAGTAGTGTGGGAAGTGCAAGTTCGGACCTCGGCGGTGTCGGAGTGGGTACGTCGAGCGTAAGGAGGAGTGGGAGCAGCGGGAGCGTGAAAGATCTCGTTCAGAGCTGGGAGGGGAAGAAGGAGTCGCTGAGCAGTTCCGGAGGAAGGAGTGTCAGCGGGAGATAATTCGGGGGATGGCATGCGCGGTGCGGTGAGAGGTTTGTGCTCGATCTTTGTTTTCAGAAAAGACCCAGTCGAGCTGAGGAGAACAAGACCAAGATGAAGATCACCCGGTGTCTAGTTGTTTGTGCCCTCCATCTTGATAAGCAAGCCCAATTGTATATTAGAAAATCGTTACATATCGCCTATTTTCACGAGCCCGCTACGCTGTCTAACTCTACATCTAACGATCTATAGTTCCTTTCCTTGACGATTTATAACGTTTCTTAGGTATCTTGGCTTCGACTACACTTATCATACACATATACATAGACACATGTCATATATTTCTCGCTGCTACATCTACTACATATGCTATCTCTCCTCTCTATCGTGTCTATCGCAGCAAAGGGGTCAATTACGTAAGATCTTCGCGAGTCTTTTTTTGACGCGCTCGTCCGATGCAATGATCACCTTAAGCTTAGGAATAGATGTGTCGATGTGTCGATGTGTCGATGGTGGGATGGATCAACAATAAGCAACGGTCGAAACCAAACATTTCCATTACTGTACTTTGTCTGACATTCATTCACTCTCACTCTCGATCTCTTGAGCCGATCCATTTTGTGAAGATAGCATCAACGGAGCTAGCTCTTTCAAGCCGACAATTAGAGTCGAATCGATTCCGCTCCTGATCGCGTTTTCCCGTGTCCCGTCCCCAAACGCTTTAGCCATACCTTACCATACCATAGTCATCAGACGTATCGACTGACGACGTAGCAATCGAGGACTTTGACGACGAGAAAAAGGAAAAAACTGAAGAACGCACAACGCAAGAACGTAGAACGTAGAACGGTATACGAAACACGGAGGACGTAAGACGGAGGACGGAGAGCGCCAGCTTTTGCACTAAACAGTCATCAAGCATCCATACCATGGTGTCATCGACCTACTGCAACGCGCTGAATAGCGCCGGACGTGAACTCAACCTCGGGTTCAATCAGAATCTCAGAAAGACGTCGACTCGAGCTGTACAACTTCAACGGCGTGTATCGCAACAAGCTTTTTCGAGCCGCCAATCCTCAGCCAGAGGGCTTCATGCTGCTACCACTGCTGCTGCCGCTGCCGCTGTCGCTGTCTCTCGGAATGCGGCTGAGGTCCCGTGCGGCTCGAGTTTAGGCACAGCTGGTATGAGCCGCAGTCGTGTAGGATTATTCGGTTCGCGACCGTGTGATTTGCCTTCTTACCTTGGAAACAATAACGGAATACAGCAGTCCGGCTCGACATCTTCGCTGCAGCTGAGGACCCGCACCATCCCCTCGATCTCTTTGTCCTCACGGCATCTTCACACTTCCACGACCACTCTCGTTCAAGATACTACACCACCTCCCTCTTCATCTGCGAGTACATCATCGACCGCTCGCATACATCCGCGCCGCGTTATCAACAAATCTGAACGGCGGCTTCGGCGGTTGCGAAATACCCTCGTCCTACTCGCCGTCCTCTCGATCCTGTACTACACCTACTCGCCGTTTCGACATACCGTCGTAGCGGGCGTGCGATGTGCTCGGCTCATGAGGGCCGTCATGCTGGATGTGTGGGACTACAAGAGCACGTTTGCGGCTGAATCAAAATTGGGTGATGGCCAAGGTGGAGGGCTGACCGACGAAGAGAAACAGATCAGACGGCAGGCCAGGAAAGACTGTCATAAGCGAAGTGCGCAGAGAATGCTCGAGGCGCTCAAGAAGAATTCAGGGATCTACGTCAAACTCGGTCAACATGTCGCCGCTGTCCAGGTCTTACCGAAGGAATGGACGTCGACCATGACTCCTCTGCAAGATCAATGTTTCCCCACGCCCACCAAGGAGATCAACGATATGCTCCGATCCGATCTGGGCATGAGCATAGACGACTTGTTTGAGGATTTCGAAGACCGGCCGATCGGTGTCGCCTCCTTGGCTCAAGTACATCGGGCGACGGATAAACGTACCGGACGGCGCGTGGCCGTCAAAGTCCAACATGCCGATTTGCAAGAGTTCGCTCTGATCGACATGAAGACGGTCAATTTCGCGATTAACTTTGTCAAGTACATCTTCCCCGATTTCGAATTTTCATGGTTGGGAGAAGAGATGAACATCATGTTGCCTCTCGAGATGGATTTCCGACACGAGGCGTCCAACTCTCGGAAATGCCAGCAAGAATTCAAGCATCTCAAGGGCAAGACGAGTCTGTACCTGCCTGAGATTCTGTGGGCCGAGAAGAGATGTATGGTCATGGAGTATATCCAGGGAGCCCGAGTGGACGATTTGGTCTACCTAAAAGAGAACGGGATAGACAGGAACCAAGTTTCGCAGGAACTATCGCGGATATTCAGCCAGATGGTCTACCTCAACGGCCACTTCCACGCCGACCCGCACCACGGTAACCTGCTCATCCGACCAAGGGCGAAGACCTCGAGTTCCCCGTTCAACTTTGATGTGTGCCTCTTGGACCACGGGCAGTACTTTGACATCCCCGATGATCTGAGGGTGAACTATGCCCATTTCTGGTTGAGCTTGATCAAGAAGAGCTCAAAGGCCACCACGGAGGAAAGGCGGTACTACGCCAAGTTGGTGGGCAATATCGACGAGGATATGGTGAGTGGTCTCTCGATTGGAAACCTCAGATAAAGACGCTCCACCCGTGCGCTCGACAAGCCGTGACCGCTTTGCGCACCGTTCTTTCGAGATTCGAGACGCTGACTTGGACTTGTCACCCTTTTGTGGTGATTCTGCCTGACAGTACCCCTTCCTCGAATCAGCCATCACAGGCCAAATCAACATGTCGGACGAGACCAACGACCCCACCTACGGCTCTGGTGTGCGACCCACCTCGTTGCTCGAGTCGGGATCAATGAACGACGACCAAGTCGGCAAGTTGAGGGCCGCTATGATGGAGAGAGATGATTTGATCATCTCGATTTTCGAGCTACTGAGGACGGTCCCTAGGTGAGCAGAGCTGAGCCGGTTCTGCTTCGCAACCTCGTACGAATAACGTGTCCACCTGTCTGATCGCTGACGGTCCTAATCTTCTATAATTGGTATTGTGTTACAGACGACTATTGATGATCCTGAAATTATCCGATCTACAAAGATCCCTCGATCAGAGTTTGGCCACCACGCACGGCCAAAGTCGGATCTTTGTGATCGTCGCGCGTTATTGTGCGGATGCGAGTGAGTGATGTTGTTTCAGGCCGGGGGCATGTGACAACGGATGGACATACAGCCCTTCTCTGGTTTACCTCTTTGTGCATTACAATACAGTCGCGAGCCGGCATGTATCAAAGTCCAAGCGCTGACGATTGAAACCTCCCAGTTTGGCAAGCGGATCTCCAGTCCTTCAAGACATCGTGGTCCTCATCAGGCCTATCGTTCTCCATGATCCGGTCACTCATCAGATCAGCCTTCGACTACACCTACTGGAACACAACCTTAGGCGTGGTAGAATGGGGTATGGACGTCAGGGCAAGATGGGTCAAGATCGCGCTGTGGATGCATGGTCTGGGTCGAGGTGGTCTCAAGGCGGCCGAGGACGAAGCGGCTGGTCTCTTGGCCCATAAACCGGTCCCACCGGCAGCTTTAACCTTGTCATGAGGCAGGGCAGCTGGGGTTGCTGTATGAGAGTGGAGTGTATGAAAGCCAGCGAACAGCTGGGCACAAGGGATAAGTATCAGTCTTGGATCTCCCATTAGGCATCATTCTCGTAATCGTGTACTATGCATATCATCTGTAGCAATCATAGCCTTGTCCCTAATGTGGAAGCGGATGCAATTTACGCACTGCACTGCGATTCAGCAGTAAAGAGCGCCAAAATTGACGGAGATGTCCGAGACGAGGTCGATCCTCTTTGATTTTGTTGACGATTTTGCAAGGATCGCTAATTATAGATTACAGTATATAAAATACGCTCGCTCGCGATCGCATCATCGTCCACCATCGTCGATCGTAAACTCTCGCTGACTGGATTCATATTCATTCATTCATTCTTTCGTAATTACAGTAAACATAAACGATCATGCCGTAATAACATTTGTCACCCGTCGTTCGATGCAGATGATGCTTAAGTTGCACAAATATTTGGGTAACTAAGCTACAGTACAGTAAAGTATACCTTACCGATCGAACCGAAGTTGCTCTACAGTATGTTTGTATTGACTGTTCAATCTTTTCGTCGTTGCGATCTGTCCTGTCCGTCTGTCTCATCATCTGTTTCTTGCTTGTCTGACCGACTGTGCATGCGGATGCGGACAGATTAGATCTTTCTTTTTGTATTGCTCAGCCGCTTCCTTGCCCTCGACACGTCTCGTTAATCTCCAGCACACCGAGCAATCATGCCGTATCTCGGACTGAGGGGCAACAAGCTCCTCTTCGCCATCTCAGCGACAGCGGGCATCGGGTTCTGTCTGTTCGGTATCGATAATGCCGCGCTGGGAGGTGTCATCTCCTCTGATCCATGTGAGTATCTATTCTCAGTCCCAATCGACAGATCCACTTTGTAAGACCCTTCATTCATCTCTTGGAAAATGATATCATGATATGATAAAACATCGACAAACTGTGACTGATCGTGAGCGGTGAACCAAATTTATTGACACAGTCGATCGGCGGTATCACCTCGACCCGACAGGCCAAGGCGCCATAACAGGCGCGTACGAAATCGGGTGCTTCTTCGGCGCCTTAGCCTTCTCATTCGTAGGAGAAAAATTCGCCAGGCGGATCGTCCTGCTGTTTTCCGTCTTCCCGCTGCTGGTAGGCACTATCTTGCAAGTAGCTGCGTATTCGACGGCTCAGCTGGCCGTGGGGAGGGTTGTAGCTGGCTTGGGAATGGGAGCGATCACGACGACGTTGCCGATTTGGCAGAATGAGACGAGCCCTGCGCACTTGAGGGGGACTTTAATCTGCGCTAGTTTGAGTATGCTCATCGTGAGTTTGAGTCTGGGCCTGAGTTGGATTTGCGTCTACCGCTTTTCCCTCTGTACTCCTTGTCATTATCCGTATTGTGCACGTTCGCCTACATCTGCAGCACCGAGCAGGAAGCCCCTATCGCCTCTTCTCGCTCAATCATTGACCTCTGATGACCAAATTTTGCAAAAAGCTGACGAAGGGTATATCTTTCATCTCCAGGTTGGCCAATTAATAGCCTATTGGGCAGCATATGGCCTGCTAGATAAGTACGATACGGACTTCACATGGAGGTTGATGTTCAGCTTGCAAGGCATGGTAGGTCCACTTGGTCGACCCAACGGTCGCCATCATAGGCGCTGACTTCGACTCATGTTGCAATTGTCGTAGGCTGGAGTCATCATGGCGGCCATGTTGGTGTTCATGCCTGTAAGTGGACTGTCATTACTATCATGCTCCCCACCCTCATTCATCCTATATCAGATGAGTTTTGACCATCCGTGTATGACGTATCTTACGACCCTGTACCGCCAAACGCGACACTGATATATGGAAACTGACATCCTTGATTGATATGTGTGCAGGAATCACCCCGATGGCTCATCGCTCACTCGAGACCTGACGAAGCGCGCTACGTCCTCTCTTGTCTAATGGACGATAAGGAAGAGAGCCCCGCCGTCTCGGACCAAGTCGACGAGATCACTCGCGCCGTCGAGCTGGAGAGGGACAGTGCCAAGTCGTGGGCGGACCTGTTTAGGAGCACGCACGATGATCAGAGGGAGAAGCGAAGGATGCTCACTGTGAGTGGTGTTTGAGAATCGCGCTGTCGCTCTTGTTTGACCGTGCGTGTGAGGACGTTCTGGTGCTCACTTAACTGAATGGGATCGTCTATCGATTCAGGCTGTCGGTATTCAAGTGGCTCAAGCTATCTCAGGCTCGACCATTATCTCTTAGTGAGTCTTCAAGACGAGACTCAGGCCAACATCGTATCTTTCTAAGGCTTATACCGATTCTTTCCGACTTAGCTATGTCACCACAATCTTGTGAGTCACCGACAGCATCTGCCGTTCTCCAGCAAGGTCTGCTCGGACCCCGCTTTGTCACTCATATCTGACAAATTCGACCTCAACAGTAAGGAGGCGATCGGCATGAGCTCTCACACCGCGTCTCTGCTCTCCGGATACCTGCAAGGTAAGCGAGCCGAACACAGCGACCATCGGTGCTGTCACAACAGGCGCTGATATCACATGCTGCAGTCTTCTTCTTGGTGGCCAGTTTCGGGTATGTTTACCTTTCTCGCCCAGCGTTCGTTGACGTTTATCAGCTGACTCTGATGACCACGCTCCGGCCGAATGACAGTACCTGGTGGTTGATTGGTGAGTGCGAAAGAGAACCGTCTGATTTCGACGGAGAACTTCTGCTGACTCTTGTATCAGAGCGTGTTGGTCGAAGAACTCTTTTCCTCATCACCGCGTTCGGCATGGTAAGCGATGTCCTATACTTCAAAGTGGGTTGCTGAAGGCGCTGATGATGGTATGACTGGTATTACACAGGCGGTCGTCATGTTCGTCATGGGCGGTCTTATCAAGATTGACACCAAGGGTACTGGTATCGGTGCGGCTGTCATGGTGTTCGCATACCAAGCGTGAGTAGAAATGACTATTGCATGTCTCAGCGTTTCTTATTCACATGCTGACAGTATGTATTTGATAGCTTCTTCACGTGGGGATGGATGGTAGGTCCCCGCTCGAGCTTGCTTTCCTTCATCGGGTAGCATCGAACACGCACTGACGGCCGATACGTGCTTAGGCTGGTGTCTGGGTCTACTCGTCTGAAATTTGTCCTCTCAGCTGGCGATCCAAGGGAATGGGGTAAGTCGTACTATTCAGCAGTATCCATTGAACGTCGAAACGACGCTTGCTGAAACCCTTTCTGCCCAGTCTGGCCGTCGCTCTGCAATGGCTGTTCGACTTTGTCTTGCTGATGGGTGAGCTTGCGCTGCGATACGATATTGTTATGTGCAACAACCGCTTGCTTGGGATCGGCTGATCCTCTTCTTCTTCACTTGAATCAATCGCAGTAACGCCCATCGGTATTGCCAATATCGGCTATGGGATGTTCATGCTCTTCGGCGCGTTCAACCTGTGTTTCATTCCCTTCGTCTACCTCTTCTGTCCAGAAGTGAGTTATGCCCTCCCCCTCATCATCCATTGTAGTTGTCCTTTCCTTTCCCACCCTGAGAGACAAGACTTTGTAATAGCGGCAAGGCGATAATAAAGCTGGCCCCAGTGGCAGAACAATACTGACGTATTGTATTGTGAATGTGCGTGCGTACGTTGCGTACTTAACCGAAATAGACCGCTGGGGTACCGCTCGAATCGATCGACGCATTCTATGTTCCCGGCGTAGACCCAGTCAAAGAGTCCGCTAGAATCAGACACGAACTCAAGACCAGAGGAGGGAAAGAAGGTGTAGCTGCCGCTGCGCTAACGAGGGTGATCACACCGGAACAGAGACAGATCGGATCGGGTCAGGCTGAAAAAGCACAGATGGAGTAGGTCAGATGTCAGATCAGATTGCTCTGCATGTTCGAGTTCTACTAAGTGCGAATTCAGTGCATTTCGATCTGTCAGCTGATGAGATCTGCGTGTTCTCCAATACTCGTCCTTGGGTTAACGGCTGGTTTATGACGCACCGGATAGAAGATAGATCACACATAGAGCATAGATGGTCACCTTATTTCGTCATACATAGATGCATAGTACAGGATGCTCAGAATACAGTGTAGTGCATTCGCACCCAGCACCAGTCTGTTTGTTTGTTTGCCTCCGGTCCTTGCTTGCATGTTTCCAGTGCTACGCTACCACTCGTCAAGCGCCATCTACATCTACAGTGCTCGGCTCGGCCGTAGCGTCGTCGGCGCCGTCAATCGTCTCTCTTGAAAGGTCTAGCCCCCCTGTCTTTGCTTGTCAGATACAGTACTCAGTACCGAACACTCCAAACGATCCATGCACACATGCACGCATACATACATACATACATACGTACATCCATCTATCGGACTCGATGTAGCTGTTCTACGAGTTTGAGCTTGAACATAATTTACAACGGCTCAACTGATTTCTCTAGGTGATGTTCATTGGCCTAACCAGCTTATGGTGACTTGTAACTGTGAGCACATGTGGGGGTAAACGTCTATACGCTGGAATGCATTGCCATTATCCTGCTGCATTTCCCTTCTCCCGTCCTCGATGGACAGCGGCCAGGCCACGCTAGGCCACGCCTTGCTAGCTCACGCTCACGCTCATGACAGCGACAGACCCGACCCTACACTGGTGGTGATCCTCTCAATTTCAGATTTGATGTCCCTCAGAGCCTCTGATAGGGCTTTGGAGTCTTCGTATTTCCTCTGGGCGTTCGCATCGGCGATGTATGATCTGCGGGTCGTCGTTTGAAAAGATAACCCGTATCACATGTCAGCGTCAGCTTCGAAGGTCACGTGTCATATACGACAATCCAGTTCTTCTTTCTTGGTTGATTTGATCGATCGGTCGACCAGGCCACACGCCCACACTGTGACATATGCGGAATCACAAGACTCACTCAAGCTGAGCTTCCTGCTCCAGGAGTGGCTGCAGCATGACTGCCACATCTTCCGCTGCTTGATCCGCATCCGCTCCACCATCTCCTTCCCCATCGATACCGTCCAAAGAGGAGGTGGTCAACGTGTCGGACAGAGTAAGCTCTTTTATGTTCATGTTCATTGATTTTCGTTTCGCGAGTGCCGCTTTTTTCTGGATACGTTGAAGGGCCTACGTCGCAATCATGGAGTCAAGATCAGCCGGTGAATGCCTACATTCTGTGAGCACGGTCGAACGGAACGTTCTTTTTTTCGCTATCACCTGCGGCCCTAAAGGTATTCCTCACGCAAGACGGCAAAAGAAGTGACCCCGTCACTCACCTGTAGCTTGACCATCTCCTTGGCCAGGAACCCAGCGGCCGACCTCGCCACAGCAGACTGTACGACCGCCTGACTGCTGCCTTCCGTGCAGGTCAGACCGCCTATGCGCTTACTGAGGTGCTCATACTGCGCGAAAAGCGTTAGGAGCGATTTGTGGGTTTGGATCACCTCTGGCGTGGGGTCACCAGCTTCGGAAGATTCGCTGTGAGAGGACGAGGCGGGGTACGGATGTGGAAACAGCGTTTGGGAATTGAAGATGAAGTTCGTAACACTAGTCAGCTTACATGTGCACGAACGGAGTGACTTGTACGCTGCGCCTCAGAGGGCGGAGGAGCTCTATGATATCCAGCGTATAACAGCACAAAGACTCACGTGAGCTCGGCCAGCTGATCCTCGTACTCTGGCATCAAGTCCTCGATCTCGGACTGTAATGATCTTAGCGCCTGGTATAACCTGGCGAACCCAGTGACGCGTTGTCTGTCTGCCATTTTCTGCTTGCGTCTGTGCAGAAGATTACAATAATTGAAGTCAGCGAGGGACATCGAGGAGGACACTACTTGCGATCATCCTCCTCGAAACGCGATCGTCGTTCGTCCGATAGCAGAGGTCCGTAGCACCGATAGGTCGAAGTGTGTATCATGGGTGAATTGGCGCCCGCTGCACTCACGAGACAACAGCCCAACATTCCCTGCATATCCTGACACCCTTGACTTGAACCTCCTTAGGCTGCTGAGGCAACGGTATATCCCTCTTCTCTTGCCCATCGGCCGCATGCTCCGATATCACAGAATTGGTCGACATGATCGAAGCTGTGCTCGTTCGCCCTTTACGTCTTGCTCTCGCTCCTCGGTCGATACCGGGTCTCGCAGGGCTCGAAGATGGGCTGCCAGATATAGTCCCAGCCGTTGATGACGATGCATCTCCTTGGTCGTTATCGTCCATCTTCATCCATCCAACGAATCCTTCATCCACTTCTTCCCCTCGTCCGGTCTTCCAATCAGCTACCAACAAGACGCTGCACTTTTCCCGCCTCGTTCCGGGAGGTAGACCACCCTGCGTCGCGGTGGACGTGGCTGAGGGGTCAGACGGAGCGAAAAGCTGGATCTGAATGGCTAGTAGCGCAGGAGGTGTCGGCGGGAGAGAGCATATGATGCGGCCGCATAAGCGGCAGTGATGTTTTCGGTTTGAGAGAGAGAAGGAGGACCTGTGAGATGCCATTGACAAACAGGGTCAAGTCAGTATATGAGCGATACACCTGTGCTTTGATAGGAGTCCGAGTCGAGACAAGAACTCACAAGCATATGCGACATTTCTTCACCTCGCTATCATCTTCCCACTTGACGATGGCTTGTTCGGCGGCTGGACCGATGCAACACAGAAGTCAGCTAAGAATTCTGCTGTATGCGTACCGCAACTGCGCCGCGTTTTCTTCGGACGAGTCCGAAAGGCTGAGGCTGACAGAAAGGTAGACTTACCCCGTTTCCGGCCTTCCTCGCCTCCTGGCCCAGCCGGCCCTTTCAGCCCTTTCCAGACTTCTTTCGGCTTGAGCGCGTCCAGTGCGCCATCGATAGAAAGCAGCGAGCGCCGTTTATCGGGATTCGAAAGCGTTGAGAGCGAGAAAGTAGATGACGAGGATCGTGTCAAGGTAGGCACGACCGGCTGTTGCGAGGGAAGGGTAGGATTGAAATGTAGATCCACGAGCTATAAGTGCAGTGCGAGCCACCGAGTCTTAGCTTCTTGGTGACTTTGCCAGAGCAGTGCTTCCCAACGGAGAAGGGATCAGATTCGATGGGACGACAGAACACAAAATGCTAACGCAAAGATCACAGCTCGCGCAGGATTATCTCGATTGTCATGGTGGCTGACGGGACGTTCAGTTAATTCGAAGTGATGCGAACGTAGCAAATAGCATTGACGGCAAATAGCTTTGGGGGGCAAAGAAACGTTTCGTTGAGGCTGAAGCCTAGACCAGTATCCACTCACCTTGGCCCATCTTCGACCCAGCCTGCCCTCTTCCCTCTCCCTATCCTCCCCCTTTACCCTCCTAGCCTCATTATAATCCCCCGACCGATCGCTCCTTACACCCTGAGGCTGAAACCCAATCTTATAAGGCATCCCGGCGCTCTTCATATTGCCTGTCACGGACCTAGCTGTTGTCGAGCTCGAGCGGCTGATGGATGGGCTTCGCCCAGTCTTTGTAAAAGGGTTGGCCGCACTCAGACCGAACGAAGAAGATCGGCGATGTGCGACATTGTTGATGGTGAGATTGGGGTTGATGTTTGCATTGGCTGTGGATGAAGACGCCGTTGAGGAGTTGCGACGATGACCTTGGCCTAGTTGAGTTTGTGAGGCATTAGGGTTCAGATGCGATGGGCCATGCAGGCCTGTTGTGGGTGTCAGTGTGCCCGAGGACGAGCGCGGCATCGTGGATGGTAAGGACGTCGTGCTTCCTGCCAACGATGGGTTGGTCAATCCTGTTGCGATAGCGGAAGCAGAATTGGTCCGAGACTGCGAGAGCGCTGATGTGGTCGGCGTCGAAGTCGTCAGATTCGATTGACTTTGCCCCAGCCTAGCGAGATTGGCCGGTTGAGGGATCCGCCTTCCTCCGTTCATCAGCTGCGGCGCCTGGGGAGAAGGGGAAGTCTGTTGGCTCGATAAGATTGGGGTCGTATTGGAATGATTCAAGGCTGGAGGCGGCGAGACCGACGATCCCAGCATTCTGGAAGACCCTTCAGGACTCGTAGAGGGCGATGCCGAGCTTCCTCCTACGCCGGATAATGGCGCCGTACTGGTCGTCGATACAAACGAGTTTGATCGGCCGCTCGCCCCGCTCCCACCTCCAATGACGAAACCATCCCGATTCAGATTATGGCTGACAGTACTCGCTACGCTCGCGACATTATTGAGTGTGTTGTTCAAGAATTCCCTGCCTCTACCTTCTCCTCTTGGGGCCCAGGTGGACAACCATTGTTGAGCTTTATCAGCCGCGAACGTGATATCGAACCCGGCTGGCCCCTGCCCTTGTCCTTGCGTCTGTAATTGATTCGGAGATGTGGGCGGTGCCAGTTGCGGATTCAGGACGTTTGAGCTGGCAGAGACGGTCGATGAAGCCGAAGATGCTGATCGTGAGCGCTGAGGCTGAGGATGCGCAGGAGGCACGAGCGCGGGCGAGGCTGAAGGCGTTGTAATTGACGTCAACGAAGTCGTAGACGACGAAGAGGACGGTCTTTGTCTATGTGTATAAGTATATGACTGGGATTGAGTGATAGGATTGGGGAGCGCGGCAGGCGAAGGTTTGTTGTTGAATGAGCCGAATCTGCGCCGGGGGGCATCGGCCGGCGGAGGGGTGGTGGTGAGCTGAGGTAAGGGTTGGGTTGTTGACATGGTGATTCGTGGTCGCGTGGTCTAACTATGCGTAAGTCGCGCTCAGCCGTGTGAAAGGACAGATTCTGGTAGGTGTCTAGCGATGGTTTGTGAGGCTAGTCATTGTGGTGATGGTATGCAGCACCGAGCGATACGGTCGAGGATTCATATGAAGATGAAGATAGATATGGGGGAAAGCCAAGGAGGTCAACGGCGGTGATCAGTGATCAGTGATCAGGTCGGCTATGGTGATACACGCAGGTGACCGACCACGCTGAGGCTGCTGCTGCTGCTGCCGCTTCCACGTGGTAGTGTCGAATTACCCTGAGCGAGTTATCTGATCGTGCTCTCCCGGCGCTCGGCCAGAATTTCGACCCTTGGCATCATCATCATACACATCTATACTATTTCGCTCATCGCAAACAGCACAAATTTCTACTCTTCACGGTCGATTCGCACCTTGCCTTGCCTCGCACCATGGGCAGATCCGCCAAGTTCACCAAGCGACCTTCGAAAGAAGCCAAAGCGCGCTCCAAGATCGCTCAGGCCAATACCAAAGCTCCACCACCTAAACCGCGCTCGCCCACTCCTGAGCCTGAAGACAATAATAATCAATCACAAGGACAGGGGCAAGGGCAGGGGAAGAAGAAGAGGAAGAGCATGCGGGTCAAAGTTGATAAGGTGGGTTAGATGTCTTGCTCTTTCTTCATCCGACGCATGACGACAGAAAAACTGATGCTAATTCGACTTCAATCCCTTTTCACGTTGATCCAGAAACTCGGCAGCAAAGCTTAGGCGACAAGGTCTCCGATATAACGTCGGTACCCCGAGCATTAGCCGGCACCTTTGCTCTCTTATACAGCGACCACCCCGAGTCTAGAATTTCGCAATCGGAGCCTGCGGATCCTAGCGGTGTTCATCTCGACATATGGGTAGGCAGGCGGCCGACAACTGGATGTTGAGGTTGCCCCCCCTCAAGATTTTGCTCACCCTCTCGGTCGAGACGGACGTAGTGGCCCGCAGCACATCCATAATAGGCTACCGAGACCTGCGATCGCCCGACTACACTTATATCATGACTTGTCCGCTCATTTCATCGAGAATGCGGGTCGAGCTGTAGATGCACTTGCCAGCTTGTTGTATGCCATTCTGGTCAGTCTTGTGAATGCATGATAGTGTCCGAATGTCCATAGGCATGCGTGGTCTAAGTGATCCAGTCATTATCCTTTCGGATGAGGTCTGTATGGGACTTGGACACAAGGACGAGAAGCCGCACCATGTTGCACCATCGCGTACGACGATGGCAGCTGTTATGGATGCGCTGGGTCGCGAGATCCGTAGTCAAGGGACTCGGCATGTAGTCTACCAAGATATCAGCGAGCCAACAAGTTCTCGGCCCTGCAGATGTGTTTTCGGTACCTCGATATGCCCCGTTGCAGCTCGTATCAAGATCAGAAGAGGTCATCCCGAATCCTCCTCCTTCCTGTCTTTATGCATGCGACGTTGTTTATAGCTTCCTGGCTTTGACCTGGAGCCAGATCCTGTACATCTGTTTCCTCTCTTTCCTGTTAACGAGCTGTAGGCGACAAATGTAGACAATGGATGGATATTAGTCATTGGGCTTCGCTGAGCCAGACCGTATGGGAATGCGCAGATAAAGGATATGAGCGTTTCCAAAGACTTGTCGTACCACTCACCATCCGCCGATCTTCACCCAGCTGCTCGATCGCGAACATACTTTTCTCCGTCTCCATCTCGGGCTTCGGCCCTTCCGATGTCGACCTCGATGGTGCAGGGCTAGAAGGCGCTGGCGCTCGCGCTACCAACATGCCTTCCAGTTCTCCCTTTTCAAAGAAATACACCCTCGTCCCGTCTCCTCTTATATACAGATTCGGCGTCTCGGGGTCCAGCAGGCGATTCTTCTTGATTCGTAGTTGGGCGAGATCGTGGCGGCCATAGTCACGAATCATGAGCAGACCACCCGGTTTGAGAGCCTGCAAAGCATTTCGGTGTGTTATGATCAGCAATGTCTCGGATGGTGCGCAGTGCAATATGTGGTCACCGAAGCAGATCTGCCGCGGCGTGAGGGAAGCATGTGGTTTGAGTGGCCAGAGAAATGAATCACGCTAGCTGATAGGAACATCGGATAATGAGGAAATGTGGCTCTCGGTAAATGGGAAAAGTTTTCTACTCACCGTGTATAGATTATGTATAGCCTGTTTCCACTCTCTAGGATGCAAGGCAGACAACACAAAAATCACGGAAATCACGTCGACCGTCCCAGGCTCAATCCCTTCCGGCAGAGTATACGTCACCTCGGGCGTCGCCGTTGATGAGGTCGTGTCATTCTGAGTTGACGATTGAGTTTGGTCGAGCGAAAGGGACGAGAGTCCGTTTGAGACTCCCTCCGCGGTTGCCGCTGAGAAAGATGAAGATGAAGATGAAGATGACGGCGCCGAGGTGATGTCCCATACTGAAGCGTGAAGAATACCTTTACCATGTTCGGCGCGGGGGTACATCTTATTCGCCTGCCCCCGTCAAATCGTGATATTGATGCAGATATCAGCTTCGCATCCATCGAATCTAGGGACCTTTTCTCCCTTATCAAAGCATAGGTAACCCACCTTGACGACATCCACCGCGGTCTTGGAATAATCAGTGGCGTGTATCACCAAGTCCGGGTTCTCGTTCCTCAATAACAGGGGGAAAACGGTATTTCCAGCACCCTGTATGTACAAAAGTCATGGGGTCCGAGCTAATCAGCCTCGTTCGCCCCGATAGGTGCTTAGCGCGAAGTATCGCGGGGTCCGGTCCACTCACACATCCCACTTCCAGCACAATCTTGGGTCCGGCCTGGAGATAATGTGATTAAGCCACGATAGACGAATGACAAAAAGCAATTGGGGTCAATTGAGGTCATTTCTTTTTCTTGTTTGGGGCTTTTGTGATGCAGCCAGCTATGAGACGGTTGTCAATCCGTAATTGAACAGCAACCAGCAGAAGGTACGCCACTCACATCCGCTTCGCTGCACGCTACGAGCTCTGGAAACTCGAGTCTTAGCCATCCTCGATCCTTGAAGAACCTATCAGGAACAGAAATGGAATCGCACCGTCAATACCTCTCTCCACAGGACTCTCGTCGTCATGGCCGACAATAAGTGCTGCCGACCAGGGACATTGGAATGTCATGCCCGAGAAAGCTGCGGGCGGGACCTTGAAGGAGACAGACCACTCACCCGTCTTGATGTGCCGAGTAAAACTTGTTCCAGTAGTGTGCAGGTTTGGCGTTGTACCCATCTGCGTGTATGTAAGCGTATCAGTCAGCATAGCATACACGACTCAGCTCGTCCCGGGGTTGCTCTGCTGATGCTCGAGAGTGGATGCAGGTCACCACGACGGGTACAAGGGATCGTTACAGTAAAAATCTGGAGAACGATCACCAGCATCCATCTTTCTTGCTCACTCACCCCGTAGATTCTCAGCCACCGCACTCGATCGATGTAATTCCATAATTTCCTCTGCTCTCTCCTTGAAGTCGTCCGGTAAAGTCACATGATCCCTGTATCGTTTCAACAGGGCCAACATCCAAGTCAGGTTTCCAGCCGAAGAACAATGGTGTCATTCACTACATCGGCACCAGCAACAGTGCTAGGACCAAAAGGCTATCTTCCCATGTTGATCGTGCACCCGTCCATCTTGAGAGCGCTCAGGGGCAAGATCACTCAACTCACCAAGCGTTATGCTCAAAGACATCGCCTTCATCCTTGAGAAATCTCGCACCGAACGTAGCTCCCACGGGAGGTCCATTAGGTTTTAGCCACTTATCAGCTACCCTCTGAGCTGGGACTTCAGTCGGCGTCGATGTTGAAGAACCACATCCAGGATGCGATCCTCCTTCTCCTTCTCCTTCGACATCCGCCCCAGTGGAATCGACGGGCGGAGCAAGGACGATACTGGACGCTGCCGAGGCTGAGGGGGTTTCGGCGCGATCCTCGGGATGCGCATGCACGTTCACAGCGGCTTGAGTTGATGAGCTTGACTCGGCGAGTTCAGATGCGGATGTGGACATGGACATGGTAGACGGCTGTTTGTTGATGAGGTTATGCGAGACGAAAATCGGATTTCCAAGGACTTGTTTGATTGATGCGCTTTGTCGGTTCAAGGCTGAGATCAATCGCGCTGATCTCAGCATTCGCAAACTATGTCTCTGTCTACGAAGGGGAGTCAAATCAATCGAGTGTGCATCGCTCAAAGCGTTTCTTTGATCACAAGCTATGAGATTGTCAATGCCAATGACACCCTATGCTACGACACGAACAGCGAGGTGGTGGTGGACCAGAATTGTTCCAACTTTTATCGGGCCAAAGCGTGATCGACGCCAAAACATAGGTGCGTGTCACGTGATTCAGCTGGAACTCATCCATACCTAATGTCAATTACAAAGCCCTCCACTGTTCCTGCAAGTCGTAATAAGCATTAGAAGCTGATTAGAAAAGTTCGGCGGTAGTCGGCCGAGAAATGCCTAGGGCTGTAGTTAGCAAGTTTGATGTGCCTCACTCACCAAAGGAACCCTCTGACGCAGTGGTGCAGAAAGGGAAACACCACCACGACGTCTCTCTTCACCAAGAATGCAGAATAACATCTATACACCTTTCTCCCTCGATTATCTTAAAAACAGTCTTATATAATCAAAACCAACCCATCTTCATCAGACATCCACTAAAATGCTCGCCGCCCCTGTTCGATCCTCTGTCGCTTCCGCTCTCAGGAGCACCGCTCGAGTGAGTCCATCGTCAACAAGATCTGAACGACTGTCCACTCCCTGAAATATATCGGACGCTCGCTGACCGATATATTCCCTTTACCTCTTCAACATATTATCTCTGACGATCTGGCGGTACCGAACCTTATGTGATTACAGCGAACACCCGTCGCTAGGTCGATGGCCACCCTTGTCGAGGAGCAGCGAGTGAGTGACAGCGCAAATTCAACCGTCACAGTTTCGGATCTCATCGCCCCTCATTTTCGTGATCATGCTGACTCTGACATCTTGTCGATGTAGCTTCCTTCTAAGATTGGCGGTATGTCTACCCTTATGTTCATCCGATATCGTAGTGTCCGAGTCCCGCCTTCTATGGATTTGAGTCCTTGAGTCTGCTGCAGTGCACTCCGGCCTCTCTTCCGATAGTCCGAGAAACCGTTGTACTAGTACTGACAAACGCGATCACTGTGGATCCTCATCTCATCAGGCAAGTACACCGTCACCCTCGTCCCCGGAGATGGTATCGGCAAGGAAGTCGCCGACTCTGTCAAGGAGATCTTCGACACCCTCAAGGTCCCCGTGCAGTGGGAGCAATACGATGTCTCGGGTGAGACTACCGGCGGTGACGAGCTGTTCCAGCAGGCTATGGAGAGTTTGAAGAGGAACAAGGTTGGATTGAAGGGTGAGTCTATTTTGCTCTATACAATACACGCCTTTGAGCGCAGAAGGAGCTCTCCGGCAGGGCTAGCGCCGGGTATCGCTTTGGCCTGCCTGCCGAAAGGCAACTCAGACGGGACACTTTATCATCAGCAGCTAGTTAGCTGTTTGTAAATCATGATGTCGAGCCGTCGCTGACTCCGCAGTCTTCCACTTATAACAGGTATCCTCTACACCCCCATCGACCAGACCGGCCACAACTCGTGGAACGTCGCCATGCGACAGCAACTCGACATCTACGCCTCGGTCGTCGTATGCAAGTCTCTCCCCGGTTTCCCCACCCGACACGCCGACGTTGACTTTGCTATTATCCGAGAGAACACTGAGGGAGAGTACTCTGGTCTTGAGCACCAGTCCTTCCCTGGCGTTGTAGAGTCATTGAAGGTCATGACCCGAGCCAAGGCTGAGCGAATCGCCCGATTCGCCTTTGACTTTGCCGTCAAGAACAACAGGAAGGTGGGTTTTTTCGCTTAGATGGTCTCATATCCACATACATTAAAGGCGGATAGCCCGTCGCGTTTAGACATCTGGGAAAGCGGCGTGATGAACCCGGTGTGCTGATGCTCAGTGGTTTTTGCCTTGACTTGAAACCCCCGCAGAAGGTCACCTGTGTCCACAAGGCCAACATCATGAAGCTCGGTGACGGTCTCTTCCTCAACACCTGCAGGCGAGTCGCCGAGCAGGAGTACGGACACACCGGTATCAAGTTCGAGGCTATGATCGTGGACAACACCGCCATGCAGCTTGTCTCAAGACCTCAGCAGTTCGATGTCATGGTCATGGTGAGTGATACAAAGTCGCGTACATAACGACAAAAAGCTGACAAACCGGGTCGTTCCTTTTTCTAGCCTAACGTACGTTTTCATGAGCGCTATAAAGTAGGAACAGCGAGTAGACAGGAAGACTGATATTGCCATTTGTACAGCTTTATGGCACCATCTGTGCTAACATCGGTTCCGCCCTCGTCGGCGGCCCCGGTATCACCCCCGGTTGCAACTTTGGTCGAGTGAGTGACCGTTCTTTGCATAAGATAGATTACTTGAGAGGCAAAACATGGGACATTGAGCTGATCTTTGGTGAATCTCAGGAATACGCTCTCTTCGAGCCTGGATGTCGACACGTCGGTAAGGTGAGTAAACAAAGGCGAAGACGCAATTTCAGAAAACTATATCGCAGGACAATGTGCTGACTTTCGTCTCCCTCTTCGCAGGACATCATGGGAACCAACAAGGCCAACCCCACTGCCCTCATCCTCTCATCCACCATGATGCTCCGACATCTCGGTCTTGAGTCTCAGGCCAACCTGATCGCCGGCGCCACGTATGACCTCGTCAAGGAGGGCAAGGTCAGGACCGCCGACTTGGGAGGTGAGTGTTGCAACATATAGATATCCACAGGGAATACCGCTTGCAGCGTGCCTTGATAGTCTAGCTTCTCGCGGTGTCAGCACATGGTTCTGTATTTGAGGTCAGGAAGAATCCGAGCTGATAATCTCTGCGCGCGGAACAACAGGTAACGCCACCACCACCGACTTCACCAAGGCCGTTCTCCAGCGACTCGTATAAGGGAAGAAAGGACAGGCTGACGTAAGAAAGGGGGCGAGAAGCTATCTTATCGGGCTCATGGATGAAAACTGGAAACGTCTCGATGGGTTGTTGCCAGGATAGTGGAAGGAAGGGGAATGCGGGCGACGGAGAGAGACAGTTTGAATCGGATTGTTCGATGGTCTGATATCATCCATATCTAGCTTGTTAGTATTCTGTTAACGAGTCCAGTCCAGTTGGGTCGTTCACCATCACTGTCGTTCCTGCAATCTGAGGTAGACATGTCACCATATTGTATGGGGTCCCCTGTCTTTGACCCGAGGGAATTTAACTCAAAATGCATTGGATACTAGGAGTATTCGTTACAATTGTGTGTTCACATGGACTCTACTGTAAGATGTTCGATGTCCAGTTTGAGCTGATACGGGAGGTGAGCGCCGGATGTACAGAGATATTATACGGAGTTGAGAGATGCTTCTATCATTCCCCTTTATACGAAAGGCTCTAGCAGAGGAGCAGAGCGTTATGCTGTAAGTCTGGCCAGTCCTACGGGATAGAGTATGTTGTCATTTCCTATCTATTTCCGTCGCGCTTCATGAGAGATTTCGTTCTCGGGTGAATTACGATGCCGCGCTGCTTTCTGGAGCCTGTTTCTTCTTGAGCTTGTTCTCGAGCCTATTCCAGCAAGATCCGTCAGAGTCAAGCGTATCATCAGCCACACTGCCACCCACGGGCTGGTGAACGGGCGACGGCGGGAAGAAGGATAATTGCCACGAATCGTACTCACGCTAAGAATGCAGACATGGTGGGATCCAACCCGCTCTCCACCTTCTTGGTCTCCTCAACTACGATGCTCTGCGCCTGAGCCCGGACGCCTTTGCTTCTGGAATCTGCGCCCAGCTCTGACTCTGACTCGGGCTTTGGCTTGGCCGGTCGCTCAACAAGCTCGTCAGGTATAGGCCATGAATCCTGTGGTATTCCAGCCTTGAGCAATGCCTGTCTCGCTTGCACGACGGCGTCGCTGTATGCTTCGAGGTCATCTGCGTAGATGGTGTAGACGCAGTGGACGCAGCCTGACATGCAGCAGTCTGTTGAAGGAAGATCGTATTCAGCCGAACGAGTGAGTAGATATCGTGTCTGTTAGCATTCTGTAACCTGACCATTCTTTTTCTCGTTCCGTTCGATCGTTACCCGACCGGGAGCCACTAGCGAAACTCACCTTCTTCGCCAGGGGGAGTAGGTTTCGGTGGTACCATCACCCCCTGAACAGCTATTTCTTTCGTCCTCGTTCCGGCGCTAGGCCGCAGCCCTCCTCCTCCTGGAGTATATATCGAGGATACTGGATCCTTCATAGCAGGTATCGGCTCGACCAGTTTCGTTCCTGCCGCAGAATTGGTATCATCCAAAGACGAGGTCGATATAGATACAGGCTTGGGAACATCTTGTAACGACGATCCGGCCGGAGAAGTCGAGCTCGTCTCGAACGCTTCGTCCGTCCTAGCAGGCCGACTCTCTTTATCCTTGCCTCCAAGGACGCTCCCTCCGTTCTGATCATTCTCCGCTAGGCCTGGCGCTGGAGTTCCGTCCGGCGATAAGACTTGTATGAGAGGCGTTCTTGGTGGAGGGGGCTTGAAATGAGCAAGGACGTTGAGCTGACTCCGTCGTTGATGCTGCGGACGGTTGGGGGTGTCGGCAGGAGAAGAAATGCTCGTCGTTGATGGGAACCGCCTCTGGTCCGTCGCAGCGTGGGAGCTAAGAGGCGTAGCTGACGAAAAGAGACGCCGTCTGGCAGACACTAATCTGACCTGCGAACTGCTCTCGACTGCATACACCGCCGCGGCATTCCTACTCGCTTTCGTTTCCCTGTGTGCAAGGGCATTGCCATTATTCGCTATAGCCAACGAGTGGTTGAAACGGGGTAAGAGCGACAGAGCGGGGCGAGTATCATTACGGCGTCTCGCTATATGCTTGGTGAGATGTGGCTGTGGTCTGAGAAAAGGAGGAGAGAGGACGTGATGTATGGTGGGCATGGCCACATCGTGCGAATGGATGTATATCCGTAAGTTAGTCGTCGGTCGGTCGGGAGATGCAGGCAGAGCTGTGTACAGTCTTCTTCGCTTCCTTCGATCTGACGTCTCCTTCTTACTTTTGTTGGGGTTAGAAGAGCTCCGTGACGAGAGAGCCAGTCCGTCGTGCGGCTGCTATCGCTGTAAGCGTATTTGTTGATGTTCGTAAGAGTCTGATATAGACGAAGAAGAGGTAGAAGAAGACTGCTATCCAGTAATGTATCCGGAATTTAGGGATGAATCATGACGATGACGGAATGAATGAGTTGCGGCTCGTTGGTACCAATCAATACAGGGTTCAAAAAAAATCGAGATGGGTTTATGCTACTGCTAGAAAGATCCAAGTTCAATCCTCGTCCTTTTCCTCTCTGAAGCTTCTCGTCTATAAACCTAGGACCAATATCCATCAATCAAAGCTCTAAGAATTACTACCAGACCAGCCCTCAATAACAACTAACACATACACACACATACCATGTCAGCTCTCGCCCCTCGACCTGTCCCCGTCGCTTTGATCGGCCTTGGCGGAGTCGGACGAGCCATCCTCTCTCAATTGCTCTCCCCTCCTCTCAACACGCGATTCAACTTGATCCTCATCGCCAACTCTCGACAATCTCTCTCGTTACCCCTGCCCGCTTCCCCCCTGACGCCGGCCAACTATGCGCCCATCTTGGAGAAGTACGGTACCCCGCTCGATGTGACCTCGATCATCTCCCTGTTGTCTGCTCATCCGGACGCTCCGGGGATTTTCATCGACTCGACAGGGTCAGATGTGATTCCCGCCATGTACCCTCAGATCCTCTCGATGGGCGTCAACATCGTCACCCCCAACAAGAAGGCAGCTTCGTCCAACGAGGATCTCTGGAAGAGCGTCTTGGAGAAGAGCTACCCAAACGCCCCTGCCATGTACTACGGTGAATCCACCGTCGGCGCCGGTCTGCCCATCTTGAGCACGCTCAAAGACCTCGTCGCTACAGGTGACGAGATCGAGAAGATCGAGGGGGTCTTCTCCGGAACGCTCAGCTACATCTTCAACGAGTTCTCAAAGGTCGAAGGTGGAGACGTCAAGTTCTCAGACGTGGTCAAGGTTGCCAAGGACAAGGGCTACACCGTGAGTGAGGTGGTGTAAATTTGACTCTTTTACCCGCGCACGCACATGACTCGAGCTGCTGCGCCTGCCTTGGTTCGGGCAAATAAAACCTTCGCTCTGATGTGATCAGGAAAGCCAGCCTCTTGAATAAGTTAGACTGAGTGACTGTTGGACAGGAGCTGATAGTTCGCCATGACCGTACTTTGTAGGAACCCGACCCCCGAGACGACCTCTCCGGAACCGACGTCGCCCGAAAGCTCACCATCCTCTCGCGCCTCATCCCCACTTCCCCGGCACTACCAGAGGGCTACGCCTCGGTCCCCACGCAGTCGCTCGTGCCCGACGTGCTGTCCGACGCTTCGAGCAAGGAAGAGTACCTTGAAAGACTTGCTGAGGGCGACGAGTACTTCAGCAAGGTCCGAGAGGAGGCTAAGAAGGAAGGCCAGGTCGTTCGATATGTCGGTGTAATTGATCTCAAGGAGGGCAAGGTCGAGTGCAAGCTTGGCAAGTGAGTGCGATGGTTCCACTTTCCTGTTTGCGGTTCTTATATGAGAGCTGGACGATGCAAATTGCATGATGGGGAACGCTGGGGTGTATCTGTGACTCGCGTTGACATTGCACGTTTCTTCCTAGATACCCCACCGACCACGCCTTCGCTACCGCTCTCAAGGGATCAGACAACATCATCTCCTTCACCACGAAGCGATACTCTCCTCGACCACTCATCATCCAGGGTGCCGGCGCAGGTGCTGATGTGACCGCTATGGGCGTGACCGTGAGTCAAACCATACCCATCTGCTTCGCAATGAGATCCCGTTGTTTCTTTGTTTTGTTTTGTTTTTTTTGGGTTTCCCTTCCCCTTTTTTCTCAGCCTCAACAAGGATGTTATAAATCGTGTCCCACAGAAGGAAAAGTGGAGTGAAGGCTGACAATAGGACATTCAACGATATCGACCGTGGTTGGTATATCTATCTAGTCCGACATGGTCAAGATCCACGAGCGACTCACCACCCGACGGATCTAAAAGTCTGCAGTCAAGTCATTCGGTCGTTTCAAGACGGACACTGTAGTACAACTCAGATCGACTCGTCCAGTCCAAATACGGGCTCAGTGCAGGGTGCAAGGCGCAAATCAGATTGAATGCTAGATGAGTCGAGATGACGTGCAGGTGCAGCTGCAGCTGCAGGTGGCAGTTCGAATCGCTGTGATGTGGAAAGGCAAAGCAAAACAAAGAAAGAAAGAAAGAAAGATATGAAGACGCTACGTCAAGAAGGAAAGATCTGAGCATCGATAGTCTGGGGTGCGTATAGAAAGTATATATCGATCTTAGTGAGCCAATCATTGGAACAAGAAAGAAGGAAATAAAATCGGTACTTGAGACTTAAGAGTGCTAAGATTACCATGCGAGACCATGCATCCTAATACCAAGAATGAGAGGGCGTAAGAAAAGGAAAGACCTCAGAACCACCATTGGAGCGCCTCAGGCTGCTCTATGGATACGCGGGTAGGTCAAGACAATGTCTAAGGTATGGAACGTGGAACGGATGAACAGAGACAGACGAGACGAGAAAGAAGGAAGCCGCCGCCATTGAAGAGTCACATGCAATGCATTGATTTGGTGTGCTGAATAAAATGAATGAATGTAAGTGCGAATGGGATATTATTCTATGACGATAATTTCCATGGGCAAGAAGACGACTATGATTATCTCTCTGATTTTCCTTCATACTTTCTTTTTACCTCCCACAAAGACAAAGAAATGCAAGATCTGTAGAAAATGACCACCCGTTCGCATCCTCCCCCTCATCCTCACTCTCACTCCTTCTCTTACTCTGTTTTCAGACACCAGCTAGGAATTCTCATCGTTGTCGTGCATCGTCCCCTTAGATCACTCGCGGATTGCTCTTCATCACATTTGTCCGGCCATATTGGGATCGTAAGCCGGTAACCCGCCAACAATACCTATTTGGTCCAGTAACAAAGTTATGCAGCATTAACCTAGTCAGCATTCCCAGCCTTTCAATGTCGAGCTAATATCTATTGCTTAGCAGTCACTCACCATCGATCAACGCATTCCAGTACTGCGTGCTATTGCCGCCCACTCCGATTGGACCGGCCATAGGTCCCATCTGCCCTCCGGGTCCCTGCATCATCTCTCCACCTCCTGGGAGCATCTGTGGTGCGCCCACGAGGGAAGGGTCCATCCACCCCATCGCTCCGCCCCCCGGCTGGTTGAAGCCGAACTGGATTTCGTTACCTCCAGACATGGCTGAGGGACCACCTTGAGCGCCGGGGCCTGAGACGGCTTGGCCCATTTGGACCGACTGGGGAACATGCCCGGGCATTCCTGGTATTCCCATCGGGACCTGAGAAGGGTGGTATGGTCCGATGTTGAAGTTCATTGTCGAGTCTGAACCTGGTCCAAACGACGTATTCTGGACAAGCCAATTATCCAGCAGACGTTGGGGATGATCGTCTTCGGGACTCGTGCCCAATCCAGGCGGGGTCGGTCCCATGCTGGGTGCATATGGGCTCGCTCGGACGTAGCTCTGTGGCGAGATAGCGGGTAACGGCACGGACTTGGGTTCACTCGAACCCGGCCTGCTATGATCCCCAGAGAGAGGAGGCGTGGGCACAGGAGGCGCAGGCATGGATTTGGAAGACCGCTCGAAAGAGGTGTTGTCATGCGACAACCTACCCCCAGGGGGAAGCAAGCTGCTGTTTCGCCTCTGATTACGCCGCTCTTCCATCTCCTGAGCTCGTTGATGTAAGGTGTAGATGATGGCTGCTTCCTTCTGCGAAAAGTCGTCGGCTTTCGGATCATGCGGGTGCTGCTCCATGAAAGCCTGGACAATCTGCTTCATGTCTCCAGCGTGCGCCGCTCGGGGATCGATGAGAATGCTGATACCGGCAATCATGGCTGCGTTGAATTCTCGGAACGAGCCGCCAAGCAAGGTCTCGAAGAAGTCTGGGCAGTCGATCTTGAACGCTTGACGGAGCTTGTAGTCCGTAATAGCCGCTTCGAAGCACGCGGCTCGAGAAAGAGCGTGTCGCGAGCTTCGCAGCTTCCGCAAGAGCCAGGGACGCTAAGGCGCGAGAAGGTCGGTCAACGGTTCTTTGAAGCTTTCGCGGGCGAGATCACTCACGTGAAGGATAATAGTGAAATGCAATATCTCGGTCTGAATGTAGTACCGGTGAATTGGCAAAAACCACATTTCTGGGTGTCCTGAGTCAGCAAAAGCCCGTTCCTTCAAACACTGTAAGAAGTTTAGATGGAGCAGAATGACCTACTGCTATCATACGACTTATCCGGGGTGAGCATCTTGAAGGTAGGCGGCAGGTCCTCGACGAATTGCTTGAACTCTGCGTCGAGCGCTTCCACATCACGGTAGGAAGTCTGACCTTGCAGCCGCTGGAAATGCTGAGTGACCTGCAGGGCGAAAAGGATATAAGCCTCATGCCTCGCTGAATGAGCTTATCTTCAGGATCAGATATCGACTCACCTTGGCTACAAGTCGTCCTAGACCGCCTCGCAGGATCAAGTAGGTTGCGAAAGTAGGTTCAGTCATAGGCTTAGCAACCGATGTCTTGTCGTTTTTGAGGTCGTCAAGGTTCAAATTCGAGGGAGGTCTATATGCAGCGACGGTGGAATCAGCTGAGATCAAGATTGCCAATGGAGGCGTCCGTTCAGCCCCATTTTACTTACAAAGTATCAGAACAGCTCTCGTTGATGGACGTAGGTCTCCCCAATAAGCACGAGTATGTCGCATCCGCGTGAACAAGGTATGACCAAAGTCTTCTTCGATATTCGGTGACGTAAGGGTCGAGGCCCAGCTTGGACCCATCCCGATGGAGACCGATCGCTTCGCCAATCGTCAGAGCCGCTCGGAACTCGGCCCATCCCTCTGCTAGTCTTCTTTCGTGCATCAAGACGAGATAAAGTCCGGACTATCAGGTGAAACCCGTTAGCAGGACAAAGGTGCAAGTCACGTTCGTCGCATAACTCACGCAAATCCTCGTCTCGACAAGATGCAGGTTTTCCGCCTTGACAGCCGAAGCAAGCATGATCGCTTGTTTGGCTGTGAGTGAACTTTGATAAGCGTGTGCCCCTCCTGTCAGAGAACAGCGCATCACTCACAGTTCCAGTACATCTTCAAACTCATTGTCCGTTTCTGATCTTCGGGTCCAACATAATCATCGGGAGCGACTCTGATCGACAATGCGAGGACGATGAAGATGAGCGGTAGGGCGAGCACCAAAGATGCGCTTGACGTGCCAGAATAAACCACCTCGAGGGCTAAGCTCGCATGAACGAATCATCGTTAGTTGCGTGCACCGTGGAAAGGTTGCCATTCAGAATGAAAAGCATAGGCGCTCTCACCTGATCGGAAAAGATGCTCATCAATGGGATATCGGACGTAGTTGACCTTGCTGAAGAACCAATCGACAAGGCGGAGCGTCAAATCCCTGGGAGGAAGGTCTTTCAAGAGCTTGGGCACCTAGGACACGGACTTTGAATCAGCCTGTTCCATCATAGGTCGAGTCACTTGTGAATCGACGCACCTTGTGAGGGCTGACTCCACAGTCCTCAAACAGCTTTTGCAGCTGCTCGGCAGGGGTACCATGGTAATCGAGACCGCGAGGAACAGGTCCAGATGAGATAATCATCTGTAGAAGCGGAAGGCTCAGGTCAGTGTCACCTTTTCTTTGCGACTATGATACGATGATACGCACTGATTGCGGTAAGGGGTTTCGGCTGGAAGTATCCCTATCCAAGCCTCCCACAACAGCATCCTCGCTTTCGCCTCCCATCTCCCACTCGACGGACCTATCATCCCGTCTTGAGCGGGTTGAGGCTGTCTCAGGTCGCTCCCCCAGCTTGTCCAAGTTGTCTTCGGAAGGCAATTCGGCGGAAAGAGGAGGTGGGGTCGTAGCCGGCGCATGGTCTGCACAAGAGGGTCACCAGAGTTTAGTAGATGAACGCTATCAAGCATACACGTGAAGGATGAACCGTCACTCACTGATTCTCCAGTCATTAAGCGCTTTCCCTTCAACGCCTTCCACCCTGTTGATCACCGCATTCATCATCGCCTCCAGTCTGGCCACCCTGACGCTTATAGTCGGTAGCATCGATGGCGGCCTGGGGCCCGCCGCAGGCTGCGAGGTGGGCCTTTCCCCTGCGCCTCCCTCTTTCTTATCTTTTGGCGAAGTCCGTAATGATCCCGGGGCTTCGGTCTTTACTTTACCGCCAGGCGGTGTAGCCGGTCGAGAGTATGGTACACAGAGTTCCGGAACCCGTCTGGCCACACAATGCTGACATGGTGTCTCCCTATTACATTTTTGTTTCCTCTTTGCGCATTCCGCACACGATAGTGCTACCCTTCGTTTCTTTTTCTTCTGTTGAGGGGCACCATCCGAGTCCGCCGACGGAGCTGGGTGTTTGCTAGAAGCAGCAGATGGCGAGTCGGCGTGTTCTGGTCCGTCACCTCCTAATCCTAATCCTCCTTGAGAAGCGACACTGCCCCTATGTGTCATGCTCGGTGATGACGGTCTGTCGTCAGGGTGGTAGCCGTGCGGTACTGAGCTTGCAGAAGAGACAGGTGTGATCAGAGGCGGTGGTCTTGATGGCGAGTCCCGATACGAGGAAGGATGATAGTGACCTGGGCCTGTACCTCTGGCGTTGCTCATGGCATATGAACCGGGAGAAGGCGCGTCCCATCCGGACGGGCCACGATACGGTATGTCCACAAGAGAAGGCAACCTATTTCCTGCTCCTCCCGATGGTTCTGAAGATCTGGGCGACGGACCCAGATTCCATGTGGGTTTCCCACGACTGGAAGAAGGTCTGTCCATTCCGTTCCCACTAGCCCAAGTCTGCGGATCCGTGTGACCGCCCGAAGGCGATTGAGCTAGGCCGTCGCGGTAGCTCGGCGAAGCGGGATAATGGCCTAAAGGGGAACCCGCCGAAGGAATGGGCGGCGGTAAGTGATGCAGGGATGGAAAAGTGGATCGCGATGAGCCGTTGGAGTGACTGGGATTCGGCGGGGGCGGTGGGTAGCCTCCTCGGGAATGCGAGTGCGAGTGCGAATGCGAGTGAGAATGAATATCTTCACTGCTGTTATTCCGATTGAGGTGATGCATTGTCGGGTGTACTAGTATCGCGAGTGTTGTTGTCGCGTTTCATCCGACCAAACAAGGGGGGAGGAAAGTCGAGGGGCGTGTTAATCCTAGCAAGTCAAATTTGGAGCTAGACCGACCAGTAGTGGGCTTTTTGGTCGTAGATTGTGTGTGATGGTTCAGTGACGATTGTGCAAGAATCAAAATTCGATACGTCGTTGGAGATGATTCTGGCGCGAAATCGATGACGGGGATATGGGTTCGAGATGTTGTTGGTCGCTAAAGTCGTCAAGAGAACGAGGTGTGTGTGTCTACGAGGGATAGGCGATGTAGCTGTAAGTTATATATAATAAGAGTGGTAAGCTAAAACTGTCTCTTATTCCCGCCTTTTACACCTAGATTCCAACTCTAAACGGCAAGGCACACACGTCCCAGCTTATACGAGTACACGTTCACACAAAGACGGCCCATGCATGGTGATGGATGCATGCATCCTCCTCACGCCCCGAACTGAGCCGAAGATCCAGACGCAAGATGCGGCATTGGCGATCACAGGGAGGAGGGGTCCGGGGCGGGCGGGGCAGCGGCCCTTGCTTATCATTGATGGTCGGGAAGGAGGGACGGACGGGTCTCTCTGATCGCGCGGACACACCATGAGTCACTCTGAGCAACCTACCTTTTGTTTTGATCGACACAGAGCGGTTTGCGGCGTTACGATCTGTCGAAAAGGAAATAATACCTCCGAAGTGGCCGAGGAGGAGAAAAGACAGGGGGAGGTGGGACCTGAATGGCGGAGTGGGGGGACTCGAAAGCTCGGAGCAAGATATCAATCGATCAATCAATCAAAACCGACGCGATGATTTTGGCAGGCCGTTCATTACCAATCCAACACAACAAAGATGAGTTTCAATGATCATGATGGTATGTTGATGTTTATACAGGTTAGCAGGCGAACAGCTGGCGGGAACGGACTAACGGACTATTTCGCACGGGTTGAGGGTTCGAGGGGCATAGGATATGATTGCGTGTTTTTCTTTTCTTTTCTTTTCGCTCCTCCGCTCTATGTTGCGTTTGCGCCGGTGAATTGAAAAGGTTCCTTTATCCATTACGTGTCCAGCCAGGCTTCCGGTTGTAGACAGCAACACTACTGGAATTGGATAGAATGCATGAATGCATACACCGCTGCAGCATCTTTTGTCATTGTCATAGGCTTAGGTCCTTCCAAGGATCATGGGATTCAGGCACACTGTTTTGAGGAATGCTCATGCCGCCTCATTTTCCTTCCATCTGGATCTTTTCTTTCATTTGTACTACACTAAGAGGTCATCTTCATGCTTCCTTGCGCCAACGATCGCGATCGTAAGGGGGTTAAGACTCGTTAATGCTTATCAGGGATACCTGCAGCATGTACAGTGCAAAGCAATAAATATATGCGTCTGGAACTGCCGTTCTTGTTCGGTCACATGGGCCGACGGGTGAACAGCTAATGAATTGCGACTTTGCTGTTGAACATGTATCACGAATTGCTCGACCTTGGAAAAGAGGAAATAAAAGATCAAATGTACTGTAAAGCACGATACGACAAGTACTATCAATTTGGTGCCTCAATCTCTTAACCGAGGTCTATCGAGAACCTGACCTAACCATCTAACGAGAAACCGGCGTGAAGCCGACTCTCCCGGTCTCGCGTATGCCGCAAAGCTGGCGCAAGCTGACTGACTGACTGACTTCCTCCGTCGGAATCAGGCTTTGGGACTGTAAGGTATCTTCGTTAATTCTCACGAGAACCCCACCCGGAAGCTGCAGCGGCAGTGTAACGGTACCTGAAGTCGGCGAAAAACAGGCTGGCAAAAGAATGAATGAATCAATGAGGGGACGACGCCGCATGTTGCGACGGTCCAAAACAGCCCGACTTTTACGTATATGTAGCCAAAAGCCACGACACGTCTAGCCAAGCTCTTGCGCTCTGATCCCAGATCGCGGGGAGGGTATCGGCGCTTTTCGTCTTGCAGCTGAGCTTGATAAGATTCGTAGAGACCCTGAGGCTGAGGCTGAGCGGCGGGCCCGCTGGGGCGTGGCCCGGTGTTCGCCCTTCTGTGCCTTTGCGGCTCTCTTTGCAGCAGCCTTACACACTTACACACCGTAGCATACACTCTGATCTGATCTCGCTGTGATAGCATTAAAATGTTGTAATTGTGAGGCCCTGTGATTACTTCTCGACGGACGTTCGCGCTCGGAGCCTCGGAGCCTCGGCGGAAGAAGGATCGATGTTCGCTGCCCTCCGTCTTCGTTGCAGCAAGAAGTCAAGAGACATTGATTAATTTTGAATTTTTAGTCTGGACCACCGAGACGCCGCGCGGAACGGTCTATTAAGAGAAAAGGTAAGCTTATTCGTTTTTCTATGCAGGGCGGGAGTCGGAGCATTCGGAGGATTTCATGGGGACGCATCGAATGACTGGAATCACTCACTGTTCCTATGTACTGTATCCTGGCTTATGCTCATGCTCATGGGATCGGGGGGCGGACATAGCGAACGATCTGCTATGTCTCCTCGTGCAAGATGAAGGACCGGCCGGCGGATAAGTTTGCCTTACTGCAGTACCTGCACCTTGATATTTTATATGGTACTGCACATCCAATCGGCGTACATCGGCGTACTAAACATACAAGCTACAGACACAAGGAAACCGAGATCTGCTAAATATTACATTGTTCTTCGACGCAGATCGTATCGACACGTGTTGCTTACCACAGCTAGAGCAAGACCAAGACCACATGATTACACATACAAATCTAGATATATCCCTTCCTCGACTTCCCTTTTTCGTCCCCCAAAGGAGGAACAGGCATCGGCCATCCACTATGATCCAGCGTGATGACGCGACCCGATTTCCTCGATCGTTCCGATTTGGTACGCACGAGCGTCTTCCCGCTCGGCACGGCAGACTTGAACGATGGCGCGATGGTCGTTCGGACGCTGTCGCCATCGCGGTCGGCGTCCCAGTAGTTCGGGTCGTATTCCCAATCTGTGAATGGCTGCGAAGGTCCAAAAATCCAGTCAGGGACAACTCACTCCAGGTCATCGAGATGCACACAGCACACTCACAGCCATCACGGAGAGCGGCACGTCGGGATATTCTGCTTGGAAGCCTGGTGTGGGTATGGGCGACGAAGCTTGCGAAGGCGTGTATCTCGATCTGTTGAACGTCCAAGCTGAAGGCGGTGGGCTGATTGAGTGAGAAAACGAAGGGGACTGATGGACAGTAAAGTCGTGCACGACGAAGCGAATGAGATATCAGCGGGGTGTCTCCGCTGCGTAGGCCCGCAAGTTTCACCTGACGCTCGCGGAGCATGAAGTCCTACAGCAGGTATCGAGGTATGCCGGGTGTCACGATCAAGAAAGCGCTAGAAATTCACCTTGTGAATCACTTGATCAACAGTGACCTTGACACTACTACCCCCATCGTCCGACGCTCCGCTCCTACTTGCTGCACAACTCCTTCCCGTGTATCGACTCTGGGACCGAGCCTGAGCCTGAACCTGAGTCTGAGCTTGCGCCTGAATGTGATTGAGGTTGTGGTCCCCCAGATTCTGTGTCAGTCTCTGATGCAGAGATGATCCGGCTCGGGAGTACGAATACGCGCTCGCTGGCGGAGGGGAGGTGTAACTGTACACCGGATATGGGGAATCCGAAAGCTTGATTCCTCCTTCTTCTATAAGCGCGGCGGTCCCGAGGATAAGGTGGATGATGGCGAGGTAGAATGTCGCAGGGAGGGTTTGGAGGGTCGCTCGAGAGGCGTTATCTGTCCGATATGATATGATCCAAGGTATGATCGAATTGGTATAAGCTAAGCCCTCTTGTATTGCCTGTCGATGACTTGAGAACTCACCGAAGGTACCGCCCGTTACGCAGGAATAGACCAGCATGATGAGCACGACTGTTGTTGGAAGAGCCCTACAAGTTCAACAAAGACCGCGATCAACGATCAGCGAGACGACATGACACCTGTCATTCAGATCGATTGGGTATCTTACATTGTCTCACAAACGAATCTGACCTCCTTCCCTCGCCCTTCTCGCCGCTCCATGGCGATACATACGACCCCTGAGTCAAATGATCCACATCGCATGTCAGTCAAACGCATTTATTCGAGCAGTGCTTGACACACCCGTGAGTGACTTACAGCTCGACCAGACAACTATCAAACCAGCCAACATCGCCCCCGTCCATAACCTCAACATCAACCCTTGCATATCCACCCATGCTTCGAAAACCCTAAACTTCGACACGCTGGGTACAGGTATTGTCGGGCCGTGAACGAGGATACTGATGCACAGGCCTAGGGCCGCGAGAGGGAACAGCAATAAGATGGGGATCAAGAAGATCTTCCGGCTTGACTGTGGGGTAACAGTGTCATTGACAGCCCGAATGAGCGAGTCAATCCTGGCAAAGACTTGTTGAAAGACAGGAGCTCGGTAGCGAGGCGACTTACCAGCCATACCCGCCAGATCACGGACAACATCAACGATACGCTCAGTAGTCCTGCCAAGGCCACTATTACCACGTTCTCAAGCTGATCGGCCCGCAGGATGGGTAGGTAGTCTGACAGCGAGCCGATCAGGCGATGGGTCTGGTCGAGGGACAGGCCCAACGATGCTCTGAATGGCGATCACGACAGTCGGGAGATCAGCAGTGTCGAACATCCTTCGTCCTACCGGCTTAAGTTACAGACAGGCGGCTCACGTTACTATTCCTGCTCCCAGCGCGATCCCAGATAACTCCAGCTTTGACACCACTACTTTCCCTCTCACCAGCGGTACCAGTCGTATTCCGATCACTCCGACCAAGAAACACTGAGCAGCGATGCCCCATACCGCTGACCACTAGGTTACGGGATCGGAAACCTGTCAGCGTGGTCTATCAGGCAGCAAAACACTGCAGAAGAGAGACAAGAGAGATGGCGGACCTACCAGACAACCAGTCGCACTCGAACGCAGTGTCTGCCATATCAACAAATTAAGATACGCCTTGTCCCCAGCGGCAGCACTTTCCGGTGTCAATTCCATACCAGATCCTCGCGTGCGGCAGATCCTAGCAGTATTCGTTTTGAGAGGTCGGTACAGCACACTAAGATTGACTTGCAGTACTGTTCGGTCGATACGAAGAAACAGCAAATATCAGTTCGTTTCAAGTCCGATGAATCAAAGTCAGTAAAGGCAAAAGGTCAAAGTTCAAAGTCCGTTCATCAGTCAATCAGTCAACATCAACTTTACATTCATAGGCTCGTCCCCAATGCCGGTGCGAACTGAACATCGAAAACGCTCGGACTGTGCTCGTACAGTAGGAGTGAGTCAGTTGTGAGTGACCTAGGGGCTGGAAGAAAACGAAAGCGAGGCGTTTGTTTGGCGCAAGACAAGCCAGCCAGAACAGGGTAAGAAAGCCTTTAGCTGTAGTGTTGGTGTATGGCATGTATTCCTTTGTGGTCTACTGGCAGTGGTTCCTGGAATATGGTGGGGAGAAGGTTGGTGTAAACGGATGTCCGTCGACGGATGTGGTCGGGACAGAGATGTTAGGATGAATGCGATTCCTTTGTTTGTCCGTGTGCAATGTGGTGAGCGGTAGATCGACAAACACTCGACGAGCTTCGGTGCAAGACAGTCATTCAGCGTGAAGGAAGATACACACAAAGACACACACAGACAGTGTGTGCAAGTGTAAAAGCGAGCAAAAGGTACTTGCGGAGGCCGAAAGGCTGTTGATGTAAGGACGCATGTGGAGCGGCGTAAAGCCGTAGAATTTCGGCAACGATCAACAAGCTTTTCGGGGCTGTGCGCAACCGAATAATCTAAACCAATCAACATTGACAATCTCCAAAGCGTCCCGTTGACCTCGCCTCGTTAAGTGCCCGTCCAAAGTAGGGGATCGACCCTACTGTAGCGTCTGTGCGAAACGTGTGTGGGTGGACACAACGGTGTGTGGTGCTGCATGTGTATGTGTTTGTGTGAGACTGCATACTGGATCCTCCAAGAAAAACCTCCGTGGAAGGTGTCTGCACGATCTACTACTAAGGAGAGGCACTTCAGCTTTCTGTCACATTGTCAAAGGCCATCCCAGTGGACTCACATATATACATGAGAGATCGATTGGACTGTGTGCATACCAGTCATGCCGGCTTCTTGACATTCTTTCCAACAATTGGTTCCTCATCCAATTGTAGCTCCCTGCGCAAATTTGATGCACATCATATACCCAGCCCGCTCAGCCTTCCGATACTGCCGGCGACTCCACCCAACGCGCTCTACAGCCCCTTGTTGAAGTACAAGGGCCCCTCGTGCTCCTTGAACCGATTCTCAAGCTTGACAGGACTCGTGGTAGCCCGTTGGGGGAAGTATGCGATGGCGGGCGGGAGGAAGAGGCCGAGCGACAGGCCGATGAGAGTGAGTTGTGTGATACTTGAGGCGACTTTTCCACGGGGTCCAGTGAATACGCCACGTTTCGTGAGAAGGGTCATGATCATCGGAGGAAGGATGAGAGTGGGTCTGAAGGAAACATCATTAGCACGAGAGCACAGAAGAATAAAAGGGGAATCCCGGCCCACTTACACGTTGGTGAATACTCGACTGGCAGCACTCTGCATGACAGCCATCTGACCGGCTTTGGGGCTCTTTCCGAGGATCTCCTTCTCCTCATGCCCATCAACGGGGTCGTGCGTGAGCTTGTACACCTCGACGCCATCTCGCATCTCCTTCCACCGGATACATGAGATACTGTACATATCCATCGATCATCAGCGAGACTCCGGGAGGAGCAGGGTGTGGTAACTGGGTATGGAGACTCACTTGACCACTCCCGCACTTGCGACACTGGCGAAGGGTACAAGCTTGCCCAGGATCTCTTTGGCGGCAGGCGACACCCTCAGACGGGGCACTAATCTGCTCAATGAGACAGCAAGGAACACCGATGTGAAAGTCGCAGCGACATACGCTATTGAAACATGCAGTAAGCTCATGGAGCATTCATTGAGTGGTGCCATCTCCGCATAGCTTACCTGTGCCGATCTCCTGGGGAGTCATCTCGATAGACTTGTTCGCGTTACTGAAGTTTACCTATACGAATTGATGAGCTGTGGCTCTCGCGTTGATTTTGCGCAGCATTGTCAGCTCACAGCAACGTTGAGAGTCTGGTTCGCCCATTGCCAGAAGATGACGCTCTTCAGACTCGGGTTGGGCATGAGCATACCGGCCTGTGAGTGAGGTTAATCAGCTTGTCCATGATCCTGAGCAATTGGATGGCTTACGCAAATGCTAGATACGCTACAGCGTCAGCTAAACTCTTTCCTCGATGGGAAGCAGACGCAGTGAGTAGCTCACATCAAGTTGGTCGGCACGAAAGCTGACATCCGGAAGGGCAGCGGTACGGGCTTTCCAGTATCAGGGTGGATGGACGAGTTGACCACTACACAACGGACCATCATCAGTTCAGCTTGATTACCGAGCTTCATGTGGTGATGACGGTCATTTGGGCATTCTGTGACTTACACTGCTTGGCATGGTCGTACGCAGCCTTCTGTTCAGAGTTGACCCAGAATCCATTCCTGCCTCCCTCCTTGATCTGGCTCTCAAAGTGCGTCACATCCTTTTGGGCCTTCTCGAGCTCCGAGGATGACGCGAGAAGGGTCAGAGGGGAAGTCGTAGAGTAGAAGTACGCGAGTCGGCCGCCTGAAGCAATTTGTCACGCTCAGTCAGCTCCGCTTGGATACATCGGTTATATGAGAGAAGTGAAGTGTCGTTCTCACCGTACGACGAGAGGTCGAAGCGGGGTTTCGCTATGTAGTCCGCAGAGAATCAGTACCTGCACTGTTCTGTGGATGACAAGTGTAAGCCCGAAGCGCACTCACAGAGGTCGTACAGGCCGGCCTTGTCGCTCATTCTTGATGGGAGAGGAAGGGAGGGAAACAAAGGTGAGAGCGAGATTGATTTTGAGAAGTAGATCCAACCCAAATTACTGATCACAGTCTGATCAGCTTTCAACTTCGTCTCTGATCGAGTCTTGAGTCTAACTTTAGTGCATCGGGGCGGGACCTGATCCCTAGCTTAATGCTTATCTAGCGCTGGTCGGTCTATTTACGTAACGTTCGAGAGCCACTACAAGCTGGGACGAGATCTCGATAGATGGATGCATGCGAATGAAATTGGACGCTTTACAAAGACACACGGATTCATTCTTGATCGTTTACAGCATTGGCACCTCTACATCTCCTCAAGTCCAGCCAGAGCACATTGCATACTTCATTCCCGAAATCTTATACCGATGAATCGCGGTCGCACCCTTACGACACTCGGCAAAAGAGCTCAAGCGTCGCTCTGTCTCTCCATCTCTGGCTCTACCTCTACATCTACAGCACTTCGGATTAAATCATCTCGATTAACAGCTAGATCGAAGAACGTGCGACTTTCTACTTTTACTTTGAACACAATACGAGCAATGGCATCTTTTGCTGGCGAAGGTAGTGGCAGTGGCAGCGGCGCCGGTCGAGCGGCCACTCGGATCCCTGGGCCTGTGGAGACGGCTATTCAGCAAAAGGTGAGCCGAGCTGAGCTGTCAATGTGACCTGGTGTGAACGATTATTCCCCTTGCGTCAGGAGACTGGGTAAGAAGGGATGTTCCTCGAAGCGAAGCGTGATACAAGCGGCCGATCTGGATACTGGATGCCTCCCCGTCGTCTGTTGTATGCTGAGCTTCAGCTGACACTGACACAACCGCAATCGTGCTCCCGTGTTCTTTTCGCCCTTCCCCTCCACTGACGGCATCGGTATGGGTGTTGGTATCGGTATCGGTCTAGCTCATCGAGGCGTTCGAACCCGTCTTGCTGAGAGTGTACAACGACTCAAGTAAGCATGCGCACCATTCTGCTATGAGGGCACAGGGAGGTGGCAATGGCGAGACTCGTGAGTCGGCCTGATCTCTCTTCTCTTTGCGGTTTATGACGATTACGATGTTATATCCCTTGTGATGGTGGCCGAACCATATCAGCCTCAAGCACAAGCGTGACGCTGACATTAACACCTGCAAATATTCCCTCTCTGATCACTTTGATCTAACAAACCACCCAAATTCTGCTCTGTGCGAATCGATACGCCACCCATACCTTGCCTCGGGCTTGTGTTTGGACGCCGTCCCCTCACTCGCTCATCCTACTACCACCTCGCTCTACATCACCGTCACAGACTTCGCGATCCACCTCGTCTCGCCCACTTTCAAAGGAAAAACAGTTATCGCCAGACATCGACTCGTCAATGCCCTGTTGGCCGAGGAGTTCAACGAAAAGGGCCTTCACGCGCTTAGTTTGAGGTTGAAAACGCCCGAAGAGTGGGAGAAGGAAGGGGGTGGCGAGATGAGATGATTTTTTCCATAGTCTGGTTGATTTCGCATATCTAGCTTGACATGCGCGATTGGGTCTGAAGCTTCCGGGTCGTGCGAGGGCGCAAAGGTCGCACCGCAGTCTGTATTTTGCACTTCAGTACGACCAGATGACCGTAACAATCACCACCATCAGGACATCAGGATTGGTTCGCGTGAATTCATTGCATTTAGTGTGTACAAGGGATATGCAGAAGGGAATTAACAGATGTTGTACTATACTACCGATGTATCGCGCGAAGACGGACCACCTGCTGGAACGTGAATTGAAGAAAGGCGTACACCAACTATGGGGCGTTGATTCTTGAAAAATTGAAGCTACACATACGGAGGCAATGTACATACAACGTGGGAAAAAAGCGTGTCTTGCGAATCGCAAAGATGATAATGGAACGATCGAGTGTATAGTATGAGAAAGAAGGGTTCGCGATCGTGTTTGAAAGAGATATATGACAATCGGTCCGTGGTGAAGCAGGGAAATCTGACAGATGATAGGTAAAAAGGAACCGTCTAGTTTACAAAGTCCCGAAAAGCAAAAGACCAGAACCCCGTCCGACATAGCGAAACAGAGCGACCAAGGGAACGGGACAAGTCAGGACCGAAGTGCATGATACGCATCGATGAGCGTTCGAAGACGACCCTTAGGTCTGGTCTCCAGAGTGAGAAGCGGAATGCGACGTTGCGTTCTTTTACATGATGATGCACTTGCAGCCGCCGGTATCGTCCGTATCGTTTCGATGTGATCGATGAGATGCCGTTCGACCTAAGATACCGGGCTTCTTCGGGTCCGCTGTGGATCGGACAATACAATGCAATCAACATTGATCCCATGAATCGATAAGAATTGAGAGCACAGGGCGCTTAGAACGATGTTGAGGATATATGCGCGTTGTCGAGTGGATAGAGGCATGTTCCGCGTTAGATCAAGCATTGGTGAGACTCACCATCTTCGCCTCTGATGGAGAATGATCGGACTGAGATATGTACGACGGTAGGTGCGTTGGGCGTATCTGACACAGGGAGATTATTTGCTACCGAATTTGATGAGTTAAAAAAAAAAAACAGGCAACGCGGTCAGCCGTGGTTGAGTCATTCGAGCACAACAGACCCAGACGGGTGGTAGACGTCGGCCAGATCTTGGCGAACAGAGCAAGGACAACATTTGATGGGATCTGTCGGTGACTCACAGGACAGAGTAGAATCATCCTGTAGTATCCTGCCGGCATGTAATATTCTCAAGTAGCTCGGCGAAGGTGGTTGAGCGGGATCGGTCCAGTCTATGTGGTGGGATTGAATGGACGTATCAGATTTATCAGCATCCAGGCCTTGCTTGAACGATTCCGCTCCAACGCTTTGAGTTGCACCACCGAGGCTCCCGGCAGGCATGTATTCGTTCCCATCCATCAAGACGTGGAAACACGTTGCATTTGAGCAGATCGACATTGGTTTGAAGAAGTTGACATGGCTGACTCACCCGAAGGCCAAGAGTTCCAGATAAGCTCCTTCATCCTTCCTACTGTCAACTCGGGCTCAAACGACAGTGCTCTGCTTTGTCCTGAAATGATGAGCGCTTTGATGTGCACCTAGAGTGTAGGTAGGGATCAGCATCATTGCAAAAGATCGATCCGATAGTCGACTACGATACGCCACAGTACTCCGCTTTGAACGGCTTTTTGCCGATACTCACTTTCGGTACAGGAGGGGCATTCACTTTCGGGCTCTCTTCTACGTTATTAGTTGCCTCTAGCGGATGGGACTGAGACGGCGCTTCGGAACTTGATGCGGCATTGTTTCCGATAGGTTCGGCAAGCGCAGGGGCGAGGTTGTGAGTGGGGGGTGGGGGTGATACGCTCGCCATCGTGTAACGTGTGGGTCCGATTAAACCCTATCTGGTCGGGCGTAGAGGGAGATGAAGCGATGAGAATGCTTTCCAATGTCGTTCACTACCGAGAAAATAGTACATGAGAGTGTGCTCGTCAGTGGAACTGTCCAAGGCAGTGGGATAAAGACAACAGGAGGGCACAAGCAGAATTTACATACGAATGTGGTAAATCAATTGGGTTGCACTTGCACTCTCGACGGATCAGACACTTCAGCTCAATGGACAGATCGGTGTAGTATGTGAGGACTGAAGAATGGCTGGGTGTATGTGCTGAAATCGCGTATCGTTTATCGTCGTCGCTGCTGATGTTGTTGAGATGACGCTTGTCTTCAATGATGAATGATCAATCAAGCGATGTGAATGGCGTAATGTGAAGATGAGCGGAAGCGGCGTGGTCTTTTCTCTGGTTGAGTGTCGGTGGTGATGATGATTGTATGTATTCTTAGCTCGTTTTAATTTGATCTATCTATTGCCGAATCTGCGCTAAATATCGATTCGGAATGGACCAAGATGCGCTAGGTGGGTACTTTGCTCGTACTGTGCGTGCGTCGGTATGAACGGTCGAGCGGGATGAGATGGGATGTATGGGATTCCTTTCTTCTTGACTTTATGTCGTCGACGGTAGATGCGATATGTATATATCGAGTATCGATGACTTCAGATGAATCCGCTCGGTTGAAATAGCGTTTGCGGTATGCACAGCTATAGCTTTATGTATATGTATATCGGTGTCCCGTGGGTGAATGACCGGTTAACTAAAACTAGAATGATGATTGGTGACTGGTGATCGCGAAGATCGGATGGATGTCTCAGAACCGGTGAACCCAGTAGTGTGTAGCGGGGAGGGAACCGACCAGTGGTAATAAGTGAGTACGGGAGATTGTTTAGGGAGAAGCAAGCGGGTACGAGGGCGAGTTCGAGATGTGAAACAATTGACTTTTGACGAGAGAGAAGGCCAAATGCAATATAATAATATATATATGGTACGAGTGGTCCAAGTCAAGGAAGGGGATGACGACGATGTTTGACCGTTGAAGGCGCGCAAAGAGTATTAGCGGCAGAGGAGAGGAGGGGAGAGGAGAGGAGAGGAGGGAGCCGATTGTCGGCGCGGGTGAATGATTGATTGAGTATCCGTAAGAGTTACGTTGGCTCTGGCATTGGCTCTCTGCCTCGGCCTCTGGCTATGAGTAGAATTATGACTTAACTCTGATTGCTCAGACACTTTGTATGTATGTTCTATGATCTCCAGGTAGTTGAATCGGAGTTGTCTTGTTCAAAGCCTAAGATGTGAGGAAGCGATAAGATACTCATCACATCCGAACGAAGAGTTGCAACGATGGGCCAAGTAGTGAGAAAAAGGCGGACTTGTCACTTCGACCAACCGACTCAGTCAAAGTCGGTCCGTTCCGGTGGCCGCGGCGCGGCGGAAGTGAGAAGCAAGAGTCAGTCAGTGTAAGCGGGGCCAGTGGGCCAGTGTTTGTCCCCTTAGGAAAATAGGGCTATCAACGCCTGGGGCCTCGGTTTTCTTTGCTTCACCCATGCCATGTCTCTCTGACCATGTATGTATACGCATATCTTCCACTCGTCACTCGTGATTATTGTTCCGGCGTGTAGCAGCCAGCGATCAGACGATCTTTGACATATGAGCATGGCGCGGCGCTGATGGGTCGCCGACGGAAGATATGGAAAGCATATACAGTAGTTAGATGGGTTGCCAAGCCTCGCTAGGCTTTGTGCCAAGATCAGTCGGAAAGTCACCGGATATTCATTAGCATTTCGGGGATTCTGCCAATTACAAGGTAAGGCATTCGTCCACGGCGAGACACGGTAAACGGCGTATGACTACATATAAGCTGTATGTCTCGTCCATGTCCATGATTGCGGAGTCGGAGGACGAGATAGAGATACTTGGCATCGTCTTTGCACTCGGCGCGCAGTCGTGCCGATGCTCGGCGTACTGCAATCCGTGTTACGGTGTTACGGTGTCACGGTGCCATTGGGCCGCGGATGCACGTCACACAGCCGGAGTGGGCCATGAGGGGGTCATGCCCTCGTGTTTGGTCTGTCAAGGGGGTTGGTCACCGTTGGCTCTTCGCGTCTTCGCATGAACACGGCCGGCACCGAGTGCTTCGCATGTGGTATCTGCTGTGGTCGGTCATGTTGGCTGCATGTGTTCACATAACACGCTACGCATAGCTCTTCTGCGAGCGAGCAAGCATTTTGGGGGAAGCACACTCATGTGGATCCGCGTGACCCCGTGTCACCTGAGATCTGCTTACAGGTTGACTCCTCGAAGCTGGCCAGAGGACTGCCTACTGTCGCGTGGCAACTACTCAATACTAGTTCAAAGACCCAAAAGACAAGCTCGATTGCACGAGACACCGATGTGGACGGATGCATTTCACCGTTCTATGGCTGTAAGATGCATGCAATGCTATGGATTCACTTGTAAAACGCACATCAGATGTGTTGCCCCGCTATCATGGCCCATGCTCTACCGATCCGCCGCTCATCCCTCCCCTCGCTTGTCATTAGGCTTACGCCCTCGCCTCTACCTGCTTGACAGCGTCAGCCCATACTCCGCCAGCGGCCGCAAGTCCTTTCTTAGCTTCTTCGGCCCACTCGTGAACCTTCTTGCTCTCCTTCCACGATCGTACTTTGGGCGAGTACTTTGTCTTCTTCAACTCTGACTCTGCCGTCGTTTCTGGCGCGGAGTTTTGTTGTTGTTGCTGCTGGAGGAGCTGTAATCGGACGAGAGAGAGGGTCGGCGAGATGGGTTGAGTGGACGGTAATTTGGGTGAAGATACGGGTGAAGAGGCAGAGGAAGAAGACGAGAGCGCGTGATGCAGCTTGATGAGAGTCGGTTGATCAATAGCGGGCAATCCGTCTGATTGAAGTACGTGAGAAAGAAACACGGGTAAGCTATTAATACACGCAGATCGATTGATCGATGTAATTGGAGGGAGACGATCGACCACGGAATTGATAAGGTGCGGAGAAGGAAATTAACTCACATTGACTGTGGTTGGAGATGAGCTCTGAAGCCAGCTCAGGCTTGCCGAGGTTGATGCATCGGCCTAAAAGCTTGGTCAGCGTATTGATCTCACCATTGTAGGTATCGCCCCTCGAATGCCTATCCCATTCCCTCGCGCCCCACTCCTGCGGCTTCCCGTTCAAGACCGTCCAGCCAGCTTTCCTGTGAGTGCTCCGCTCCCGTAGCGATTTCCCAAGATCTGTTGGCAAATAAACGAAGGATGGCTCGACTCACCAACGATCTCCGAAGCAGTCCTCTTGGTGATTTGCAGCCGCCCGACTCTACACGCCCTGACAATGCTCTTGAGCTCGTCGAGCTGTTCCGCCTCTGTGCACGCTACGACCTGCCTGAGCGCCTGCACCGAGATCCTATTCTTTGGCTTGTACTGCGCCTTCTTTCCATCGTCATTCACGGCCTGCGATTGCGTCTGCGTCTCCGACTGTCTTCGCCATTGCTCGTAGGCTTTGACGTTGGCTTTTGATTGGTTCAAGATGGCAGATACATTGTTTGCTCGGATGGCGGCTTTGTCGAGCTTGGTGGTAGCGGTGGACGAGCCTGACGAAGCTTGCGAAGACGAGGGGGACTCGGCAAAGAGATCTTCTTCTTCGGCTTCTTCGGATTCCTCGGCTGCAAAGGCGTCTTCTCCCGCTGCAGACCTGGACGAGCCTTTTCGCAGGGCTACACAGATACGGTTGTTGTTGAATTGATCGGGAACGTCAATCAGTTTTTGGCTTTGCTCCTTCCTGCCTTGGAATGAGGCCCAGTTGTAGGATCTAGGTGACAGAAGATACATACCTGGAGTGGAAGCGTGCAGTCCTCTGGCCAATACGGAATGACCTCGTTGAGCTCGGACCACAGTCCGAAGTGGAGCAAGCAAGTTTAACATGATCTGTTCTATATTTTGAGCGTGCAATTAACTTGTCGACAATAGAATATGTCGCACGGATTGACCCAGGTGTCAATTCTTGTCTTGTTCCCAAGTGATCGAATTGAATAGTGAACTATGCGGGATGCGATAAAGATGAGATTCCTGCTGGATGTAGAGGGTGGAGTGTTAAGTGAGTGAGGAAGGCTAATATATGGTCCGGAAAATGTCTTAAGATGCTCTCCATTCTCGCGAGATGGATGACCTTTGACAGCGAACTGAACTGGAAATTCGGGCGAGGTGAGGTGTCTACGAACTTCTTGGGCGGAATCAAATCCTGACTACTTCTTTGAATTGATCCCGTCCGTCCTGCGTTGTGTGACAAGCGTGGCGGCGGGTGAGGGGATTCTACCTGTATACATACGAATTGAACTTACCGTCTGTAACACATGTGCCGCGCTATCATGCGTAGCAGAGCGATGAATTGTTAACAAGCCATGACCTGCGTGTAGAGTCCTGTCTAATACTGTGCAGCTGTGTGGACCTGATGAGAGCTGGAGGAGCCTTCCGAGTGTTCAAGGGGCTGAATTGAATCGTGCGTGGCATTCGCGTGAAACTGTAATTCGATCTTTGCAAAAGCAAGCAAACAAGCAACGACGAGTTTCATGTCGATTGTCCCGAGTGAAGCATAACTGAAGGAAAGCCGAATGTTCATTCGTACAGCAGTACAGTATGCACGCATAATGATGATACCGTTTTTGTCTTTCGGGACAGATACATTATCATTGCTCGTGATCACTGCTTTCTCGGACATACCACTTTCTCGGACAGCCTCTCGTGTGTTGCCTGGCACGTTTACAGGGTCCAACAGCACGTGGCCGTGAGAGCAGAGGCTGTCCGAGATTGTGGTGTGTCCGAGAATCCCGTGAGTACTGGTGTAGAGTACCAAGGTGATTTCAGCGTACGGTGATCATGGTGGCTCAGGCACCACTCCTGTACTGTACATGATCTTTTGAACAAAACGTTTAACCTCTCGGAACAGCACGTTGGGAGCGTCCGAGTCAGACCCAAAGGTTTCCTTAGCAAATCAATCTACTGTGGATTACCGGTTCAATTCACTTAAACGGTCTACTGTTTGAGTCGGATGAGGAGGCGCTCGAACCCGACTATCCACGCGTAGCAATATGAGTTTCTATTCAATTCAATTTCTATACAGTCGTGCGAGAATAGTAGATCCCCGACCGATCGACCGACCAACCGACCGGCCGATGGCGTACGGTACGTGTTGTACTATAGGCCTGACTAGTGTGGTCTGTTGATGACAGTAGGCTGTGCTGCTGGGCTGGCTGTCTTATCATTTCATCGAAGTACGAGCATGATTTCCAGCTCCGCCTGGCCGGTGGGTAGCCTAGTCATAACACCGTGTCAAGGTGCGAGTACAGGCGAAGGATACCGCACTCGCGATGGAATGAATCTGTTTCGAGTGGCCTAGTGGATGGGACTATGACTCGGAATCGCTCTTCACACATTGTGTCATATGTTGTATTCGCGTGTCGGTGTATGTACATCCCACAAGCCAAGTTCAGTACGACTACACTGAGTACTCGATTAACATCAGAAAGGTGCTACAACTCATGTGCGAGGAGGCTGTTAGAAGCGGGAACGTCAGTGTTCCCATTCATCATGAGCGTTCCGCGCTGATAGGAAGCTCGAGAAGAGGCGAGCGTCAAGCCCTCCTGACTCGCTTTTGGACCACCTCGTCACTCCCATTCATAAAGTTACGACCTGCTCTGCCATCTCGCCACATCCTCCTCATTTCTCCTTCCTCATTCGATTGTATCGTGCTTGAGTGTGGTTATCTATCCGCTATTCAACAGAACATCCACAGATCGCAAGACGACGCGAGGTGACCCTTCCAAGTCCTTTTCGACTTTCCTTCTTTCTTTCCTCCGACTTGACGATACATTTGACGACCTCGACGACCTCGACGATCACTACAACGGACACAAAAGGGGTACACGCACTCATTCAGCTCGACGACTTCACTGAAACCTCTACATACACGCCCTGTCAGCATCTACCAGCTTTCTCATCAGCATTATTCCTCTGCAACCTCAATTGACGACTTGGCGACTTGCTAGTCTTCTTCCAATCATCATGTCCCTCACCTGGTCGCATCTCACCTCTCCTCCCCATCCACCATTCCCGGTCCCGGTATCAGACAACGTCTTCCTCCCTGTCCCTTGGGCTTTCCCGACTTCTCCGCTGCGTATTTCCAGCTCTGAACCTGCACTCAACTTCGTGCTGAAAGGTTTGGGGGTGCTTAATAGTGATGAGAAGGATAAGGAGGTCAAGATTTCCGAAGTCAAGACGTAAGTCACCCCGTATGTATGAACGTTTTCCTAGCACTTGATAGCTAGCGGGTCGATGCCTGCTCCGAAAATATAGCTCCCCAATCATGCTGAGATCAAACACTTGCTTGCTACCTTTAACAGGCGCCGAAGAAATACTTTGCTCGTCACGCCGGGCGAGGTGATCAAAGTGCGATCTCTCACCTTCATCCAAACGACTCGGCCAATCCTTACCCTAACCGGTCTTACTCAGACTCAGCCCATGTCGTTAGCAGCTAGCACTGCCAAACCTATGCTTCCCCGCACTCCTCAGCCGCAATTTCGAGTCCATACGCAACCCCACGCTCACGAGCACGGGCACGAGCAAGGCCATGTCCATGTCCATGCTCGACAAGTATCTGAATCCTCAACACCTTCGACGACGAGCTCGGCCCCAATCGACGATAGGTCCGAGTACGATTCATGCACGGACCAATCGGCATTCTCTACCCCGACGTCAGAGTACACTTCAGCTAAGGAGGCCTCTTCTCCCTGTCCTATTCCTTCGCCTAGACAGCTCGACGCACCATTCGCATCGCCTTTCTCCTTCTCTGTGTCCCTTGGCGGAACAACCAAGCGGTCGAACCGGCGAGACGATCATTGCCGCACCGGATTGAGGTCCAGCATGACCAAGAGAATAGGCGAGAACAAGTTCAAGTTTTGGAGATCACCACCGCCGCAGCCACCGCACATTCACAGTTCCCCTTTCGAGGCAGACCAAGCTCACGGTAAGGCCAAGAGGCGAAAAGTCAGTCCTGTGGCATGGGAAGGCTTCCCTGTACCCGAGGAGATGGTATCGCCCAAGTCCGTTATGCGGGTCAACGAGTTAGGGACGGGCTTGATGTGGACTAGCCTAGCGTGATACATAAAGCAGGACTCGGCATTGACCTGATCCGGACGCACTGGCCGAATGCTGTTTGCGTGTGATTATCTATACGAGCTTGTACGGCATTGAGCACTGAAAGGAAAGAAAACGATACGACAGAAAGTCAGCCAGGGATATGGTATGATACGATACTGAAACGAGAATATTGAACGAATAGCTATGAAATGCATGACCCGATTACACATGACACGATCCCGCAGCCACGAATATAAGCGGGATGTTCTATGCTGTGCACGTGGCGTTTGATATGTTGCTTGCTTGTCACCGGTCAGTCGGTATGAATAATTCCGAGCCGACATATGCGTCAGGCACCTGACTAGACTCAATTCAGACTCCGGCAAGACGGTCACCGAGTGCCATGGCCGAAAATGAGGGTGCAGGTAATGTGATCTTCAATCCTGATCCTGATATCCTGATGATGATGATGACATCGCACATCGCCATCTGGACTGCACAAATGCATGCAGGGTTAAGGTTATCTAACGCACATCCTGATCAGACCGGTGGGCCGGGACCTCGCAAGCAACGATCAGCTGCTGCATCGCCTTCGTTCCTCATCTTCTCAATCATCTATCTACCAATCCAACCACATCATCCTGGATTTTGCGCGATTTTAGTCTAAGTTCTACTCAGCCTCGACAAGGCCCACTTGGTTATCCACAAGCACTCGGCTGTGAGTATGGTAGTTTGGTTGACCTGTGAGGCTAGCTGCAGCTGAGGCTACCCGGCCTCAACCTCGCGGAGAGGGATGCAACCTCCATCCTTTGGCACCGGTTTCACCCTCCTTTGCTGTGTCATTGCTTCTTCCTTCTCGTGTCTGAGCGCCTGTATTTCGCGGGCATTAGAGCCTATCGCCTGCGCCTGTGATTTTTCGTAGCGGTACTATATAAGAGAATGAAATGCTGATCGAATTCTAGCAGACTCCCTCCCCTTCATCAACAACATCAATCTCTAGTCACGACTTCCCAGCGTACACGGGTACACTCGTACAAAATGAAGTGGTCTACATTGCTAGCGCTTTTGCCCCTCGCGCTAGGTGCACCGACCGCCCCGGCCTCTTCATCTTCTGCACCCAATGCCACGGCGACTGCAGCAACCTCCAGTCCAGGATCGAGCAACAGCACCAGTAATTACACTGCCCCGACAGTCAAGATCTACCCCAACAGCGCAAACGGCAACGGGGTAGAGATTACGGGAGTCAACTATCCTCAATTCCAGCAAGATGTGTACCTGGGCGTACCCTTCGCTGCTCCTCGTAAGTCAGCTCAACTGGACTGCAGATCCCCTCTCCCGCTTCCTCGAGTCCCGGAGCTCTTCATTCACGATCATTTCAGGTTGCACAAGTCAGAGCCTCGCTGATCTCTACTCTTCCCTAAGCGGTCGGCGAGAACAGATTCAAGGCTCCTCAAGACTATGTGTACAACTTCTCCGTCACCGCTCAACGTCTGCCTCCCGCCTGTCTTCAAGATCCCGAGGGCGCAGCGCATAACATTTCGGAAGACTGCTTGTTCCTTAACGTCTTCGCTCCCCAAGGCTCTACCGGCCAGACGGCCTATCTCCCCGTCATGGTATTTGTGTGAGTACCCGTCCGTCAAATCCTACTTCCCGTGTTAGTAATAGTCAAACTAACAACAAAAAAACAACTTGATATAGCCACGGTGGATCTTTCACTAGCGGCGACGCTTCTATCTACAATGGTACTTTCATCGAAGCAGCGGGTGCTCAAACCGTACGTGTCTATCTCTCCCGGTGGAACCGTGTTGGGCTGACTAATCGGTGCTCTGGTAGGACCGACCGTTCATTTACGTCTCTCTGCAATACCGACTCGGTGTCTTCGGATGGGGGTGAGTACTGCGCCACCAGTACACTGCTTGATTGACGTGGACCGGCTTGCCCTGCTGACTATTAGCCGCAATCGTTTCCCGGTATATGTTTCAGACACGGCTCCGGATTCGCGGAGAACGGTGCGGGAAACCTTGGGTTGAGGGACATCAAGAAAGGTCTGGAATGGGTTCAGCAGAACATCTGGGCTTTCGGTGGTAATCCTGATCAGGTCAGCACACTAGGGTCCTAATCCCATTTCTTCTGACGGCTGACGATCTCCTATGGTCCCTCCTCCCAGGTCACTGTCTTCGGCGAGTCAGCGGGTGCCATCGCCATCTCGCTTCTCTACCTCGACGAGGACATCAACCTTTTCAAGGGGGCTATCATGGAGTCGGGTGCTCAATCGACCTTGCCCCTCGGCCCTACCGGTTCGCTGTGGGACGACGCTTACCAGTATCTCCTGAACGTCACCAATTGTACTGCCGGTCCGTCCACCAACGGCATCGCCAATGCGACTCAGACTGCGGGCGGTGACAGCGAAGATCCCGCTTGGACCTGCCTGAAGACCTTGCCCCCAGAGCAACTTCTTCAGGGACAGCTAGCTGTCAAGGCGAATATCCTCTATCAGGCTGGTTTCGTTTACGGTAAGTCAGATGAAGCGTGATCTCGACGCGGACTTCGGCTGACGGGAAACGAGATTGATATCGTGTAGGCCCCAGCGTCGACGGAGATCTCATCCCTGATTCTCCTTACTCACTCCTGTCTCAAGGCAGGATCGCTAAGATCCCGTTCATCTCTGGTAACAACAAAGACGAGTGAGTGTCATGACAGAAGGTTCTGATCTTTCCGTCCTACGCGCTTCCTTTCAATGATGCCGCACCGCCACCCGCACTTGCATCCTCTTTTTCGATTTCGTCAGAACGCGCTGACTCTTGATTCTATCTCGCAGGGGTACTGGTTTCGTGCCCGAGTTCGTCAACTCGACCGAGGTCGCACTCACCTTGATCTCCCTCCTCGAAGCGGGTGTGCCCAGTAACGAAACTCTTCTTCAGATCGCACAGCTCTACCCCAATGATCCTTCGCTTGGCTCGTAAGTCGGCCCTGATCGCCTCGACGGATTCTCGGCCGGATTGGATTGACCGATGCTGAACGTCTCCCCGTTTTATTTTCATTTTAGGCCTTTCGAGACTGGAAACGAAACCTTTGGGCTTTCGCCTAGGTGAGCTATCCTGTCGAACAGCCGGGGAAACTCGGATAGGCTTCGTCCCGTGAAGACCTTGTTTCACTGAATCATGCGCCTTCTTGTCCACTTGTCAACTGTCACAGCTTCAAGCAGGCAGCTGCCATCTTTGGCGACGCGGCCTTCCAAGCGCCAAGGAGACATTTCCTCAGCCAAGCCAATGGACACGGGCTCTCACAGACTTGGACTTACCAGTTTGAGCAGCCTACTCCCGATTATCCAGCTAACCTCGGCGGTGAGTGATAAGATCTGGGCTCGACACTCTATCATCAAGCTATGCTAGACCTCCTTCTTGATCACATGGAATGTCTGGCGACTTCGCCTGACGTTGTATGAGTCTCATTTTCGCCACTTGTGCGATCCCTCCTCACTGATCACCCAATCAGTCTTCCACGCCTCCGAGATCCCGTTCGTCTTCGGCGCCGCTAGACCCGGGATTGGATTCCCCGGTATTTCGACGAATTACACTGCTGCGGACGCCCAGCTGTCTGACACAATGATCAACTACTGGTAAGTGGTCGTGTTCATCTCGGTCGGTGTGCTGTACGGTGCACGTGTATCGTGTCACGGCCGATGTGTGTATATTGTACGGTGGCTCTTCGCTGATACTGTGTCGTCGTCGCGCTGGGCTGCGCTATGCGGTGCTGTGTGTACAGGCTCAACTTTGCCTACTATACCAACCCGAACGGACCGTCAGATTCAGCTGTCGGAAACGCTACGTACTGGCCTACGCACGATATCTCGCAGAACAAGAACATCCTCAGGCTCAAATCGGACAACGTCACCCTCTTCCAGGACGACTACAGGCAGGAGCAGACCAACTTCTTCAACTCTCGGCCTGAGCAGTTCAATTACCGAAGAGGCTTGTGAGGTCGAGCTCTAAGAGCCTCGCCCGAGCGTAGCGATGGCCACGGATCTTGACTCTTGAGTCTCGAGTCTTGAGTTCCATAAGGAGATTTTTCTCTTTCTCTGTCAGGGCTGAAAGCGGAAATCTTGGACGCGCGCCGAACATGAAGAAGGCGGAGGAGGAGGAGAAGGAGAAAGAGGAGTTACTTCGAGTACCATACAATACTTCGTTACCATAATGGACAGTTTTGAAACCAGCATTGATAGCAGTAAAAAAAGAAACAAATATAATCATAACTAGCCTCTTATATGTCCTCTACTTGTAACCGTTCTACACAATCAAAAATCAATTTGATTGATGTACTTACTGCAACACCAAAAACAGTGCATAACAAATAAATATGTGTGGTTCCAGCCAGATACAATATAACAAATCATGAACCACCCTGCTCGTGTCGCATACAACTTTGATTCTTCTGCTGGTTTCTTTGGATCGGTAAAGTCCAGCCTCAGCCAGGAGGCGAGGAAAGCAGCGAGCGCAATGACCTTGTATGACTGAAGAGATCTGCAATACCACTTACTGTACGTACGAGCCAGCCTGTTTGCTGTCTACATGAGTGAACATGACATGCAGAACGGTTCTACACCGTACACTATATATTGTACACCTCTGTGCGTACAAGCTTCCATTGTACTGGGTACTACTGTATTGTAGGTTCAGTATGGCACATCTCCTTGATCTCCTTGACCTCCCGGGACACACTCATATATATATACATGTACATGCATGCAGCGTAGAGATTACAAGGCTCGATGTCGCCAGGTATCGATCCAAGAGGCTGCAGCACTACAGGACGTCGTGCATCGTGCAATACAACAGATGGTAAGGCACATTACGCCCAACTTACATCATCGAATTTACACCTTACGCCTTACAACTTGCACACCTCACATCCTAGCCTTCTTATAGGGTCTAGAGCTGCCCTCTTGACTCGAGCCACCCTCTTCACCCTCACTCGCGCTCTCATCCGCATCCGATACATAACCGTCTTCGGCCTCACCGACCTGGACAGCTTCAGCAGGGGTATCGTCGTACCCGTACCCGTACGCCAGCTCTGGGTCTTGGTTTCTCTTCATTGCTCTCAGATCTGGCTGAGGCTCAGGGGTCGACTGGGATGATAAATCTGGTCCTGCTATCGTCGGGTATCGCGTAATCTGCGCAATAGTAGGGATTGTGGACTCGGACGTGGGCGTGGGTGTGGGCAGCTTATCGCCTTTGCGTCTGAGGAGGTGGATATGTGATCTGTATTTGTGGGATAGCGCATTTAGTTCTGACTAAACTGTGTACGTCCCGAAGACGGGATAGTGAGCATGCAGAAAGTAGCCCCACTCACGCTTCGCCCTGGCCCGATATCCACTGGGCCTCGTCATGCGGTACAAACACTCTCGTCGCCCTCTCCATCTTGATCTCGTCATTCTGCACAGCAGGCACCGCGACGGCGCTCGGTTTCCCGTCCTGAACGACGTTGTTACTGATCTTGGTCGGATCCTTCATTAAGGCTCCTGAAGGAGGATGAACGACTGCGGCCGGCGGTGGTATTGACCAGCCAAGTTCGTCAGACAGGTAGGTCACTATGCTATCCGCGTCGCCCAGCAAGCAGATCTATTGTGTAACCTATCAGCAACAGACATAGCAATTCGTTGAAATAGGGGTCGCAGGCATGAGGGTCCACACTGGCGACTTACATCAGGATGCACATGATGAACAGGTGTCAGGTTGATGTATATCTGCGGTACCGAATGCGGTATGTGCGCTGTATGTCCATGATCGAGTTTAGCTTGGCTCAGCCAAAGTTGGGAATTGACATGTCTTCTATCGATAGAACAGATGTCTGGTCCTAGTTCCGGTGTTTGGTCTTGACTCACTCAGGACCTCGCTGACAGGGGCCACTTTTAAGCTTGTCCCAATGACGACCAGCAGATCTACCTCCTCGCGATCTGTGAACAAGCATTCGTCGAACTCTGAATCCAGAGCTTGTCCGAAGAAAGTGATGTCGGGCTAGATTCGAGTACCGATAGCAGACGATCACATACATTTGTGAGCTGTTTTCCAGTGGGGATTGAGCGGGTAGGAGGTCAGCTCACCTTTATTATACCCGGCTCTCCACCTCCCCACTCATCTTCTTCGCTCTCATCATCATCGTCCTCATCGTCCCAGCTAGCCCCCGTTGCTTTGCTTTTCCCCTTCCCCTTCCCGTTCAGCTTCTTCGCGGCCTGCTTCTGCACTCGCCTGAGCTCGATCTCACTATCGCGCTGTTGTCGACATGAGCCGCAAAATGGGATCTGCTGAGACATGATATATGGCTCGATCGTTTGTCCCGGTACGCGCGTTTTGCAGCGCTAAGTGACAGCCAGAAGACGAGACGAGACGAGACATGAGTTAGCATCGTCGTGATCACAGGTACAAGGGTATTTTGATGAAAGACATGAAGCGTACCAAGCATGAGGCAGTCTTGAATGATCCTGAGACACAATATCAGCTGAAAGTACGAGAGGTGCGCAGACCCGGAACGACAGCTGCTCACCATGGCACTGTAGAACTTTCGTGACCCCAGCTAGACTCTCCAAAGTATCTATGTTCTGAGTATAATTGCGAAGCAGCTGTCCGTCCAGCCATCGTCAGCATGTCTCGTCAACGATAAGGTAGTTTCTGTGGATGACACAGTACACTCACGACTCCTTTGTCTTCTAGCATCTTGATCCATCTGTGACATGGGCTGGGGACAAAATTACTGGGATATATCTGTTTGGCGAATGAGCTAAAATGCGAAAATCATAGTCAGCTTATCTGTCCTTTGGCGCTAAGGATGAGTGCAGTTGAGTGACTGGAGTGTTCTGATGCTCACTAGAATACCTCTGGCTTTTCTCTGAAGTACCTGATATCAAACATCTGCTGCGGGTCGTCCAGCTCGTATTTCCCCTCATCCTGCAGCTGAGCGTACAGCCCCGTGCTAGATCTGAAGTCGGGTATTCCGCACGAGGTCGATATCCCCGCGCCGGAAAGTACGATGATCTTCTTCGATTTCCTCAGGAGGTCAAGAGCGTCTTGCAGAGACGATAGATGGGTGAGACGTTCTCTGCGCCGTAGGACTCGCGATAGAGCTACCTTTGCGAAGCCGAGTAAGAGGATATTAGGTACCGCGGAGTCTCGCAGGCCTGCGGGCTTTTGGTTTTGAAAGAACGTACATCAGCTTGACCTGCCATCACATGTGACTTGGGGTCAGCAAGCAGAGGGGAGCTGACATACCGGAATGATCCCAAAGCCTAAGAGTAGCTTCCTGAGTGATCTGGTCTCCCCTTTATCATTCGGTGAGAGGTAATCTCTCAAAAAGTTCACCAGACCTGATTCTTTCAGCTGATGCGTGAAAGCATGCATCTCGTCATCACCATACCCGTTCTCGGCTACCCGGGTCGAGAGCGAAGACAAACACACGAACACGTCAGCGTGACACATCTCACGAGAGCAGACTCATGTCGCACCTTCTTCCACCAGCTTGTCGTATTCATCGTCTTCCAGATCGTCGCGCTCTTGATCAGAATCGTAATCATCGCTGTCTATCTGATACGTCTCAGCCGGTATAATCTCCGGCGCGAGCGGGATCGCAGTCGCGGTGCCGCTCATCCTAGCTGCGGACGGCGGGGCGGCAATCGGAGAGGAGCTGCAAGCTGCTAGCGCTTGTATATATTGAGCTGGAGCTGGGGCTGGAGCTGAAAGCGGATATAGCAGACGAGCGAACGATATTGATCACAGCAGAAAGTCATGGTCCGTGCGTTGCGCCGATATCATTATTGATATCACTCAATTGCATATGTCGTATGGTAATTACAATGTGAATTTCGGGCGAAATGTGAAAATCAATCTCGTCAAAGGAAAAGATAATGAAGACCCATTATCACAAATTTGTAATCCCTTATTACAGTACCATACACTTGAACTCCTAATCAGGATTAGAAAATGCAAACAAAGATGATGTTCAGGCACGATCTATCGATTGGGATTGGAATGGACCCTAGATATCATATCATATCTGCGGGACGGTTACAGTAGATTGTTGGTACGGTAACTTATGCGGTTTGCGGTAAGGTATGCTCATCCAAGGCTCTAATCGTAGTCTTCGGATCGTACCGCTCTCATCCCCCTCTTCTCTCATCATCTGCCAGTCTCCCAACCCAGGTCTCCCCTTGATCCTAATTCGAAATTCGTGCCCTTGATACTGTATTTCTTCAACTTGGTCCGGCCCTTGTGGAGAGAACAGCTTGATCATTCACCTTGTCTTTTGAACCGAGCTCTCACTCTCAAGTCGTTTGGTATGTCGGCTAATCCACCTATTCGAGGGATAACGATCCAAGCTTCGACATCTCCTTCGCTGCTCATAAAGCGATACCTCTCCTCCCTCCCGGCTCAGTTCTCTTACGATCCCGATGAGAGAGTCTCTGCGCAACCTTCCCATTGCTCCCCTTCAGCGTCTCAGGCTCATCCACAACCTCCTCCAGGTCGGTACGACACGGATCATATCGTATGCTCACTTTCGCCACCAGCCGCTGATCATCCTTCACGACTTCGCCCGAGTCATCCTCAGCCATCTGCTCAGAAGAAACGTCAAAATGACCTGGTATCGAGAGATCTAAACCAGTCGTCAAATCGAGAAAGACAGGCGAAAGGCCGCGATGATAGGACTCGCGCCAGATTGCAAGGGAAGGAAAAGAGGTCGCATCGTCCTGATGAAGCCAGAGATATTGATCGAATAGGAGATCCAAATCACATTAGGGGGACTCGGCGGGATTCAGCTGAGATTCAGGACGAGACTAAAAGCTCGAAGCGTGAGTAGGCAATCGAGTCTGGTCAGTCCGGGGTCACACCTAATCAGCGACTCGTGTGAGATCGCAGGCCGACAAGCTCGCAAACTCCGTAGACGAGAGAAAGCGGCAATCACCAATCCCCAGCCTAATCCCAAGATCAAGCGTCCAACACCACCTCCTCCGGTGTCACGGAACACCAAAGCACCTTTGAGCCGAAAACGCGGTCCAGAACTGCCAGAGAAGCATGATGGGTCGGTGGTCGGCTCAGCGCATAGTCGGAGTACAAATCACCCTCCACCGAAGAGTAGAAAAAGAGCACGCCTGTTCAGTGCGAGCGATATCATCCGCAAGTATCAGCCTGTCAACATATTTCCCAATACCGGTCGTCTAACCGTGAGTACTTCTTCACACATCACACGATAGGTCTCGGAATATGTCCACTAACAGATGTGTGGTGGGGCGGACTTTTAGCTGGCTAGCAATGAGGGTTTTCTGGGTTTGAGCAAGTCGTCGCAGCCTATCAAATTACCACAACCCCGGAACAAGCGTCTATCCGCATATCGTCATCAGAGTCATGAGCCCTTTCGCGAGCCTTATCATCGGACCGACCGAGTCGAGTATCCTGTAACTCGTGATCAGAGCCCATTAGCGGGACCGAGATGGGGCAATTCTCCTATGCAGAATACTCAGCTGGAAGAATATCGCTATCGGCCTCGACAAGCCCCAGGCAGCCGTATATCGGATCTATCGTACTCACGACTGCCTGCACCAGGTCTGACGAATTCTACAAGCTGGCCGACCTGGTCCAGCGATCGTCAACAAAGCGGTCCGCCTCTGAGATCGAGCGAAGGACTGCCGAGAGCCGTGAGCCCACAGATGAGGCTTGCAGCTGAGGGAAATACTTTTCGCGAGGATACGGTCGACTATCAGATGGGAAGAGCAGAGATCGATTCGATCGTTGGCAGAGGAGCTTGGAAGTGGCGGGCACATCACCCTATCGCTCAAGCGATAAATGCGAACGGATACCTTGGTGGGGTGAGCGATCATGAGCCGCAGTACGATGTCTGGAGTCACGTTCCGCAGCAAGACTACCCGATATACGAGCGAGCCCAAGTATCTCGACAACAGGCAGATCCAATTTGGTCCCATACGAACAATCAGCATGCTCGCTTCGTCCGCCTCAAGCAGCAGCCACCGGAGCAGCTTGCGTTCCCCTATCCATCTTCCACCATATCAGGAGTCTCGAGGCTCGTCCCATTTGATTCCGAGGAGCTACGTACCGATCAGCCTTTCTTTCTACACAAGCGGATAGCGGTGGAGCAGCAACCGTCACAATACAAGAGCTCCCAAGGGAAGTCCCCGTTTATCGAGTCTAGCTCAAGCGATAAGGGGTGGGAAGACGATAGTTTCGGCAGAGAAATACCGGTCCAGCCAAACCATCATCAAGATGCCGGATGGGGTGGATCAGGTAGTATCGTTCCCGGCGATGGAGGGTCAGTGTTCGGCATTCCGCCCTCATCGGCTCCTGCCGGAAGCAGGCAGCTGCACGACCAGAACAACCACGGCTTCGCTCAAAGTCTCCAAGCTGCGACACCGTCCTCCCTCGGCTCGGTATTCACCCTCAGCCAACTTGTGGCCTATCGCACGCCGCGCCAGGCTCAAGGCGTTGTTCAGACTACGAGTTCTGAAGGTAAAGACTTTGGCGATAGTTTCTGAGAGAAGGATATTGGAATTTGCGGCACAAATGTGAACAGATAAGCATTGGACTTCTTGTGGGGATGGGGCATCCTGGGATCTCTTTTTGTGTGTACAGTACATCTAGGTTGTTCGTCGAATGTTTTCGACCAAATCTGACATAGTGAATATTTGAAGGTCGTGAAGTCGTCCGCCGTTCGACATCCGGACGAAGCTGGCCAGTCCCGCATAGAAATCGGTATTGCGAAACCTTGTAGTGGTGATACCGATACCGATAGCGGGCAGAGTCAAACATGTCACAGCATGATCAATCTTACCTATCTCACATGCACCAGAAAAGAAAAGGTCAGAGCGCATCGATACGACACATGAGGCCTTCGGGTCTAAGCGAGATAAGCTATACTAAGCATCTTTAGAGCCGCTTGATGGGTCCATATGGTTTAGCACATGCACATGAACCTAAACTCAGACCGGAATGTGTGCGACCGAAAACAAGACCAAGACCAAGACCAAGACCGAGTCCAAAATCAAGACCAACACCAAGACCGACCGAAACGTGATCCTAAGACAAGCTTGGCAAAGAGAGAGACGATTATCGCTTCGGCTAAGATGCCCGAACAGATAACAAACAGTCCCCTGCTGTCAAAGCTGTCATTCAAGTCAGTCACCTTGATAGCGTCGATTTCGGCCGATGTTACAAAGTCAAGAACAAGAGTATGTGCGCAGTCGGGCGAAACAGGTAGGTAGATAGGCGCCATGTACAGTGTCATATGGACTAGACTAGACGAGACGAGACGAGACGAGACATCCATCACAATCTGAGAAATAGTTAAGGGTCTGCGACGGTATGATCAACGGTCCACGGCCACGGCCACGGCCGAAGATGCAAGTGACTGACCATTACGGTGAATGATAAGTCGTAGAACAGGCAATGCATCAGCGCTTACTACTTACTGTACCTGACCCCTTGAAGTGAGATCTGTTATAATGCAACATGGTCACTGAAAGATCGTAGGTAGCATCAGCCCACATGGGTCAACCTCGTTGCACTGTATGTATCTCGTTGCATCGTCAACGCGACCACCAATCGTATATCGCTTATATCAAACATGTCGAACAAGCCAAGTCTCGCGATCGCTTAGCATAGCATCGGAGACTTCGGGGATTGATATAAAAACCCCTTTTTCACCGCGCGACGAATGGATGCCCTGATGCGAACGAATTGAGGAGGATTCTGGTTAGGTGATGTGCTGGAAAGATCCACCTGTACTCCCGATCAGTACTCTTCACCAAGTCAAAAATCGTTGAGGTGACGTCTCGCCCATCGCTAGATGAAGCATACAGCCACTCACAGTGCCATTTCTGCATGCGTTGATCTGTAAGTATGAATCACATGAGCCACGGTTTAAGAGGATAAAATCATCAACTGGGGACCAGGGCCTACCACCAGACTCCGCTCCACCGGAAATCCCCCCCGGCCCGTATCGTACGCGTGCGTAGGTACGTAGCCCATGCGATCGGATAACACCGCACGCAGATCGGATAACGAATTAAACTAAAAGTGACGCCAGCCCTAAGAGCTACGTAAGGCACGTGCGCCCGATTATCGCACAACTGAAAAGAAAAAAAATCAAATTCAGGCTTTGAATTTGATGATCAAAGCATTGAATAATGAAGCGCGGCTTTGCCTCTGGCTTTGGACAGCCGATGCTTCGAGAAGGATTGAGTCGGCGAGAAAATGAGTAGATCCATTGCGTGGGGGTTTATGACTGATTACTCCCACACAGCGGAAAGGTCTGAGCACCTTCCTTATATAGCCTAACACACAGGCAGCGGCAGAGATCACCACCTCCGCAACAGAACATCCTTGCGAAGTTGTACAACGCTCGTTCTTGTTCGATCATCTTCGCTGCGGTTCACGCCCTTTCTCTGCGGTGAAAGCGCATCAAGGCTATGTATGACCAGTCAAAGCCTACTCGTCAACCTTCTGTGCTGTTTGTTATCTCTGCACCGATAGCTCATAGGCAAAAGTGCCACTCGTCTACTCCGCTCAGATCGCCGCATCGGCTTCAGCCTCAATCGACGTCGCCCAAGGCCGAACGAAAGTCACCTTAAATCGCGGATCTGAACCCAGAAAGATCGGTCAGGGTTTCAAAAAATAACACAGCGATAGCAAATTACCCAGATAGGCAGGTCTTTGAAGCGGTAAGCGGGTCGGGTAGTAAAAAACAAGGAAACAAGGTAAATCGCGGCGATAACATGGAAGTGGCGAAAAATTCGCTGCTGGCGCTGGTCCCGGCCGGTCGCGTTATCGGATGAGCTAGGGCTAAAGATCGATTGCTTGATGCATGATTATCAAATGATTTGATTATCACCAATCAACAGATCAAAAATCAAATTTTTATCAGTCCGATATCTTCCCTTCGGTCATGAGAACGGGGTTTAGCAATCTCAAAACCTCGATGTCAGATGACTGTCATGTTACTGTTACTTGTTGCATCATCTGAGCAGTTTGATGCATCTTGGCAGGTCAACATCTACTGGACATGCATCCACCATGCAATCTGGGATGTAAGGCCTGGCAATACGCATCCATCTGTCTGAGCTGGAATGCAAGATCTCTTGGAATCGCGTAGATGCAATAACGAAACTAAGTGCGATAATATCGGAGCATCATCGACGTCAACACGCACACACACCTAAGCGAGCATCCCTACGGTGAGATGTGATGTGATGTGTGGGTTACGGTGGATGGACATGGATGTCGGAGAAAAACGACGATTTAAGGGTATTTCGAACTACGTATGAACCATGAACACGTACACATAGAGTTAGGAATTGCTTGATTGAGAAGGAATAGCTCACGCTGCGAGCGGTACAAAGTTACGTTCTTACGTGGGGGTGTGCATAGGGCAAAGAGCATAGAACTACTAGGGGAGAAAAGCCAAGGAATCAAGGAAGGAAGGAAAGTGCATGCTGATCTAATCAAAATCAAATCAAATCGCAATCGTATCGTATCGCATCCAATCCCACCACACAGCACAGCACACGCCGCCAATTTCTTCCTTCCCCATATCCCACAACCCACATCCGTCCGAAATAGTCTATAGTCTATCGCCCTATCCCTATCAGGCGAAACTGTGCAATCTCATCTCATCACATCACACCGCACCACCCCCAACCACCATACATACTATCCAAAAGCCGCTGCGGTGTTCATCTCACACTATCAAACACCACCAAACCATCCGACCCGTTTGCCATCGCACCTTCTTTCCCCATCTTTATCTCTTTCTTTATCAATTCTCACTATTCATACGTCTCCGTGTCATCTGATATCATACTGAATATATACCGTTGACCTCGACGATATCGGTATAACCTAGATCATCATCAACGGTTTCGTCGCATCGCCTCGCATCGCTTTGAACCGTTCAAAAACGAAAACGACACGATTCTAGATAACGGGTTTTTCTCTTTTTACCCTTTTCATCAATCACCACTGAAAACCGATACAAATCGATATCAGCACCAAACCAATCAATCGACACAATTCACCCACCCACCCACATCGCATCTCTACTTCGTCCTCGGTCATTTTGAACTTCCTCTACATACAAGTCAACTAGCAAAGACCGTCTTTGCTATCGACGATCCTTTCATAGGAAACAACATACGCAAACAAAACCGAACCTTGTCAACAAATCTGCTGATATCCATATAGCCACACACGTAAGTCGACTGTTCACTTTGAGCCTGCCCCTTCCCTTCCTTTGCACAGATTTTCACGCCGAAGAAGCTTGGTTGGCCCAGTCTTGTCGCTCGACCATGCGTCATCGAGCGGCAAGTGGCCGTTGACGACTCCTGTCATTTATTCACTGCGTCGTATCACTGAGTTGTTCTCCGTTGCCACTGATGAGCAATGTGCAGTCTGACCAGCCAAGCTGACACTTGCGTCCGGACCTGCCTGTTTCATAGCTATCGCGCATCTCAATATGCCAGACTCAACACCCGCCTCGCCGTCTCGCCCAAAGTCGAACGCCCATTCACCACTGAATCCCAACTCACGTTTATCGCCCACAAATAGCTTTCACAGCCCCTCCAATTCCTACAATTATGGCAACCGGCTGTCATCATCGAGACTGTCTGATACTCGGGGGTCAGATCGTTCAGAAGAGGAGAAGAAAAGCGAGAGATTACGTGCCGGCGCAGAGGACCATGGCCGTGGGCATGGAGATCACAAGGACAAGGAGCACAACGGCAACGCGAATGGCGGAGGGAGATGGGAGTCCAGGTTCGGTCCAGGATGGAGAGTAGGCTTTGACAGCTCCAACGAGAGAGGAGGCGGTGGCGGTGGCGGTAGTGGAAATAATGGTGGAGCGGACGACGAAGCCGTTGTGGACTCGCCACCTTCACGTGGAAAGACTCCTATCGGCTCAGCAGCCCCATCTCGAGCGTCATCTCACCCTGCTTCTGTATCTGAGAAGGACGAACTGGAGTCGGAGAATGGGGATGGGCGCGCCACCGACTCGCCGCACCACAACGGCGACGGGTCCTCTGCAAGAAGACCAAGAAGAAATACACTGAAGAAGATCAAAGAGGAAGTTGATCTGCATGATGGTCCCCCTTCAGCTAAGAAAAGGAAGCGTGAGTGATGTTCCATCATTTTCAAAGCTAGAAAAGAGAGTGGGAGTCTAAGCGCAACTCGCTAACCTTCCGCGTTGTATCTACAGCCCTTGCTCCCGCACATGCGTCACCGTTGCCCTCACCCCCTCCCACCACGGTCGCTTCCGCCCACCCTCCCGCCGGAACCTGTCCTGGAGATGGAAGATGTAACGGAGCCGGTGGAAAGGCCGGATGCGAAGGCTGTCCGACTTACAACAACTCCATCGCTGCTGGGCTCGTAAATGCCGGTGGTCCAAGCGAAGGTATCGAAAAGCCCGCTTCTCGTCCGAGTGATCGGCCCAATGTAGATCGGCTGAACCCTTGGGGTCTAGGGTTCATGGGAGGGATAGGTATGGGCGCCAGAACGTTGTCTACGTCAAGCGAGCATCGCGGATCCCCTGCTGGACCTTCGACTGCCATGACTAGAACAGGCTCAGACGGTGGATCACGACATGCCTATTCACCTGATTCCGACACCGAAGGTCAGTTGGGCCAGTCAACCAATGGGACCGGCCTCGCTGCGACGCCTATAGGAATGAGCTGTAGGAACTGTGGTACTAGCACTACCCCTTTGTGGCGAAGAGATGAAGAGGGTCGACCTCAATGCAATGCTTGTGGTAAGTCATATATACTATGTCCAAGAAATATCATTCGGCTGATTGATGCATTCCACAGGTCTTTATCACAAACTTCACGGTGTACCTCGTCCTGTAGCAATGAAGAAGACGGTCATCAAGAGGCGTAAAAGGGTGCCTGCTGTGGGTACTCAGCCCGGTAGTCGAGGTGGTTCAGCTTCCAACGTTGAACAAGGGTCTCCTGCCAACACACCCACCACGGCTATGCCCAATGTCGTCGCACCACCGCCTCATGTCGCCCCTCCGCTTGAGAACGAAAAGGGTCATCCGTCACCTCCCTTCCAGCATCGAGCTCCACCTTTGTCGGATCACCGAATCGGTAGTCACTCAAACCTCGCTGATGCTTACTCCCTCGCTCGTCGGACCCCCAAGCCTCCGCCCACAACGGCCGTCTCGCATGGATCAGCAGGCGATCGCAAGAAGCCATGGTGGGTGGAGGGTGGTCGAGACAGGGAGAAGGACGAGAAGGAACGTGAAGCTAGGGATGCCAAAGAGCGCGAAGGCGTGAGTACCGTTCAATCTCGCTTATTTATATCGATCTCTCGGTGCCTCCTTTCGATCTGGACCTTCTGGTCGCATCATTATCCTTTGATCTCATTTGGATTGTCTTCATCAAGCATCGCCTTCACATTGTCATCTTGAAGCATTCTGTTGGTCGAGATTCGCGCCTCACCCCTTTGTTTTGGCGTCGTTCGTTTCCGGGGAAGTCGCCAAAATACCTTCTTACCTTTGATCCTTGCCCTCCTTCGCCTCCTTTCAATGCTATCTCACCTTTGTCCTTATCGCGAGACTGGTGGCAACCCTCGATATCATACATATTCTTCTTCGAGTCAAGCGTTGTCTTATAAGTCATCGCCCTTCGTTCGTTCCTACTTGCCTCTCTTGCATTCTTTGCTTTCATCATGTCAGACAGTATACCTTTACCGCCTCGATACGCACCCGACTCTCGTCCTGCGTCCGTACCACCTAGAACGACTCAGCTGACAGAGACTTCTCCTCCATCTCATTCTCATATACGTCCGTCGTACCACAACGATCCACGACCTCAACCTGTATCTCGCTTGGTCGGGAATCTGTCGAAACCACCTCCCCCCTTGACACGCCGTCTCTCTGCACCGCCGATACCTTCACCTACCGCCCTACCTATTGATCGACGCCATTCAATGGCTGCCGCTCCTGCTAATAATATGTCGGCCCATCAGCTTGCTGCCGAAGCTCTGTTGAACATGGCTCCTCCTGCGAATGGCTCTTCGAACGCCTCGCCGGAAAAGCGAAATGACAAGGCTCCTCTTGTTCCTGCCCCTACCCCTGCTTCCACCGCTTCCGCATCCTCCGCACCCGCTCCTGCTACCGCCACTGCCACTGCATCTACTGCTCGACCGTCCAACGCTATGGACGTCGATACGCCAGAAGACACACGTGGTGTCAAGAGGAAGAACGCAGAAGATGACCCGAGACTACCGAGCGCTGTCAGCCTTGGTCTTCACGGTATCGACCGGGAGCGAGAGAAGTCCAAGGACCGAAGTTACTCCCATTCTCCTCTCGCCACGGCTGAAGCGAGACAACCCAACCCTGTTACTGCTACAGCGTCCCGACTCGGTCAGACGGCCTCCTCTTCGCCTTTCGGTGGCAGCTCCGCTGCTGCTGCTGCTGCCGCCGCGAACCGATACTCCATCTACGGTCCCACCACTCGGGACCCCCTGTCCGGTTCACCATGGGGCCTCAACCCATCTCGATACTCTGCTTTAGGTATTCGAAGAGATCTTTCTCCCTCCGTTCCTACTGCGACAGCTTCGAAACCTGGTGCCCTCGACCCGCCTCGACGTGACTCGCCTGATCATGCCAGAGACTCGCGGTTCTACCCTTCTACCAGTACTCTCGGCGGTCCTGGAGCTGGGTATGGACATTACTCCATGGGTCGACGCGAGTTATCTGAGCACCGCGAACAGCTCCGAGAGGGCAAGCGATGGCTTGAGGCTATGCTTACCAAGACGGAGAAGATGCTCCACATGGTTGAGAACAAGATGGCTTTGACTGGTGAAATGGGACCTACCGCTGCCACCAGCGCCATCAATGCTGGGTCGTCCAGTCTTACTCACACGTCGGCCGCTGGTGGTGTGGGCGCCAACGCGTCATCAGCCTCCAAGACTGGCGCCGGAGCGGCCGGTGCAAGCGGCAAGCATTCGGAAGACTGGGAGTTCGAGGAACGAGAGAGGCAAAGGCAGAAGGAGATTCAGCGTCTCGAGCAAGAGAGAGAGATGGATCGGGCCGAGCGGGAGAAGAGGGAGCGAGAGCGTGAGAGGGAGAGGGAACGAGACCGAGACCGGGATCGGGAGTCTATCAGAGAGCGTGAGAGGGAGATCGAGAGGATTCGCGAGAGAGAGCGTCTAGCTGCTGTGACAGCTGCCTTCGACAATGACCCCTTGGGACGAGGTCGAGCGAAAGAGCGATCGGAAGCGGAGCGCAACCGAGACCTTCTCTTGGCTTCTCGACGCGTCTCTGCAGTCTCCCCCAACCCTGCCAGACCAGGTATCAGCTCTGCATCTTCCACTCCCGGCTCAAGAGAGGCTACGCTGGCGAGCAATTCGAGGGATAAGGAGAGGGACGGAAAGACTTCGTGGGATGGTGAGCCCGTCATGGGCGGTATCGCCTTGCCTAGAAGAGAGCAGCAGACCGGTAACAGTCTCACGAGGGCTCTCGGCAGGGGTCTCTGGAGCTTTGACGTGAGGGGTTGAATGGGGACGTGTCCCGCCAAGACGGAGCACAGTTGCTTTCGGTGGTAAAGACGAGAGACGAGAGACGGGGAGAGGAGTGACCGATCTGTCGGCGTGTATCTTGTGTGAAGATCCTCATCTATTCAATACCTCTCCTAGTTCAACCTGTGAGCGAACTCAGGCAGGATATAATAATAGCATTTATCATCTCAATAGCTCGTAAATTTGTAGTCTCTGGTCCGGGTTGTGGCTCTCGTGATATACGAGTAGAGTAGCCCAGCCGGTCCAGTCCATTACCTGTACCACTCGAACATGTATCACCTATCACCTTTCGTGACCCAGTAGCGCTGCTGATGCGTGTGGCCGTATGCACAGCATGCGCTATCTCGTCTCTCCTACAGAGCGAGCACTGTGAGGGCGATCACCCCGATAGGTCCTCTCGGCTAACTCATGATCAATCAAGAGTTAAGTGAAGGCGACCTCCACCGCACCGGTACAGTCCCATCACGAGTCGACATGACGTTTGTTCGCGTATGAATCTGATTCTTGATCACTCAGGTCTACTTCTATTGGTACTTATCCGCTATACTAACAATATACATCATCACGGGCGCAGATCATCTCAATCGGACTGCGATCCGATCAAACCATGACGACCGTATCGGCCAGCTCGAGCTCACAACAACAACAGAACGGCATGACCACGCACAGCGCCGGCGGAGTAACAGGTCTACCGACATCAGCAGCGTCGTCGTCACTGACATCTTCATCGTCGACAGCAGCGGTTCAGACGCCCCTTCGACCTGTCAGGAGTCCTAGTGGGTTCGAGTATCCTGCCATATGGAGTTTCCCGCCTTTCTTCACGTGAGTATCTTTTTTTGGCGTCCTCGCCTATGATTTATATCCCCTGTCGATCGAGCAGTCAGATCTCAGATATCAGATGTCGTCTAGGTCGGACCTGGATGAACGTCCAAGCTGACACGATATCTGATCCACTATACTGTAGTCTTCAGCCAAATCCCACGACACAAGCTCATCAGATTGAATTATGGCGATCGCTCGTCCTGCGCTGGGCGAAGCATGAGAGGGTGTTTGAGGTGAATACAGATGGCGAACTCGGGGGTGTATTTGAGAACAAGGCTATCAAGCGTGAGTAAGCTTCGGGTTTGGGTGGGGGGTGCTACCGCTCTTCAATAGTCGCTCTAGACAAAAGCTCATTCATAGCTCTGGATCTCTGTGCTAATGGCTTATCAATCGTGATTTTCATTTGTAGGGAAGCTGTTACCGCCCACTATGAAGAGGCTGCTCTCAGAGATGGCCAAGAACGGTGAGCCTCAAGCGTCTGTCCCTCGCCCCAGGGTCGACTGACGATGTATTATGTCGCTCTCATCTTAGGCGAAGCTGCGGCCGACCCGCCAAAGCAGGATACGAGGTATCTGCTGTACTGGAGGAAGCCTGAAGAGTGGGGAGATCTAATCTACACTTGGGTGGGTCTTCAACTGATCTTTCGGCGCCTAAGCTGGTGTTTATGGTTATCAAGACGACTGCTGAATCGTACGTCCTTCCCGTATAGGTAACGGACAACGGGCTGAACGCTAGTATAATGACATTTTACGAGATAACAGACGGAGATCTATCACACACAACAGGTGAGCGTAACATTTGAGAGAGAATCTGAAACACTCAATTTGTGTGAGAGCAGTTGACTAACAGCAACTAAACATTGTATTGCCGCCGACCAGAATTCTACGAGCTGCCTACACCGTTATTGCGGAAAGCCCTCGAATCACTGGTCAAGCGAGGCAAGGCTCAGTTGCTGGAAGGTAAAGGCGAGATAGGTGAAGGTGTGCGGTTCCTGTGATCAGCCTCGCCTCTAGCTGCATATCCTGCGAAATCGCCGACATTGTTACCAGGCGTGAATTGGTTGGCCAGAGCCGCCGGTGACATCATAGGTCCAGGAGGACGATACCATTAGACAGACTGATATGGAAGAAATGAGACTCTACAATACTCGTACTGTTGTAAGCATTGTACTACTACTGCTATGCAAGCTGAACTGGGTCACAGGTTTCCTTGGCATCGTCCTAATACAAAGTCTGACCGTTCGTGTGTGAGAGCTTACACTACTTTATACCCGTCTTCCAGACTCAAGACAACCGCTCAGCTCGCTGAATGATTTTCGGTCTCCTTTGCGCCTGCGTGGCAGAATAGAATCGCCATGCTGTTGGTCCTCTTGTCGATCGAGGTTCTAGCTTCTCAGCCCCAGATTGGCCTAGACAAACCCGCCACCGCCTCTCTTCTCATCGATTCGTTTGAATCGCACAGCGATGTTTCGCTACCGGGTGACAAAAGACCCAATTCCCAAGAGATGATGAATGATCAGCTTCTGTGAAAACTTCCGATCACCACAGTGAAAAGAGTTACGACGTACCTCGTTGATCACGCAGACGGTTGCTAGGAACAAGGCTGCAATGATAGCCTCGAAGCCGTATATCGTGGTGAATATGTTGCTGAGCGTGTAATCTGATCCGGGGGATGTAGCTGACGTGACTGTCAATCAGATCGCAGAACGGATGGGGCTTCAGCACGCTGCGCCCTACGGGGTTGTTGAGACGCGAGACGGAGGCAAGGGGAACAGTTACCGAAGCGATGTTAGCGGAGATGAGATGAAAGCACTCACTGATGGTTTGGCATCCGACTCGAGAGGCTGACATCTCCTTGTTTGCGCAGAACCCCTCTTGGGTGATAAGACCGCCAGCTAGCGTCCCGTTACTATTGACGCAAAGCCGAAAACCGATCAGTCATTCCTCAGCCTTCGTCAAGCTCTACGAGTCCAGCTAAAGCGTTAACATTAAGACAGCACTCACAAATAGCCACAGCATGAGAACTAATGAAGATGCGATCAAACGATTCCATAGCGGTCAGTTGATATCCTGCATTAAGTGTCGACCATCCGTTTCTTCCCAAGGGTCCCTTGAACGCTCACCTTGTCTTGGATAGCGTGTTGCGTCGCTTCCGGTGTTCTGTACCATATCTGCTCGAACTCTGAAATCTGTTCTAGGGAGAACATCCATACCCAGCTTCCGAACTGCGGCAAGTACCCACGGCTCGGTCAGTCATGCAATCTCTGTCACTCGCTCGAGAGGAGTCAGACCTTTAAGAGGCACAACGTGGAATGGCTAGGATGGTGGCTGATGTTCCGGGTCGACTCACCGCTAGCGTGAGAGATGCTACAGCAATAAGGTACCAGTTCAAGGCCTTCAACAGCGTCGTGTTCTCGTATTTCGACATGATCGCCGGTAGGGACAAGACCGTGCCTACGATGAAAGTGGATCCGAGGGAAGTCCCGATCATCTTGAAGTCGAAGTGATCCTTCATTAAACCTATTATAAGCTGGTTCGGCTGAGTGAGGACGATCGATGATACGATGCAAAGGACTCCTGCTGCCAGCAGGCAGAGGTCGAGGAATGACCAAACGACGAGGAGTTTCTGCATTTTGTGCGGACACAAGGGGGGATGCGAATGTATTTTTGGTCGTACTTTGCGGCGGCAGGAGTCCAATCAGGTTATCGGTCGATCCTGAATAGTCTCGCAATTGGTTGTTACTTGAGGTCTGAAGATGTGTATATGTTTGGGGCGAGACCAGCTCGTCGAGAAAGCGAATATCGAACAAGAAACCAATCGTCGAGTGAACGCCAACGAAGTCGAAATCGAAGAGGAAATCGGAAGAAGAAGGTCGATGAAAGATATCGTCCAATAAAGCTGGCGAGCGAAATCACCTTGAGGAGATTCCTGGGTCGAAGCGAGAGGGTGGCAGAGCCGTTCCAGACGGTGTTGTTCAATTGCGGCCAGAACGGAATGATCAGAGCTCAGCTCTGCCAAGCCAGCTTCGAATGAGTCCACGAGCGCTCAGCGCGGAACGGGAAAGAAATGTCTGTCGATCGCTGCACACAAGCTAGAACACTGACGCACTGAACAAGAAGAGAGGGTGGGGAAGATTCAAAGGGGAACAATCATGATAACATGTATGTAATATGTATGACAAGGGGCCCATCGAGGTTGAAGTGGTGAGGCGTGTGAGATCGGCCTGTGTTTGAGCCTTTTGCATAGATTCCGTGCGTGGGAGCATCCCAGTATCTTGATCAGAGCCCTGTCCTTGACGCCCTGCCAGACATCGCAGGGAGACATGCAGGTAGTGAGCGATGCGTGTCCCGGTGATGTGACCGCTCGTCCCGCTACTTGACGACCAAGATGACACGTAACGACGGTTCCTGCGGATATTGTTTGAGATATCGCAAGAGCGGGAAGCGTCAGTGCATCGTGAACGTCAATACTGTCAATAAAAATATTCTCATTGGTAACAATGGCCAACGTAGCGAGACGGTTGCGACTCTATATGCAACAAGCTGACTCTCTTCTAAAGTCACGCATAATTGTGCCTCTGACCGCCAGAATCCCCGCATGTCCTCGAGGCAGCAATTTACGCGATATGACCAGCTTCCTTGTCAATAGTATCACTCTGCTTTGCAATGACAGGATCACTTCGGTTGTCTCCGGTTGAGACCTCTTCCGAGCTAGAAGACTGCCAATTCTTGGCCCTTTTTTCCTCCAAGTCGTATCATGTTGACGAAAGGTGTTCATCGACGATAGGCTCAGAACGTCTCAGCCGAGAGGCTGTGCCAGGAAGCTGATGCTGATAAAAAGGATGTCTCGGCCCAACCGAGATCGAAAGGATGCTGATGGTGCCAAAATCGAGGCCCGAGAGTAGCGCTGATCCGTCTGTTGATGGCGAAGGATATTGTTCGTTTGGGGCGTGGCATCTGTGCGCCCGCTTTGATCGGCAAAATCAACTCGCCATCCAGCTCAAGATCGTGGCAGCTTTCTAAAGTCACACGTCCTGCATCCTGCATATGCGCACATGACATGCATATGCCACGAGCTCCAAAAGAAGCAAGATCTGTAGAGGTTAGAAATATGCTTGTTTTATCGAGCTATACTTGACGAGCGAAGATGAGCCTCTTCTCAAAGGACCGGCTTGATTCCGCCTTCTCCCGAAGCGCTATGAGCGTTTGGGCATCTCTGCGTCTGTTGCACTACCTTCTGGCGCACAGGGCTTGTTTGAGCTGTCGTAAGCGCAACCGTCGTGTTGTTGTGTGCTGTAGATGCGGATCCTTCTGAGGGTGGTGAGCCCCGAGCCCCACTTTGTCCTACGTCTTAGAATGACTCTTGCGTGTACCCCGAGCCGGTGTCATCGCGTATGTCCTACAGAAGCTCGATTGTTAGCCAATCAGATTCTCGGTTGAATGAAGTGTACGATTATCTCCGCGCCGCCCAGGGCTCAGTTAGGGCAGTTCGCGGTTGAGTTTTTCGTGCCAGTCTCTTATCTCTGACCGAATCCACCAATCAGAAGCGCAATTGATCTGAAGCGTTTAGAAGCGGTAAATCGGAAGACCGGGCCAAAAAGGCGTGTCGTCCAAAGGAAAAGAGCCGTTTCTGAAATTTCGTTAGTCAGGGGCTTTGATCTAGGGTTGAGGTGGTTCATCCCTTTGTTAAGCTCCCCTCGTGTCAAAGGCAATCCAGCAATACAGTAAGGCGAGATTTCTGGTTGGTCCATTCAGAGTCTATCTGGCAACTGCCCGTTCACATCGCACTCGGACCCCGAGTGCAGCACAAGCGGCGAATCGCACAGGAATAACCTAAGCTATACCCGCCAGCGGGCCTACCATAGATAATAGCATTTGCGGCCAAAGAGCAGAAATCGAACTTTTGACACTTCTCAACACCTCTCTCCATCATCGAAAATAGCTTGCTCGTCATCGAATTCAGAAGTGACAACTCAGTGAACAAAGGGAGACTCGAGCATATCTTAACAGGAAGATACATCAGTCGCTCTTACCTCTAAGGAGCCAGAAGCCTTATCGGAAACCTTTTCCCAAATCCCAAACAACCCCCTTAAACCGTGCGTCTCGATCTCTCGTATCTTTCAGATCGAAGAGGAGTACCGAGCTCGGGCTAATCTAGACCCCTTGTCTAATCGCAGTTATCGACCCCCTGCCCGCGCCGCGATATGTGTGGTGTCGGGTTCATCTGTCACATCAAAGGACATGCAGCGCATAAGATTGTGAGCGATGCGAGGAATATCCTCTGCAATATGACCCATCGAGGGGCCAGTGAGTGCACGACCCTTTTAGTGGCGGATTGTAAACAGTGTGCTACCAAGATCGTGTGCTGAGACAAATGTGGCATTTCAGCCGGTGCCGATGCCAGGGATGGTGATGGTGCCGGTGTGATGACCGGTATTCCCCACGACTTCTTCGTCCGAGAGTCCGCCCACTCGTTCTCCGCCAAGCTCCCTGCTGAGGGAACTTACGCCGTCGGAAACGTCTTCCTGAGCAAGGAGGAGTTTGCCAGCCAGCAGACTCACTTCGAGGAGATCGCCAAGCCCCTCGGCTTGAGAGTCCTCGGATGGCGAGAGGTCCCCACCGACAACTCTATCCTCGGTCCCGCCTCCAAGAGCAAGGAGCCTAAGATTCTTCAGCCTTTCGTTGTACTGGAGAAGCACTACGGTCCCGGTCAGGACAGTCAGGAGGGCGCTTTTGACGAGAGACACTTTGAGAGGCAGCTTTACGTGTTGAGAAAGCAGGCTACCCACAGGATGTGAGTTAGACCCGATTGTCGAGGTATGCAGGAGCCCAAGCTGATCAGCACTTTTTCTTCTTTTCAGCGGCCTCGATCACGCATTCTACATCTGCTCCCTGACTCCCTCTAACATCATCTACAAGGGTCAGCTGTCCCCTGTACAGGTCTACAACTATTACCACGACCTGAACCACGCTCTTTACGCTTCTCACTTTGCCCTTGTCCACTCTCGATTCTCCACCAACACCTTCCCTTCGTGGGACCGAGCTCAGCCTATGCGATGGGCCGCTCACAACGGTGAGATCAACACTGTCAGGGGTAACAAGAACTGGATGAGGGCTAGGGAGGGCAACCTCAAGTCGGAGAAGTTCGGAGACGAACTCGACTTGCTCTACCCCATCGTCGAGGCTGGCGGTTCCGACTCGGCCGCTTTCGACAACGTCCTTGAACTGCTTGTAGTCAACGGCGTCCTCACCCTTCCTGAAGCTGTCATGATGCTTGTTCCCGAGGCTTGGCAGAACAATGACCTTATGGAGCCCGAGAAGAAGGCCTTCTACGCTTGGGCTGGCTCCCTCATGGAACCTTGGGACGGTCCTGCTCTTTTCACCTTCTCTGACGGTCGATACTGCGGTGCCAACCTCGACCGAAACGGTCTCCGACCCTGTCGATTCGTCGTTACCTCTGACGACATCATGGTTTGCGCTTCCGAAGTCGGTACCATCACTATCGAGCCCGAGAAGATTATCCAGAAGGGCCGACTCAAGCCCGGTAGGATGTTGCTCGTCGACACCAAGGAAGGTCGAATCGTCGATGACCGAGAGCTCAAGCTCACTACTGCCAAGAGACAGCCTTTCGGCGCCTGGGTCGAATCTCAGGTCATCCGACTTCCTGAGGTTGTCCGACGAGTCCAGCGACACGAGGACATCGGCATCACTATTGACGATACCCCTCTTAGCACCGATCCCAAGCTTCTTGCTTTCGGTTACACCATCGAGCAATTGAGTATGCTCATGCTCCCCATGGTTCAGGAAGGTCACGAAGCCCTTGGGTCCATGGGTAACGACGCAGCTATCGCTTGTATGTCTACCAGCCCTCGAACGGTCTACGACTACTTCCGACAGCTCTTCGCTCAGGTCACCAACCCTCCCATCGACCCCATCCGAGAGTCCATTGTCATGTCTCTCGAGACCATGGTCGGTACCGAGGGTAACATGCTCGAGATCAAGCCTACTCAGCTTCACCGACTCCACCTCAAGACCCCTATCCTGACTTTGCAGGAGATGAACGCCTTGAAGCACATGAAGGTGTCTAACTCTGAGTGGCCATCTATCACTATCGACATCACCTTTGACAAGTCTGAGGGTCTTCCGGGCTACCGAAATGCTCTCAACCGAGTCCGACAGGAAGCTCTCACCGCTGTCAACGCCGGCTTCAAGTCTATCATCCTGTCCGACAGGACCATCGGACACGACCGAGTCGCTCTTTCCGCTATCCTCGCTGTCGGCGGAGTCCACCACTTCCTTGTCCAATCCAGGAAGAGATCACAGGTCGCCATCATGGTCGAGACCGGTGAGGCTCGAGAAGTACACCACATGTGTGTCTTGATCGGTTACGGAGCGGACGCTGTCTGCCCCTGGTTGATCATGGAGATGATCCACAAGGTGGCCAAGGAGGGAATGTGAGTGAAGCTTTTCATGGATCGTTCAGAGGCCAACGGCGCTGATATCAAACAATCGCAGGGCCAAGGACGGCCAGACCGCTGACAAGCTTATCGAGAATTACATGAAGGCTATGGCTGAAGGTATCCTCAAGGTCCTCTCCAAGATGGGTGTATCTACTCTCGCTTCCTACAAGGGTGCTCAGCTTTTCGAGATCCTCGGTATCCACGAAGAAGTCGTCACCGAGTGTTTCGTCGGTACCGCCTCCCGAGTCCAAGGTGCTACTTTCGAGCTCCTTGCGATGGACGCCTTCGAGTTCCACGAGAGGGCCTGGCCTTCGCGAGAGATCGTTGCTGTCCCTGGTATGCCCGAGAGCGGCGAATACCACTACCGACAAGGTTCCGAGATGCGAATCAACGACCCCGTCTCGATCGCTTCCCTTCAAGACGCTGTCAGGCAGAAAAACCAGTCTGCCTACGACGCCTACTCGAAGAACTCTCGAGAGGCGATCAAGCGAGGTACCCTTCGAGGTCTTCTCGAGTTCGACTTCAAGAAGGGCACCAAGGTCCCCATCGAGCAGGTTGAGCCCTGGAACGAGATTGTTCGACGATGTGTCACCGGTGCGATGTCTTACGGATCCATCTCGATGGAGGCTCACACTACTCTCGCTGTCGCCATGAACCGACTGGGCGGAAAGTCTAACACCGGTGAAGGTGGTGAAGACGCCGAGAGGTCTCTTGCCATTCCCGGTCCTGGCGCTGATTCCGATGGCCAGCCGTTCACTCACGCCATGGAGTTGAAGCCAGTCTGGGACTCCCGACGATCGGCCATCAAGCAGGTCGCTTCCGGTCGATTCGGTGTCACTTCCAACTACCTTGCCGACTCTGATGAACTCCAGATCAAGATGGCTCAGGGTGCTAAGCCAGGTGAAGGTGGTGAACTTCCCGGACACAAGGTCTCCGCTTCTATCGGCCGAACCAGACACTCCACTCCTGGTGTCACCCTTGTTTCTCCTCCTCCTCACCACGATATCTATTCTATTGAGGATTTGAAGCAGCTCATCTACGACTTGAAGGCCTCCAACCCTCGAGCGCGAGTCTCCGTCAAGCTCGTCTCCGAAGTTGGTGTTGGAATCGTCGCTTCCGGTGTTGCCAAGGCCAAGGCGGACCACATCACCATCTCCGGTCACGACGGTGGTACTGGTGCTGCCAAGTGGACCTCCATCAAGTACGCCGGTCTGCCTTGGGAGCTTGGTCTTGCCGAGACTCATCAAACCCTTGTGCTCAACAACCTTCGAGGTCGAGTCACCGTTCAGACCGACGGTCAGGTCCGAACCGGTCGAGACGTTGCCATTGCTACCTTGCTTGGTGCCGAGGAGTGGGGTTTCGCTACCACCCCTCTTATCGCCATGGGTTGTATCATGATGAAGGCTTGTCACAAGAACACCTGTCCTGTCGGTATCGCCACCCAAGACCCCGCTCTCCGAGCCAAGTTCGCTGGTCAGCCCGAGCAAGTTATCAACTTCTTCTACTACATCATCGAAGAGTTGCGAGGTATCATGGCTCAGCTTGGTTTCCGAACCATCAACGAGATGGTTGGACGAGCCGATATGCTCATGGTCGACGAGTCTCTCCGAACTCCCAAGACGGCTCATCTCGACTTGTCTGCTATTCTCAAGCCTGCTCACTTGCTTCGATCCGACGTCGCTACCTACCGAGTCCGAGCTCAGGACCACAAGCTTTACGTCCGACTTGACAACAAATTCATCGATGAGGCTGAACCCGCTTTGCAGAAGGGTCTTCCCGTCACCATTGACTGTGACGTAGTCAACACCGACCGAGCGCTCGGAACCACCCTTTCGTACCACGTATCCAAGCGATACGGAGAGACCGGTCTTCCCCGAGACACCATCCACGTCAACATGAAGGGTTCCGCTGGTCAGTCTCTCGGTGCCTTCCTTGCGCCCGGTATCACCATCGAGATCGAGGGTGACGCCAACGACTACGTCGGTAAGGGTCTTTCCGGAGGTCGAATGATCGTCTACCCACCCAAGTCATCCCCCTTCAAAGCCGAGGAGAACATCATTATCGGAAACGTCTGTTTCTTCGGTGCCACCTCTGGTCAGGCCTTTGTCCGAGGTATCGCTGCTGAGCGATTCGCTGTCCGAAACTCTGGCGCTACTCTCGTTGTCGAGGGAACTGGTGACCACGGTTGTGAGTACATGACTGGCGGTCGAGTCGTCGTGCTCGGTCTCACCGGCCGAAACTTCGCCGCCGGTATGTCTGGTGGTATCGCGTACGTCCTCGACATGGCCCACTCGTTCGCGCCCAAGGTCAACAAGGGCACTGTCGAGCTCGGACCCGTCTCCGACCCTCAGGAAGTTGCCGAGCTTCGATCTCTCATCGAGGACCACCGGCACTTCACCGGCTCCGAGATCGCCGACCGAGTTCTGCCAAACTTCCACCACTTCCTCCCCATGTTTGTCCGAGTCATGCCGCTCGACTACAAGCGAGTCCTCGAGCAGGAAGCCGCCCGAGTCGCCGAGGAGAAGAAGCGACAGTCCGTCATCGACCTCATTCCCTCCCAGACCGCCTCTCAGGTCGACCTTGTCGCCACCGGCTTCGACCCCATTCTCCCTCGAGACGCCAATGCCCTTACCGTTTCCACCTCCCGACTTGTCACTCCTTCCGCTTCGCCCAAGCCCAAGCCCCAAGAGCCCTCCATCGTCGATGTCGAGGATGCCATGGTGGACGAGGATATCACCAAGGAGCGACTTGCCAAGGTCGACAAGACTCGAGGTTTCATGAAGTACAAGCGACTCAATGAGGCTTACCGACCTCCCCGAAAGAGGGTCAAGGACTGGAAGGAGATCTCCACCCGACTCAACGCTGGCGAGCTCAAGTACCAATCTGCCCGATGCATGGACTGTGGTATCCCCTTCTGTCAGTCCGACACCGGCTGTCCCATCGCCAACGTCATCCCCAAGTGGAACTCGCTCGTCTTCGAAGGTCGATGGCAAGACGCTCTCAACCGATTGCTCAAGACCAACAATTTCCCTGAGTTCACCGGTCGAGTCTGTCCCGCTCCTTGTGAATCCGCTTGTGTGCTCGGTATCAACGAGCAGCCTGTCGGTATCAAGTCGATCGAGTGTGCTATCATCGACAAGGGCTACGAGATGGGTTGGATGCAGCCTAACCCGCCTACCCACCGAACTGGCAAAAAGGTTGCCATCATCGGTTCAGGTCCGGCGGGACTCGCCGCCGCCGACCAACTCAACAGGGCTGGTCACACAGTTACCGTCTACGAAAGGGCCGACAGGATTGGCGGTCTTCTCATGTATGGTATCCCCAACATGAAGCTCGACAAGACAGTCGTACAGCGACGAGTCGACCTCATGGCCGCCGAGGGTGTGCAGTTCATCACCAACGCGGACGTCGGCGTTGACCCGAACTACGATCCCAAGGAGATCAGGGCTCAGAACGACGCCCTTGTCTTCGCCACAGGAGCCACTGCGCCTCGAGACCTCAAGATCCCCGGTCGCGAAGGACCAGATGACGGGTCTTCAGGAGTTCACATGGCCATGCGATACTTGAAGAGCAACACGCAGAAAGCTATCTACGGAGAGGGAGTCCCTGAATACATCAATGCTGAAGGCAAGAATGTCGTTGTTATTGGTGGCGGCGATACCGGTACGTTTTTTTGCCTTCCTTTCTTCCGTTCTTCTTCTTTTTTCTTTCAGTAGCGATCGATCTGACGCCACACGACAGGAAACGACTGCATTGGGACGGCTGTAAGGCAAGGTGCCTCTAAGATCGAAAATCTCGAGCTGCTTCCGGCGCCTCCCAAGACTCGGTAAGTCTGACCCCTCTGATCACTCCTGGCGCCTTTAACTCATCAATGTGCACAAATCTGGCAGAAATTCATCGAATCCATGGCCACAGTTTTCTCGCATCTTGCGTGTAAGTCGAATCATATTACGCAGACCGCCTACTCTGAGCGTTCAACTGACTCCACGACATTCAGACCGACTATGGGCACCAGGAAGTCATGGCAAGATGGGAAAAGGATCCCAGACGGTTCTCTACCAGCACCAAGCGATTCATCCGAGACGAGGAGACCGGCAAGTTGACAGGCCTTGAGATCTGTGACATTGAGTGGACTCAAGTCAACGGAGCGTGGAAGATGGAGCCCGTCGCTGGATCGGAGAAAATCCTGGACTGTGACCTCTGTTTCCTCAGTTTGGGCTTCTTAGGCCCTGAGAACGCTGCTTTGAAGGCTATGGGCGTCGAGCAGGATGCCAGATCCAACGTCAAGACTGCCCCCGGCCAGTACGTTGTTCCGAACATGGAGGGTGTCTTCGCTTGTGGTGACGCTCGAAGGGGTCAGAGGTGAGTCAAAAATTGGTCGCGATTATCCACATCACAGCCTCTTACTGATCTCCCACGAATAACAGTCTCATCGTTTGGGGCATAAACGAGGGTCGGGGTGCCGCAGCGGCCGTCGATAACTACCTCATGGGCTCCACTAGACTCCCTCGACAAGGAGGTATCGCTCAGCGAGACTGGATCGCTCCTCCCATCAAATTGGCTGCGGGTCACTCTCCCGCCGAGGCGTCCTCCCGCGCCACAAGCGAGTTCGAGGTGTCTTCTCAAGGCGTCGACGTGGAGAACATCAGCGTCGCTGCCTCTGCCTAGAGGACACAGCGGAAGAAAGACAGCGATAGGAGACGAACGGGAAGGAGGAAAAGGGGTGAAGGAGAATATCTCCGCTTCCCCAGACCCATGTCTGAAATTGGGTTATTAGCTTTCGCTATTTAGGCTTTGCTCGCGAACTACTAGCCCTCTGGATATCGGGCATCAGTCAGATAGATTTGTTTAGCATGTTTTCGTTCTGGTTTCTTTAGGTATTCCGTTGTCAATGATGATATGTAATATAGCTAGATCATGTCCTTCGACCGAACGCCAAATTCGAGCGATGTGCCACATCCGGCGGCCACCGCCGCCACTTCCCGCTTGACCTGGTGCAGCCATGCTTAGATAGGATAAGTCTTGCTTCTAGTAAGATGCATGTGAAGTATCAATAAGTATGCATGGTATACAGCAGTACAACAAGTCCCTACGAGGATGTATACCAAGATAGCTGTGAACGCAGATCCAGAACCATAGTACAACTTATTTCGAAATGGATGAACCTTACGATGGCCTTATGAGGACAAACTTTAGACAAGGTTGCCTGGGCAGGCAGGAAAGGGAAGGTAATGCAAAGCCTGCTGACATGTTACCGCGTGTAAGATCGCACTATCTTGTCGGCGGATAGGGCGAGAAGAAGACCGTAATCGCTGCCTCGCTAATGACCACAGAAGACCACCCCCGTCAACAGTGATAGATACGGAACACAGACATGCACTTACTTGACCATATTTTTCCAGCCCTGGGACAAGCCAAAAGCACTGGGTCAATCTGGGCATTTGGGAACCGGATGGTATATTCGAGCAACTCACAGGATACTTAGCTCTAACCCACAGCACAATCTGATCACCCGGTTGCGCCAGCTTCACAGTGGGATGGTCCGGTCCCAGGATATTCCGATGCGTCTTGAAATACTGCCCCGAGTGCACATTGTGTTGGACCGTATGGCGAGATCCTTCCACTTCTTCGGCACCGCGCAATAGCGAGATCTCGAACCAGGAGTATAATCCTTTATACGTTCCTGTCCACATCAAGGTCACAACATCAGTGTCTCGCCGAGCAGCGAGCGGTCAGGCTTGAAGATGGATGAAAGGCCACTTACCATAAAGCGCCGGATCGGCCGAGCTCCAACCTTGATCTTTGCTGAATGTCTCGACGACGACTTTTCTCAGCCAAGCATTCTGTCTCTCGCGTCCCTCTTGCCCTTCTGTTGTCCTCGGATGCCGTGTATTCGGATCCCTGTCTGCACCTGTACAGCCCAGCGGACTCGAACAGAGATACCAGACCATTCCCTCCCTATTTTGCAGCCCACCACCATTTCTCAGGGCCCGCTGTACCACCTCGCTCGTCTGAGGCGATGAGAAAGGCTGAGTCTCGTTTCTCACATGACCTATCCCGCATGTTGAGCAGACCTCTACTCGCTTTGAGATGTGTCGACGGCACGTAGCGTGATAATTCGCCTGATCCAATATCTTCTGCACCACCTCGAGAGGAAGACCAAGTTTCTGCAAATATCCCATCACGAGCGTTATGTCCTCCAATGTCGGCTTGAGGTGGTCATGCGCCAGCGATGGGCTCGGCGCCGGGAAGAAGTAAGATAAAATCGAAGGCGCAGGCGCGGGGACGACGGGTGTTGCGGAGCTCGGCTGCGCTCCCGTGTCGGTGGCTTGAGTTGACGCCGTCGCCTGAGCTGGCATCGGCTGTGAAAGCAGCGAGCCCATGTCTACATGTCTATGCTGTGCAATGACGACTACTTGAGCGTCGTATTGGCCATTTCAATACAGATCTACCCAAGAAATCCCCTAATCTCATCTTCGAAAGAAGCCGAAGAAGAAGTGATGACGTGGAAGTCTGTTCGCAAGGATCAACATCCGCCACCCATTTTCGTTCTTTCGACAGTCATCCAGGCATCTCCTCTGGTTTTTCTCATCTCTCGTCTTTACTTTTCACAATCTACACAGTAACCTTCGAACCTCTCCAGACTGCTGTCGGGAAGCCGAGCTCACGGAAACAACCTCAGGCGACGGGCAACTTCGGGCATCGGTAGACAACGAACGCCCACCATCTCTCACAATGGCACCAGTGTTGAACGAAGAAGAAGCGGCTCTGGATCCGTATAAGCTATTAGATCTCACGAGCGACGCAAACGAGAAGGACATCCAGAGAGCGTACAGGAAGAAGTCCCTGAAATGCCATCCTGACAGAGTGAGTCCCCTCCTGATTATGGTTGCTTCTCTGGCTCAGTAACGTCGGACATGTGAGCCTTGAGCTGACGTTTTAATACTCCTTTTAGAATCCGACGCCTGAAGCAGGTACGCCCAGCTTCATATGCTCATACACTTCGACTCATGTGCTGACCTTGTGCTGTTCATGCTCTACCTTCCAGCCATCCAGTTCCGCGAGATATCGGTAGCGCTTGAGATCCTCATAAACCCCGCAAAACGAAGCTATGTGGACAATAAGCTTGAATCGGATAGAAAGAAGAGGGAGCGCTATGCAGAGATGGACAAGAAGCGCAAGGAGATGGTCGATGTGAGTTTACCTTTTACTTTTCCACTATCTGCTCATTCGCCTCGTTGCGGTATGAGCCAGCCAAGCCTCAGGTTTAGCGGAGTCCACGCTCGGGACTCTTACTTGAGATTGGAAGCTGACTTTTTCATGAAATTCAATCATGCAGGCACTCAACGCGCGAGAAGAAGAAGCCAAGAGAGCTAAAGTGGACCTGGTGAAAAGAAGACAACAGGCAGCCGAGGAGGAAGCTATCCAAGATGCAGGGCGCCGTTTACTCGAAGAAGCTCAGAGAAAAGCCATGGCCGCTGCTGCTGCTGCCGCCAGCTCATCTCAGCGATTGCAAAACGGCAGCTCCTCGTCATACCCTGCGGCAAATGGCAATGCTGCTGCCTCGTCTAGCTCGACTGGTAACGGTGCAGCAAGTGGATCTCGATCTTCGCAGCAGAAGCAACATCAGCGGCAACAGCAACCTGAAATCACATCGGTCGACTTAACGCTGGTCATAACGCTTCCGCCTACATCAACAATATCCAGCAATGAAGACCTCTCGAAAGAAGTCACGAGCAGATACGGGCCGATCGCGCAGTGCGTTTTCACCGATCCACCCAAAGTGGAAGGCAAGAAGAAGAAGGCTAAGAAGGGGATTGTCGAGTTTGCCGAGTCAAATTGGGGTGGATGTTGGGCGTGTTGGAAGGATATCGAGTCTGCGAATGGCAAAGGTGTGGGCGGGGACGGAGGGAAAGTGAGATGGGCCAAAGGGGAGCTACCTGCTTGGATCGAATGGGCGGAGCGGCAGCGGCAGGACGGAGGTCATGGAGCAGTCTCAAGTGGGAATGGACAAGGCCCAACTATCAATACGCAAACCAACGGCAGTCGTAGCGCTGCTCCATCAGGCTTCACCTTACCAACTCGTTCTGCAGACCCCTCATCTTCCACTCCAACCTTCTCGTTCGACAGCGCACCGTCATTCGAGACTGCGCCAGATCTCGGTACCGCCAACGGCAATGGCAACGGTATATCGATGGCTTCGTTATTGGCCAATCACAATGCCAAGCGATCAGAGGTCGACGAGAGACGGCGGAAAGCGCAGGAATTCGAGAGTATGACGCTGCTGAGGATGAGGCAGCTTGAGAGGGAGAAATTGGAGGAGCAAATACGGGCGGATGAGGGGGATGATTAGGCCATTCTCAGGGGAGAAACTGACCAGAACCTCGTCAATATGCAATGTTGTATAATTTCTTGGTACCGCGATCGACGGGAAGAGGCTACGAGCCCCCAGTCGGGCCCTTGTGTGTCGTCACTGCAGCACACTCATGACAAACCCGTGGACATTCAGGTAGAATCATTTTCATACTTTTTTTTTCTCTTGAACTATTTCTGCTGTTTAGTGATTCTCAAGATACTCCTGCGCATCCCAGCTTCAACACCCTGAAGACACTCTAGTACATCCCAGCTCCGGCAGGCTTCTTCCACCCTCTTCTGCGTGACAGATTGCTCGATCTGCTACCCAGCATCACATCCCGCTCGATAGAGCAAGAGGCATTACCGTGATACACTGCACACCTAAAAGCTGGATAGCTTGTTGGCACGCATTTACTATTCGACGACCCTTATCGGTGCGCACGGATGGTATTGGCCGAACTTCTCAGATCGCTACAGACCGACCGATGTGACTGTCAGCGAGGACGAGCATGCCAGAGCGTAAACCTCGCAGACACGAGGCGCTACCATTGCGACGACGTGACTCACTTGAATGCCACCTCGATACAATGCTTGATCTCCCTGTAGCTGACCACAAGACAGCTCTGGTCGTCCCTCGAAACAAGCATGATCCTCTCGTCCAAGCCCGCATCCAGCTTGTTCAGACATGTCAAGACGTGCGATAGATCCAGGATGGGCTTGCCGTCGACCCCTATAGAGTGGAAGACGTAGTCTCGGAATAGTTTGAGAATGTATCGGTCGCCTGTATCTGACCATCGCGGGTCGAGCTCGAACCTGTGAGATAACCACATACGAGTCAGAGGTGAATTCGTGGTATGAGCTTGTTCCATGAGCGTTCGTGAACAGGATCCACTCACTCAGCTCGTTCATTGATAAAGCCCAATTTAGTCAGCAGGCGGACTATCCGGCCGTTCTCCATTTCCGCTCCGAGATCGCTTCCAAGGCTATCCGCGTAACTGTAGAGGGAAACATTGAGAGTCAACCAGTCTGATCCAGGTAATATATACGCTCGTGCCGCACTCACTTCTGCATCGCATCAAGCTCATTCAAGATTCTGGGACCCATCATCTTGAGCGCCTCATCAATAGATTTCAACGGCGTAGGCTTCGAGATCAAGAAGATGACGAGATTCTTCACGTCGGGACTGTAATTGCGCTGAATATGATCCAAGGGCAATCCGAGATGTTGACCTGGGGTGAAGAAATCGCATGCCATTGCAATAATTAGTTTGCCAAATGAGACGAGATCTTCTTGCTGCGAGAGACGTTATAGCGCGCACACAGAGTTGTTATTAGCACTTTGCAGTAGACATCACAGCGGCGATTCTGGTTGAGCTTGGCACAGCCTAGGATTGGGGATGAACAACCCTCGCTCACCTGATAATGCATGACAGGCGTATTCGCATCGAAGGCCAATACGTCCCCCACTCCACATCCATTAAGCCTGATTCGATTTTTCCCCGTGATCAACACTTTACTAGGGTCCAAGGTCCTCGCGGCCAGGTTCGAGCTGTGTATAGCCTTAAGAGCATTGGCGATTTGAGTGATGTATGACCAGAGATTCCGCTCGGGGATCGGCATCCCTCGTCTTTTCTGACCGGCGTTGAGCGTCATTGCTGGATCGGAGTTGGGGTTTGGACCGGAAAGATGCTCTTCCCATACCGTGGTCGCGAGAGGATGGTAGTCGTACACCAGAATCAGGGCTACGTCGCCGAAGGGAAGGGATAAGCCTAAATGCTTGATCTTTTGAGTACGCTGTAATCTGATATCACTCACAATTATCATTGAACGTCTTCGTGGTGAAGGCTTCTCTCAGACCGACGATATTGGGATGTCTCATACGCCTCCAAGTGTCCACTGCGCCGAAAGCTGCTTCGTTTACAAGCTTGAATCCTATCGCAACATCCGGGCTCTCATCAGCTTGACCGTACAGATAACCTCGAACAGTGGATTGAGCAGTCATCTACTCACCCTCTATTCGTCTAAGACAATACACATTTCCATCCACACTACTGACAGCTTTATACACCGGCGCAGGATGCACGTACACCTTACTCGGTGTACTGCTTCCGCCCGGACCAGGTGGCTGCGGGCCAGAGCCCAATAATCGTAGGGAATGATATACACCCAGCTCAGCGGGAAGACCGGGGGACGAGCCCGATGTGCCGGTGTATGTTGCATCGTGTTTCGCTTGGATCGTGCGACGCACATCGTCCGGTATGAAGAACGAATGTAGATGGTGGTGGTTCAATGGCGGATTTGAGACGTGCGGTAATGGCGAAACGTAGAGGTGTTGATCAAGCTGGAGAGTGAATAAAAGAGTCAGTCCGACTTTTGCTCGATTTGAAGATGGGAACGTCTTCACCGGACGAATTGGCACAAGCGTGTGGAACGGGAGGAGAGTAGTTGACCTACAGGCTGTCGCATCGGCCGACCAGGCATGAACATGCTCCCATCCATAGCCGCAGACTGCGACGGGTCCATGGACAGTAGATTTTCATCAAATGTCATCTGTTTCCGCATCGGGGAGATTAGCATGCCGACCTATGCGATCTCACTTTCCACACATCGCCTCGGTCCTCATGGGTGCCTGCCTGACTCACAGGATTGTCTTGACGGGGCAATAAACCGGTACTCCCTGTCAGGTTGGGCCAGATGGGTGTCTGCGCCCCAGCTGGAGGAATAGCCGGCGGCGCAATAACGGGAGTGCTAGTCCTGACAAAAGGGAAGATATCAGCGTCGGAATCTGCCCGTCCTTGTTGATGGGCAGTGGCTCAAGACACGTCAATCCACTCAAGGAGGTTCAAGGCCAGATCAGACATACCTCGGTGAAGCGCTCTCCGCCATCGGCGTCTTGGGCACAAAGACAGGCGCGGCGAGGTGTTCGGCTCCCAGTCCCGTATTTGACTTGGCCTCTTTCGCTTGGGCGAGTGGGATGGCGTTGAGCATCGCGGGGCTGAAATATACGATTGATCAGCATGTGTGTTTCTTGTCCACATCCGCATGATGCAGATGGTCAAAGGGCTCAGTAGGCTCGGTGAGTGATGAGGTGAAACTCGGATGTTGCGCTTGACGCTTGTGTACACGTACCTGCCTCCTGTGGGTGTGCTGGGAACATTCGGATCTACTCCGGGCTACGTTGCGTTTGCCAAATTAGAGGCCATATTAAGTGAGATCAACTTAGAATCGAAAGGCATCGATTAAATCTCACTTACAGGTGGATGATAGTATGTGCACTATCAACGGAGGACGCGCACAACAATGACGGAACGGGATGTCAGCGGACTTGCTTGTACAGCGTGTTGATACTCGAATCCGCGAATACGCGATCACTCACGCCAGAGTCTTGGTATTTACAGAACCTATTCACATTTCACAGTGATCAGCAGAGAAAACCAGTGACCGGAAGGGCAAAGGTGAGAGGATGATACCGTAGAGAGAAGAGCAAGGTAGGCGACGCACCCATATATCATAACGTTGCGACATAGTCTCTGAGGCGTTTCTGCGCCATCCGGAACAAAAATCGGAAATCAGCACAATACCGAGCACCTATTTCTTCGCATGGGATCTATTTATACCATTCCAGCCGCAAGGCAATGGATCTTCATAACACAGCTACGTCCTTTTAAGACTTTTGCAGCCCGTGGATCTCTCGAGAATGAAGGTACTCACCCCTCTTCTTATCGTTCACAGCAGGAGAGTCCCGTCCTTTCTCTCGCCCATTTCCCGACCCTACACCGTTACCGCTACCATTTCCATCGGCATTGTTATTGCTACTGCTTGAAGGCCTGACGATCTGCACAGCCGCTGAGCCAGATTTGGGTCCGGCCATACTATTGTCGAGCCTTGGGATTATTTATTCCGGAAGGGCTCCTGGGGTATAGTCGTAGATGCCAAGAAGGTTCGGACGACGTTGCACCGTTCGAAGCTGGCTGTAGGATATATTCCCGGCAACAAGCTCGTCTTCTCAAAATGGTATCTATCGAGCGTGTGTATATGCTCCGATAAATATGATACGATGGATGACTAGTGTCACAGTAAGTGTTACAGACAGCCAACAGGCGTGAGGATGGATGTATCGATTGGCAGACAGGAGTGAGATGGACGGGTCATACGTCGCGTCGGACCGACCGATATGATGTGCCCACCGCTGTAGACACCGTAACGAGGTCATGTTGTCACCGCCCGCGCCGAACCCAGATTTCACTTACATAATATCCTGTCTCGTCGACGTAGACTTCACCATGCATCTCAAGAGATGCCTGAGGGATGTCATTCAGGTCCAGGTCCTATGCAAGAGGCAGGACTAGGAGGCGTGGAGGATCATGCATGCAATGCGGTACAATGAACAGTGATAGCAGCTTTTTCTAAAGCTACCAGGCGGTATATGGATGATTATGACAACTATGCTGGGTATCCGTCTCTATTCTGAGCCCTTGAGGCCCTTAACTAGAGATTCTCCTTCAGGCCCCGCTGATCACACACTGCTCCGTTCTCACTTCCAATCGTTCTCAACTGCCACGAGTGTGAAGGATCGGAATGTCGGTTTAGGCAGAGGCTTTCTTCGCCTCGGCTTCCCAGTGTGCTTTGCCAAATGTAGCAGCGACGACCATGGGGAATACGAGCGTGGCATCGGCGTACACCTGACGAAGGATTTTTGACGTTAGTACAAGACACAGGACATGATGTGCTCCGGAGCATGGTGCAGATTATGAGGATGCTTGTGCATTGCACAATGGCGTAGCCACATTGGTGACAAGCAAGAAGGGAGAAAGGCAAGTCGATCTGTGATTAGGACTCACCTTGACGCTTTGCGCGCCGGCACGGATTTTGCCCCAAGAGACAGCTTCGTCAGGTCGAGCTCCTGAGTCTGAGCCGTCGTACTATTCAGAGAACGAAGAGCATGATCAGTGTTGTGATCGTCACGGTGTTATACCAAAATACAGATGCTGAATGCCGGAATACGGAATCTTTAGGCTTGAAGCCTCGGTTCCCAAACTCACCTCCTGTCCCGTGTTGATATATACCGCAAAGTCCGCGCCGTTCCTCTATACGGATCAGACAAACAGGTAAAAGTCAGCTCAAGACTCAGGTGAGCGGCTACTAGATGAGTCCTGGTTCCATCCGCAGATGATGTATGTGTCATCGCTGGTTCACTCACAAATAACATCGCATTCGCAATCTGGTGTTTGCACACCCCACCACCAAGAATGATCATACCCGCCTGCTTGGACTTGACGCTCATATCGTTCAATCGTCGAATATCGGCGACGATGTCGATGTTGAGTTGCAGAGGTGAGGACTTGTAGGTGTGGAAGTAGATCATATCGCCTAATGACCCGTCGGTCAACGCTGGACAGAAGACGGGGATATCGTTCTGAAGGATGCCATCCAGGTTCCAGCAGTGATGAGTACAAAGTCAGCTCTTGATCGTATTCGCCACGGTCAACAGAGATGGACCACGACTCACCTTGTAGCACCAGTAATACACGCTGTCCTCGTTATCGATCTCCTTGCCCAGCCGCCTAATGACACTGCTCGGGCTCCACTTGGTCCCTTGCTCCTCTTGCTCAGCGACCATCTGATCGAGAATCGGGACGACCCAGTCTTCGAATGCGCAATAGTTCGAGTTGGGTACTAGGAGGTTACCTATTCGGTTGAGACTGCGACGAAGAAGTCACAACAAAAGCCAGGAGCAGCATTTCTCGGTCAGTAGTCGCCTTACTTTCGAAAGTTAGCTCACGCGACCGCCAGAATTTGACTCACCCCTTCTTCCTCAAGCCAGCACCATCGAGATGGAAATCTCCCAACACGGTCGACCCGAGGCACTTGATAAAGTCCTCTTCAACGCCACCAGCAGTCGTCACGAAGCAGTCGACGAGCTTGTACTGAGCCAGGAATTTCAGGATCTCCCTCAAGCCAGATGATATCAGGTTTGACGTGTACCCTATGAAGAGCGTCAGAGGTTGGTCCGGATCTGACCGACGTTTTCGCTATTCAGCATTACCGTTAAGAAGAGCGGGAAAATATCTTTTTGGTCAGCTTGAAGTGCCGTGAAGCTTACGAGCGTGTTAGCTGACCTTATCGTGAGCGTGACTCACCATTTCCTCGACGACCTGAATGGCTCTGGCCAAGCCTGTAGCTTGAAATCCGATGGTCTCATAGCTCTGAAGCAATGCTTGCAGGTCAATCGGCTTGGAAAGATCGGGTCCTTTGACGTGGACTGCGTTTTCGGGTAACGCCTCCGAGGGGGTCAAGACGCTCGCGTGAGCGTCGGTGGTACTTCCTGAGGCGGCGGGCTGTGTGGACATGTTGATCGAGGGCTTCTGGGCTATGATGGATAGTGTAGGCAGCGTTGTGGACGAAAGATATATACCAATCGTCACCAACAATAAGCCTTGAACTGGTCTTTCTATAGCGATAAAAACAAAAGTCCAACCTCCACCTGGATTCAAGTGGGTGGCCAATATAAACTCAGTTAGGTTATTGTAGATGCGATCAACAAGGCGACACATTGAGCTGAGCGTGAGACCAAGCGGAAGAAGCACTAGTACTCACATGCATGTCGATAACATCAATATCCGATCTCAAGTTCCGCTCAGAGCTATCTTCAGTCTTGCACTTCCACGCCACACATAGCCTTGCCACTCGGCAGCTCACACTGTCACATATACCGCCCCTTCTCGTCCCGGTTGAACCCCGCAGTCCCATCTCCTACGTTGCGCGTCTGGCTCAACACGACGACATCAAACACCACAATGAGCGGTACAAGAATACCGCTCGCAAGCTCGAGCTTGAGCTCATCGACTTCAGCTTCAGCGTCAGCATCAGCATCGAGGCCAAACCCATTCGGATCGTTCTCAGGCACTTCATCCTTGAGCTCCTCAACAAGCAGGCTGCCGACTGGCTCGGGTTACACGGCTAGTCTCCGGGAATCATTGCGAGCTAGCACAAGTTTAGGGAAGAGAGGAGCTAGTGATGCTGGCTTGGAGGGTGAGTGGATGCAGCTCTTAGTATCACTCTCACTTTCAGGCCTGCACAGTCGATTACCAACACTTAGGTCAGCCCAAAATATGCCTGTAATCCTGCATGCGTTCATCCCATGCAGCATCGAGAAGATCTGCTTCTTCATATCTCCTGCTAACCCCATGCGCTGCTCTGATTGCTCAGACCCCACCACGCTACGCAAGCAATTATCAGCCCTCAAAGCCCGCCTATCAACGCTAGAACACAACAATCACTCCCTCCAAGTGCGCGAGCAGGCTTCCGCCGAGAAGATAGAAGAGCAGAGGATTGAGATTGAGAGGCTGAGGGCGGAGAGAAGGATGTTACATGATGGCGAAATCAAGGAGAGGCAGGTCGGGGAAGAGCGTGAGAGGGATTTCTATGATGATAGGGTGAGCTTGGATTGAAGCCTATTCATCTGTTCATCATACTTTCTGATCATTGAACGGTTCCCATCAAACCTCTCAGCGTGTTATGACAAGAACTCCCCTGGTACATGAGCAATTCGGTGCTAATGATTTCGATCTCTCCAGAGCCAATACAACCAAGAGATTTCGCACCTCCGCCAGATCAACGACAAGCTTTCAAACGAGTACGAATCTCTCAAGACGCAACACAACATCCTCACAGGGACGCACTCGCTGTTCACGCAAAACGCAAGCTCGGAGATATCCTCCCTCACTTCGAGAATCCAGGAGATTGAGAAGGACCGAGATGCTTTGAAAGGATGGGAGAGACGCGCGAGAGGATTGAGCATCGAGCTTGAGGAGGAGAAGAGACGGAACGAGGAAAGGAGGGAGAGGGGAGAGCTGGAGAAGGAGGGGAGGAGGGTGGATGAAACACTGCAGAAGGAAGTTAAGCGTGAGTATTGAGATTGTATCTTAAACTTCTGGTCTATCGAGGACAAAGCGCATCAGCGAGCGGCAGCATGCGTCATATCCTCACTCCACCGGGCCGAGGGCACGCAATATCTTGTGTATTATGGACCCAGCAGCTGATCCGCACCCGCCATATCCAGGCCAATCCATGAGCCTCGCTACAATTTACCGCGAGAACGAAACCCTCAAAACAGAGGTCGTCGAGCTCAGGCAGAAGAAGAAGGAAATTGACGCGGTCGAGCGGACCTCGATGGAGGTGCAGAGATCGCTCAAGGATGAGATCAGGGTTTTGCAAGAGCAGCTTGAACGGGCGAGGCGCGATATGGAGTGAGCCGATATGTTGTTTTCCTTTACAATGTATACTTGGCGGCTGAACTGACGGGTGTTTGATTGCATGTCCATTCGTTCGCATATAGCTCTCTCACTCAAACGTTCCCCTCGGACACCTCTTCGGCAACGACAAACGATGAGACCATCCGAACCCGCCTTTCGACTCTCTCCTCCCTCCACAACCAAGCCACAGCTGATTTGGCTTCGCGCGATTCCCGCATTCGAGAGCTTCACGACAGGCTCACCACGCTCGCTGATAGCTCTAGGACCAGTATCGCCGAGTTGACGAGACGCGCTGAAGAGGCTGAGCGAGAGTTGAGATGGGCTAGAGAAGGGAGGGCGAGTGCTGAGCGGAGAGAACAACTGGCACGCGAAGAGGCTGAGAGGGTTCGATCTGCTGTAAATCAATACTTCTCTTTGCTTCCCTGAGTCCTCTCCACTCCTTGCTTTGAGGCCAATGTGCAGATCGAAGGAAGGGGAAGAGCATAAGCTGATAGACTTCCTGTTGATTTTCCGCTAATTCTCGCTGTAGGGTCAAGGCGTCAGGATGCCAGGTGGAGTCGGAACGATGGGAGATCAGTCTTCCAGAGTCGCGGAATTGGAGTCGCTCGTCGACCTATACAAGAAGGAGCTGGATCAGATCTCGCGAGACTCTCGGGAGACAGAAGAACGAATCGCTCAAGGGATGGGGCTTGTCAAGGCCTCTGATCTGGAGAAAGCCAGGGAGAAGGTGTCCCAGCTTGAACAAGGTGAGTAGGGCAAAGGAAAGTCCTGGTCTTTCAGCCCTGCACCATGTCATCTACTCACTCGGTCCATCTATGCTAATCCAATGCCCACCTCCTTCGGGTTTACAGACATCGTATCCCTCGAATCGACCATTTCCGAGCTCACATCCGCCAATACTCGTCTGGACGGCGAGGTGAACGACCTGATGCGACGCGTAGCATCAGGCGAATACAATCCGGCCACCGACCGATGTATCGAGCTGCGCAACAACCCAGCGGCTAAAATCATGGCTGTCCGCCAGCAGGCGCTGGAAGACCTGAAAGCCGAGAACGATGAGCTGCTCGAGCGCATGAAGGAGCTCGATGAGCTTCTCAATCAGGCCGGAGGTGCAGGACAAGCAGATGGTAAGGCTGGCAAGGAGCAAGGAGGAATGGTGCCCAGGAGCAGTTTTGATAGGCTCAAGAAGGAAAAGGAAGATCTGGAGAAAGCGCACGAGAAAAGGCTTATGCGACTTAAAGAGGTGAGTGGTCTTGAGCTATTCGATTTATTACTTACTTACTGATCGATGTCGGTTTCGCGTTATACCAGATCTTCACCAACAAGTCCAAAGAATTCCTTGAAGCGGTCTACTCCCTCCTCGGATGGCGGATCAAATTCGACGAATCCGGCTCAGACATCCGCCTGACATCCATGTACGCGTCCAAGGGCAAATCGGGTCTGACGCTGAAATTCGCGAGTCAGGAAGGCCATTTCGGGACGATGCAGATGTCTGGTATGATGAGCAGGGGCCTCGAGGAGAGCAGGCATTTCTGGATCGTGGAGAGACAGAGCGTGCCTGGGTTCTTGGCGCAGGTCACCACTGAGATGTTTGAGAAGACCACGGTAAGTTTTTGTTCTTGTTATTGAGCGAGCGTACAAGCAGAGCCTGGGCCTTGGTACATGGGTGATCATGATATGAACAGTGGTCTAGTTGGTGACTGGAGTGAAAAGTTGCTGATCTTTTATTGTTTCCCCAACCCATCGTGTACTCTACAGATCGGCCGGGCGGCGGGCTATGTGGGACTTGAGTAGAGAGCAGAAGAAGCGGAACGTAGACCGGAATGGAGCTCTTTTTTCCGTTAATCCCCATACCCACGTTCCATATATCACGATTTTATATTATCATGTCTGGCATAAACCTGAGACTGAGACAGAGAGAGTACCAGCTAGCTTTTTGACGATTGCGATTGGCGCCCGCGCAGTATATGCATGTATGATACATCACGTCATGCAATACCACGACGCAGCCATGTAGTTGTTCATCATCACAAACCACGGTATGGTCTAGTGATGTTCATTGGCGCAATCTAGAGGGATCTCCGCCTGCACATCTCATATGCTAGCTTTTCACCTTCGCAGGATAACGACAACATTTCCTCTTGTTTGGTGTCCTCTCTCTTACACGCTCTACATCTCTCCACACTCGGTTATTCTGACGACGAGCTTGGGTCTGCAAGGACGAGAATAGGGCGTACGAGATAATAAGAGTCGGTCAGCATGAGTACCGTCGCCTGAGCGGATTCCGATCTGAGCAGGATGTAGAGACAAGGGGAATAGAGCAAGGCATTCATCTATACACCGGTCTCACCGATTGTTTGCGCCCGTAGGGACGTTCTCGACTTTCCTGACTGTTAACAGACCGTCGATCACTCGTCCGAAGACACAGTGCTTGCCGTCCAGGAACTCGGCAGGAGCGCACGTTATGAAGAACTGCAAGTTACTGAGCGTCAGCTTGGATCAAAGCAACAATGAATAATGATTCTGATGATTCGATGGAGCCAATATCAAAATCGTTAATATGACTCGCTTGGCATCCGTTTGTACCGGGTCCAGAATTGGCCTAAAAAGCCAAACAGACACGATATTAGCGTAAGCTCCACTAGCGCAGCTCATCTACTCGTAGCCATTGATGGCCCATCGAGCCGGCCGCCATAGATGTTTCCCATGGCTGGTCTCTCTTCCGGTGCTGGAGAAAATGATGCTCACCATACTGAGCAGTCCAGGACCGGTGTGCTTCACCTTGAAGTTTTCGTCCTCGAATTGCGCGCCGTAGATGGAGAACGAACCTGTCCCGTCGTTTCTTATGAAATCGCCTCCTTGGATCATGAATTGCGGGATGCTATCGGGTGCGCGAGAAACGTCAGATCACGCGGCGGTACAATGTCGGAGGTGAACTATGATGGTGATGCGACCAATTGGCCCAATACTTTCCGATACCTATGACTTACACTCTGTTCGATTGGAGATGGCAAGTTGAAGAGAAGTTCAGCGGACTTTGTCAGCTGATGAAACACGTTGCTTTTGCCATGAGGTAGTACAGCCAGCTCACCTGTGGAAAGTAGCCTTCTTATACCCTTGCGGTATGGAGTTGACCCTAATATTACCGACATCAACACCGCACAATCCGTCAGCGTAATCTTCTTCGTGCACAAATGATCGATCTTAATAAGGACCGACAGTATAAGGGAAAGATTCAAAAGCCAACTCACCGGTGTTCCCCTGTGCATAGTTGTCGGAAGTTCTCCGCTGTCCTACAAAGCGTGCGATACGACGGATATCAGCTCGGATCAGGACCGTCCACCACGCGGCAAGCCAGTGATCATGGCAGTGTCTCTTTTTCTCTCTCCCTCTTCCTGCAAGGAGACCTATCGCTCACTTCGGTGTGATATCGCTGAATAGTTCTGCGAGAACAAGAGTCGTCAGCACAGCGACAATCTACGGCACGATCTGGATCCGGAGCGATACAGCAGCTCAGGAGCTTGAGAGACTGGAAACGAGGCACTCATCCGAGAATCAGATGTTCGTGCGAAAGACAAAGCCTACTCACCCATCTTGATCCTTCCTGCGGGGGTATCGCCAATGGAGACATCGAAGAAGACGATAGGCCGAGTAACGCCAGCGGGGGCATCGAGGGACGAAGCCATAGTGTGTGTGTATCTGTCTTTTCTTCAAAGCTTCGTTGGAGTCGGGAAGCGTAGGCTTTAAGTTCGAGCTGAGACTGGGTGATTGAAGGAGGGTCTTTTGGGCCGTTGGACGATAGTTTTGAGATTGTAGATTATGCTCTTACTTAGGCTGGATGAAGGATCATGGATGTTTTGGAGGACGAAAGCGATGGGTGCGGGGCAACGAGCTTCGAAGAAGACACATGAGTTCCCACGTGGACAGCATGCGCATGACACGCGGAGCGGAATTAAAAATAGGGATAGGGATAAAATGGTTATCGTTTCCTTCCTTCTCAACGCCATGGTAGCGTAGCAGACCCATCTGTAACATCGCATGTTCTGAAATCTGATCCGACATATCGAATTGTTCATCTACCATACAACATACATCCATCCATCTAGAGGCTCATAGATAGGTCAAGATGGCTCCCAAGGCTAAGCAAAGGTGAGTGCGGAAGACATGCACACCGGAGCGGACTTCTCTTCTCTTTTTTTTGGAAACGGAACCAGAGCCTCTGGGTCCTGGAGCTTAGATCCTCACTCCCTGCTCCTATTCCCATGAATGCCGTTCCGCAATCGTCGATCTCCATACAAACCGCAAAGCATGCACGTAAGACGATCGTCGCTGACAATCTCTTGGTTATCCCTTCCTACGCTTACGCGTTACGCGTCACTATACTATCAGGCGAATTCTAGTCAAGCTCGTCTCGACGGCTCTGACCGGTTTCTTCTACACTACCTCCCGGATCCGAGTGAGCGATAAACTCGCAAAGATCAAGTATGATCCTATCGGTGAGTTTCCTTTCTTCACTCCATGCAGTTTGTCATCATATACGCGGGCATGGGTGTCGAGGGGAGTGCATCTACGTGCCGCTACTGCCGTTTGGTGCCATATAGCGCGACAAGCAACTAGATTGTTCAGCGCCGAGAAGAGCTAACCTGGTTTCGTATCCATTTTCAGTAAAACGACACGTCCTCTTCACCGAGACCAAGATCAAGTAGTCGTGATGTCCGCAGACACGATGAGGATTGTGGATGATTGAGGAGAACTCACCTTGGGAACTCAGTGGGACATCTGTCATGCGGGAGTGCTGCGCGGCAGTGGGGATGGAATTCGCATATAGGAAGGAACGGCAGCAAGCAGCTTTGTCGTGGGCGACAGTCTTTCGCGATTGTGTTTTCGACAACAACTGGCGTTACGAAGCAAGAGGATGGGGTAGGAGAGAACACGATACTACTCGGATACCATGCATTATATACCCGTCTGTCCAGTACAACCGAAACATTCTGCTCATGCCACCACCCCACGCTCGCTCTCTACTAACGCTGCTCGTTAGACTTGCACAGCACGTATGGGCTGTATAAGCCTCTACCCAATAGGCATCTATTCCTTTCCCCGCGTAGCCCTTGTTGTAAGCATTCTTTACAAGGGGGTTCCCCTATCTTCAGGCGATGTCACCTCTGACGAGTACGACCAGACTGCCTTCTACGATCTCCCCGCTTGCAGGTTTCGATAGATCCAGCTTCTTGACTTGTCTCGTGCCATCGGAATCCGGAAAAAGGCAGAGAAGATTTAGTGCCTGTGAAGGGTATCATCGATCAGCCAAGATATCTCTGCTCATTCTCTTCTTTTTCTGGTACTTTAGCCTCTTGGGGGTTGCCGTGCCCAGCCCACTCACTTGACTCGGGTCCTTCGTGCTCGGTCTGGGAGTCCTGGATTGGGCGATCATAAGATCCATAATCTTCCCGACTGGCATGATCTGCGTACACCGAATAGAGGGTCAACGTCATGCCCGAAGTTTGAATCGAAGCCGCGTATACATGACAACATAAGTGGAAGACGAATCCGGACAGCCTTTAGATGTCAAGAGGTACACAACATGACAGGTTGAAGGATCAACGACTCACATCCAGCACCCAGACCCTCTCAGCTTTCCCATCAATCTTGCCGCTCTTGAGCCAGCTCCGCACCTTCACCTTGTCCTGCGACATGTCAACAGTACACTCGAAGAACCTCCTTGCCTCATTCTCGCTCACTCGAGAGCCTCTGAGTAGAGGTTCGGCCGACGAGCGGATCTTGCGCAGGTGGATGTCCCATAGCTTGTCGGCTTTTGTCTTGACTTTTGTCTTTGGCTCCGGTGTTTGTGTTGGTGTCGATGTTGATATCGACGTCGGGGTCGCTGATAATGCTGTACTGGCTGCTGGACCAGCGTCACCCGTCGATGTTATCGCTGTGGTTGTGTGCAGGAGAAGTATGTTTCAGTGTTAACAGCAGTCGAGACTTCCGGATGAACACCAACCGTCACGCAACACACATTGCATTACAGTGGACTCCTGCCAGCCAGCTAGATAGACGGACAAGAAACTCACTCTTGACGCCATTCTCCCCCACTGATGAGCTCTTACTCGAATCCATCACCGGCTTCGTCCGCACCACATCTTTCTGCGGAGGAGGCTTAGGTACCACTTTGCCCGCATGTTCGGGAAATCTCTGCGCGATCAGCTCTCGAGCCTTTTCGCGGCGTACGAGGAAGGCGTCGTGTCGCGCGTTGTGATCTAGCGGCGCTGAACAGCTGTGCGACGCTTGAGAGCGATGTCTGTTCAAAAATGTCGTCCAGCGGTGATACAATCAGCCATTGCATAGATATAAAGGGGACGGACGTCGGTCAGGTCAGAGTGAAGTGGGAGATGAAGGACGACACACGCGTGTGGTGGGGAACGTAAGCTTACGAAACGCAATAAGCCCCTCCGCAGCCTCTACATCTGACCTCTCTTGCGATGCTCTCCTTCTCACGTTCTGTATCCCCTGGATCCCCATCGCCATCACTAGAATCCGCTAGTCCGGCTATACTCTCGATGCTCTCCCTCTCGCACCCAGCGAGGGCACAAGCCTTTTTGCCCCTGTTCAACTTCCCTATACCTCTAGTCGAGGTTGACGGACCAGCTTCATCGTCATCGTCAACGCCAGCGAGGCATCGGTGAGAGCCGATATGGTCCGAGCAGAATGGCAGGATGCAGTACTGGCATGTCAGGGGTAAGAAGTCGACTAGGGAACAGGAGGAACACCTGGCACCCGGAGCGAGGATGGACATGTTACTCGTACTGAAGCGCGTATGACGCGGGACCCAGGGATGAGTAGAAGCGGACGCGGTCGCAGGATCGCATCTCGATGTCCGCTCAGTGCACGACGGTCGTACAGTGTGATGGACCGTGTGCGGAAGGCCTGGGACTATTGCTTTTGTAGGATGAATGCAAGCAAAGCCGTTGGTATTCTGAATGACGATGATTAGGAAATAGGGGCTGGGGTCGCTGGGTCGGATGGACGTCCGAGGTGGAGGGTGGAGGAGATCCGCGCGTAAAGGGAGATACGCACACATGCACGAGGTGGTGGTGGCAGAGCAGTCAGTGGCATTCTAAGGCGCATCTCGTTTCAACGTTCAATTCACGAGCTTCCGAGTCTCCAAGTCCCAATGTGGAGAATGGACCCCACGATCGGCAGCACTGCTGTGTATTGCGCGCTAGCTAAGGGGGATTATCAGACTATGCATGACCGTCTGTCAAGTTCCACGCGATATTGGCCAGCCTTCTACTGTACTAGTACCGAGTATGAAAGACAGATCTATCGTACCTACTCCCGCCTTCTCACCGGTCGAGCCACCGAGCCAGACCCAAGACCATCCATAGAAAGACTAGAAACACAGTCCTGATAGCATGAGATCATACAGGGGGAATCATGTCAGTTTCGAAGTCGCAACGCAAAGCAACTCTTCAACGAACAGGATACGCACGGTGGCACAAAATCACTGTCCGCTGCCGCCACCATCGGTATGGTATGTGGCGTAGTGGGATTGCTCGTATTCCGGATGATTCATTGGGTCGCCGTGCCCTTTTTCAGGGTCATCAAGATCGATAGGTCGATGCAGATTCCATGAGCTGGTATCATAGCACGACCCTGGCCCCCCGGCACCTGAGCTCGTACTGGCAGTGGCAGCGGCAGCCGCAGTTGAAGAGCCGGTCCAGCTGGAGCAGCCTTGAGATTGGGACACGACGCTCTGGCCACCCTGCGCGGACGAGTAGCTCGACTGATTGGTCTGGGACGCGTTGGTGCTCATGGTGTGGGTGTGACGTGGACGTGAACGTGTATTATCGTAAAGCTAAAAGGCGATGTTCGCACACAGAAGGGGTACGCAGGAGAACACAACCCGGTCAGTGAGCAAATGTTTCGCAGATGAGAAGCAGTACTGAAGTATAGTGTTGTAACTCACTTGATAATTATATTGAAGCGAGTGTTAGGGATGAGTCGTTCGGTTGGATTGATGATTTGACTGAGGATAGAGACCGGTCGCATTGACATACTGTACTGTACCAGCATCGGCGTTTATAGCACAACAGGCATCATGCCGGACGGCGAGCATTCACTATGTCACGCTCCCACTGTATACTGTACACGGTGCGAATACAGTTACAGTATTATACATACACTCTCGCACGTCATTAGTGGTTAGTGGTACATCAAGGCCTCCTTTGAAGGGAGGGGATGGTAGAGTAAGTGGTGCGTATATGTGTACTGTAACGAGTGAGAGTACGTATGAACAAGGGATGACAGCCAAATGGAACCTCTCAAGAAAACGGAGATAAAACACTGACTGCAATAGAGATAGAAACAGAAAACGAGGCGTGACTACGAGTAGACAGGAAGAGCCCCCTTATGGGACGCACGAAGCACAGAGCACGGAACTCGAAGCTCAATTCTCTATGTACGTAGCACGAAGCACGGAGCAGAGGAGCTGATGAGGCTATACTCGTAACGGGTTACAACCCTTATACACAGCACAGGATAACAGCAGGCAAAGGAGACGTCCTAGTACAGACCGTTGTTCATCAGAAACCTCCTTATCAGTTGCTAGTAGCTTGTAACGCATCAGGTGAGTGTGGCGGACGAGACATGATTCGTGATCTACTACATCCTTTGTTATCTCTTTCGGCTCAACTCGACTCGACTTGACTTGACTTGACTTGACTTGGATAGTATCGAGTCAATCTGATCGACAAGCAAGCTCCTGACTTTCAATCTTACAATGCCTGATAGACGCTTGAGCGACCGCGACTGTGCGCCAAGAGGAGAACAAAACGTCGTATACTGTACAATCTTCATCGATTGTCGCATACTGTGTTGTGTATTACGGTATCGTCATAGTTCATGAAGGTTTTTTGCGAGTACTAGACTCGTATCGTGTTGTATTGTGTACAGTATTATGTTAGTCGTTTATTCACTATATACATGAAGTGATATTGGAGTGTAATGCACAATTGATTCGAAATGGCCATAGCCATGACCATACACAAGGATCCAAACCTATGTAACCTCTCTCAAGCTCATCCACATCATATGCCCGTCCACCCAGTGTCCAGAGACTGCCTTGCTTGGCGCACCTTGCTCACACTCATGCCTTCTCAGCCTGAGCGGAATCAGAGCCCGTACCGACCTTCCCGGTACTTCGTCCAATACCCATACCCATCCTGACAAGCGTCTCAATACTAGCCCGTCCATTCTGCAGCAGATCCTCATCCCACTTCAGCGCGCCTTTCTCGAACAGGCAGACGATTGTCGATCCGCCAAAGGCAAAGTAACCCAGCTCGTCGGCTCGACTGATTTCTTGACCCTCTTCGACGGTAGTGAGAATGCTTCCGACCACTGATGAAAGAGACCGAGGGCATCAGTATCTCCTCTTTACTTGCGGCTGTATACTTCACAAACACCGCATTGATACACTGGGGCTTTGCGAAGCGTCGGTCAAAGCGAGGGAGAAGATAGCGTCGTGAGAGAGGGAATGGCAATGGCCAGAAGAACAGCGAGGCATCACTCACTCATCGCACCGACCCAAACAGTCATGACAAGCCCGAAATCATCGCTCTGGATAGGCACGACCTTCCTGACGTTTTCGCCATACACGTCGAGGGATGTTCGGATCGCTTGTGGGTTGACGGTGTAGTATTCTCCGTCAATCATAGTCATCTTGCCGACCTTGCCCTTGACTGGGGAGTGGAATCGGTGATAGTCCTGTGGTGCCAGTCTGCCGTTCGGGAGAAGGAAAGCTGAATCAGAACATTGTTGCTGTACTGAAATCCCGGCTTCGAGCTCCGGTCGCATCGTAGAAGTAGCCAGTCGAGAGAGACGTCATGATGATCACTCACCGGAAGATGGCGAGCGCACCGCCCTCATACCTGTCCGCCACGTCCTTGTAATTTGGACCCAACAACCTGCCCACGGTAAACTCTCTTCCCTTGATCCAAATCTGCGTGGCCTCATGGACAGTCTCAAACGCCATCATCCTACAATCTGCACACGAGACCAGCCTGGCCTCGTTCCCAGGTTCCTCAACAGGACGAGCATCGGGTTTCAGCTTTCTGTAGAAGAATTCGTTGAAGTTTTTGAACGAGTCCAGCGGGTCGAGAATCTCGTTGACGTCGAGGTTGTGGAACGCTATGAAGGCTGGGATGTCGACTGCTGATGAAGGGGAGTCGTATTTCAGACCTTGTTTGACGGAAAGCGATTTGAGCAAGCGTCGGGCTACGTGTAAAAAGGGCCGATATCACTGTAAGCTTCATGTGTGATGAAGGCTGATAGACAGGCTGAATCATACTCACCCTTGGCACCATGCATACTGCCCTTGGCTCCCTTGTACAAAACCCTGATACCAAGACGCACGTATACCTGCATTGCATCATGCGTACAACGCACAAAACAGAGATCAGTCATGCTCATCGGTTCATCGGTGGCCGATGGCATCGGGCATGTCAGGTGTCAGGTGAGTCACCGAGCGACACCCCGAAGTGTGGGAAAACGGGCTGTCCTTCACACACTCACCGCCATTTTCTCTTCTTGCAGCTGACCGGTCCTTCGGTCTTGCACGATGACGTTGGCACTATTGGCTCCAAGGGCATATGAACCGATAGCCACCTTGTTCACTATCTTACTCAAGAACTTCCGTTGGGCCTGGGAACTGGTCACATAGTTTGCAGTGACGATTCGGTCCACCCTCGACCAATCGGCTGACGCACAAACAGCCAAGTGGGTGACGATGTCTTGCTCTGATTTCTTGCCCAATCGAGGTCGATGACATAACGGACATGTTTTGATATTAATAACCCTTTCTCGGTCGTCCGGCGAAGAATCTCCTTCATCTCCGTCGGCCTCGGCTTCGGCTTCGGCGTCCGAGAGACTAGAAGGGGTGACGTCGCCATCGGGCACATTGTTGGCAGATACAGTCTTGCCACTCGGCGAGGCCGTTCTTTCCACTTTGACAGCGGGCACGCCGGGCTCCACGTGACTTTGCGGTCCAGATCTGTCGCTATCGATAGGATCGATGTTCCCAGCGAGATCCGTGTCGTTTCCCCCAGCACCGTCCTGCTTTCTCGGTCGACTCTGCCTGATATGCTCGGCCAGTTCGTCAGGGTCGACTGGCGAAGATATATCGCCTTGAGGACCCGTCATATCCAAACCCTCCTGAGCAGGCTGGGCAGAGATAGCTGGTGTCATCGCACCGGAGGTGGATCCGAGCTGAGTGAGATCGTCACCCGAAACCCTCTCTTTTTCCGAGCGGGATTTCGTGACCTCTACCTCGAGACACTTGATGGCTTCTTCCATGGTCAACTCGTCCTTCTCAGCGGATTTACCGCAGCTGGAGAAGAAACCTTCGAGCGTTCGACGTGTGAGTGTAGAGCCGAGGGAGTCGAGCATGGCCGTCAGTTCGGTGTACGACAGAGCACCGGTATCGTCCGTGTCGTATTGAGTTAGGTATTGCCGCCAGAAGCGCTGTCGAAGGGCATCATAAGGCTCGTACTTGGCCCGCACGGTGAGCTTGGGCGAGTGCCTCGCTTCCCACGCCATGTCTTTTTCGGTAGAGATAGGGAGCTGGGGGAAACGAATGAAATCAGCATGATCCCGCGCCTCGAAAGTATAAACGCACTCACAGTGAACTCCTTCATCTCGTGCTTGCCATCCACCTCCTTGTCGTAAAGCCCCGTCTCAGAATTCGGCTTCGGTGCGTCGGCAACGAGCTCGCTTAATGGTAAGGTACATGTTCCAACCATGTCGTTTCCAGACACCTAATATCAAAATGAGCTATTCGATCCAAAGGGACTTCTTTCGATGCAAAGCTCACCTTGTCCCAATCCAGGACGGCGAACTGCATGGTATAGGAGCTTTCGTGCCTTCTGACGTGGAACAGGAGCTTCTCGTCCCAAGTAGGGTTGAGGGAGTGACGGATCACTCGTGTTCGGAAGACCTTCTTACCGAAGGAGATGACCACGAAGGGATCCATATCGAAAGAGACTCGCAAAGCTAGAGCCAGTAACCGGTAATTCAGCTTCGACATTGAACACTTTGGGGACCGGAAAGGAACAGACATACCATTTCTCAGCTTGGGTAGATCTTCGGCTCCCTTGATCTCCAGAATGACGATGCCTAAAACTTCTTTGCCTTGACTCGCGTCAAAGTTGAACCCTTTCGATTTTCGTTTCTCGACCGTTTGCGATTGGGACGAGGATCCAGTTCGACTCTTTCCTCGCTTGAAGAGAGGTCGACGCATCCTGGTGCCTCCTGGAGTGATGACGCCGGGTGTAGTCGCTCCAGAGGGAGAATCGCCCGATCCGCCCCTCAGCATGGGATCAAAGTAGCCTTTATCGCCAAGTTGTTTCGAGGTTCTGGTTCCCGGGACCGCAGCGGAAGGAGCGAGTAAGCCAGCGGATTTCGATCGCTCGCCTGAGCTGGTAGACCCTCCTTTGTGCTCCGGAAGCCCGGTAGTCTGGTCACTGACGCCAGCGATGACGTTCTCGAGGACCGAGGGGGACTCATTGACTGCAGGAGGCGTTTCACTTTCGGCGTCGAGAGCATCTTCAAACTCGTCGTCAGACGATGAGCTGGACATGCCGTCGTCTGACAACGATTCCTCATCATCATCATCATCATCATCGCCATCGCCATCGTCTTGGTCGTGCTGCTGCTGCTGTTGTTGAGGGGTAGAGCTTGGAACGGGAGTCATCTTGTGGCCACCGGTCAGACTACCGACGATAGCTGATGTCGCTGAAGAGATGAGGGAAGTCGGTCTGGCAAGGCCGGAAGGTTTAACAGGTTCATCGTGGCGCATCTTGACAGTTCCGATACCTTTGTGCTAAGGGACAGAGTCAGTCGCAGATCGGGATCTATTGGAGAGAATACAGAGTTCGTATCTCCCACTTACCGCAGGTACGCCCAGGACGCCGAGACTGCTTCGTCCAACATTGGCTTGTTCGACAAGAGCACCGTACACACGTCTGACCCTCTTGAGAGCTTCTTCGCTATTCGGAGCATCCTTGGGAGGGACGAAACCGACTTGGAAAGTGACCGTGCCGCTCACTTGATGCTTGCGGCGGGTGGACAGTAGGCGGTGGGTTATGGGCTATAGAGTAGAGAGCGAGATCGTTAGGTATAGAAATCGAGGTTCAAAAGGGGCTCAAGCTTACTGGAATATTGTCACTCCACAAGTGGATGGTACCATCAGGGAACCACTTCTCAACAGGGATAGCAAGTTCTCCCATATATTCTTTTCGCATGAGATCCTAAACACGATGCACGTACCTAGATCAGCTAATGCACCTCGACCACAACCAGGCCGATACCAGCGTTCTAGCTGAAAAACGTAACGGACCTTGTCCCACACGACACCCTCAAGTCCCCGTCCGCCTATCACTCCCGTCAAGCTGAGGTAGATGGGGAAGTCAAAGGTACTTGATTCGGCTGGGAAAGCGGGATCGAGGGTCTTCTTGACCACTGGAGTCGCGTGACGTGTGGATGGAGGCATGAGGAGGTTGATGAAGCTGTGTACATGGGGTATCAGAAAGGATACAGATCAGCGCTCGGTTCTGATGTGTGAAGGATCATCAAGGGTCAAAGTGAATATACCGCTCGGCTTCGAGCTTAGTGGAGACGATACACGGATCTCCGTTGGCGCACAGGACAGACTCACGGATCGCTGGTCCCACTCCTGTCCTTGGCTACCAGCCCTTGAGCTTTGACGACCCTCACTCTGAGCCATGCAGCCGGTTCTTCACCCTCAAGTGGCTTCCTGGGACCCCTCGCTGCACTGGCGATCTGTGCAGGCGTCAGGGCACCAGCTGCAGCGGCCACTTGAAGTGGTATATGCTGGTGCTTCGAGCGTCTCCTGCCCCATCTGGAGTCTGACGAGGTGGTATCGGACGCAGCGAAGGTAGAGCTCGTAGCGTCCGTCGAGCCGAATGACGGTGCTCTGGAAGGACGAGGTCGGAATGTCGAGGCAGCAAGCTTGAGGGGTTTGGAAGCGAGTCGTTTCAGGTTAGGCTTCGACCTGCTTGATCGGGGCGTGTCGGTCTGCGAAGACTGCTGTTGTTGAAGTAGCTCTTGCTGATCAGCGGCATTGGCAGCTGCCAGAGCAGCTTCGTTGCTGGTCATGCTGAGCTGCCGTCCGTAGCGCAATGGCGACGTGGAGTGCAGAAGCAGAAGAAGGAGAAAAGAGAAAGGAGCTGTGGTGAAGACAAGGGGTTTTATACAGTGAAAGGTTGAGTCAGATCGGATCCACTGCCCTGCACTGCCCAGAAACAAGGGGCACCGTTATGAATTGTCCTGCGTGTTGCCTCGTTGCCAGCTGTACGCTGTAATCTATAGCGGAGTGATGGTCGGACTGTCGGGGAGGGAGGTGCAGCTGGGAGATAGACTGGTCCGTGCAAGGTACCCTGGTTGGCGTGTCAAGCGGGGACGATGATGGTCATCAAGGGAGGACGGGGCAAAGGAGGGGTGTGTAGGCGTGTGTGCTTTGCTTTGGCTGGTTTGACAGGTCGTGTATCCACAAGGAGTCTTGGCTGCGGCTGAAGCGATTCGGTCTAGCAAAGGGACTGATTGGACTGATGGTGACGGTGAAGGTGTGATAGTATTACAGATAATCGCCATGCACTGGCCGATCCAACAAGCAATCGTCCATAACTCACATCCTCACATCGATGCATATGCTTTCAACACCAAAACACGCGTGACTCGTGGCTCATTGCATAGCGCGGATATGGATGGCATCGCATTCAGGCTCTGGTTTAGTGGTTGTCTTGGTATGACGTTCAGGCGTACGTAGGCAGACAGACTCTTGTACGGGACTGGCAGTGCCTTGGACAGAAATAGAAAATAGAAATAGCGATACATGTAGAAACAACACCTTACAAATGCACTGATGCACTGTATGATGGCCGAGTAGGTTCAATTACAGTAGTCGTCCATTAGGTGGGTTTGTAATGCTCATTAGATTCAAGCTTTTAGTCGATTACGAGTACGAGTAATTTCAATTGCACTCTGAGCTTTCCGGGTAAGACGGGATGCTCGATACCCGGATTCATAGACCGTAGACCGTAGACCGTAGTCGTGAATTCATACATGAAAATCCACTAACAACCTAACAGATGGATGGATGCCCTCGAAATATCACTACCATCCTTGCACTTGAACATCCTTAATCTTTGGTTCATACGTTCGGTTGACCTTCTTGCCTCCATACGCAGAAACAGATCGCTTCGCCTGCTCTTCAGCTGAACAGACCCCAAGCTTCTCCGTCTGTAATCGGGCACATCCCTCGCGATGTCGCCGCATCCGCATCCACCGCTGACGCCATTTGGGTCAGCGCTGGCAGGTGCACTAGGCTCAGTGTTTGCCAACGCGTGAGTGTACAGTACACGCCCCAAGTCGGTTTCAGTTGAGACCATCTAGATTTTAGAGGTACAGTTTTGAGAATGGAGCTGAAATCCATCTATGCTCCCCTTCTTTTCGTGAATAGCGTGGTGTATCCTCTCGATACAGTGAAGACCAGGCTTCAAGCTGAGGGGTTCCCGGATGACGAGGGCGAGGATGAAGATGAAGATGCAGAAGACGACGGTGACGATCATGAGGAATCAGATCGAGCGAAGGCAAGCGATGTCGAGAATGCCGGAAACATGCTTTTGGAGAAGCAGGACCTCGAAGCGGGAGCACACCCTCAAGCCATATCAAGCCAGCCATCAAGCTCGAAAGCCGAGTCCAAAGCTGAAACCAAAGCCAAAGCCAAAGCCAAAGCAGGCGCGGTAGAGCGGTACCTTCTGAACAAGTTCAAGAGGTGGGGGATGTTGATGATGCTTGTGCGGATCATAAGCCGTGATGGTATCGGGGGCATGTTCCATGGTTTTGGAGCGAGTATGATCGGGACGTTCTCTCAGCGTGAGTGATCGCGATAGTGATCGTGATTGTGATTGAGGGCGTGGGCGTTAGTTGCGTCCCTCGTAGCTTCAAAAGAAAAGCAGTGGACCTCTCGACATAAAGAGGTGTTATGATGTACACCTCGACAAGATTACTTATGCGCCAAACATCGACATTCGTCTGGGCCTGGGGCCTGGGCCTCTGAAGCCTACTTACAAGTTCATCAATCCACTGATGCACTGCACTACACCTTTTCTATCGCAGAATTCGCCTACTTCTTCTTCCACACCCTCCTCCGAACTACGTACATCAAGCGTCTTTCCGGTCCCGGTTCCAGCACTCTCCCCTCAGGGAAATCGCGCGTCTCGCCCACACCGTCAGTCGCTCCGCGCGTATCTCTGTCCACTTCTTCCGAGCTTTTACTGGGTGCGTTGGCAGGAGCTTTAGCGCAGATCTTCACAATCCCCGTGCAAGTCATCGCTACCCGACAGCAGCTCTGGAGACCCCCTCCTTCTCCCCGTCACCGACACCAAAACCAACATCAAGGGCAGCATCTTCAATACCCACAGAAACAACGGGTTGTTGCTCGTGCACCGACGTTGATGGAGACAGCGCAGGAGATCGTCTCTGAAAAGGGTCTCACAGGTCTATGGACAGGCTTGAAACCGGGTTTGGTGTTGACTGTGAACCCGGCCATCACGTACGGCGCATTCGAGAGGCTCAAATCCCTCAGACTCGCTCAGCGAGGCGGCGCGGCGGGCGGTTCGACGGGCAAATTGGGGGTCGGAGAGTCGTTTTGGTTGGGTGTGGGAAGTAAGACGTTGGCTACGATTGTCACGTATCCCTATATATTTGTGAGTGAGACCTGAATCGTGAATCGTCATCGTCATCTGCAATAGCAGACTTCTCTCCGTTGTAAAACGTAACTTGAAGAAGACCTGTCTTCTTTCTCGATCTACGCCATGTACAAATGTGGGACGGCGGTGTCAGATGCAGGCGAAAGAAGATGGTGACAGCTGACCTAGCTGGCGTGTCTCGCTCGTACTTTTTTGTAGGCCAAAGTCAGACTACAGGCAAAACCCGTCATTGACCCGCCCACGTCCGAGGATCAACCCACATCCACTCCCATTCACCAACCGGGATCTGACGCCACCATTACTGGAACCGGTATCTTGGGATCAGGCGCCAAGGGCACTGAAGATCAAGCAGGCCCCTCAGCTAATGCCAGTGAAACCAAATCGACGGCGGCGGCGACGTCGACATCGGATTCTGGATCGGAAGCGCCTATCGGAGTCGAGGGAACACCTTCCTACGCTTCTGTAGCATCCGCGCCGCCCTCTTTCGGCTCGGTCGTTGTTCCTCCTCGTTCTGTTCAGGACACGCCACACTCCGACTCGAGTCGACCCGCACTACCGAACCGCAAATCGAGCCACCATCAGCACCACCCTCACCATCATTATGACGATGCGCTGACGCTCTTGAAAGCTGTGTATGACGAACATGGTTGGAGGGGCTGGTATCAGGGTTTAGGTGCCCAGATCACCAAAGCTGTCTTGTGTCAAGGTGAGTGAGGTCGAGTTGAGTCGAGTTGAGTGTGCCATCCAACTGTGGTGTTTTATACACTCATCCTCATCATTGGGTGACTGAGGTTCCGACGCTGACTACTCAACTGCTGTTCATCCTACCTCGCCCGTCGATTCCATTCCGATACCTATAACCAATCCTGTATCTCGTTTGACCCTCCGACCTTCTTCGTCCACCCCTTTCTCTATCTCTATCTTGTCTTTTGTCTTGGCTTGGCTTGGATTGGATTGTCTTCCCTTATTACCCTGCCCTTACAACTTCTCACGGTTCCTCGCTCCCACGCCCGCCCGCAGGCATCCTGTTCGTGTCCAAGGATCAATTCGAATCATACGCGTGGCTATTGATGGTCTTCTTCAGTAACATCAGAAAATCAGTCTTACCTTTCTGATTCTGACTCCTGTAGACCAACAAACAGTCAATGCACAAAAGTACAGTACAGTCGGGACATCGTATTTGGGATATACAGTATAAGTCATACGACGGCGAAATCAACAGGCTCTGTTTGACTGTCTTGGTTATGGATGGCGCTGGCGTTGGGTAAGTCATGACCCTGGTCTGCCTCGTTGTGCTGCACTGTTATTACGATCCTATCCATATCTATGCATGAGAGTCAAGTTACCAAAAAAAATCGAGTGCGAACAACGCGTAGAGCTTAGAGGTTTACTGTTACTGTATCTGTATATATGAGTGAAAATGGCTCTTGGTATAGTGCAGTTTCTGCACTTGACGAACAGAACAGGGCAGAGTATAGTACAATGTGAGGGAGACCACGATAACTATAACGATATCGACGATGAAACGCTACTTTATATACGAGAGCCTTGCGGGATAGAGCAAGAGCAACCATCCATTCATACACTATGACGCCAGTACCAGTACTACGTTGTACCACGGTACTGGTTCTGGTGACCGAAACGACCCTCCTCTACTGCTGATGACTAAAGGCCACAACCCATGACGGCGGCACGCACGAGTCCTGAGTCCTGCTGCCTGCTGCCTGCTGCCTGCTATTCATTCTGGCTCTGTCCATCTCTCAAGCTCAAGCAATCGAGGCTCATGTCGACTGATAATAATAACAATCTTTCTAGCTGGTGACTGACTAAACAAAACACACGACTACTGTCATCATCAGACGTACGAAAATGAAGACATCAAACAAGCAAAAGAAAGGACGGGTATGACTATGGTATATACAGACATGACATGTATTGGATGACACTAACAATACGGAAAAAAAAGGAAGAGACAGGATGACGGACGGGATGGGCATTAGACATGCGAACTGCGCTGTAATGTACGTGATGTGCGTTTGTATATGTAGCGTATGTAGTGTGGTGTGAAGGTTCTTTGGCTGGTTGTATGTTTGTTTCCTGGCGTAACGAGTCATTGCTTTTCGAAATAAGGAGTGGATCGTTCGACGTTCGAGGCGAGTCGGCGAAGAAGTAGAGCTGTGAGGTCGACAGTGCGCACTGGACCTCTGAGTGATTTGACTTTACTACACGCTTTGACCTTGACGCCGCTCTTTTGCTTCCCCTTCTTAATCCTCGCTCTTGCCCTTGGTCGGACTGGAGATGACCTCTGCAAGCCTCTCCAACTGTCCATCGCCAGTCGCGTCTTTGCCATCCACCACATCCCTGATGAGGTGCATCGTGTTCTCGAGCGATCTTCGTCTGTTCGAAGGGGAAGTCTTGGTCGTCCCCAATGAGGTCTGCCTCGAATGACCTCTTCGCCAAGTCATACCACCACTGCCACCGGGTGAGCTGGGCGTACCACCGCCTGGTGAGGGCGTCGCAGGCGAACCGGGAGAACCGGCCGCTGCGCCCAGGATGGGGGACTCCATGGACATTGTCGGTGAGACGGGCTCGTCGGGAGTCACAGGAGTGGTTCCAGACGGCGAGGCTGGCTTGTCTTCATCGGGCTATCACGGTACAAAGAGCGAAAAAATCAGCATTTATCGTCTGACAAAATACAGGGACAAACCAAGGGGACATTTACTCACGTCAATAATGTCAGGAGGTAATCGCTCGTTCTCGATATCGCTCTTTCGTCTGTAGGTGGTTCGTGGTTCAAAATCAGCTAACGATCGCATATGGTATGTCCGTGTCTGTCACTCACGCATCCTCGAAGCCCTGGATAGCCTCCTTGATTCCCTCAGCACCAGACGCAAGCATGCCCGCAGGTAAAGCGTTTGAGCCTGAGATACTCTTGAGCTCGGATACTCGCTCGGACTCCTCTCTGGAATATGAAAGGCATAAGTCAGCTTGCGACCCACGGCACAGAGGACGCTAGGGACCTTCGAGCTCACCTGAGCAGAGCGAAGACTCGGGACATTCGACCGACAGCAAGAATCTTGTTCTTGATGACCTGCCGTCTTTCGGCGGCGGCATCTTCGACTGTGCAGAATGGGTACATACGTAAATATCAGCGATGTTCAGTCCATTGCACACAAGAGAAACAGTGATGACTTACCTCCTTCGTCGGGAGTCTCGGGCGTGATTGCCATCGGAGTCTCTTCCTCCTCCTCTTCCAGCTCTTCCTTGGTGCAGCAGTTGAGGATAGCGATAAGCATGTCAGTGACTGCAGGGAAACAAAGAATATGTCAGTCGCGTGAAGTTCGGCATCAACAGCTAGTCGACAACTTACTCTTCTCTCCGACGAACGGTAAACTCCAGGTGAAGACGTCCATAAAGTTCGGCAACCAGTAAGGATGAGGCGTGCAGTTGAATTGTCGAATGCTGAGAATCCAGTCAGCTGAAGTCTGTGCTGAACACGAGTGACACAATAGCTCACTTCATCACGTTCGACTCGTACTTCAGCACAGCAGCCTTGTTCGAGTATACATCGAGGTAGTTGGGCGCGGAGAAGATGGTCATGACGGAAGGGAAACCGGTCGTCTTTGTCTTTCGGTACATTCGATAGCTATAAAAGTGTATCAGCAGCTGTTTCAATGCCGCTCGCACTGTCATGACTCACCCCGCATCTTGAGCTTCGTGCGCTCGAATGATCGACAACAAGTTATTTCGCTCCAAGAACTGGCAAGCGGCATTATACCTTCACGAAGACCAAGACAGATTGGATTAGCTGTAGATCTCGGAGCGCTGTCGATCATGAAAACAGCTACTCACGTGAAGAAGTAACTACATCCTCTGACGTGGTTATGCAGGAAGGTCTCGTTGGTCTTCTCCGATCCGAAGTCCTCTAGCGGGTCAGCCCAAAGGATGTCGCACATGAGCCCGGAAGTTGGAGGTTCTCTGAACCGGTTGATCTGGTCACAGATCGTTAGCATCCAGAATAAGTGTACTCGATAGTCGGTCCATGTATGACAAAGGAGGTAGCTATACGTACAGCTCGAAGGTCATCGAGGGTGTGCAGCTCGGGCGAAAGACCGCCGTGTATACAAAGGAACTGCTTGTTCATGATCGCGGCCAAGGGGAGATTGCAGAAGCTTTCCATACAGGCGTTGTATACCGTCTCAGAGTACTTGTGCTTGCCTGGCGTTTGAATAACTTCGTCAGCTTTGTTTCCCTCGAAGCTACAGAGAAGAAGAGCTCACATTCGAGCTTGAAAGTGAAGTAATCTGTGAGATGTCGACATTCGTGGTTGCCTCGAAGGAGAAACAGGGTATCGGGGTACCACATTTTCAATGACCAGAGGTATAGCACGCACTACATTGCACAATGTCAGCTGAAATCTCACGCTTCCGGAGTGCCAAGCTGAAATGCTCACCTCGATGGAAAAGTATCCTCGATCTACGTAGTCACCCAAGAAGAGGTATCGCGTATCGGCAGGGTTTCCTCCAACTTCGAACAACTTCATCAGGTCGTACTAGAATGAGCTGTCAGCTAAATGCCAATACGCTCAACGCGTCCTCCATAGCAGCTTACATATTGGCCGTGGATATCACCGCAGACTACAGCACAATACCGCGCATCAGCTCAAACGTTCCGACGATCATGTGCGTAGTCATCAACGTACCAGTGATAGGCGCATCGACTTCCAATAAATTCGGCTCATTCCTCAGGATTTCTCCTCCCCTAAAAAAACATATCTCTGAATGAGCTTCGTTTCCTCATTTGCTGTCGGGGACCCAGGATCTGGCAGCTCACTTCTCCAGGATATACAACGCTTGCTCCTCTGTCAATCGGCCTTCTCGGTAGAAGTGGTTTTTCAGGAAAGCGATATCGGGCTTGCTCTTGTCTGTTTTCGACCAGAATTGTTCATCGGATGGCGTGTACATTGCTGGTGCTTGCACCTGAGTATCGAAGGGATTGTCAGCGGGAGTTCCCTTCCAGCTGATACGCGCAGCAATATCCTATCAGAGTGCCAGCGTTGTGCTTGGAGAATGAAAGAATTATGTTAAAAAAAAATTGAAGAGTGATGCTCGTGTAACAGACAAGCAGTTGAGCGCGTGTTCAGAGGTAACGTGGAGCAGACTGAGCGGCGTTCGCGGAAGCAGCAGAAGGAAGTGTTGACCGGGAAAGCCAGCTCCTACACCTTTCTGCGGTGCAGCACACACTCCTACAGCCAGTGTTCGTCGCGAGGTGTGCAGTCCGATAAAAACCATGGTCCAAACCCAGCTACATCGCCACCCGCCACCAATCGAACTGTCCCATATCCCAGTTCCAGACCACCTAAACTTTACTCACATCCTTGACCACTCGCTCAGTTGTGCTGACGACATCACCATTCTCGAGCTGATGCTGGGTAAAATCGATTTCGGGGATCACGATATTTGATCGGTTGGTGATGGCCGCCAAAGCGTTAGCGGTCTGGGTCGCTGGCGAGGTCATGGCGCGGCGTTGTCGGTGGCTGTTGCAGTTGCAGTTGCAGTTGCTGAGAGTAGGTGTCTGATCTACAGACGCCGCGAATCGTTGCTGATGGAGTAGAGGTTACGAAGGACAGTTTCTGCTCTGCAGTTCTCTGAGTCCTAGGAGTTGATAGGATGAGCGAGGGAAGAGGGAGGTTGGTGAAGTGATTTATCTGAATAGCTCTTAGGTGTGCACGCAGTGAGTCTGTGTGACGCTGGTGCTGGTGCTGGTGCTGGTGCACGATGACACGCTTTGGTGAAAGATGAACGGTGAACGCGGTGGGGCCCACTGAGAGAGGGTGACTAGTATAGCAACCTAGCAACCAATGAGACGCGCCTCAAAGTACAATGACGACATAACTCCGTCAATCACCGATTAGCAGTTACAGTGGTATCGGCTACTGGGCATATGCATCATGCTTTAGGCTTGTCCGCCGTGCTTCTAGATCAGACGAGCTGATGAGCTGGCTGCAACAACAATGACCTATCTGTATCTTATCATTATCGAATGCAATCCCAAAGTTGATATCCGATACTTTGACACAGCTACAGCTATCATCAATTGAATCCTTTCAAACGTATCTGCCCAGCATGCCGACCGTAGAAGACTACTTTGACGATGACACCGATATCCCCCTTCCCTCCTCTTCCTCGAAACCTCGAGCACTGCCGGATACAGGTCTTAAAGGCGCTTTGCTGGAAGAGATCACATCTGACGATGAGGGCGGTATGGACTTTAGCAAGCTCGCCGAGCAATCTCGTGGTGTATTCGGCGAGAACGCGGTAGCTCCTCCCCCTTCTTCGAGCACGGGGAAGGGCAAAGAAGTAGCCAGGGGTGAGGATGAGCTTAGACCGTCAGCATCGGGAGGTGGAGCACCAAAGATCGATCCGAATACGCCGATGGGAGGATTCATGGGAGACATGATGAAGCTCCAGCAGGCCGAAGACGATCGGATGGAGAAGCTGAGAAAGCAATTCGGGAACGCGAACGTTGCGTCGGATCCTAGCGTGTACAAGGGGTGAGTGGACCGTCTATCTTCGCTCGCTGGCTGTCCTAGCTCGTTCAATTGAGGTGGTTTATGGCTCCTGTCTGGGGCATGCAGCTGAATGCTTATTTTTTTTGCTCTATTACACTTGCAGCTGGAACACGGTTTACCCGCTATACTTTGACGCCAAAGTATCGATCGCCGAAGGCCGGAGGGTACCCAGGACGTCTTCTGTCTGGTGGCCTCAAGCCACTCAGATAGCGCAGGCGTGCAGGGTATTGGGCTTGCCCAGTGTTTTGGAGGTGAGTTCTGTGCGGTTCCAGCCATCCGCAACTGTGATCGTAACGTCGGCCCTCGAAATACACATATATATATATATATATTATATATATGAGCTCCGCGTCAATCATCTGTGCTTCCTATTTGAGTGATCAGCGCTGACTTTGCGTTTCGGATCCGGATATGCTTGATATCTTCTTCTTTGATAGCCTGACAGGTGTCATCCGGCTGATTGGGAGAACCCTGGCAGAGTCAAAGTGCAGATCATGAAAGAAGGGAGGTACCTGAACCCTATCGTGAAGAACCGTGAGTGATCGTGTCTCTGTCTGTGTCTGTAGATTTTTCTGTGATTGTCACACAAGCGGGCTATGGCTGTGGCTGTAGTCGAGGCCATAGTCATGGCTCATCGTCATGCGGACCATCGGGCAATCAGCTCGTCTATCTAGCTGCACCGCAAACGCTACGTGTACGTCAGGCACGAGATCAATCGCTGACTTGATCGTGCTTCCGAACGTGGTCGTGAAAACAGGAACACAGCTCTACAAGCATATCTCTGATCAGATCCGTCAACGGAACCCTTCCTTGACATTCGACGCATCGGCAGCTTCCAAGCGATCATCCAACTCGAAATCGAAAGCAGGCAAGACCGTCGGCGCCACCTCGACAGCTTCCGCTTCCACTTCCACGAACAAGTCAAAGAAGAACCAGAATCAGAAACAGAAAGAGAAGCAGGAATCTCAGTCTGGCAAATCATTAACCAAGAAGGGATCTGCCCAACCTACCAAGACGACCGTCCAGATCAAATTGCCTACTAGACCCCCTCCGGCGCCTCAACCCATTCCAGCCCTAGACGACAGACTACCGCTCCATTCGCCTGCGGTACCTGCCGGTGTAGCAGTGGCCGCTATGAAGCGGGACATCGAAGCTGAGAAGGAAGCGAAGAAGAAAGGTGCCAGCAACCCTCTGCTCGGTGCAGCGGGTGGAGGAGCAGGTGCGGGAGCAGGTGGAAGTGGAGAAGGCGGAGAAGGGAAGGAGAAGATGCCCAAGATGAAGAGGGTGGTTGTGAGGGGTAAGCGATGAGCAGTCTGCGAGGTGTATATCGCTGCCAGGAGGCAATATGACCGCAATGCATACTCTCTCATACCGTATACTCGAGGATGCAGCAACGTGGATACTTGCACAGCAAGGGACTTTCCGTTGAGGCATACAGGGGACCGCCTTTGAACAGGATTCAGAGCAGTAGCGAAACGAAACCATTGTCGGACGTTCAATCTATCTCCCGCCTAGCTACGCTACGAGTGCAGTCTGGGCCAAAGGCAATACTGTAGCTACCGCTACGATCTGATGAAAGTCCTCGAACGTATCATATGTCCACGACATGGATTGAAAAGAAAAAAAGGCTTTGAGATGCATTAAGCGATGAGCGAGTCACGCTTGGATCGATTTCGGCTAAAAGCGGTTATGCCGTCAAACTCCTAACAGAAATCTCTCGGTCCCAACCGTAGACCTTTATCCGACCTGCTCGCCGACTTGCTGAATACTTTGCAGACAGTCTCACACTCAGAGCAGCATTCAATCAAGGAACCGCGACTCGCTCACCCGCTCGACGCTCGCGCTACTGAAGCAGGCCATCTGGATATCGGCGGCGTTGTCGGTCATTGTCGCGAGATCATCAATCAATCAATCCATCAATCGGCGGCAGTCGTTTTCAACTAAGAAGCAAAAGCAATTCAGCTTAGAACCAAATTCAAACTCCGAATCTGAATTTGGCGCATCATGTCGGACGAGGAAGGGGAGCGAGTCATCCTTCTTGATGGAGGTATGGTAAGTCAGCCGTTGTCTATCGTTTGAGCTCGTGCACGGCTCGACAAGCTAAGAGGGACCTACTTCGTCACATTCCCTCAATACTGTATCGTGATATCTGATCTAAGCTGATCGTCCACCTACCTCACTTGTGAAACGCATTGGCAACGTCTCTTTACTTTGCTTTGCGTTGCAGGGCACTACCCTCGAGTCTCGAGGATACGACGTTTCGACCGCCCTCTGGGGCTCGGACTTGTTGATCACTGATCCGAAAGCGATTCAGGATGTCCATAGAGGATATTTGGAAGCGGGGAGTGATTTGATTCAGACTGCTACGTGAGTATCGACCCGACCCGATCCGACTCGACTGGCCGGCCGGAGACTGCTCTCGTCAGCTTCAGCTTCAGCTTCGACCATTATCGTAGTCTCTATTCTTTATCCTCTCTACTCTTCTTCTCTCTTCCTGTGAGGATAGACAGGCAGGGCAATGATAGCTGATAAACGGAAGTTGCTATTCTAACTTTATTTGGGATGCAGGTACCCCCTCACTCCCGATAATGTAGCGTCATTCATGGCGAACGGCTCGGACGAATGTCATCTGGGTAGAGCATGGTCCGTCCTTCATCGATCCGTCAAGATCGTCTCGGATCTCATCGAAGATGAAGAGGACAGCGAGCACGATAACGCAAATACTACCCTGTTGCCTGAACAAACTGCCAAAGACGGCGACAGTCCACAAGGAGCCCCTCAAGCACCACGTACACGACGACGCCGCAAGCAGCGTCGAGGAATCGTCCTTTCCTGCGGACCGTACGGGGCAACTCTTAAACCGGGCCAAGAGTACGCTGGAGTCTATCCGGCCCCCTTCGGTCCAAGGGACGGCACGAATCGCTTCTCGTCAAGCTCTAAGACTTCCACTGCGCACGAGTCTGGCATGGTCGGCGAAGCCAACCCCGGTTTCAGTTTCAGTGCTTATTCCACTGTCAGCGCCGACACGAGCGATAACGGCACCAGACGGGATGCAGAAGCCGTAGCTATATCGTATTTGGCCGAATGGTACCTTACCAAACTCCGCGTATTTGCTTTCGCCCCTTCGCCTTCTGTATACCGACAAACACAATCACTTGAAAACGGTCATGGATGCGAGCGTGACGGCGAGAGCGGGCTTGGCGGAGGTGGAGGTGGAGCAGCGGAACGGTCTGCGTGGCGGGATATAGAGTGGATCGCATTTGAGACTATCCCGCTATTGTACGAGATCAAAGCGATCCGGAGAGCCATGAGCATCCTTCGAGCTGAGCTCGAGAGGAAGTACGGCGAGAAATATGATTTTTCCCGATCCCATTCCCAAGCCACCGATGAAGCCCAAGTTGAAGGCAGTCGGGAAAAGGACAATGAAACAAGAAGAGCATGGTGGGATAAGAAGTTCTGGATCACTTCTGCGTATCCGAACGGCTTACATCCGCAAACAATGAATACCGAAACCGAAACCGACAGCGAGAAAAGAGATCACGACGGTGAATATGCGGCGGGTGCGAATGACTCACACGCGTACGCTTCGATACCTCAAGTGCTCGAAGCGCTGGTCGGCGTCTCGAGCGACGCGGATCGCAACGGCGATGGCGATGGCGAAAGCGAACGCGATGGTGACGGCGCCCGACAGGGGACAGAGCTAGCGATACCCGATGGCGTAGGGATCAACTGTACGCACCCGCAGTACCTACCTCGTCTCGCTTCAGAATTCACAGAAGCGTACAAGGCATTCCAACAAAGACAACATCATTCACCGCCGAGGAGCGAAAACAACACCACCACCACCAGCAATGATGAGCTTATTGAGGAGAGTGGGGCGAAGGTGGTAAGGAACAGGGTGAACAAAATACGATTCGTGGTGTATCCCGATGGAGGACAAGTGTACGACGTGAATACGAGATCGTGGAAAGAGGAGAACACGCCGCGATCTTCTCGGGAATGGGCAGAGAGGGTCATGGAGACCGTCAAGGCGGTCAACGACGCTACGATGGGTGGTATCGAAGGATCCAGTCCTGTCAAGAACAGTCGGGGTGAGAGTGATGGTCATAGTCATGGTGGGGAGGTCGGAGAAGGGCGGCAGGAGGAGAAGGTCTGGGGTGGAGTCATCGTGGGTGGATGCTGTAAGACCACATCTGATGAGATCAGGGCTTTGAGAGAGTTGATTGACTCGGATGAGGGCCTCAATACCAATACCACTTGAGGTGAGACACCTCACCATTCACGGGGCATCAATCTGTAGCTCATGCATTGTACGAGATCAAGTCAAACTCTCATACTGGTCGATGCCGATGACGCATGGGAATACCGCCATTTCCAGTTTCGTTGAGTCATTTGAAATGTGGACATTTGTATTGCGCTATGTTTGTATGTTTGAGATGCAAGCATAGCATTGCTCATACCCCTATGAGCTTATTGAGACTCCTTTCAGACCCTCTCTGACACCCTCGATATCCCCTTGCGTTTGCGGTCGAGGAAGTACGAGTACTTCCACCCGTTTGCCCAAACCCGGCCACGGTTTACCGCTTCCGCCGCCAGGTGTGGGTGTCGAAGATGTTGCAGTTGTTGGTGGCGAGGACGACAAGGATGACATGATACTGTTGACCCAGTTGGCGTCTGTTAGAGGAGAGAGATCTGACGGTCTTTCGAGGCGCTAATAACCAAGGTGGAATACAAGGATGTGTCAGCTAGCCTGGTCGACATGGACTGTGCTCTGGTCGGTCGGTACGTGGATAAGTCGGCAAGGGCTATCACCATGCCATGCTGGCTTGCTGGCCAGCCTGAAGCGTCGAGCGCGCATGCCGAATAGCATACAGCGATACAGCCGACCCAAGTTGATCATAGGAGAGCACTGCAAAGCGCACACCACCCACCCCCACTCACCTTCTTCACGTCCTCATAAGTACATTCCATCCCAGAAACCTCTCGGACGACCTCGTGGCTCCCGAACGCATGATACACCCTAACGTCGTACATCCTGAAAAGCACGTCGTCGACCCTGACGAAGAGCCTGGCGAGTATGAAGAATGAGTGCGGCATCACTCGCTGTGAGGTTGTAGAAGGGGTCGTCAAGTGGGAAGTCAAGGATAGCATTAGCGCTTCCCTTGTTTGTGTTCTCTGTCTTCAGATTGACGACGACTCAGGCAAGCTGAGAACAAAGAGTGATAAGGCAAAGGAGAACTCCTTGAATGCTTCGAACGCAGGCGCTGATGCAAGCAGAAACCAGACTTACTATTCTGGCATTCAGTATAGACTCGCCATGATCGTGCAGCTCGTCCTCGTAGAGCGGTACATCGTCGTAGAACAGTATCCTATCCAGTACAGGATCTTGTCGAGCAAGCAAAAGTAGAGGCAATGAATGCGTGGGAGAGGGTTTGAAGGTCTGTCGTGGTGTAGCGGAAGTCATACAGGAGGTCAGTGACAAATGGCACATTGTTAGCATAGCGGTTCACATCCCATCTTGCGAGACCTGAGAGGACATGGATATGGGTTCCAAAGCGTCTCTCTCACTCACCGAAGGACCTGCTACTGATCCGGCGTAACATGTTGAGAACGTCCAGTCGTGTGGTTTGACGGGTTTGCTGGCCATCGGTGTGTCTGCCAGGAAGGATTGAGGGGATGCTCTGTAGACGTCGGGCGCACAGACACATACGTGGTCGACAGATATTGTCAGCCAAATGGCCGGCTTTTCGCTTGGAACGGAGGACCAAAGTTTGACGACGGCACTGCACGGCCCTCCTCACTTACCGGTGCTTCCACTTATCGGCCATGCTGACCTTAACGCCCCCGCCGACCCTCTCTTCCCATCCTTCACCCGTCGCTACGCCAGCGAGCGCCTCGAGCGTATCGAAGCGAAGTTCCATAGTATCGCTACCATCTGCTGTCGAAGACGAAGCGTCGGCCGCCTGAGCTTGAGACGTAGTGCGGGAAGTGGAGTATGAGCTTGATGCTGCTGATGGTGATGGGGATGGTGATATGGAATAGGTCAGACGTAGATGGTTGTTGCCGAATGTCATCTCGGGTAACGGAAGATTGAGTCGTTTCTCCACGCTATTGTCCCGCGAAGCAAGAAGCAGGACGACAGAGACAGTCAAAGTCAGCCGTTATCTGTCCTTTCCGCTTGCGCCAAGGGCAGGCGCTGACATATCGTTCAAACAGCTGAACGTGTTACCGTCCCCATTCTGAGGAGATAGAGGGCAAACACGCTCGAAGACGCGAGCCAAGACTCACACATCGATCTCCTTCCCGTTTAATATAGGTTTCTTGGTACTCTCGATCGTCCATGATCCAATTGTAATAGTATTAGTATTCCGACCCTGCTTGACATTGTATCGCGGGGTGTACGGAGCAGCAGCGGAAGGTATGAAAGCTGGCGCGGGTGCTGGCGCAGCGGTCGTTGGCAGAGGGCTTGCTGAAGGCATATTTCCGTTTGAGACTTTTTGTTGCTGAGCGAGCGTGAAGACGAGCACGAGCACAATCACTTTTGAGGATCCTGGGCTTTGAGCTGTACGGGATATGTCAACTGTAAGTTGAGGATCAGTGGAAATTGACGATGAACCTACCTGGCTACCTGGCGAGATGCAGGGCTGGGTTGTCAACTTAACCGATACTGGAGGTTTTACTCTCCCACGGTTGACTGTCGCGTCCTATAAGCAGTGTGTGCATGCATGCAATGTTTACTGAACCTACAGTACCGCCCGGTGCAGGCTAGGCAAAACTGGGCGTATGTATAGCTAGCTCGTAAGAGAGACAAGAGACCATTTAGCGATACCATTGAGTCCGACTGACCCACAGACCGTGCGAACGCCAGGCGATCGATATCTCTCACAACTGGACGGCGAAAGATGTCATCGCCCGCTGCATCCGTCTCTGACGGACTGGACTTGGAGTCGCTCGATGCCGACTCGCTGTTCGCGGCTCTTACCAATGTAGAGAAGGTGAGTGCCCAAAGCAAGCAGGCTAGCAGACAAGAGCCATGGTCTCAACGCTACTTCATTACCACTACCTTGCTTGCTGCATGCAGCGTGCCGCGGCCGTGGGCACCCGGAGCGAGAGATACTGATGGTCATGAATTTTGTCATATAGGCAATCCCAGAACTCCTCTTATCGGTAAAACCAATCCTCTCTCATCTGGTGGCGCCTGCACCTGGCTCAAGTCTAAGCTCAGGCAACGGCGGAGAACAGTACGACGAGGAGACGACGGGGATGCTGGCTCGAGAGGGTGTGGAGCGGTATATGACCCTTCTCGATGTGAGTTGGACTAGTTACCTGTCCTGTCCATATCTCGTGCGCTCATTCTTCCACGACTGAACCGCATGACAAATCTTGCCGAGTCAGAATTGAGAACTGACGCTTCTTGATTGCCGGGCCTCCAACGAAATCGCTCTCGATCCTCATATCGCAGAAAATCCAATTCGTGCTTCGCCAAACAGTATATTACCTCCGCGAGACCCGTGTGAGCCCGTCGACTCTACGCCCGCCTGAAGCACATAATATCCCGACTCCATTCGCATCTACCCTTCCGACCGTGTCGGGTGCTAGTGACGCAAGCGCTGGTTCTGGAGCTGCGGGAGAGAATGGTGACAGCTCCGGCGGTTACGGGCCTGAGCTGGGACTGTATGCCAGTCGCATCGAAGCGAATGTTCTGAGTCAGATGGGTGATGCTCTGAGGGCGATGCGGGCGGAGGCGGCTTCACGCTCAGATGCAGATGCACATGCGCCCGGGCGAGGGAGAGAGGACATGGATGAGAATGTTGATGACAAGGAAGGGATGCAGGTCGATGATGGAGAGATAATAGGAAAGCCTATGGACCAACAGCCGGGATGACCTGAACTGCTGTTGGAACAAAAGCAAATGGCTGGATCGACAAGGTGTTCACGCCAAACATGGCCTTGTACTCATATTTGTATCATGTATTATGTCAGTAGAAAAAATGTGATTTCAACGTTCGTCGTACCTCAAAACTTCCGTTCAACCAAAACCGAGCAGGGCAATCGACGATGGCAAGGACGGGCAGAGCAAACATGGCAGAGTAGCGCCACCTCCAGGCCTGCAGGCCTGATCTGCGATACCAGCGCCCAACGTACTATTCACAACGAATACATTCCAGCTCAGCGAGGGATCTCAGCTAATGAGCGACGTGGAGTTTTCTAAACAAGGTACAGCGAAAAACGAAAAGTGACGGGTGAAACAAAAGAGGTTCTTTATTTGGTGGTTTCTTGCTTTTCCTTTCTTTACATCTTATGACGACGTCTATCTAGAATTTCGATATATCGAAAGGTAAGATACTAGATCACAGGAGCAACAAAAGTAAAGTATAAAGACAGAAGAACATCAAAAGAAGAAGAATGAGACGTATCAATTCGAATCAGAGTCAGGTAACAGGGCACAGCATTGTGACATGCTATGTGAGTGAACCTGAAGCTTAAGACCTCTCGCCTCGGAGTCGTCGAGCGAGCTGGAGGTCCTTGGGCTGGATGGTGACTCGCTTGGCATGGATGGCGGCCAAGTTGGTGTCCTCGAAGAGGGAGACGAGGTAAGCCTCGGAGGCTTCCTGAAGCGCACCGATGGCGGAAGACTGAAATCGGACTGTTGAGTAGGAACCACAGCCAGTGTCAGTTGGTAATCTTCGCTCCAGAAAGACGGAGGCAAGTCAACGCACGGTCAGTCTTGAAGTCCTGGGCGATTTCTCGGACGAGTCGCTGGAAGGGGAGCTTCCTGATCAAGAGCTCGGTAGACCTGGACGGACGTGTAGGGTCAGCCTTATGCATACACAGACATGATCGAGTCGCGGCCGATGGGTCGAAGCGTGACCAGCACGAGGAAGAAAGATCGGGTAGGCGGGAAAGGATATTGTATTTGTATCGTTGCGACTACTCACTTCTGGTATCGCCTGATCTCTCGAAGGGCAACGGTACCGGGCCTGTATCGGTGAGGCTTCTTGACACCACCGGTGACCTGGGAGGGGGCCTGCTTTCGGGCAGCCTTGGTGGCGACTGTGCATGTTGGCAATATGACGGGATACAGTGTAGGGTGCAGTGTGTATACGTTGGATGGTAGGATGAGAAAAGGAAGATGTTAAGGCGATTAGCGATGATTACGAGTGGTAGACAGGATTTGGTAGATTCGACTTACGCTGCTTTCGGGGAGCCTTACCACCGGTAGACTTTCGAGCGGTTTGCTACAGGTGCAAAGATGTTAGATCGGTCTCTCGCTTGCTTGTCGATCGAAAGTAGAAGAGATCTTGAATGAACGGAGAGGTAACGAGAAAATGATGATTCAAAGCATGATGAAGTGTTCCAAGAGGGTGAGTGGCGAGGGAATGATGATTGCATCATTCCATGACATCTGACTACAGTGAGGGTGGAAGAGATGTCCATGCATGTCAAGTACCCCGCCGGCAGATCGGACGATGGATGATGGACGATAGAAGATTGGTGGCGGGGGAAGAGGTGATGATGGCGCGGAAGGGTGATTTGGAAGGTGTGTTTGTATGCATGACGAGACGAGCAAGGCGCAATCCTCCCTGCTCTCCCTCTTCCCACATTCATTCCTTGATAGATGGATCTTTTCTAAGCTTACCTTGGTTCGGGCTATATGTGCATGCATGCATTGATCACTTGTCATCAGCGACCTGATCCTCACTGTTTCTTATGCCTATGCATCGAAGAGACGTTGAACTTACCCATTGTGAAGTGGTTGATGTATATGTATGTATCTGTCGAGGTGTCTCTTGTTTATTTGCCGTGATGTGTCAAAGATGATGTATGGTGTTGAAAGTGAATTGAGGTTGACGATGCGTGAAGGGGGGTGTTTTGCGTCTCTTTTGAAGTATCCGGGGGGGGTATGAGTATATGTGTAGTGTGTCGACTCTGTCGCTTCATTCCCGCGAGTCGAGTTGAAGTTGTGGCTTGTTGATCTTCCTTTTCCTTTTCCGAGGTGGGTAGGTTGGGTTGACTGGACTAGCTAGGTAGGACTATTGGTACCGCCGTATCAGCATGAGCGTTTTCCTGCCTTCCTTCCCTCCGTCCTTATTTCCTTGTTTCCTTGTTTCCTTGTTCCCTTGCTCCGTCCGAGGTGACGCGATACACACTCACTCACCGTATGAGTGGTACCCCGCGCTACATTAGGCCCGAATTCTATCACCTGGGCGCTATGGGGGTTACGGGTGCTGGCGTGCGTGCGTACGTGTGTCTGTGATGGTGTAATGACTTGACTTGCTTGCTCTATCGTGATTCCGGTGCTGCGGTGATCGGCATTACGGTGTTACGTGTGATATTACTGACACGAGCGGTCGCCTGTTTGAGGAAGAAAGGAAGGAGCACCGATGCGGGTACGGTCGGTGCCAAGTCTCTGCTTGCCGTGCGAATCTTGCACTCGGACCACCCTTCCCTTGTATGATGGTGCCTGCAAACTTCAGACTTTCTTTCCTCGATTTCCATCGATACCCTTCCTCTTCCTCGGAGGCATGGAGGGTCCCAGCCTGCACCTCGCTGGACAGGCCATTTGCTGCTGGGCTTGTAAGAGATTATGATCACACATACACAGGGAGTAATGGGCCTGCGATTTACGCGAATACACGCTCATGTATGCAGTGCCACAATGATCATCGTCACTGACTCCAGCGGCGCGACGTTCAAGGTACGACATCACGTCCCATCGTCTCCTCGTTCTCGCCTATTGATCTGATGAGCCGCGTTCCCGTGCTGGATCCCGATCACTCTTTTAGCATGCACAAAGCATGATCATGGAGCCTTTCGAGCACTTATGTCCTGTCTGAATCCGCATGAAGGGTTAATGCAACCGGGTGTCCTTGGGATTTGGAAATCAATGACCGGCGTGCACCGCCACTATAGCCACGTACCCACGCTCAAAAAAGCCAAAAAGTCATTATATTAACCCCAGCAGGTGTTCGAAACCTGGACCTCCTGATAAGAACAATTACACGCGTAAAAGCGCCTTATTCGTAGTCAGGCGCTCTACCACTGAGCCACAGGGGCTTAAAAGTTTTACCTTTCACTGGAATATGTAGTCTCCGTCGACTTTGCATAAGGACTTGAACCACCTTTGTATTTCTTCTCTAGAGTACGCTGGCATCACTCTCCCCTTGTGATGGTATGCACTCGGTGTGCACGGAGGTGTTTCTACTCGCTGATATCGCTCAGTGTGCAACAGCCATCTGATGCAGCAGGTAACCTCAGCCAACCATGTGATCAATTGTCCGGCCAGACGTCTGCTGTGATATGGAACAGGGGAAGCGTCTGAACCCGAGACTTTAATGTTGCATTTCCAAGCCTGTCCATGGACGGACGCTTCAAGGACTCGTCAGACGATGTAGGAGCTTCTCGCGGTCAAGAGAAGCTGACAAGGGTATTCAGCTACTGTCGATCACTGCAGAAAACCTCACTACAGCCATCGGATTGTTCAGGACATGGTGGACGTGTACAGCCTCGACCAATCTCGCCGATCTCGCCTATCACACACAACGGGGACATTTCCAAGTCTTCTCGTTGCCGTCAATCTCTCTATGCCGTACCACTCCAGCAAGATCCACCTGCGAAGAGCGTCCATTTAGGGCCATAATCGCCTTCGCGAGAGCGTCGTTCCACTTCCGGTGTTTGGTGGCAGTATCACTTGGGCCATAATCAGACGGCGGCGTGCAAGTCCCGTTCCATGTTGTTGCGCCCAACCCCACCCAGCGCTGTAATACAGCTCCATGTACCGTCGATCTTGCCTTTGTTGAGCGTTTTTAGGGCATCGGCCTCCACAGATGCCTAGTCGCCGATCATTGCGGTACTCTACCCATTGCCGCTGGGGTACTACCCGTCGCGGCTGACTCATAGTCATTACGAGCGATATATGTGAAGAGACGCATAGCCGGAGCCGAGATTCGGCAGAAACATAAGTACGAGTACAGTTCCACCTTGACTCTAGTCACTGAGCAGATACCACTGGGAACCATTTGGTTTGCTGTGGCGGCACCGCCAGAGGTGAAAACTTGACGCTCACCGCAACACAAAAGCAAGGCGATAACGTCAAGCTGTCGCGTTAAGGCGGGCGAAGGATATATCCCAGAATACTTTCACAATCGACCCGGAACTACTCGCAAAAGGCCGGCTACCATGTCATGAACGAGTAGACAAGGGTGTCAAATATTTGTTGTGAATCAGCACACTTCATAGGGCGGCTCATTGTTGCACGGCGCTCCTTGTAGTCGAGGTGATTAGCTGATTCAGGCAGCCTCAGAGCCTCTGCAAGCCGGCAAAGGCCATTGACCAGGCAAGTGCTCACAAAGGCACAAATCGGGGTAGGGGGTCAAGGCATGATGGGTGTCACGTTACGGCTGGTAGAGACAAGCCAACGGGATGAGAAGCGTTTCTTCAGGTACATGGAGCGATCGAGCAAGTGCCGCGCTAGTACTACCGGATTAGCCTTCGAGGTACTCTCGCTCGAATTTCGCAATATCTCGGTGAATGACCGTTTCGACTCAACAAACAAGTCAAAGTCCAGCGCGACGTCAACCCAGAAATTGTTATCTCCAGGAAGACAGAGTTTGACACGGTGCCATAGAAATTGACAAGATGAGCTGATGAACTGCGTAATGCATGCGGTCCCAAATCAACTATGCATGCAGCTGAGCTGATCACACATCTACAACATGGTAAGTTGCGGTTGATGCAGGTGAATTGCCCAAATATGCCCGCCCGAGTTTGGCGGGCCATGTTGACGTTAAGACGATGGCGTCGAGATTGACGTTATGAAGTCTCACGCTGGAGCAAAGTACGTGTGGGATCCTCAGACCACGGGGCGGAGGCGTTTTGACGATCAGCGTGAATTTATCGATTGGTCAAGGTGTGGGGTTGAAAAGCGGTAATGATACCATACAGTACCAATACCGGGCCGCGCCGAAGGGCGAGGAGGGGGAAGTACCTGTTCCGGGATTCAGGTACTCTACGCAAAGCAGCCGAAATCCTGACAAAGGTACGAGTCAAAGTCTCTCTCTCACACACACACGATGGATACCCTTCCGCCTTGCTCCGCCTTGCATATCTTCAACTTATTACTCTTTGACTTGGAGAGCGTAAAAACTCAAACCCAAAAAATGAGGGAATTAAGCTCACTTAGGCGGCCCGCCGATCAGCAGAATGCAGCGCAGCGCAGGTAGTCTAGAGCCTAGTAACCGGGTTTTCAGCACAATGACTGTAGTACATACTCCTTCTAAAGCCGAAGTAATCTATCCCATCACGTTTTGGGCCTTAATGTATGCTTGTGTGATAAGGTGGTGGTGCTAAGGGGGAATAAAGCAAATTAAGGATGAGGCTTCGTGGTCGGTGCTGTCATCCGAAATCGAGCGAGTAATTTAAGTGATCATCATTATTACAGTATCATCAAATCATCCCATCGCAAGAGTTCGGTCTCGACTCTCTCTTTCACCTCTTCGCTCGACGAGGCGATCATCCTTCTACTGTACTTCTGTCTTGACCCTGACTACCCGACCGGACAATAGTTGTAGCGTAGCGTAGCCCAGCCTAACCAGCGCCTCAACCGACATCATCGAAGGCTGACCCTGGTGCCCTTTTAGGTTTCCCTGCATCTAGCATCCTGCATCCTCTGCAACCCCTCTCTTTGCGCCGAACCGACCGGGTCGTCCCAACATTGCTAAAAGTGCACTAAGGGAAAAAGCATATTATCATCGTCTGATCATATCATATCGTACACCACCGGGGTAATGGTACCGTAGCGCCAAAGTGGAGAGATCCTCAAATCCCACGTTAGATCTTGTCTTGCATGCTGGCAGCAAGTCCGCACACACGATCTTTGTCTCACACATACACACACCTCAATACCCCACAAAGCAGCCTTCAAGTAGATTTGCCCTGTCTGACTAAGACCACCAAGTGTTACCCTATACGCCCCCGACTTTTCGCCATACTGTACTGCGAGGCGTCAAAATTGGAGCTCAGGACCATTCATTCAAGGTAGCCCCCAGTCACCGCCGACGACAGATCACCGCGATCCGTTCATTTCACAAACATACCTTTGAAGGCTGCATACGCCCTCAGCTCTCATTCTGCCGTCTCCGACATCATGCAACAACCATCGCAACAAACACAACAGCAGCAAGAGTTTCAATCAAAGCGGTCATGGCATCAAGAGCTTCCAGTCGCCGATGGGCTCGAGATGGCATCGTCATCGTCGTCAGCATGGTATCCCAGCGACGAGTACTTGCATAACCCGCAGCAACAACAACCGTGGCTTCTGAACAACCAAGACCTCATTCCCTCTGCCCAGCCATCACAACTACCGACACCTCAGCATCATGCACAATCACTGGCACCTGGGCCGAGCAACATGCTTCCGGGAACTTCACCTACACGTCAGAGTGAGCAGGGTGCCGCTTACAACGAGATCAGAGACGTGCATCGCATACCAAGCAATCTGGCGCTGGAAGGATCGCCAGAAGGAGAGGAATCGGACGATTCGAGCTACAGACGGTTCACTAGCCTCAACGCCCCGATGTCAGGTGAGTCACGCTGCATAGGGACGCCCTTCCTTCTACACAAATTGCGAGACGAGTCGAGGCACGCACAGATGGATCAACCAGTGGCGCAGCTTGGGCGCTAATTTCACAGGTGACGTACAACCTTATCAGAGGACCGAAGTGGGTCAGCTTCAGATTTGTGAGTATTCTCAAAGGCCCATAATCTCTTCCCTGCGCCTTTGAGCTAACAATGTCCCCGTTATAGGCGATCAGACGCTACCTCACAGCTTCACGCGTCTCAAACCTCGGCTACTTGTCAGTGCCACATCAAGAAGCGATTGGCTTGGGTTTAGCTGATGACATGCTATCATAGTCTCCGGACCAACAGGACTTACATCTATAGAACACATTGCCCCATCAGGGACTTCGCTTCGAAGAGGAATGTCAGTTATGTTGAGATATAGACCGTCAGTGCACGAGTTCCGAGGCTGACAGGTTCTGACCTTCAGGGCGTGCAAGTTCTGTCGGCGCCGAAAGCTAGTAAGCTTAGGTTCATGCTCCTGTCATTCCGTCTGGTAGTATGCTGATCTGACCAAAGCGGTGCTCCGGAGAACGGCCTGCATGTTCAAGCTGCGTCAAATACAAGCAAGAATGCGAGTATCAACCGCCTGTGAAAATCCAGAAGGCTGCAGGACTGGACTCTCGCATAGGTGGGTGACGGACTTTCGAGCTGATGAGTTTCCTTGAAGGATCACGCTGACGGGGAGACACCACAGCGGATCTGTCTGATTACATCCACAACGGCGCATCATCAATATCATCTGCCTTCAGCTCACAGCCTTTGGGATACGATGATCCAAACAACCAGCAAGCGATTTATTCTGATTCTTACGCATATCAAGACAATCAGACTCAACCCTACCAATACCTTCCCTATGATCCTTCGCAAGCCGATCTGTCTGTGCCGAACTCAGCTACCTTCCCGCCGTTATCGGGTAGTCAAGATCTGAACGGATATTTGCCAACCCCTCCTCAGCCGACCTATGCTGCCTCTTTCGCGCCACAGCCAAATATCCAGTATCCTTATCCTACATACGACGAGCAAGGACTGCCCCTTGGTAACTCGAGCGGACCGTCGCCTCCTACCCATATCGTACGCACAACGCAGGAAGGCCAGCTCAACCCCATGTACTCACTTGGCATCCAAACCTCGCCACCTGTACCTCCGCTGGGTTACCCTCCTATAACTTTGGCTGATGCAGCTCCCGCCAACTACGCTTTCATGGCCGAGCACAAAACAAGTATGCCCTTTGTACCGTCCCAAATGCAAACCCGACCGGTTCCCATCTCAGTGCCTGAGCAGGGATCCTCATCGAATCCTTCCGAGTCATCAGGCCCCAACGTGAATACTCCAAGCGGTAGTGCTAGCACACCAGGATCGCATCATGCTCCTCCAGGATCACAAACTATGTACGCCGAGGCGGCCAACTTGCGGTATACTGCTCAGATAACCGAGATAGACCCTATCGAAGGCCTCACGGAGAGGCTAGGAGAATTTTTGTTCAGCCCCGCCGAGAAGGCGCCATCGCAAGAGAAAGAAGAGGAATCGTTAAAGAAACGACGAACAAGCAAAAAGCAGAGTGGCCAATGGACAGCAGGTGTACGGGCCCCGGGCGATGCGACGGGGAAGAGCACGCTATTTCACAACCGATTGGAGCGGGACAATCTCAAGGATGAGCACCGAAATCTTCTGTGAGCTGACTCAGAGACATATTATCGGGGTCTCCTGCTAACCACTATTGATAAATCATATTCAGACTGGATTGCTTCCTGGCGCACTGTCGGCTTTTCTTCGAGATGAGCGTACCTCGGTTCCGATACCGTATGACGTTCCATGACCGTCGTCGTCCGAGCCTGGCTTTATTGAACGCGATGGTGAGTAGTGACGCTCCTCACGACCTGTGCAATTTTTCATTGACGAGTTATATAGTATCTTTGGGCTACGAGAATGTCGAATAGCCCCGACCTTGCGGCCATGGAGGCGCATTTCTTCGCCGAAGCGTGTAGACATCTTGATTCGGCCGGGCCGAACAGCGACCGTCTGATCGACGCTGTGCGAGCCGCGATGCTGCTGTGTTCGTATTCGTACACCAATGGGAGGCATCACGAAGTGAGTCGTACGAATCAGGATATAGCCTAATAATGATTCGAGCTAATGCTAATTTGTTCCACAGGGCTGGTTAATTGCTGGTCTCGCTGTTCGGTAAGGAACGTCTTTGTAGCGAGTCGGGAATGTTTGCACTGACACAGCTGGCCTCAGACTCGTCATGTCCACTGGACTACACCAAATTCCTTCTCTCACCTTCCGACCTCCTCCGCCGGAAAGCCCATTCCTGCGCAATCGAATACATCTGCTCCCACCGCCGGAGGACTCGATAGAGCTTGCGGAAAGAGTGCATGCCTTGTGAGTGTCATTGTAACTCATTACGTGCACTCCGATAGCTCATTGCTGATGCTCTTGTTCAGCTGGTGTGTCTATGCCATCGAGCGATGCGGTGCTTTAGCAACCGGGTTTCCCTCTTCTTTGGGTGATACCGATATTTCAACGCCGTTCGGACGGCCGCTCGATGAAATCGCTTCAGTGAGTGTTCTTCAATGGAACCTGAATACAAGGGCGAGTAGGCTAACACTTTGGACCATAAAGCAATCCGTCACCATTCAGGATGACGTTACTATTCGCGACTTATACAAAGGTCAGGCTCATGCTCATCCCGAAGGAGACTCTCCATAGTGAGTGGAAACATATTGACAAACACGGAGATGTGACGGTTTCGCTGATAACCATGTTCAGTATCCGTTGGATCAAAGCGGTATGTGAAATATATTGACTTCCACGCAAAGATCCTATGAATCAGTAAGCTGACGTCTTTCGCAGGTCACGATCCTCGAACGGTCATCCAAGCTCGCCTTTCTCAGGCCGGCAGACGATGCAGAGTACACCAAGGCCTGGGCCGCTTATGCCTCGTCCATATCGCAAAATTCCAATGGTCAGCATCAGAACGCTCCACCTGAATGGCTGAATCAGCCAAAATATCGGAATCTCCTGGACTACGAAGAATGTTCACGCGCTCTCAAGCACTATGTGCAGAGTCTGGGAGTGGACGGGATATCGCCTGTTGAGAGGCACAGGGCTTCCCAGCTAGAGGGGTCAAATGAGCAGCCGGTCAAGTCGCACACTATTCTGCTGGTAAGTAGAGGCCTCGTCACGCGAGGCATCAAGCAATGGGAATGACAACTCATGCCATTAACCTCATTGGTTTGCGGTTTGCAGCATCACCAGATCTACGCGATCGACATGCTGTTGCACGATATCAATTCGCTCGATATCGAGAACGACGTGGCTGTAGCGGCGGGACGCAAGAGCGCCGATCTGATCAGGCAATTGCCTGCCATCGTAAGTGGGCCGGTTGCCAAACTCACCAGTTCTTTCATACCTGTAGCTAATGTTTCAACGGAACAGCCATTCAACGAAGTGGACGCGCAGGTTATCTTGGTGTGGTGCATGATCACCAAGGTGCTCATCAAGGAATTGAGGCGAGTCACCCAAATTGGGGATTACATGGGTGAGTTATACTTCTGGCGTCAGCATAGGGCCCGCTCAGTACTTGGCGTTATGCGGATATCCATCGGCCGATGATGGATCAAGCTTACGAGAAATGTGAATTTCTGCGTCTCGCAGCGTCTCGCCTGATCGAGGATGACATAGATGTCCTGATCAAGGAGATGGGGCGGATAGGCGTTACGATGTCCATCGCGTAAGTAGATTGTCTACTTGATTTGACGATTACATTTACGCACCGATGGCTGACATACGAGTACCTTTATCTCATTTTTTGTCAGGCGCGTGCAAAGCAACGCGATGGAAGAGCTCAAGACCGCCGCGAAAGCTGCGTGATGAAAGAATGATCATCGTCAACGGCCAATAGACAATTTCGGGCCGGCGTCTGGCCTGGTATAGGGATCAGTTCAAGCACTGTTAGAGTCGTTGAGCTATCTCTGTCAACGATTACTCATTCCGCTGAATTTACGGGATGTCATCGTATCCCGTTGTTGAATGGACAGTCATCTAAGATCTTCGACTGTGCCAAAGTACGGGAAAACGAAAGAGCGATAAAGGTTGTATAATTCTGTCACTTATCTCTATAATCGGGTTGATCTAGTGCGGTGTAGCACATAAAGGAATGCTAGAGGAAGCGATGTATCGATCTTCGAGACAGGTAACATCATAGGGCAACTGCAGATTCAGGCCCAAACCCAAAGTCAACCTCAATCCCGAGCTCATGACAGCAGTCAGTTTTTTAGTTCAAAAGACGGACACGGTCCCACAGGACGTACAGCACTGGTGAGATACGCACATGGTCGCCCTTCGGTGCTGACAGATGCACCAAGACGGCGTAACGCAAACGTATCGTACTGTGTGCGCTCTCGGTCCAAATCACACAGGGTTTGTGATGAGCGAGGGAGGGAGCGTCGCAGGTGTATCTTTTACAATACAACGTACATCCGATATTCAAGGAATCTTGTCGGTGTACAGTACGAGCACTGCACTTGAACCCCAATGATTCCGGCCAGTACAGAGCATCAGGCGTCTATCTATTTGTCTATTGGTAGGGTCCGATGTGCAATCACCTACAGATACGAATACAAATATACACGCATATACTGAGCTTCGGATGCTACAGTAATCAGTCAGCTACAGAGATGACATCGGGGCTCCGTTCGATACGAACTGTACCTCGCCTATACTCTATGACACACGTTCGTATTCATCCAGAACCAGAAGCAGAGCCAGAGCAGACGGGATCCAGCCTTATCGCATGACTCCTACTCCAGCCCGTCCCCCCGACTATGCTCAATACGAAGAGATGGCCGAGGACGACGCTCGTGGCGATGTATGTCCATTTCCACTTTGGGTCAGCGACGGTCCGGAACTCGACGATGAATGTCGATACGGTCGACAGGCAGCCGCAGAACCCTTGTTGGATCGCGTACAGGGCGTCGCACCTCCTTACGGCTCCTACGCTCGACATTGACATTGACATTGATCTCGTAGGAGTACCTGGAGAGCGCTGAGCGACGAACACGCCCGAGATGAGCAACGTGGCTACCATATTAGCCACGAATGTGCCCATAGGAAACTTGTTGAGGAACGCCGGACGAGTGTTGTATCGCGATAAGAAGAATCGCAAGATCGCCCCTGGAGGCGAGAGTAACAAGGGGAACAAGACACTATGGCGCCATGAGACGTGGCCGTAGTGCGGCGCGAGAAAGTACAGCAGCAAAGCGATGAGGTAGGCGATGAAAGCCGTTGAGATTGTCACGAGGTCCAGGAGCGGTGTGCGGGATTTCGAGAAGCGGGATGTCGCGGCGCTAGGTATTCGGTGTGAACGCCGTTGATTGAAAACGTTCGATTTCACTTTTTTCGTGGCCTTGAGGTGGCTGGCAGAAATCGGTTCTGGTTTCTCGCCTTCTCCTTGCCCGCGATGCGATCCGTCGACCCCGTCCGCTCGGCTTCGGACTCGGCTAGGCGCACTTTCGTTCGTATGTGCGTCCGCCTGCGCCTCTGGATCCAACTGACCGTCGTGGCGCGTAGTCGACGACGAAGGGGATGCGGATGTATCGCCAGCCTGCCCTTGCCGCGCCGGAGAGGCGGAGCGATGGGACCGCTTTGGGATTGGAAGCGCGGGTAGTACCGAAGCTAGGTGTTCGCCCATTTTCAGCGATGCCAGGGCAATCGCGAATGTCGATAGAGAGTATGCGACACCGTCGACGGTCTAAACACATATCAGCAGCGTGTGAAGTGGTCAGCCAGTGACCCGATGCTGCAGCATTATTGAAGTGTCTGAGTTTGCCGATCCTTTCGATGAAAATTGACGAGTGTGGTTCTGGTCGGGACAGCCATGGTCCAGCAAAAAGGGAGGAGGACGAGCTCAAGTCGGAGGGTCGGAGCCACGATAAATATCAACGCTAAAGAGGGCCGTTGTGCGCCGCGCAATCACTCACATCGTGGAGTCCTTTCCTGTTATACCCATCGTAGTTTGAGAACGCCAGATACCCCTCCAGCATCCATGATGAGAACGTCGTGATGGACCCGGCTATACCGGTGGTCAAGAAAGTGTATATCGGCGGATATCTAGAACCGGCCAATCAGACGATCAGACAATGTAGCGGGCCGTGCCGTCATATCCAAGGTCAACATTCAAGATGTCCTGTCCATGGCAAGTAGTCTGATGAACGTTTTTGAATCACTGCGAAGATGTGAGATTTCGTCACGACTCACATGGATATGATCTCGTTCTTCCGCGCAAGCGCTACTCCCATGATCCCGCTGCCTACGCCTTGAGACCAGGCGAGAGGGTAGATTATCTTGCCGTCGTCTACATGATTCCGAGAGCAAACACCAGACAAATCATATCAGTATCTCTCCGTAATGCGTATCTGAGATCCGATGAGATTAGAATTGACGCGACGACGTGCAAATAGTTTCTTTCTCATAAAACAGCTGCCTTACTCACATTCTGCAAGCCCTTCCAGCCCTAGCCTGGCCAAACAGCCCAACATGCCCGCCAAGACCAGTCCAGCATAATGCGCCGCCAGTCGAAGCTTGGTCACTTCCTCAGCGGGAGGAGGTGCGTTCTCCTGTCTTGGCGGAGGGGAAGGCTCGCGCGGCGGGGTAGATCGCTCGGGGTCAAGACCTGAGGCATCGGATGTGGATGTGGTCCGACTCCGACTTGATCTTGTGCGTGTACGTGTATGTGTATGCGTACATCGGTGGTGTGGTGGTGGGTGTGGAAGCGAGTGTGGATGTGAGCGTGTAGGGGAAGGCGAAAGTTCTGCGTGGGCCGAGTAAGACACCGAACTATGTGACGGTGGTCGCCTCGCGAGCGATTTCGTGGAAGCCATCGTGATCGGGCAGATGAGGAATTCGTTCTATACTATGGTCGAAGAGATACCGACTACCCTGAGCTCTTGCTTGCGCGCAGCGTTCCTATGTTTGTTTACTCGAGACGCATATTGTAGGTCGTCATGAGGAACGGTTGTCGACCTGCTGATAGAGTGAGATATTGCGAGAGGACTCATACGCGGGACTGTCGTGGTATCGCATCGATGCGGTCGATCAGAAGTGGAAACAGCAACAGCATTATTACACCAGGCTAGAGGGATAGGTTACAAAGACAGGATATGCACAAAGATCACGAGTGCGAACAGACAGACGTCTTAAGATCTCGAAACATTCTTGACATGCACTCGAAATTTGTTTACATATGACGATGCGGTGGTATCTCACCCAGCCAGACAAGCCAGGCACGGTCATGCGGTCAGCCGCGAAGAGCGAGCGGTGAGCTATTTATGGATTTTATGGCTCCAAAAGGTGGTTGTGGCTGACGAGAACGACAACGAACGATAGTCTGGAAGAGTGAGCAAACAACGGTATGGGCGGCATGTCATACATATCTCAGGTGAACGGTTGCGCGAGGAGACAGTTGGCTAGGCAGCACGAGACCTTGCATGCATCAAGATTATTTACACGACGTACGACAGACGACAAAATCGTGCCTTGCAGATCGCCATTATGGATGTCACTGGGAGGATCAGATGCGAGCCTTTCCCATTGACTACAACTGACAGCCTACAGTACACCCTAAAGCCGACATGAAGTACTGGGCGCTTTCTTCTCAAGCATCTCCCAGCTCTCCCTAGCGGCTCTGTACATCTCCTCAAGTCTCTGGTCCATCTCTTTGCCGCGGGTGCACTGGTCATCGTGCTTTGCTCGAAGGTCTTTCGGGGCATCGTACCGTACTCCAGCGGTAAGAAGGTCGAAGCCCACGCCGCGGTGTCGCTTTCGCTGGGACTTCTCAGGCGCTGCGCCAGTCCGATTGGGCGAACAAGGAGAAGAGGAGGAATCTTGGGCTTGTCCTAATCCCGAATCTTGTTCATCTGCGCCTGCATCAAAGCGAGATTCGGATCCGGCTGTGCCGCCTTGTAGCTCCGCGTGTTCAAGACTCATACCATGCTCGTCACTCCTCTCGAGATACAGAGGCGTCCATTCCTCACCTTGATACCCGTACGGCGTATCAGGTGAAAGCAGCCTCGTAGCGCAGAAAGCTACAATAGCAGGCGGTGTCTGCGGATGGAGGAGCGTCAAGTGCGCCTTCAGGGGTTTGTAAAGCGAGTCCGACCACGAATTCGGGGGATCATCACACTGTACATGAGGAAGAGGATGAGCTTGAGAATCCGTACTGAGGGACTCGTCCTTGGTCTGGGAGTCGACTTTGACATCTGTTGGAGAGTTCGGGTGAGAGACGGGTGGGATAGGGATCTTTTTGCTTGAAGTTGGGGTAGGAGATTTGAGACTCGGTGGCGATCGACTTGGTCCTCGACTATGATCGTGCATTTTCGCCTGATCTTGATCTCGATCAGCCTCTTCTGCTGTGTGGGTGGCAACGCGATTGCACAGGCCGATTGGTGAAATTGGAGGAAGGATGTCCTCGTCTGACCTCTGAGCTGGACCGATGGCTTCGATTTTGGCGACGCCGGCGTTTTGGCTCACGGTACGCTCGACAACTGGGTCCGAATGGCCTTCTTCATCTTCTCCTTGCTTCATGATGGGTGGTGTCATCTCGATCGTCTGCGTTCGAATCCGAAGGGGTTTCTCTCGAAAACAGGGGTGTCGATGTCTGCTAGCGAAGTCAGAGGAGATGATAAGATTTCCCTCTTATTTTCAAGGACACTCCGATGACGAAAGTATGAGTATGATCAAATTACAAGATCAAAAGGAACAAATGGTAGAGCGACAAGACGAGACGAGACGAGATCAAGCAAGTGATCGTGATCGAGCGGCGGTGTTGCAGGCTTTGCGTCACTCCAACGAGGGCAGGTGATCAGTAGTATAAGCTCAATGCAGGTCCTGTGAGTGCTGTGAGTGTGGTGATCAAAGTCAAAGTCAATGTCAGTGATGGTGATGGTGATGATGATGGTGATGGTACCCCCTAGAGGTCGGGTGCGGACATCGTTTTGTGTTAATTTGTATTAAAAGTGACTCTGACGCTAATGTAAAGAATGATGGGAATGATCGAAAAACACGCAGATCGTCGTAGAGATAATGCAGATGGATCACCTAAGATGCGCACGACAGGGGCTCGACCTTGCCTTCTCTCTTCTCTCCTCTCACCTGCTATTCCCGAGTACAGTATTGTATAGCGGTCACACTGAGTATACAGTAGCGACGATCCTTCCTTGGTCGCGGTTCGCGGCCAGAACAAAAGTCCGAAGAAGGGATCTATCTGCTTTCCATCCTTTGATCGTGCAAGTCTGCATCAAACAGCCCGAGTTAGATGAAAAGTTCTTTCCCTTCTCGTGCTGAGATGGGACGCGGACCGATCCTTTGTCGTTGACCTACTTTCCATTTTGGTAGGTATCCTACTGTATACGCTTAGTTCAAGCCCAAGCCCAAGCCCAGGTATGATCCGATACACGCCGCCTCGATTTCAAGCCTGGGACCACATCAGGTCATTGAATCTGCACATTCGGACACTACGTACGGGCTTACAAGGATTGCATTTCGCATTGATTTCTTCATTCAAATTCGCACACACACACGCACACACACGGTCTTCTCATCTAAACACCTCCTTTATCTTTGCTATACTGACGATGAGATCGATATGACCTCATTCGTGGAGGCAGTGATTCTGCTCTGTCATTGGGGTTTGGGGTATTGTTCGGGATTTCTAAGACGGGGGAGTCATAAGGACCATGATGACGACGGCATGAGCGATATAGGAAATTGACAGCGCCGACGAAGATCGCGATTAATGGAGAAGGGAAAGGGCCGCTGATTTTCCGATTAAGCGGTGAGGGATCGACCCATGAATCTGAGGAGTGGAGGAATCGCGTCAGCAGCTATTCCTCGCCAATCTGGTCTACCCAAAACATGTCCATTCTCAGACTTCAACGCAAACAGCTACATCCCGTGCGTCGGCCCCAAAGCACACGGACCCGTGTAAATTTGGTCTTAAGGGCACGGACGAGGACGAGAGCGCCCAAGCCATGACTCATGACCTATGATCCATAACTCACCTTCTCTTCTGGAATGACATCCACCATTTACTAGGCTTGTTTGCCCTCGCCCCCGCTTGGCCCGTAGGTTGACCGTCGGAGCCGAGCACTTGCTCGTGCGGGTAGAGTCGGTCCACGAGCCTTATGGCGAGCTCTGTTCGGGTCTGAGTAAGGTACGATCGGAGGGCGTCTGGTGTTGCAAAAAATGAGAGGCGGGCGTATCGGTATTAGCGTTATATCGTACACCGGTTGATAATACAGCCACATGACACCATCTTCCTCCTTCCTCTTTCCTGTGATATCGAGGTGGTTCGGCCAAGCGGACGGTCGTACTTATCGTACGAGTCCTTAACACTTCACGCTCTTCGCCGTCCGCCCACTCTATGGACGATGGCCTTCATGCCATCCAGAAGTCTGTGATCCCAGCACCCATCCGATTCTGTCGCAACACTCTCCCACCTTCACACCGCCTGCTTCCATCCAGACATTCTCCTTCTGCTTCTTCAGACTGGATCCCAAGGACCCGATCAGACACACAAATCACTCTCACTCACCCGCATCCATCCTCGAGGCAGGCGCATGATACAGCGAATTGAGCGGAAACCCGGCATCACCAGGCAAGGCGAACGTGTCGACCGCTTGGGTCTGGAGGAGCTTCAGGGCTTCTTGGTAGCCCGGTGAAGGTCGGCCGGGGGTCGGAGCGAGTTTCGAGAGACATTCAGAGATGAAGAGGATGAGGTAGATCATCAGCCTGTCCGCGGGACCTAAGGTGCGACATCAGGTGTCATGGTCAGCTATATGCCCTATGTGTTTCAATAGTACGATGCGATGCATTGAAGCGCGAGCCGTAATAGTTGGAGATCTGGAGACAGAGGCTTGAATGGGAGCGAGATGGACTGGAAACGCGGAAGAGAGGCTGCATCGGATGTGAGACAGGTATGGGGAAGAATCAAACCATGATGGTCGGACGATACAGTCGATCACCCAAGATGCAAGCCTCACTCACCCTTGATCTCAAAGTTTCGGAAAAGACAGTTCGCCCGAAACCTGCGAAAGCACGGGAGCAAGTCAGTACCAGTTTTCTCAGAATATCTCCTTCCTTTCGACGCGATTATGTAGCTCCGTAGATTTATTGTTTCCAGGCCTGGTATGGGAAGTAGGATCAAATGAGAACGAAGGGAGTCTTGGGTGGAGTCATGGTGGTGATGGCTTTTGACAGGACAAGATGTCGAGCGGTACGTACAGGTCGAGGGACTCTTCGATGATATCCGGCTGACTTGGATCGGCTGTAGCGAGAAGCACCGCGTCAGCTGTTATGCCGACGAACCTCATCACTTGGCCTCGTCTCATCTTAGATTCAGACAGGAGGAGGAAGGAACCATCTCTCTCTCTGACGCGCTCTTACTGAAACCAAGAGAAAGGAATGACAAGAAGAGAGACTCTCAATTCACTCACCAGCTAACGGCGCCGGGCCTCGGACTTTAGTGTTAATAGGCAATATAGCCATATTACCCACCTGTCGTGCGGAAGTATCGTCGTTGAACGAGGAATGGTAAGCCTAGTGGGATCCGAAACCCGAACATTGAACAAAGATCAGCTACCGTTTCTGCCTCGGTGTACTCGTCAGCTGATGGATTACGCACCGGCATGTTGGCTGAGGATATGTCCCGGAGCTGCAGAGTTGTTTAGTATAGCAGGATCTATATGTTTGGATAACGGGTATTGGATGATGTTCAATTGTAGTAAGATGGTACTCGCTATCGCTGCCATTGTTGGTGTTGTCGCTGGTGTTCGCTGTTGGCTGCTGTGCGTCACCGCTCGTTGTCACATTGCGGACCCTGGAATAGGCGGAAATGTATCAAGGCATCCCATTTAAGATCCGTTAAACGCGCGCGTTACGCTGGTCATGTTCTGTTCTGTCCATCACACGCGTCTTTCTCGTCTCGTTTCGTCAGTTCTGTTCCATCTTTGACAAGTCTTCACAATTTGATTTCCAGAACATACGAACATCGGCATACTGGCTGAATGATCACAACTCCACTTCGACGTCCGACCACGATCGTAGCACCATCATTGAGAGTACTAGCCTTGCCCGCCAAGATGTCCACGTCTACCCAACCTCGATCTATCACCGCCATTGTGGCTGCTACGACGTCCAATGGGATAGGTATCAACGGCGGATTGCCATGGAGATTACCTGGGGAGATGAAGTACTTTGCGAGGGGTGAGTGACTCTGGGCTCGTAGTCTGACACGACTTGACATATGTCGTGTATGTGATTGTGATTGTGACTGTGATTGCGATATATGTCAGTATGTGTATGTGTATGCGTGTACCAAGCCGTCGGAACAACCGACTATGGACCTTGACATGATTATTCGCGCTGGATGCGGTCGCGATGCACTTTCTACGCAAATACGCAACATACCGATTGTCTATGCCCTTCCCCGGGGCAGTATAAGACGTCCGAGTTGTTCGAGCTCTCTCTGAATGTTTCTGTGCCCAATCGAGCTCATTGCATTGCAAAGAACCACTTGATCTTGATCTACATCTTGCGAAACGATCCCAAATGACTAGGGGGACATGAGCTGACACCCTGCCCGACCAGCTAGTCACGACGGGTGAAACATCTTCTTCCGAGAATCCTTCGGCAGGGCAGAACGCAGTGATCATGGGCCGCAAGACATGGGATTCTATACCGGCAAAATTCAGACCTCTGAAAGGGAGACGTAATGTTGTCGTTTCAAGACAAGGTGTCGTCGTGTGAGTGCAATTCGATTCTGAAACTATTCAGGTCGAGAGAGTCAAGGTTGAGTGAGTATAAGGGGGTTACGATGAGATCTTCGTGCGATCTCCCAGACCCTGTCCCAGTTCCAGTTTCAGTCTCATTATTCTTACGGCTTCGATCAGGCTTCGGATATGGCCCAGACTCCAAACCTATCCTCAGTGTCAAGTCTTGTGCTAGCCATATGTAGCAGACCGCGTACTGTCACCCAAAACCGGTCGAAGATTGGGTCTCGCGCGCCCGCTTTCGGCTGTCCATCTATCTATCTATTTTGCGCGTCGGGACGAAGACACGAAAGTCTGCACAAGTGATGGAATCGCTAACATACCTAACGTCTCAATCCGACTCGGCTCAACTTGATCCTGTTCGTCTGCGTTCATCCGTCAAATCCCATACCGCGACGTATCGCTCCAACCAACCACTGCCACTACCACTCCCACTCCCATCACAAATAACAGCGCCGGCGCCCCCAACACGCACACAGCCAACTCTCTGCATAGTGCGATCTCCTCCATACCAGAGAACACACCTCGGGTGTTCATAATAGGCGGATCCCAACTATACACCGCTTCGTTTGCGCCATTGGCCTTGGACTCGGACTCGGACTCAGACTCGTCGCCGCCGAAACCGCTGATAGATAGAGTACTCCTCACGCGCGTGTTGAGTGAATTCGAATGCGATGCGTACCTCGACGACTTCACCTCTCACACTGTCGGTCAGAGTCAAGGTCAAGGTCAGGATCAGAAATTAGTTTGGCGAAAAGCCTCGATCGACGAGCTGAGGGCGTGGGTAGGGTGGGACGTACAAGAGGAGAATGAGGAGAAGGGCGTCAAGTACCGGTACGAGATGTGGGTTCTGAATGAATAAGGAAGGCATAGGCGTCACGGAAATTAAGGACGAAGACAAAGACGAAAACGAAGGAATGGGGAAGTAGGAATTGGAGGAATGAAGGAAGGGAGAGACGCCGAGTTGGATATGAGTCAGCAGAGCAGAGCAAGAGCTCTTTTAGAGCGCGAGACAAGGCAAGACAAGGCAAGACAAGGCAAGACAAGGCGAGGTCGCCATACTATACCAAGTCGACTGTCATATCAAGCGCTGCTGTATATTACACGCACGGACTTTGATGGGTGCGCGACGATGAACGATGGACGATGGAAGCATCGATGTTTCCCTCTATCGTTTCTGACTATCATGGTTGAGACAGAAAGGAAACAGGCTTTGACATGGAGGATAGATCCATTGAAACGTTTCGCTAGCTTCGAAGTTGTACTCGTCGTACAAGCAAGTACTGGTCTAGCGACAGGATCCGACATCACGAATCTTGATCAGTGACAACCTTTTGGAGTCATGCAATGCAATGGAATGCGATGCAACGATCCATTCCATATGCAATGCAGAAGTGTAACAAGGGGTATATATAAATATATATCTAAACTGGGATCTTGGATCTCCGGTCAGAATAAGTTCCGGGAACAAGCTTCTCATCTATCCAATCCAATCCAACCCGATCCTGTGTAATCACATCCTATCCTATGCTATTCTATCTTAGCGGCTCTTCCGCGACTCGATTGAGAAAGGGAAGGAAAGCGATGATCCTATATGTTCGCGGCCGCAAGCTACGAGCTGCGACGTCCCCCCAAGCTTTCCTGACGCGTTCCTTGACCATCATATGACCATCTACTTCCCGTATGTTAATTACACCGGACGTTGAATAGTCCTGTAAAGTCCGCTCAGACTGTGGTTGTGTGCAGCAGTGCAGCAGCCTCGCGTCCACCTTTCTATTGTCCTCTTCCGCCGTCTATGAATTTCCGATTGGCGCCAGGCTCATCTGGCTTAGTTGTAGATCTGCAAGCAACGACAATACAAGGGCAGAAACAGTCAGTTCATATCCTGCCTCCATCTTTTTCTCCTCAATCAATTATAGCTCCCCTGAGCAAAGCAGCCTTGACAGTCGGTGGTCAGAAAGTAAAATCTCTCTCTCCCACTCACATTCCAACTGGGTCTCAAGGCCCATCCCCAATGACTGTTCACAGGTCCGTGTATGCCCAGCGCCAGGTCCTTGAACCACCAGAACGAGACAACCACCGCCCCGGCCCAGATCAGGAACCAGATCAACTTTTTGAACTGCGTCCGTTTGGCGGGCGCGAAGAAGAGGTGGTCCAGGACGTGACCTGCCATCAATACCGCAAAGTAGAGGGTTGGCAGCTGGGACGTGGGGAGCGGGAAACAAGAATCAAGGTTGTGAGGCAACGGTTAGCATAATTGCCATGACACCTTGATAAATAGCCTTGATCACTCACATAGTGGTGCAGGTACGTCACTCGACCCATGATTAAGAAAGGGACTGGACGGAGGAAACAACAGGGCATCATCAGCTCAATGCCATCGAATAAATCATTCAAGAAGCTGCCAGCTCACAGAAATGCAAAGCCCAGCCACCAAATGCGATCTTCCCGACCCACAACCAATGCTCGAATTCTCCCTCTTTCCAATCCCTGTACTGCCTCTGCGCCCTTGCGGCGTACCAGCCGGCCAGCAACAATCCCACGGCTAACGAGATGGTAGACCACCACCATACGATAGGCGTACCGAGCAAGTAGAACTTGATCTGACCATCGCCCCATCCGCACATCCTGAGACCGAGGTGAAGGAAGGGCCAGTCGAACGGCTTAGATGCCAGAATATCTTCTTTATCAGGGTCGGGGACGAGGGCGTTGTTCGAGGTCCACATGGCTACGTTGAGGTGGACGAAATCTCGCCAGAATGGTGATTTGTAGAGCTTGGCGTTTCCGGGGGGGACTGTGAAGATCACACCGCACTCCATCAGTTGGCAAGTCTGAAGCTTATGGTTATTACGCGGGCATACTTACGCCTTTCGTTCCAGTGTGATTCGACGTTCCAGTAGGTATGCTTATCCTTAGGATTATTCTCTTTGGTACAGGACACCTCGACCTGCTTGAAGCCCCACTGGGGGAGCACAGCGTTCGCTGCTCGGAGGTAACACTTCAATTCCCTGTGCTTGAACCTCATCCTGGTCGTCAAGGAATGAATTCGACCGCTCTCTTCCACAGAACGAGAAGTGTCATCCACCACTTCCACGACCCAAAGATCGTTCTCGTCTCCAATGGTCTCGTTGCCGTAGCCGGAGACTTCCCAGTTCTCCTTGGTGACAGGGGCAGCGATAGCATGAGAGTGCATGTTTCGCCCTGTGGACGAATGGATCAGTCGAATCTCGTCGCCGTCTTTGAGGTATCGGATAGGTCCGTCGGGATCAATAGGCTCTGCGTTCCAAGGAGGAGTCACAATCCAGTTGTTGTTGTCGTCCTTGTAGTGGTAACACGTGACTTGTTGCTGTTGCGATCCCACAGGAAGGGTCTGTACGTGCGAATGGAGTAGACCACCACCATATCCGTAGTTCTTGAGAGTGATTTTCGATCCATAAGCGACCTCGAGAGGGGATTCGCCGAAATCGTTACCCTTGAGATGAGCTTGGAAGAGACTGCTCATCTGAGCATCACCGGGACCGGATCGGTTGAGGATCATGAAGTGAATCTTGAAGCATGAAGCGTAGACAATGAAAGGGAGAACCATGAGACAGCCAATACGAGCGATCCAGTGCTGAATGTATGTGCGCTGAATGGAAAGAGAACCGGCTGTTAGCTTTCTCTCGTCAGGTGCCAGTCGCGTTCGAAAGCTCCAGATCAACCTACGACAGGCATCGACAAGTCTCCGAACTTCTCCCACAAATCTTCGATGGTGTAGATCCCGACAAGGGCAGTGATGAACATTCCGACCCATTTTACGCTGCACACACATCCGATAGACCATCCGGTGAAAACGAGCCAAATCCACCAATCATCTCCAAAGGCACTACAACGTACATCATTAGCCGAGACTCAAGCTGAGACCAAGACCGTGTACTCACTCATGTCGCTGGTTGTGGAACTTGACGAGTCCGAGTGTAGTGGTGAAAGTGAAAAACAGCAGCATGGAGTCGAGCAGGATGAATCTTGAGATACAGAGCCATCCAACATCTATGCAGAATCCTTGGTGAGCTTTGGCTCATATGATTCTCAAGGATCCGGAAGCTCACCGCATAGTACACAGATAGTGACCCAATGTCTGGTCCATCTTGACCAGCCCATCTCTCCAGCCGTCCACCAAGCAAGGGGTACGAGCGCTACGCCAAAGGAAGCGAGGATGATCCTCATAGCGGTGTATGGTACGTCCGCGGGATACTCGACACCGGACTTGAACTCGAAACCTCCGCCGTAGCCTGATAACAGTCCAGCAAGACCAACTAACATCTTTCCGAGGGGAGGGTGCACGTCAAAGTAGAAATCTCGGTTGATGTAATGTGATCCGAATTTGCCGAAATGCGCCTTAGAGACGACAGGTTGTCAGTGACATAGACCGAAGACCTGAGTTGTGAAGCGTGAGCTGACAAAGACTCACTTCGTCCCATACGACGTAATTGGCGGCACCGATTCGCCAATATCGAGTGATCATACTCAGACAAGTGTAGATGGTCGTCCAGATTAGCTCTTCATGTTCGACCATGATTCCTCGCTGAGAGTGAACGCAGTTGTCAGTCGGGATCTCAAGAGCAGTACAGCTGGCCCCAACATCAACTCACCCATCCCCCTATTCTTTGTCTTGGCGGAAGGCCTCTCCTGCCGCCTACGCCTGGACCAGCACCATGACCTTTCTCCCATTTGCCCTGGTCGTCCAGCAACTCTGTCTTCTCCCCCTCGCGCTCGGCGAGAGTACTTTCCTTCTCGCCAAATCTCCTCCTGGTCTCCATATCGTCGCTGGGGCGCGAGTGAGAAAAAAGCGGCAGATCCCCGTTGACGGGCGTAGTGGGACTCGACGAACGGTCGTAGAACGACTGGTGAGGATCACGCTTCGTACCGTAGGATCTTGGATGGGCGCGCGTCTCCCAAGGTCGCGGGTCAGACAGATCGTCGTGATCTGATCCGTACGACTGATCGCGTTGATGGCCTGGACTCGAGAGATGAAGGTTGCGCCGGAGTGCGGTGGATGCGGAATTGGAGGAGGTTGACGACGTTGCGTGCGATCTTTGCATTGAGCGAGAGGTCGAAGATGACCGGCGACGATAGCTTTTGATCTGCTGATGGCGAAGAGAGCTACTAGCTAAGCTTGACGGATGAGTGCCGGAAGAGTTGGATGCGAGGAGTCGGAGTGGTTGCTATGCAGGTAGATGGTATATGCAATGTCTAAGATGAACTGAACAGGAGAAGGGTGTTAAAGCAGATGATGAATGATGGAGGTGGGGTATATGAATCTGCGCTGATCTGGAAAGCGCTTTTATGTCGGTGAGCGAAGCATGAAAGGAGCAGACTAAGTGTGATCCTACTCCTTTGTCAGATATCTCGAAGAGACTTTCAACCAACGTATCAACGTCAAAGTCACAGTCAAGCCTGTGTGTATGATGTGAGTTCGAGTATGTGTTTATAGCCAACTACGCTTAAACCACCTTCCACATCGACATCTCTTGACATCTCCATCCGGTTACGGCTTGGGCTTGGGCTTTGGCTTTGCGCAGCAGTAAAGGCGCGTCGCGGCGCAGCACGTGGCTAGAGCATGGGTCGAAAGGGAAGTCACCTGGGATGTCTGGTGCCACATAAGAGCTGGGCATCTCAGGGTGTATATCCCCGATTTTCGTTCTCGAAACGCCGCATGTCGTATGGTGCGAATGTTGAATTTTGCAAATGCATTGTTGCGCCAGAGTAAAAATCCCTTGCATGAACTGCCCTGCCCATTGCTCACCATACGCCATACTAGGTGCGTTGCTTCAGTCCTCGCTACTCGCTGTCTATTGCTTGCTGCTTGGTGCTTGCTCGCTACCATACGACGGGTTTTCAACACTTATTCAACCATCCACTACTGACCCCTTTTCCCGTAACCTTCAAGTCCAAAAAAACAGACGATCGTAGGTTTCTTCATCATCACGCTCACGGCGGCTTCATCGCACTCCCACTAACGCTATCATAACTTGACAGAAAATGGCCGCTCGACCCACCGTCACCGTCTGGTCCGCTACCGGCGAGTCCTCCGGCTCCCTCCCTCTCCCCGCCGTCTTCACCGCCCCCATCAGGCTCGACGTCGTCCAGCAGGTCCACAGTGAGTCAGCTTAGAATATATGGAAGGATCGCAAAGAAGTGGGCATGGCAATTGGCGATATGGAATGGATCGGATTGGAGTTGGCAGAGAACCGGACATGGACCAAGACAAGGAGGAATGTCGTAGCGATCTCGAAAAAGGGGATGGTCAGGAGGGTTGCGTTTGTCGAGGACAAGCAGCAAGTCATCAAGGACGATAGGAAGAGGAAGAGCTGGAGCTGGATCCAGAAGGCGGTTGGAAAGCTGTCGTCATTGCCATGCCCGCTTCTGCGTTCTGGCTATGAACTGTTTCTTGGTGAGAGTATACCAGAGAAAGATTACTGATCATCTATCACGCCTTGCTGCTTTTCGCCGACAGAGTCCATCGCCAAGAACCGACGACAGCCTTACGCCGTCGCCGAGAACGCTGGTCACCAGACCTCTGCCGAGTCTTGGGGTACCGGTCGAGCTGTCGCCCGTATCCCCCGTGTCGGTGGTGGTGGTACCCAGCGATCCGGTCAGGCCGCTTTCGGTAACATGTGCCGAGGTGGTCGAATGTTCGCCCCCACCAAGACCTGGAGGAAGTGGCACGTCAAGGTCAACCAGAACCAGCGACGATACGCCGTTGCTTCTGCCATTGCCGCCTCTGCTCTCCCCTCGCTCGTCCTCGCCCGAGGTCACCGAATCGAGCAGATCCAGGAGGTCCCTCTCGTCCTCTCTTCCTCGGTCGAGTCCACCACCAAGACCAAGGAGGCCGTAGAGCTCCTCAAGGCCGCCGGCGCCCACGCCGACATCGCCAAGGTCTCCAACTCCCGAAAGCTCCGAGCCGGTAAGGGTAAGATGAGGAACAGGCGATACCGACAGCGACGAGGTCCCCTTGTTGTCTACGCCAAGGACGAGGGTATCACCCGAGCCTTCAAGAACGTTCCCGGTGTCGAGACCTGCCCCGTCGAGTCCCTCAACCTCCTCCAGCTCGCTCCCGGTGGTCACGTCGGTCGATTCGTCATCTGGACCGAGTCTGCCATCGCCGCCCTTGACTCCGTCTACGAGAAGAAGTCTGGCTACACGTGAGTTTCCTGCTGGCGCTTTCCACGTGGAATTTGACAGTGTCTCTTCGTACTGACCGCCGAGCGCTCTTTGTCCTCACAGCCTCCCCATCGCCAAGATCGCCTCTTCCGACGTCACCCGACTCATCAACTCTGACGAGATCCAGTCCGTTGTCCGAGCCGCTGGCCAGCCCGTTCAGAAGCGACCCTTCACCCAGAAGAAGAACCCCCTCAAGAACAAGGCCGTTCTCTTCCGACTCAACCCTTACGCCAAGTCCCTCCGACGACACGAGCTCCTCCGACAGGAGGCCAAGTCCAAGGGTTCCGTCAAGAAGACCGCCCCTGGTGTCGCCGGCAAGGAGTTCCTCAACATCCTCCACTCCGCTTAAGCGCATTGTGTCGGGGTTGTTTTGGAGGCGGGACGAGGAGTCTTGTTGCAGTGTTGTTTATAGGCTGTGATTACATGCGTGATGCAGTCCTTTTCCCAGGCATTCTGTTGTTGTGTGTCAGCTTCAGCGTTCCGCTTGAGTCTCATTCTCACCAGGTAAATCTGCCTGCTTTCCTTGAAGCTGCGACCACTTCAATCTTCATTACATGGGATCTGAGACTTGCCATCACAAAACCAGGTCCATCGCACCATGCAGTGTATCTGTGCTTGTTGCGCCTGGCATCGTACATACCCGGCAAGATACCCACGTCTTGATGTAGTGGAATTAAGCATGTCCTAGCTCCCTGTATGTAACTACAGCCAAGAAAGTTTGCAGAAAGGCAGAAAGACGGGTATGCGGCGAGCGCCGCTTCCTTGAGGGGATTTTCAGCAGCATGTATGGTACAGTATGTGTGTCGCTATGCTATGGGTATGCGCCCCTATTGAAATTTCAGACGAGTCGTTTCAAGGACAAGATAGATAGATCCCTTTGAGATACTGCATATATCATAGACTGCTTCCGACAACTATCTTCGTTCGCTTGAGTCACGCCCTCTATAGATTAGACCACACTATCACCATATCTGGCCTTCATAGCGGCTGTAGACGTGTATATCAAGATACTCATCAGTCATCGAGTCAACACCGCAATCATCAATCATGTCGAATCGAGCTGGAACCCCGCCGAAGCGACGAATCTCTGAGGCCGCCTCGTCCCCGCCTCCTAAGACATCAAAGATGTCAGCTTCTGCGCCCGTCTTCAACCCTTCTCGACCCATCATCACCAAACCCACCTCTGGGGCCACAGGAGCAGGAGCAGGAGCTGGCAAATCATTCCACGACGTGGCTAGCTCGCTCAACAAGAACAAGTCTCAAGCTGCAAGCATCGCCGAGGAGAACGCAGAAGATGTAGCGGGGAATGTAGATATGGGCGAAGGTGGTTCGAACAGGATCACTAGACCTTTGCCTAGCGGTGCAAGGAGGACGACAACGGGCGTACAGAGGGCGGATTTCGTACCTAAGCAAGCTACTGTGCCGAAGAGCAACGAGGAGAAGGAGAGCACGAGGAGGTTGATCGTGGTCCTCTCTCAGGTGAGTGCGGGTATCATGACGACATTTGCCTTTCGAGGATTGAAAGTCGTCGGACCATGCCTTGTGACCTTGCCTTGTGACTTTGCGATCTTCATTCGGTGCGGGCAGGAAGAAAGCACAAAATACCTTGGGATCAGTAATTCCGTGTAAATTGGGCAGCAGAAATGAGCAATAGAGAGATTCGACTGACATAATATGACTGGCCGCCTCTCTCTAGGCGTGCCTCGAAGCATACCGAGTATCGTCTGGATCAGGAGGCAAGAACAGTTCCGGGAAAGAGGCCAAATACGCCCTGTTGAACTGTGACGATCATCAAGGTATTCTCGCCAAAACGGGTAGGGATATCGCGGATGCTCGACCTGATATCACCCATCAGGTATGTGTACACTGTTCTTTCCTGATTCGCAATACGTTACGCTGCCCGTTGTCTCCGGAAGTCTAACCCTCTGGCACGGGGCCGGCCCTGCTTTGAGTCGACTGTCCGTTGAACATGGCAGGACGACAGGACGTCAGGAGAAGCAATGCATGTTAGAAAAAAGAAAGAAACTAATGGCATCGCATCTGGATCTCTTGAAACCTCAGTGCCTTCTCACGCTCCTCGACTCGCCGCTGAACAAAGCCGGTCTTCTTCAAGTATACATCCATACCGCTCGAGGCGTCTTGATCGAGGTCAACCCAAGTGTCAGGATACCCCGAACTTTCAAGCGATTCTCCGGATTGATGGGTGAGTGAGCCCTCTGCGTCTGACTTTATGCTTCAGGCTGCCGTCCCTCGCACAGCCAAGGTTCTCTTCCACTGACGTCTCGAGCTTTTTTTCTCTCGTGCTACTACCGGTATTGCATACGGACTCGCACTTTCTCTAGTACAATTGCTACACAAGCTTTCCATTCGAGGTGTAAACGGTAGCGAGAAGCTTCTGAGGGTCATCAAGGTGAGATCTGACTCTCACACACCGCCCCTCTCACCTCAACGGGAGTTGGGCACGTTCGCTGAAAGCTAACATCCGCGTGAACTGATTCGCAGAACCCCATCACCGACCACCTGCCCACCAACACCATCAAATTGAGTAAGTCACCCTTTTCTCCCTATGTTTCAGTCTCGATTGGCTTCGACATGACTCGAATGCGCGCCTCCTGAATGTCAACATGTTGGAATGCCAAATCCGAATAAGCTGCTTATAGTTCTCACCTTTCATCTGCATCGCATAGCCCTCTCCGCCGACGCACCTACGATCCGACTCTCTCAATTCTTGCCGACCCTGCCTGAGACGCATTCCGTCTGTGTCTTTGTCGGAGCGATGGCTCGAGGGTAAGTCAGACCGGCCTTTCGATCGTCTTTGGACAGCCATTGATACGACTCCAATCACAAGACTTCTGTGCTGATTCGATCGTCATCCTTCCTTCATGACTGAACAGCGCGGATAACTTTGCCGACCAATTCGTAGATCAGAAGATCTCCATCAGCGATTACTCGCTCTCCGCTTCCGTTGCGTGCGGTAAATTCTGCTGTGCGATGGTGAGTCCATCTTAAACGCTTTGACTCCCTTCGCCCGGAAGCATGTCATCCTAAAGATATATCCTATGAGTCTGTTAGTATCTGGAGGCTAGTGCTGATTGTATCGCTTGTCTCGGCAGGAGGAGATGTGGAATATCATCTAGGGTCACAGCCCAGACGAAAAGAAGAGAAAGCAGGAAGTGCCCGCTCAGAGTCAAGGCCTCAACGCCGGAACTGATGTGCGTCAAACCGGATCATAATGGCATCCAGGGAGCGTAAGAGCAGTGCAAGAAGGGAAGGCGGGGTTGGGTGGATATCACAAGGAGGAGGGGATAGAGTAGGACCGTTTTTCACATCATCACACTCATCTGTGTAACGCGACGTAGTCTCAACAGTAACGTTTTGTTTGTACCAGTATATATATATTCATCTATTCATCTATTCTCCATCGCCTTTCATGTTTCTTCTTATCTTGGTTTTCAACAAGACCCTTCCTGGCGGAGAACGATTTTACCCAAGATTTCATCACATTACATGATGCAAAAGCAACGATCCGAGTTCCGCCTCGCGACGACCGACATCTTTGCATTCTAGAAATCACCTATGCACTTCACTTGCCGTGTACCCCGTCCTTCTGGCCAGATTCTCATACAGAGGGATTAGACGACAAGCAAGCTGCGCCAGCTGGCGATTGAGCATGGGTCTGGACATGGTGGGTGGGAGTAAGCTTGAAGGCTATGACGCAAGGTTTGTGCTCGCTCGGTGGAGGTTGATCGCGCAATGCTCGCCGATTATCGACTACATGAATCGATCGTATCGTCACCGTAGCATGTGCATGTGCAACATGAACACGAATCACATCTACGTGACTACTACACCTGCTCCTGTTGACTGTTTGTTTTAACATCGTACATCTCAGTGTAAATCAGTTCAAGCCTAAGCCGGTCCCAGACTCACTTCCTTCCCTTCCTTCACTTCAAGCAATTCGACAAGCTCTCGGAATCTCCAGCAGCCAGTCAGTCAACCTGTTCGCATCACTCGTCCGCCGCGCAACCGCAACCATGTCCGCGTCCAAGCCACAGTGGGTCCCGCTCCTCGAGCAGCAGCTCAAGGAGAATCCCAAAAGCACCAGTGAGTGTGAGATGGGGTGCGCATCACTCATTCACCTGCGTCGCTACTTACGTACATGTATTGACAATCTTTGCTCACTCGCACTCCCAGCGTACGCTTTCTCCACGCTGTCCAAAGAAGGTAATCCCAAGGTCAGATTTGTCATCCATCGAGGAAGTGAGTGTGTCATCCTTCCCCTTCTTATTTCCCATACGTACTCATCCTACATAACCATACGGTGCAGTCTATCCCCCAAGTCCGTCAGCTATCCCCATTAAGCCGTGCTGACTGGTTAAATGTTGTCCCTGTCAATAGTCACCCCCTCAAGCCTTCTGCTCACCACTACCGACACGAGAATGGGCAAACCCGAGCATCTTGCTCACTCGCCCACGATCGAGCTCGCATGGTGGATCGAGCCCACCAACGTCCAGTTCCGAATCACCGGCCAAGCAGTCACCGTCCCCGCTTCTTCTGGCGCTTCTACAGAAGCCAACACCGATTTGGACAAGGCCGTCAAGGTGCTTGGCCTCGAAGGCCAGGAGGAAGGGAAAGCCGAGTGGTGGGAGAACGAGAGGAAGAAGCTCTGGGAAGGAGTTAGTGGGCACTTGAGAGCCGGCTTTGGACGACCGCCTCCAGGAAAGAAGTTGGAAGAAGTGGAGAGCAGCGATAAGTGGCCTGAGACGATCCCTGCCAAGTCCGTGAGTGCTGCTGTTCCTCCTAGTTGCCTCACTTGTTTCACCCACGCACTGGTATACATTACGGTTGCGGACACTGCCAGGTTTAGATACTGATGCTATCTTGCCCTTTCACAATGCCGAAACTACAGGATAAGCCAGACGAGCAAAAGGCGATCGACTACGCCTACTCGCATTTCGCCATCATCGCCATCGCGCCTCAGGCAGTCGAGTTCCTCGAGCTCAAGCCTGTCCCAAACAGGAGGACGCAATGGAGGAAGCAGACCGACGGATCCTGGGACGAGGTCAAGGTCGCCCCGTAGATCCGTAGCACGATGACACTGTCGGTCGTCGTAGTTGTGGTAGATGTAGATGGGATGCAATGGTATCAGAAGTCTTCTCTAGGTTGCTTTTATTCGCTCAGAATCTACACAGATATGCCTGTGGTAGCATTGCTGCATTGCATTGCATTGCTTGATGACTATATGAATTGACTACAACATTATGCTACACACAAATCGCGAAGCATCATGCCAGTCCGGACTAGATCTCAGGGTGCTTGTGACTTGGATCTCTAGTTTTTCTTGAATCGTAACTCATACCATATCCTCCGCTCGTCGATCGTTATCTATGTTGTCGTCTCTGTCCAGCGTCGGCAACTGATCGAAGCTGACTACCAATCCTCTTCCTGTTCCTCGTCCACTTTGAACCGCATCTCGATCTCGATCGCTCGGATGACTGCCTTGACATCGTCCCACCGAATCTCCACCCTGGGTCCTATGTGATTCTTCTAAATGGTACACCGGCAAGTCTTTCTCCTCGACCTTTTCCACTTCGTATCCTATACCATCTTTGTCATTATTGCTGTTGCTTGTGGCCGCTAAATCCGTTTCGAATCGATCCATAGGCGCCGCGACAGTCGATGTTGAAGGCAGCACGCCGGCAGCCCGACTACCTCGCCGAGAGTAGGATTCGGTCACAGGAGTATTGACAATCTTCATAGACGGTCCACCGAGAAAATCCTGCAGATCCAGCGTCTCAGGCTGGGACGTCGGGATCCCTTCATCCATCTCGTACTGCTCATCACCATCACCGTCATCGTCGAAATCGAAATCGTGCTGACCTCGCCGTCGATGATGGCGAGGTCGATGTCGAGCCCCGGACTCGGGATTCATCCGAGTACCGGTAGAGGAAGACGTCTCTAATGGTAAAAGTGATTTGGACGACCCAAGATGGAGAAGGGCGCGGACTTGCGATATAGACGTTGGCACGCGCCACATCTTGAGGATGTCGGCCTATATCAGCCAGCGGAGTCCAATCTATCAGCCAGCAGTCCCGATGACCCAAACGTCACTGGTTTTACAGTGTTACAATGAAGTGTGAGCGCAGTAACTCACCTGCGTCGCAAAACACAAAAAGGCGACAGGCCCAGTGCACGCAAAGACAAGGTCACTGTTCGGATCCGTGATAGTACTGTCGAACGCCTGATACAGCGTCGCCATGATCATGTTCATCGTCCACAATACGAACAGGATCACCCGCACGTAGAACGATCGTTTGAGAAGTCGGGTCGGCCGGACGACTGTTTCGAGGCGGATGCCGTGCGTGGCTGAGAGAGATCGGTGCGCTTGGAATGAAGTACGGGTGGTTTGGCGGAAATGGTACGTGACGAGGTGGATCGTCCATACTACGAAACGAGAGTAGAGGAAGGAAGGAATCGCGGCGAAGATCAGCTTTCTTTCGAGGAAGAGCAAGAGAGAAGAGAATGACCCAGACCCCAGCCCAGATGTCGATGGAGAAAGTCTTAATTGCACCAAGCAATATGACTCACGTTCCATGATCAGTGTCAGGATCGCTATGACACCAGTCATGATCTGATACCCTCTTCGGCTGATTAGGTTCAAAAGGAAATGGTCAGCAACGTCCCACGTCCGGCTGCTCGACATATGAATCAACAGCTCACATGTCGATGTCGATCAGCGAGCAGTAGAAGGGTGTCGGCTATTTCCATCATCATTCGGATAATGCGAAGTCAGCGCTTGAACAGCGTGGAGAAGACAGGGCCGTTCAGAACGTACGATGAGGAGTGGCTGTTTCGCATCGTCCGTTTTCTGTCGTTGGAATCACTTCTGTCAGCCCATGTACACGTCGCCACGCCTTGACCCAACTAATCGAATTGGCAGCGAGCTCACCAGTACGACGGGCGGCACGAAAGACAGCAGACATAGGTACGGCAACGCGAGGAGCTAGTTGAGACGAAAAGATATTAAGAGATCAAGCAATGAGCTTCTGCATTACCAAGCCCAGATGTGTCGGATCGCAAAAAAGCGGTTTGATCAGGAAAGGGGAGACGGTATCCAAGATGAAAGCTTCACTCACCAATGTCAAGGTGTATTTCCCTCTGAATCTGCTGAAATACGGTTTCGAGAGTGATATGGTCTTGAGCCACAGCTATTTAGGCGATCGAGCGAGAACACGAGTCAGTGTGTTACTCCGATTTGGCAGGGGTAGTCACCTAGAACTAATCATTCAAGCCAGACTCACCCTTATTACAACTCCTAGCACTGCCGACATCTGTGCCGCCTGACTGCCAGCTTGCAAGACCGCCTGCGCCCTACACAACTTTGGATGAGGCAGGTACGACACTTCGTACGACGTAATTGACCCCCCGCTTGCCATCCAGTACCACAGATTGATCAAATTCATAAGGATGATCACGAAGAACGCGTTGATCAAGCACGGGTCTCTCCGCAGCTTATTCTTTCTCGGTAAGAGGATCGTGAGGACGAGAATGAGGAGCAGGGCTATGCCGAGCAGGTTGAGAGTCGCATAGACGTTTACGGTCGACTGCGAGACGATGGCGCTGTTACCGTACGAGATCGAGTAGGGGTCCGTATTATTCGACAGGGAGTCGAGATATGTCTGATTTGTCGAGTGCAGTAGAGGCGCATCTTTCCACTTGGCCATAGTGGGCCTGAGTATGTTGTGTCCCGTTGAGCGTGCCGACTGGCCCCCGTTGTCCTCTCTGCGATCGTCGAAGTCGACTTGAGTGATGTGTTACCGCAAACAGGCGTGCTTAACACGGCGACACGGGCGAGAGTCTTGTCGAGGTCGACTACCGGAACCTTTCAAGGGGTCTACGATATCTCGTCGATCACTTGCAGGCTAGCGCTTCGCTGTCCACAATCCCAGCTTGGATTCAGGCGAGAAAAAGTTCTCCGTATCTGCTTCACACTGTTGAACAATAATGAGGCGGATGCTGACTCGTGAAGTCGAGAGAGTTGAGAAAATCGAGAAGTCGTGTTTTCGTGAGCTGAAAATGATGTAAAGGCTCATTCAACACGTAGATCTCGATGTTTACTACTATTAGAACCGGTTGCGAAGCTATAATGAGGGTCATTAGCAGTATACTCGAATTATGCGGACAGCCATGACAGAGGTATGTCATTTCCAGGATGAGATCCGACTGACCTTCGTGCAGCTGGCTTGGATCACACAGCACGGTAACTGATCGCCTCATCGAGCTCGTCATCCAGTGGTATTGGCACACGAGGAGAGGAGCGGAGAGGAAAGCCAGGACAAGCTCAGAGAGCCGAACAACCAATGTTCACATGTTATTTACCATTGCACCGGGACCTCTGGGCGACAGCGCGGTGCCGTGCTGCTCGGGTCCTGGGCGCTTTGCCGGCCTAGTGAAAAGGGTCGATGTGCGATGGACGATCGACAAGCCCGCTCGCCGTTACGTTTGTTGATGCCGAGTTATGTCTTAGAATACCTGCTCTCATCCCAGCCAGACAGGGCTGGACGTTGTGTTGAGAGCAGAACGGACATTCTGGCACTGTCGTCGCCAAGCGAGGGCGAGGTGCTGGTGCATGACTTTCAGTAGTCTAGCGGTAAAGCAGGGACAATGACGAGAAGGTGAATAACCTTGTTTTAGCCCTTTACGGAAGGAGGAAAGGGGGGAGTCGCATACCCACCCGACTTGTACCGCAGAGCAGCGATGCGTGAAGGATACTACTGTAGATCTGTAGATAGAATGGGCGTTCAGGGTTAATACTGTCACAGTGTTGTATATTCGCTGCTTCGAGCATATTGTGAGGTGGCTCAAACAGTGGATACAGGGATCGCAGATGTGTGTTGACGGTGTCGAAAAATGGGAAGTTCGGAAGGGGACGAGCACTGGAGACAGGGCAGAGTGAAGTACGATATGTAGGGTATCACTACTGAGCAGCTGAACAGTGAAATGTCATGGGATGATCGCCGAAAAGGGCTGACTGGTCCTGACCTTTGAGCCGGTGATCGACATTACTGTAGGGGATTGGGCATTGGGCATCGGTCCTGTCCTGTCCTGTCCTGTCCAGCCGTGACGCTAGTGCGCCGTCTGGTGCCGGCATCGTCTATGGCCTCGTACCTGTTCCGACCGTCCGGCTGTCTATCATGTCTATCTTGTATATGGCTATGTTTTGTTACTTCGCTTCATCATTACTGCTGCCTTTGTTCGAAGAGCACTTGTAAGAGAGAGAGTACGCATTCTCTGAACACTGCGTGAGAACGAATGACTTTCTGATGCCCCTCCTGATGCTCATAACGGCACCTTTTTTAAGTGTACTCGATATGCACTTGGAGGGGCTGGGGCGTCGGGATGTCTCAGATCAACTTTACTAATTCGCATTCTGCGCTGAGGGCTCACGGCCAGAACAGCGCATTCGCTACAGTCCTCGACCTCATCGTCGACGCGAGCGGAGGGGTAAAATGTGTGAACCTGTAGCATGGCTGGGGTCCAGGGGTAAGAGCTGAAGTGATTCTTGTAGCTACATTCGTCTATATCAGCAAAGTTTGGGATCTCACGTAACCACCGAATAGCCAAATTGAGTTATAGCATCGTGTCACTGGACTTAACTTGCACGCTTGACGTCCCGTAAAAGCAGGCCGAAAAGGGAAAGTTCAGAAACATCAGCTCTAAGCTATCTATCTACTGTATACCTGAGTATACCCTTATCACGAGATACTACTATCGATAGCAAGACATCAAGACATGTTTTCTCACCCCTGCCCAGCAGCAAACAAGCAAAGTGCTGTACGAGTACTCAAGTACAGTAGTCCCCTCCTCCGCACAGCTGCTCGAGCAACGGCGAGTTGGCTCGAGGTCAGGTCGAATCGATTTGAGCGTAACTTGGCGCAATGAGCGTCAGCTATGCTCAGAACCCACCTCTGTAGCTTTGCGTCGCGGCGGGACTAAAGAGCTAGAACCGTCTGTCTCTCGTTTTCACGAGGTCTATCGTAGACACTGGTAAACATCGATGCTAGAGTATAGAGCATTGACCGGCTCGCTCTCTGTCTTCGGTATGGTTTGCTTCGATGCAACTCGCGCGCTCTGCTCTGATTGAGGCTAAGGGTCTCCGCTTCACGCCAAGCTTATGAGCTCACTGTCCGGAAGAATCAAGTGCCTGCAGGTCAGACCCATGATGTATGTACGCGTTCATCACCTGAACAAGTTGAAGCGCGCTGCATGGGGCCGGCGGAACCACTGGAGATCAACTTGCGTACGGTAGCTTATGGACCGGCCCAATAGCGTCAGTCTTCTTATGGCATCGCTTGTTGCGGTATGCTAGACAAGAGTAATCGGTATAACACAGAATACATATAACCTTATAGACTCTCTCTCGCCTGAACGCTTCGCGATCGTACTTCCCTGCCTTCAAATTACTAAGTGAAATTATGGACAACTATCTAACATAAACAACCATCGGTCTAAGCGAAACCACCTCGATCAAAACTCTTCTATCGCTGTCTCAATGACCCACTCGCGCCTCTGCCTGAGCTATCCAAAGAGACTGAAATTCGGCTACTTGTGATCACTTAGGGCGAACGAAGGTGATGGTCAGCCTAAGCCGCCTCTCTCCTTCCGTCCGTTGACCTCTCCCTCCCTGCCGCCCTGCTAAGGCTTCTCAGGACGTTGCCGAACATCCCGCCTTTGTGGCCATCGGCTGAGCCCTCGTGTCGTCCTCGCCCTCGGTCGCCGTCGGTTCCTGCTGGACCAGGGGATTGTTCCTTATTGGGAATCATATTGCCAGCGCCGCTGCGACACGTTTCCAAGCATCCAGTTAGCTTCGTGCGCTAGTATGTAAACGGGGAGACACAAGCGATGTCGGGACAGACTCAAAGCTCCACTCACCCTCTCCCACCGCTCCTGAATTGAGCTCGGTCACGTGCATGCAATTTGTCATGAGCCTCTCGCTCTTCGAGTGTGAGATCCTCCATCGGAACGAGACTCGGATCGTGTGAGTGAAGGTTGCCTGCACCGCCTTTACCACTCATGTACCTGCAGAAGAATATGGAAAATCAGTACTTGCCATAGCTCCAGTCGCGATTGCCTGACGTCGGGCACAACAAGGAGTTGCAGCTCACGGTTGATTCGATTCTGCGGCCTTGTGCCTTGCGAGAACATCGGCTTCGTAGCGATTCTGAGCGGCCTCCTATGAGTATGGCCCATCGTTAGCAACCCTCGGTCATCCTGACCTGAACCGCGAGAAATCTGCGTCGAACGGGAAGGAAGCTCATCTGGGGGTAGACGATAAGAATAAATCATTGCGACACGCACCTTCTCGAGATCGACGGAGTCGCCCCTTTCCTCGGTGATGTTCCCGAACCCGCCCCTGCCCGTGGTGTGCACGTTACTGACGGTCGGTGCCAACGATGCTCCGTCTTCCCTGTTCCTGACCGCGCTCCTAGATCGCGACTTGGATCGATTGATATTCCCTACACCACCTCGTCCAGTCGAGAAGGCGCCCTCGATAGCCTGTCGGCCTCGTCGATCAGCGATGAGCTTCTCTTGGAGAGCCTCTTCTCGTTCTTCGGCGTTGAGATCGGCTCGAGTTCGTGATTGGGAGGACGGGCGGATATTGCCCGCGCCGCCTCGGCCTGAGTGGGTGATCTGGGCAAAGAAAGATAGGTCAGAATCGTATTTTTTGCGCAGTGGAATGATGCGGTATGTCGGACCGGATTTCTCGAGGGAGCTGGCGAAACGATGTAGGTGGATATGGTGTTATAGCAGGCTGTTCCAGACACAACCAGGCAGGGTCACGGAGCACAAATCGACGACGTCGAACTCACCTTCTCGCCGACAGGGTGAGGCGACAGCTCACGTCCCCGCTCTACCCCAGGGGCAGCTTCAGGATCCTGGCCCCTACTGGGAGACTGAATGAGATTTCCGGCTCCGCCTCTACCGGTAGAGTACTATACATGAACAGGCCACTCCAGGTCAGTTTTGTGTCTCTCATGTCCCGACCGAACGAGGTTAGCCGCACGGCGAAAAGCGGATCTGGTGATCACCGCATAATGCAGTAGTATGGGACGGAGACAAAGCAAGTGGGACAAGTCGACATACGATGGCTCGTCCCGGACGTTCGTCGGCCATTGACATGCTTGCTAAATGGGCGGTGTGCGAGCGTGTGTGTATCAGTATCAGGTATACGTCGCTAAAAGATCGGTCCCTTCGACAAGGATGGATAAGACCAAAAGAATGATCAAGTGCGTGGATTGTGCAAGAAGAACGAAGAAGGTTGGAAAGGAAAAGGACCGGGTGTGGATGGTGATTGGTGGCAAAGGGAAGTCTATCACAATGACGTTGGATACTCATACAACCCAAACGTGAACCGATAATCATCATATCATAGTCCATTCATCCCCTAAAGCTTGCCTCCTTTCCCAGTCCGGACGCTGCCTTTTCCTTTCTCACGACCAGCTCATGCATGCACTTCTGTACAACCAACATCCTCACGCATGCATGCATGCATGCATGCCTGGGGAAAGCTGCTGGATCGATCTAGACCCGAGTGAGCCGATAAAATGCCAAGCAAGCACTTATCTCTGGCCTCCATGTTATTGCAGCTTATCTCTGTAGCGGGTATGAACCGGTGAAAAGCGAGACGCGATTTGATTGGCTGAACGGTCTTCACTTCCCCTCTTCCGCCTTCCCGCCGCGTTTTTTGCCCCCTTTATGATGTTGATTAACAGATCTATAGATAAGGGGGAATGGAATTGGTTGGATCCATGCAAAGTGTACACGGCATAGCACGCGCTGAACGCCATGGCACTTTAGGCCGAATGCGTAAAGTTCTTCGAGCAAGAGGGAAGGAAACGACTACAACCGAACCAAACAAGTCACAACCAATCATCCTCTCGCGCGAAAAGCACCAATCATCTTGCCCAAAGATAAGAGAACCCAACCCGCAAGTGGAAGAAGTGGGGTTACTCACCATCAGTGAAGCTAGGTTTCCTCATACCCGCTAGGCCCAAATCCAAGCTCTCCTCATGAGCCGATCGATTTGGACTCAGCGCACGAGCCATCTTCTCTCTGAAGCTGGAAAACCCTGTCCCCGACCCCGTTGCCGTTGACGATTCCCCACCGCTCTGCGTTCGTACCACTGAAGGTGATCTTCCACCCCTCCTCGTCGTCTCTGCGGTCGTCGATGTCATTGTCGATGATGATGGTGTTGCCTGTGCCATGATGAGCAATGTATATGCTGTACGAGTGTGCCGATTTGTTCGATATGAACGCAAGATGTAACCTGCCTTACTACGTCTTACACCTTGAATACACCATCCCCGCTCAGCTGACATGCCAAGCCTGAAAAACCCAATTCACTTGTCCAATATTCGAAAATACAGCAACCACCGGACCGTATCCGCGATCACAACCGCTTTCACCAAATAACACATGCATGCATTTACTCGTACCAGACGTGCGATTCTTGATGCACAGGTTTGGAATATGTATCATTCATGCTTGCTTGTTTGTCTTGCATGATTCATATACTATTCATACGTCTCGTCTCAGCCTACGACGACGCGCAACCTAAACAACCCAAGCCTGATTCTAAGTAATGGTGAGAAGACGAAAGGATGGCTAGAGTAACGTATACCCAAGCCATGAAAAAGACGATTATAAGAGGAATCTACGATGGATCAAATAACAAATTGAGGCCCACGAGTCGCCGCTGACTAGCTGGCAGACTGCGTTCCGTCTGATTCACAACGATCAGCGGCTAGGAACAGAACAGAAACGGGCGTGGGACGACGTCACGTCCCTCCAGCACAGACGCCGCTTAAACGTCCACTCGGCCACCGCCAACGGCGGCGTTCCCTTGAGCGCCGTGAGGGATCTTCTCGTTGGATTCGCTCTCGGTATGGGCAGGAGAATGAGGGCTGTCGGCGATGACATCACCCGAGGTGATATGGGGCTTGGATTCGATTCGGTGCAATCGGAGCTCGGGGTCCGTTCCGACGTAGTCATAGGCGAATTCGCCGAGGTAGGCGTCATCGATACCAACGATCTCGGCCTCCTCGTCGGCTCGAAGTCGGAGTCCGGGGATGAAGTGCATGATCCAGCAGATGATGCTGGTCATGACGAAAGAGTAGGCGAAACCGGCGGTCAAGTCGGCGATCTGGTATCCCAACTGAACCCAGTTGTGGTCAAACCAGCCACCGGGAATCTCGGTGATACCGTCAAAGGCAGCGACGGAAGACTGGGCGAAGAGGCCGGTCATGACGTTTCCGACCATACCACCGATAGCGTGCGAAGCGAAGACATCGAGGGTTTCGTCAACCCGAATGAGGAACTTGAGCTGAGTGGCAAAGTTACAGGCAACAGCAGTGACAAAGCCGATAGCGACGGCGGCGGGAGCGCCTACGTAACCAGCAGCGGGGGTGATACCGACAAGACCCGAGATGGCACCGGAGCAGAAACCGACAGCGGAGTACTTTCGCTCAAGTCGCCAATCGAGCAACATCCAGGTGATACCACCTACGGAAGCGGCGAGATTGGTGACGATACAAGCTTGGACGGCTCGGAGGTTGGCAGAAAGAGCGGAACCACCGTTGAAGCCGAACCAGCCGAACCAGAGGAAGACTGTGCCAAGGATGACGAAAGCAGTGTTGTGGGGCTTGTAAGCGAGTCGCTCAGTTCCGTATCCCCTTCGCTTGCCGAGGTACAAAGCGATAGCGAGCGAGGCGGTACCGGAAGAGATGTGGACGGGGGTACCACCGGCGAAATCGAGACCGCCCATGATGAACGACCAGCCGTTAGGGTTCCAGGTCCAGTTGGCGATAGGGCAGTAGACGAGGGTGAGCCAGCAGAAGAGGAAGACGAGGACAGGGCCGATCTTGGATCGTTCGGCGAAACCACCGATGGCGAGCATACCGGTGATGAGCTATTGTGAGGTGGAAAACAGAACAAGGGTCAGCAAGACTCCGATCGAACAATATTTACATTCGTGACGCAGTAGACTTACGCAGAACATGCACTGGTAAATGCAGAAGAGAAGCGCGGGGATCCTGCTCGAACCCGCCGAGGGGTCCGCAAGAACGCCCTTCAAGCAGAAATATCTGAGATCACCAATGAACCTGTTGCAATACCGTACGCGGTCAGCATCGGTTAATATCATTGAAAAGAGAACTCGTTTCACTCACTTGGAACCGGTATCGGAGAAGGCTAATGAGTAACCCCAGAAGAACCATTGGAAAGAACCGACTGCCACAGCGGCGACCGACAAGAAGATCATGGAAAGAGCGTTCTTCCTTCGAAGCAAACCAGAGTAGAACAATCCTACACCTGGAATCATGAGCCATACCAGCGCCATGGACGCAAGGACTGCAGCACAAAAACCAGAGCTCGTCAGCCTCGACTTCTGCGAGTGTGTATCACTAAAGGGTGGATGGACTCACCCCATGCCATGTCACCCAGGTTATAGATGACAGCCTCTTCCGACCCCTCAGCGTAGTAGACCACGTCCTGAGACGCATCAGTGTATGTCACGTTGACCATGATGGCGGCGAAAGACTAGATTCGTTTGGTGCGTTGAATGATATATCGCTCGATGAGAAAAGATCGACGATGAAAAGGCACCAGGCCAAAGTGTCTCTATCTATGAGTACTTGATCGTACCAGTGGCAAGCGGGTTGTCACTACTGATGGGAGATAGGACTATTCTTTGAGAGTTTTAGTTGACAAAGAAGAAAAGAGAAGAGAAGAAAGAACAAGACGAGATAAACCAGAGCAAGGTGGGTGTGGTTTTGTTAGATAAAGGAGGGTCGTGGGTGGGGTTTGCTCGCTCTCTTGTGCACTTCCCAAGAATCGGTTGGCCGGGCCACCGTAGAAAACGATATATCGGGGACGGACGGAGTACCAAAACACGAGTAGTATTAGCCACTCGAGCACTACCCTGCATACAAAACCGAGAGATAACGATTGACTTGGCATGCTTGACCGGGAGGCTCGGTTTCAGAGCTCTCTCGCATATACTGTATCCCTTGATAAGTAAGGCCTTTGTGCATCAAGCTGATTGGTCGAGGAGGAAACGCACATAGGCCAGGCCAAAGGCAGAGAGAAAGCCTTGCCCCGTGTGTAGGTCAGGCGTGAAATGGAAGAAAGGGTGTAGAACTTTACTATGTACGATTCCTTATCTTTGAAGACCAGGGCAGTGCACCATTTCCGGTTCAGGAGGAGGCGCAGGAGGCGTCGATGCATTCATTTCCTTATCTCTGGCCAAGTAGTTTTTCGGTAGCCCTGACTCACTTTTTCTTGACATGTACGTTACCCCTATAACCCATGGGATTGGCCATCGACCAGATGCTTGCGATAAGGAAGAGCGACAGCGTACACGCACATTTATTAAGCAGTATTCATTTCGGGAAAGCTTGCTTACGACACCCGTGATGATGCAGCATTCGCTTGTCGCGACAACTTGATATACCCGATCCTACTCCTTCAAGCAGGCATCTGACACCTCCATCGCCGGAACAGATGCATACTACGCTGCTCGCAACTCCCTTTTTAAGACAGAGTGAAATCGAAAGGCATAGAAAATGTTGGATGTTAAAGTTTCCCTGGCCTTTATCTCGATAGCTCGTACACCCGTGCTCGATTCTGATTGGTTGACGCGGGAAGATGCTTATCTTTGCGATGCAAGGTGAGTCCCCGATTCACAGGACAAATGTTGCCCATTCCGGACATCGCCGATCGAGACGAGACGTCTGTGTCTCATTCGCCTCCTCTTCCGTCGCGTCACTTTCGGGCGCATCGTCATATATATACGAATTGCTTTTCGACGGACATATGTCATTTGGATTGGCTGGACTGGCCGTATCACGCCGAGAACGGAGTCCAGCTTGATTACATTGGCCGATTCCTCGGCAAGGATTTGAGCAACGTAACGGGATCATGTCTTGATTGGTCGGTGGGTGGTCCGCTCGGAGATGGCTGATTGGTTGGTCGTTCAAGCGCCTCAACGAGTCTTGGAATAGTGATAAAGACATACTGCATGCCATGCCGGTATGTCACTTGTTCATAGTGGGTGTAATATCAGGATACCGATCGAATATCTGTTGACTGTATCGACTTTACCGATCTGTGAACGATTCGAATAGAAAGGGAGATATGACTGGCTTCCTAGCAAGTCCTGGTCTGGGTCCGCACTATACGCCCCTGCAATCTCGCTCGAACCTGTTTATGCGAACCCCCAAAGGTCGACACGCATACAGCAAGAACCGAGCTCCGAGGGAGGAGGTCTCACCGCATCATCGACTTATTGACCTGATCTATGGGTGTTAATAATGCTTAGAGGAATGATGAAACGCGCACTGACCAGATAATGACCGGCGACGTGCCTGAACTAGATCCCACTCAGAGTCAGCACAGGACGTTTAGTTGTTGCTCACTCGATTTCAACCTATCCAAGGCGTGTTTCTCGCTCTGCCGTGCTCAGGTAGTACTTACTCAGCTTACATGTCAGCCGATCAAACAAAGGACGACCTGAATTCTCCCATCGCCTGTCAGATCGATGTGCGCAGAGGCCGAAGATTAATGCGGCGACAATAAAGTTTTAGCTCCATCAGACACACAACGGACCCCGAGCCGGAAGGACCGTGCTGAGTCTGACTGATGTGTATTATCTCGGATGAGCCGGTCGATATGTATGGCTATTTGATGGTGGCGGAACGCTCGGTCCAGCACGTCCTCCTGCCTCTTCACCGCCATCTCCTGCGATGAGCCCTGTATATTTGCAGCGCCTGCCGAGTTTTGACGCTGATGTAGGATATGACGGATCTGATCTGGGCACGGGTGGAACGAGGCTTCCAACCTTACAAACAAGCTAAGGGCTCAAAATGCTCATAGGGAGAGGGTCATCTCGTGATCCTTCAAACCGTAGGTACCCAGGCGGATCACATCAGTTGGGAGGAGGGTCCCATGTAAGAAAATTTGGTCCAGAGGCCAGCTCATCATATAAGTCAAGAATGGATATTGGTCAACCCTCTTTTCAAACAAGAGCCAGATAGTCCCCTCTCTTTCTCGTTCACCCTCCTCTCTTTGGTCATCTTGATCGATCGAAGCGGCGACCGCTCAGTCTGACAGTGTATTCGGCTCCTTGACAACCAGGAAACAAAGCTGTCGCTTCAAGCCACCATCCGCCCCCATCCCGCATTTACCCTTTTCTCTACATCAACGCCTCGCTTCGCATCGCCGTGTTCGGACCAGGAATCACACGCACGCATCAAGATGGTCGCTTTGAACTTGGGCTCCATCGGTCGTACGGGGGGCAAGAAGTATAATATCCCACCTTCTGACGATACCAATCCACCAGCCACTTCTAAACCTACCCATTTCCCAGCTACCCCCTATCTCCAGACACTCACACCCTCCCCAAAGGTCGGTGATACTAGTGAAGTCAGAAGAGACCCTTTTGCGAGGAACGACGGGCTACAGCATTCGTCCATCTACAACACGTTCTCTGCTTCGCCCGACAAGGACAAGGCTTCGCCTGGAAGGAAATCGCAAGAGAAGAAATCGCATCACTTCCCCAACCATCACCACCACCACCACGACCACCCACATCATCATACTAACCACTCGCAAGGTCACCCTCACCACCAGCGAAAGGACTCTGAGATTTCGCTTGATAGGCAAGTGGTCGATATCGTCGCGGATTATGTTCGACCGAGCAAGGATCTGCCCCGACCCGTAGCTCTACATCCAACGGCTCTTCCTGAACTCCTCTCTGCTTTACCTTGGCCCGTTTTCGAGCGTCCCACTCCCAGCCGAGCATCTTCTTTTGCAGATCAATCAGCTCCCCCATCACCCAGGAACGCGCCTTCCCTTCTCTCTACTGAGTCCCTCTTGACGCCAAAACCTGCCGCCCGAAATTCCAACATGCGTAACATCTACAATACCGGTAATGGTGCCGGTGTCCACCGAGGGGGAAGCAAGGCAAGCAGGGCGGACAAGACCCTCTCGCCGGCGATGCTGGAGAAGATGGAGGAGCTCGATGAAGTCCGGGGTTTGAGGTCAGATTCAATGCCGCATATCCTTGCGAGCTATGACCGTACTTTCAATCAGTCTGCAACGAGTGTCGGATCACGAGCCAAGGCAGACAAGATGCTGGGAATCGACGCCAACGCAAAACTCGCTTCCCTCTATCTGGTTTCTGGTTTGGGCAAAGTGAGTCGTTCCACAATATCAACGATTCAGTCATTGTAGCTGATCGGGATCTCCTCCTCTACTTGCAGTCCACCGCTCAGTGGTCATTCGCAGACTCCGATGCCACCCGCGGCGTGCAGCCTCTCGAGGACTCCATGGGCCTCTTCTGGCGGCCAGAGATGCTCGGCTCATCTTTCAGCGGCGAGAAGTCGGACGACGCTGCCAAAGAAGGGACAAGGGGCAGGAAAGACTCAAAGTCGTCGACTCTCACCAATGGCCTCTCAAAGGATTTGAGGGGCAAATACGTGCCTGATGCGGGTCCAGACGGAGCTCAGAGATTAGTCTCGAAAGCTATTAAGTTTGCTCATCCACGAGATGGTACGTTAGCGTGCGTTCTCAGAGTTTTGCTAGACTTGTGCAGCTAACTTACTGTACTGTTTCATGTTCAGTCGAGGTGGTCAACTCAACCTTATCCCCGCCTACAACTTGTCACGCGTTCACATTCACGATTCCGCGACATGATACCCTCGCTGCGATCGCCCGGACGAGACTTGACAGTGCCGTGTCCGGTATGCCAAACACTTACTCTATGCTGTCGACGGCTGACGAGCAAGGATTCCTGGATCCCAATGTGACCATGTCCGCAAACGGCAAGCCCAACGTCCGATCCATGAAATCTGCGACCGAGCTCGTCTTTTACGGTGTCACGCTCACCGTGTGGACTCACGCGGACAAGGACCGGGCTCTTCAGCTCAAGACGATCAAGATGCGTGCCGAACGAGCCAAGCTCGGTCAAGGCTCCTTGAGCTCGATTAACCCTCTGACTCAGCGAAAGGGCAGTACCGCCCCTTCCGAGCATAGAGGTACCAAGCGGGGCTCCTTACAGTACTTGATGGGCAAGAATCAGAGTGAGGGAGACATGACCGCCAGCGAGACCGAAACGGGCATGAGTGACTCGGATCTGGAAGGCCCCCTGGGGAGAAGAGGTATGAGAGGCTTGTCTGACAGGCTTTCGACTGTCGACTCTGTGCCTGAGGATGCGGCGGCAGCGTACGATGAGGCGAGCGATATATTTTGGATGCCATATGCCATCACCATGGGTGAGTGTTCGTCAACAGGAATATTGATCGTGCTAACTGACATCACATTTGCAGTCTCTCGATTCCCCATCTACGATGTGCTCCAGGACTACCTCCGTCTTAGCGTGAGTCCTTTCTTCCGCGCATCAATTTTCCAACCGAGTCCAAGCTGACATTCACCGATACGACGCCGCTATAGTGGGCCCGGTTCTCCAAGAATGCCAAGGTCCACATGACCCAGGTCAACCGCCTGCTCAACTTCGACCCGCCAAGACCAGGAGACGCCTTGAAGCTCCCCGTTGGGGAAAAGCCTGAAGACGAGGTGGTGTTGGAATCGCACATGCCAGGAGGCCTGATGGACTTCGACAAGGGTCTTATGAAGGTTGATTTCCAGCTGTGGCCTTTGTTCCAAGCCATCGACTTGGACCATATTCTCACCTGCGCAGAGGTGAGCGATCTTCATTCGAAAAGCATTCGTAAAGAGGCTGACAATAAGCTTCTGCCATAGGTCGCCCTCTCCAACTCTGGTCGAGTGATCTTCTGCTCCAAACATCCAGCAATGCTCAATGTGGCGGTTAGTACTCTCAAGTACATTGTCGAATTGAGAGGCTGGGACGGCATCGCCATGCCCATGATCCACGCGGTGAGTGAACACTCTATCTGATATGCACCAGAAGGTTGCTCATCCCGACTGTAACCTTGTCAGCGAGACACAACCTTCATCATTGAGGATCCCGGACCCTATATCATCGTAAGTTGTATCTTCATTACCCATTGCTAGACTCCACGAGCTGACTGTCCGGAATAGGGCATGCCCACCGAGTGTCGATACCTGCTCGCCCCTCCTGCCGAGGTCGTGATCGTCGACATCGATACGAAGTGAGTCCAAAGTCAAAGTGAATCAATCTTCAAACTCTGACGTACATGCCAGCTCTCTGTCATGCAAGTCGCCTCCTAACGGAATCATCACCCCTCGACAGCGTCGAGAGAAGTTCAAACAGAAGCTTCTCGCCGCTCTGGGTCATCATTACCGTGAGTTTGTCCATAGACTGGCAGTTGCGAAGAAGATTAGCTGATAATCGGCTACATATACATAGCTTCAGATCGAAGTATCCCGATGGAGTTCAAGGTCTCGTACCCCAAGGGTAATTTCCGCAACTTCAATCGATTTACATACAAAGGCGAGAGGCCTCATTACCTCGGCGAAAGGCTAAAAGCGCCCAGCTGGTGGCGACACGAAGCTGTCATCTCCGTCTTTGACAAGATCTTGGCTGACAAGGTGAGGCAGAAAGGTACTGTCGGGTCGGCGAGTACGGTGGCTGACTGCATGCCGGGTTCGTAGCACAAGAAGCCCAGTCTGATTCAGAGACTGATGAAGACCGGCATGGCTCGACCAGAGGCACAGCTCACAGTCGGGGAGCAGATAGCCAAGGCAATGATGCGAAGGAGAGCTCGTGCGTCAAATTCAGAGTTGTCTCCCAACCTTTTCTGCCACAGCTGACCATATTATTCTCTGATAGTCCACTATGTCGAGACCAGAGACGACCTGGAGTTGAAGGTGGCCAAGATCAATCGACGTCTCCTCAAGCTGATCCAGGAAGGCGAGCATGTAAGTTCTCACTTCCAGGTCGGACCAGCGTGAGCTTGGGCTGATAATTGTGGGATAGTGGAAGAAGCAGTTCGAGATGTTCGAAAAGTACGCCGACCGCCTTACGATCGAAGCCAACGAGCTCAAGACCAAGATCGATCGGGAAAGAAGAGAGGCAAAGCGACTTTCGAATCGTGAGTCTCAGAGGCGCGCTGCCCTGCCAGCGAGACGCATTCATGGTCAAGCTGACTGCGGTTTCCGGCATGTCGTGTTGTAGTCGCCAACCAACAGACTCAGCAGAACATCGAGCTGGAAGAGAAACTGCGGAACACCGAAGATGCTCGAGCCGAAGCTATGCGACAGCTCTCCGACATGCACCAATCGTGAGTTGCTCTGCTCTCTACCGAGACCGATGGGTTACAGCTGAATCATTTCTTGTTGTTCGACTGTAGCATTCAAGAGCTCGAAAGGGAGCGGGAGGAGATCATGAACTCGCTCGAGACACAAATCAACGGCGCTCTTGCCGGATTGCCGGGACCTCTCGGTTCTGCTTCAGCATGCTCCGACACTTCGTCAAGACCCGCCACGCCCAACGAGACCGGCTCCGTACGATCAAAGGTCTCGTCTCGTTCCAGACCGACAATTGCGGATTCTACGATGTCCAAGCCCGTCAGTGTGCTAGGTCAAGTGAAGGGCAACGGAGCAGCCGACGGCAAGCTGAACAAGCGGGCTTCGATGATCACTAATGGGGCCAGTGTGGCGGAGACTCTTGGGACTGGGGTGAATGGGTCCGGACTTGGCTTTTCGGAGAAGGGCCAGGACATGGCCAAGAGGGTGGCTAGTATCCAAGCCAAGGTGAGTCGTCCTCCCGACCAAGCGATCGAGTTGACGGATGCCCAGATACTGACGGCGCTGAGTGGTAGCTTGAGCTCGCACTCAACGTTGTCTCGCTGCAACGATCGGCAAGCGCAGCAGCCAGCTCCATTCCTACAGACTCGGAGGGCGAGTTCGATGATGCCGTCACTCAGACTGGCTCCGACTACGAGCGTGACCAAGACGATACGTTGACCAACCCAGGGCGTACTGTGCACCTCTCGGCGGAAACCAGTGACGGGAATGGCGGTGAAGGCGAAGGCGGCAATAAGACTCCGACCGCTTCCCGACGACCCTCCAAAGCCGATATGCTCGGCTCTGGAACTACCCACATCCCGCCCGTTCCTGCCACTCGGGGTCCCCAGACAGCGCAATCAACCACCAACGAGGAGTTCCTCTCAGCTGACGAAGGCGAAACAGGGGATGTAGAGGAGGACACTACAAAGAGCAAAAGCATCATCAGCATCGGTACCAATGGCGCTCGAGCTAAGTCGCCGACTGACAATCCTCCAGGTGACGTTCGACCAATCACCAGCGGCAATATCCCCAAATCAGGCAGCACGAAGACCATAATCATGCGTCCGGATTCGAGGCTCAAAACTCGCTCCAAGCGGGACGGTACTGGTACTGGTACCACCAGAATCAAGCACGGTAGCGTCACGCCAAAGAAAACGTCAGTGTCAGCGACCTCGGCTTCTCACTCTGACGAAGGGGATATGGGCGATAGCGATTCGTCCAACATCACAGCCGGAGGAAGGACAAGGGATACAAAGGCTATAGTCAAGTCTTGGTCCGGTGACGATGCCGAAGGTATTCAGGGCGATAAGGACGGGAAGAGGTTGTCAGGGATGTCTACTACGACTATCGCGTTCGGAAGGGCTGTCTGAAGGAGAACGAAAGATGTGGGCTGGCAAGATGACGGGTTTGCTGCGACCAAGAAGGAGCTTGACGCCGGTTGTGCAGTACTGGCGAAGAAGAAGAAGAAGAAGAGAGAGGAGGAGGAGGCATTGTGCTGTGCTGCGACAGAGGCGGCCTTTTCGTTGTCTCTGCTTTGTGAGAACTGCAATCATGTGTAGTTGGAGATGTGTAACTTTGTTCGCATATTGATATGCATATCAGGATATCGTGGACTTTCTACTACGTTCGCCTACTTCGTTCCATCCGTCTACCTGTTCATCCTACAGTACATCACAACGGTAGTCTATCGGTTGTTCTGTAACGACACAACAGGTCAGTAAACCGCAGACGAGATCGCAGATGAAGCCGCCCATCCGCTCTTGTCTTGTCTGCCGACGGTAGTATAGCAACTTGAATGATGTGGTAGACTCACGAGCATCGCCAATAGACTTCCTACATCTTTCGGTCCTTGTCCCTGGCCCTGCCCTTGCCCTTGCCCTTGTCCTGGCCCACGACTCGGCAGTGGCGGCGCATACGAAGACCCCTGCTGGGATGGGTAATTTCCATACCCTTGATTCTGGTTCTGGTTCTGATTCTGATTCTGGTTCTGTGACTGTGACTGATATCCCTGTCCGGTATTACCGCCGTATCCTGACGATGATGAGAGTGCGCCATAGTTCGGTTGAGCGGCGGGTGGGGGCTGGCGACCGTACATGTTGCCGTTCCCATTTAGCGATCCAGGTGGTGGAGGCGGACGTTGGAGATGGCCCATATCTCTCGCGGGCGGGGGAGCTGATCCGGGCGGCTGGTACGGCTGGTAGCCTCCCTGCGTAGGCGGGGGCGGCAGATGCATCGAGGCAGAGGGGGCCGGCGTTGGAGTCGGGTTGTAAGGGCTTTGTTGAGCTGGAGGAGGTTGATATGAGGGATAGGAAGACGGAGGGCGAGCTGCTGGAGGTTGACCTGGTGGGAACGACGGTGGCGGCGGACGGAACTGACCCGGACCTAGTCCCGCGCCGGGACCAGCACCAGGCGGTGGGTAGGGAGGATCATTGCGACCATAGGCGTTGCTCATAGGTGGTGGGGGCGGTCTCGACGAGAAAGGAGGCGGCGGGAGGTTCGCCATATGACCTGGACCTGAACCTGGACCTGGGGGAGGCATCGGCGGGGTCGATGCGGCGGGTGCGCTAGTGACTCCGCCCAAATTTGCAAGCAGCTATCGGGATGTATGTCAGTACTGTACAACGTAGTTTGCATCGGAATCGGCTCTCGGTTCGACTAGCAACAATGTCCGCCAAAGACAGAGGGAATGTCCAGCTCACCTGCTGGACTTTACGAGCCTGTTCGAGCCGATCATCAGGAGCCTGAGTCGGACGACAGGCATCGTCAGCTCCATAACCGAGATGATTGTCGAGATCACTGTAGAGGTTGGCTTACCGGAACAGTAGGAGATACATCGCCGTATCGTCCCGCTGGGGGACCGCCTTGATCGTGGCCAGGACCGGACCCATACGAGCCTGGGTCGCGAGAATGAGACCATCCACAAGACACGGTAAAAAAAAACCTCTGAATCAGCTAAGCTCGGACTAATCCCATATTTCTGTAGTGTCGCCCTTCTCTTTTGTGCATACAACAAACCGAGGCACGACTCACCTCTCCTATCACCATTCCCGTTTCTGACAGGCGACCTAGCACGCGGATCTCTTTGGCCGCCGTATCCCCCGTTCGACGCTGAGCTCACGGAGCCTCTGGATCCCCTTACTTCACCGTACCCCGGTCCGTCGCCGCTCTTCCTCCCTTGGACCGGTGGGTACGCAGGATCGGGCGGTCGATCGGCATTTGCACTGTTGTAAAGAGAAACCAATATCAGCGCGTGCGTGCACGATCCAGGGCCCGAGAAAGCCTTGCTAAACCCGCCATACTTACGGTGGTGGAGGAAGTTGATCTTCTGTCTCGTCCCATATGAATTTCAGATCCAGAGTCCCACCCGAGAAAGGCTGTTTGTCCATCTTGTCGACCATCAATGCAGCACCTCTCGAATCGAAATATTCCACAATCTTTTCGCTACATCGGAATAAACAATGACATCAATCAGTGCATCTCAAGAGCCATACAAGACCTTGAAGGAGAAAAGTGAAGGCCCCGGTGGCATTCATAAACAGAACGACTCACGCTGGTTCTCGGCCTGCTTTGATAAGTTTGACATCCCCAAACTGCTCACACATCCTCCCTAGCTCATACTCATTCACAACCCGAGGCGGATGCACAAAGACCAGTACGGAACCCTATACGATCGAACGTGTCAGTCAGCATGTCAGTTAGACAGTCACTAGCAAGCTCGGAATCAACCACATGGATCGTAATGACGGCAGCTTGTAGCATTCTGAACTGACCTGGTTTTTGTCTCGGTCGCAACCGGCTGCTAGATCTTTCTCTCGAGGTAGCGAGTAATGCACGTCGATCTGTTGATCATGTGATGTGATGAGCATGTGGACCTCGCTTTTGACCATACGCAGCTTCCTACACGTGTACAGAATCTCGCACTCACAGATCGATCTCCGAGCCTGGTACCGTGCATGCCATCTCGTGCCCTCTGAGCAGCCCTCAAGTCAAACTGTCATGCCACGCAGGCGAACAACGCATGTCAGCTCGAACTCAAGCGAAGAACGTTTGGGTATCCATTCATTTCCGTCTCAGAATCGACCCGTGTGGGAGTAGAAAGAGGAAAGGGTGGTTCGCGTTACTGCAACGCGGCTCACATAGGTGATGAAGACTATGCCTCGTTCTTTGATCCGGTCGTAGAAAGTCTTGATCTCGCCATAAGTTGCAAAAGAGCGCTCGAGGGCTGCAGAATCGGCTTCGTACTATGCTCATCGGAGAAAACACCAGGGATGGTAAGGCTCAGTTAGATTTTGATCCGCCTCTCTCACGGGAAGACATCAAGTCACGAATGACCGTCAACGAGCGAACGATTCGACAGCGTGAACAAAGAAGGAAGAAAAGCAGAACCGATTTCCTCTAGGAGCATACGTACAGATACATTCCTCACGAACAAGGTTCGACATTGCCTTTCTTGTTGGATACGGTCTTCGATCGAACGTGTATCTGGACGACGCGGTTTCCTGTCTGTCAAGTGAAGAATGCCAAATATCCGGTATGGTTAGTCACGACTGCGTCACAACGAATCTGAAACCCTCAAGTCTGACCAGTTGAAACGAAAGATACGGTGCGTAACAGAACCCTCGGAATAGAAAGGAACAATGAAGAGTAGTTACATGGGACGATGAAGGCTTGAGTTGAGAATAACTGTTGACGATCGCTATCTCAGTGCAGGAGGACGATCGCGCACAGCCTTAAGAACAGCATCACCTCCCTCAAGTCACCAGGATCAGGTTTTCCATGCGCACGGGTTCTCAGCAACGCTTCAGCGCCCTTCAAAAAATGAGACAGCGTTCGAGCCAGCACTTTCCGATGGCGTTCAAGGGGCAAGCTCATGTCTGGCGAGCACAATCGCGCCATTGACGCCTTTAAATTTAGGCAAACTGAAAGCCAGGTTCGCTCGCCGAAGAATGTCCGAGAAACTGGCGCTCATCGAACGTTCAATAACTTGCAGGCTAAGGCTGGAGAAAGGGCCAAGAAAGAACCCCGTTGTTTGGCCTGTGATATCCTAGGCTCACGTGACACGGGTCGAAGCACATCTTGGGTCTTAGATTCACAGCGAAAACGGACGAAGAAATGCTCACTGTCTGGACTTCGATCCCTTGGCCCTCGACCGATACCAGCGCCGGGGCCGGAGCCACCGGGGCCTCTATCACTTCCACCTCCGCCTCCGCCGCCTCTTCCACCTCGTCGTCCACCTCGTCTTCCACGATCGCCATGCTCACCACGGCCTTGTGCTCCCCCAGCAGCTGGTACCGGTGCATAACCAGAAGATGCGGATGACTGCTGCGGCGGCGGCCTATCATTGTAATTGAAGCCACCGGAGCCTGGAATGGGTCCTAGATTATCATACCCATACCCCTGATTGCCTTGAGAGGGAGGGGGTGGTGGAGGAGGAGGATAGTTGTAGCTGTTGTTACTATTTGGCGGCGGTGGTAGAAATGGCGGTGGAGGGGGTATATGGCTCATCTTGCGATATTTAATACGTGACTGGCAGCTCGATGGCTGAATAGAGACGACTCAACGGAAAGGGAAGGCTGCTCAGAGTGAGTTCAGAATTGTCTTCTCGCTGACGTGATCTCCACAAGGCAATCACACTCTTCTCGATTCTGCTTTTGGTTTTCGATCGGCGTTCTCAACCGATGCCTCTTGGCTGGACTTCTGGTTCGATCTTGTTTCGGAAAAGCGGAAGCAGAAGCACTCGAGTGATCTTGCAGGTCGTATTAAGAACAGGATCACCCACGGGCTAGGAATAAAGGAAGCTAAAACTCGAGGTGTCGAGAAGATCGGTATGCGGGCGCTCAATCGTGTGAACCACACTGTTGGTTGTGCCCGGGTCAGTCGGATCCGAGCGCTGCTAGAGGAATGCGAAGCAAGTCGCTTGAGAAGTACAGGGAAGGAAGGATCAATAGGTCTATAAGGATGTACAATATCAAGAGAAAGCGGAAGAACGAACTTGAGAACGAACTGTTTTGGAGACTTTCCTCGAAATCGCTCATATCGAGCTTTGTACATTTGATCCCGCTTCCCGTTGTTACGTGGACAATGCCAAGGGAGTCGTTGAATTAGGATTCACGTGAAAGCTTGATTAGAAACGGGTTGTATTGAGCTTGTAATGAGTGGCAAACTCGAGAACAACCGAGCTCATGATGATTATGATTAGCCGCAGATGGCGTCACCATAATGTACTGTGAGTTGCTGCATTGCTGCATTGACGATATGGCTGAGGTATTGCGCCTCCTCTCCAATGCACAGCTCTGTTTCTTTACCCTCCCTTTCTTTGACAGCAGTATTACTTACTGACATCTCAACCACTTGAGATCCAAGAGATCCTCCTTCATCAGACACAGCTCGCGAATACCACTCGACTCACGTGAACAGGCCCGAAGTGAACCAATACAACTGATGTCACGAACAACGTCTTTCAAGCTCGTGCTTTTGGGTACGCCTTCCCGCTTTTCCGCTCATCTCGTGCTTGCTGGCTGAAACCGAGCCCGAGAGACTAACATGTTGTTTAAACTCATGTATCATTCAGGCGAGTCCGCTGTAGGGAAGAGCAGCTTGGTCCTCAGATTCGTGCGTATACATCCCTGTTCTCTACTCACCTTCATACTCCTGCCTCACATCCACTCGGGTAGGGAGAAGTCAGTTGTATTTGTGACCACCTCGTGGCTGTATGACTGATAAGACGAGTTATCCCTCCTTTCAGGTGCGAAACGAATTCTCAGATTTCAGGTATGTGATTGTTGCTTGGATGTGCATTCTTGACTGACTGTCTTCGTGTCATGCTCACAGAGAATCAACTATCGGTACGTTCTTCACATGGTCGTGCGAGTTCGGACAGAAACCGTTCGCTTTGACGGTGCTAACATCAACGGTGGTCTCCCTATGTTCACTGAAATAGGTGGTGAGTTATCCTAGACAATCTGGCTTCTCTCAGGCTCACCAGACTCGGTGGGTCGTGCTAACTGATGAATGGTATGTTCTTGGGTCGTAGCCGCTTTCTTAACTCAGACAGTCAGCTTGGACGAGAATACCAATATCAAGTTTGAGATCTGGGACACCGTGAGTCGGGCTTTTCATGGACATAGGAGGCGAACAGCTCATATACTCTACCAAAATAGGCCGGTCAAGAACGTATGTACATTCCATTATCGGCGCTGAATCCAGCGATGGCACACACACAAACTTTGCGCCTTTCGAGCCAAAGTACAATTCAACAAAGAGGAGAATGGGGCTGATGTACCAGCCGAACTTGCCGAACTTACAATCATCAGGTTATAAATCACTCGCGCCCATCTATTTCAGAAACTCGAATGCTGCTGTGATCGTATACGATATTACTCAGGTGGGCTGGCGAAACGTCTGTAGCTCCAATAGGATTCCAGCTAACTCGTTTATTCCAAATTTGTTTCGTATCTAGCCGCCAGAAGTACGTTCAGTCTGGTTCTTTGCATCTCGGTGTCCATTCTTTGCGGTGGCAGTAATCCATTCCAACTTGATCCATGCAGCTGTACTGACCTAATCCACTGGCTCATTAACCTATCTAGGCATCATTCGAGAAAGCCAAATCATGGGTCCGGGAGCTCCAGCGCCAAGCAGACCCTTCAATCGTCATTATGCTCGTAGGCAACAAGTCCGATTTATCGGCCCAGCGGAAAACACCCCGAGAGCTCGGCGAGCAATTCGCGCAGGAGGAAGGACTGTTATTCTCGGAGGCTAGCGCGAAGTCTGGCGAGGGGGTTGAGGAGCTTTTCATGGATATCGGTGAGTCGTTCGCTTTGGCTGTTTATCCTTTCTATCACTACCATCACTATTGCCACCATTGCGGACATCGTTTTTATCTCGCCGCGACTTCGTCTGAGTTTCGGACCTAGTTTCCATCGACGACCAGAGGAAGAAGCTTTCTCATCGAACCGTTATATTGCGCTTCGTGTCCGGCCTGTTCTTTCTGTAAAATCATATGCTTTGTCCGTTTCCTGTATGCGTGTACTCGCTGCCTCGCCGTCCGCCTGGCCCGGTCGGAACAGCTAGCTAACTTGGTTTGCTCGGGGTTGGTTCGTTCGCAATCGCAGCCAAGAAGCTGCCGCTCGCTCCTCCACCTCAGAGAGGAAGCACGGCCGGACCCCGCGGCGTCAAAGTCTCGAGCCAAGATCAAGATTCCCCAGCGCCTCAGGCATGTACCTGTTAGAACCCACTCGGCCTATTCCGTGTCTAGCCCCCTGCCAGCCAACCAACGTTAGTCCGTCTTCAGAGTATGAGGCCACCTGTCACCTATTGATCGATGACCCGCTGCTTGGTGTATAAGGTAAATAGGAGAGGCGAAGAGAAGAGACTCAGCATCAATCAGAGGCTATCAGAAATACTAGCATGATGCCGGTATGGAATAGTCGTCCCATTGGCTCAACTTTTCATTTGGAAGACTTGACCAAGCCGATTCACACTTGGCTCAGTTCCATACTCTACCCTGCCCCAGATTCGTGTCAATCGCGTCAATAATACTCTACCATATAATATTAGTCGGTCTTGTCTGTATGTATGTACTGTACATCACACATACCCATGTATCGCGTATCTCGATATTCGATCCCCAACACACTCGGATCATTGCGCAATTGGACTATCATGACTTCAAGATGCAGACAAAGATATCGCTTGCAACAACTACACAAACATCAATACTTCGTAGTTTGTTGGCGTGAGTTGCTGGATCAGTTTCAGGTCATTTTAGTGCGTCACAACGAAATGCCCACCAGGCGGAGAGGGGACACCTCAGCGGAACCCATGGGATGACGAGATGTCAAATCAGATAGAGGAATATGACATGACCTATATAGAAGTTGTACTCCAATTTCACATTTTTCTGCACTTCTTTCCTTGCCGACGCCCGTCACTTTAGCCTTCACAATCATGACAACGATCCTAAAAATAACCTTTGTTTCTTTCTCCTTTCTCATCACTCCGTCATCTTTCAATATCTCGACACAGGCGCTATTGGTTGAGAGAGGCGGACCACAAGGCACCAACGAACGTGAGGATCTGCGAAGACACGGTCAATCGTCAGCATCTGCTTCTTCTGGGTGAATAAATCACGGAAGCTGAGCCCATCAAAGGCAAGGCAGTTATCTTAGTCCGGTCTGAGAACTCACAAGTCTTGGTCGGACGTCGACGATATCTGTGAGGAGGGATGAAATAAAGGTTCATAATTCGGATCAGGTCAGCGAAACGCCACATGATACAAGCTTCCAGTGACGACTCACCCTCTGGTACAAGGAAGATAAGGGCTCCCATCTTTCTGGCAATAGAAATCGCGAGCTTGGCTACAGTCACCCAAATTACGTCAGCATGTATCGTCCAGATGATATAGGACGAAGAGGCGTCGTGGTTCAAGCCATCGTCAACTCACCATTCATCCTCTTGTCCTCCTCTGATGAGCCAGAGTTGACGAGCGAGTAATCCACGATACCAGGCTTTACGCCATTCAGCAGATCCAAGAAGAAGACGGCATTGGAGAGCGAAGGGTCCTTGAAGCTTCGCATCGTCGAGCTCTTTCCGCCCTTCTTGACAGTCTCGTTCGCCCACTTGACCATGTCCTGGTCCGTCACGCCCTTCCCATTCTTCGAAATGCTGGCCAAAGTCTGGTTGATGCTTAGTCTCATGAGTTGCCACACAAGACCGAGGACCAACGTCTTGGTTCCGTCGACGATATCGGATCCCTGAATACCGACGATGTGCATGCCGTTCGCCTTCGCGAGATCGACAGCATAGTTTGTGTTCTCGACAGCCTTAAATCGGGAGAGTTCTTGGCCTTCTTTAGGCTTCGAGACTCGTCGCCAGATGACAGAGCCTGGAATGACCTTGTCGAAGCCTTGCAACAAGACATTTCCGTCCTGTACATAACACAGTCAGTCATTTGATCGTCTAGCACCTCTTCGCAGCTGCATGACACAGAACAATGATTCGCGCTACTCACCTTGAGGTCCTCGAACAAGTTGTACACTCCGGGATCGACATCCAGGGAGTTAAGCCAGAGAGTGAATACTCTTGCCTCCCTCTCTCCCTCGGCGTCAAAGTCCTCGATAGGCGGGGGTGCCTCGGTCTCCTCGAGCGGCGCCAATCCAGGCCAGGTGTTGAACAAGTTCGCGACGAACGCCAAATTCAACTTGGGGTTGCCGCTGACGAGGGAGTTGGCGGTAAGGAAACGTCTACAGCCGATCTTGTCTGCGTTTTGCAAAACTTCTTCGGCTCGTTGATGCAGATCCCGGGTCTGCAGCGGGGCTCGAGAGCATTCGTCGGGTTTGAGCTGGTTGAGAAGGACCGTGTAGTTCTCACCGTCTGAGACATCTCGGGTGAAGTTCTCGACTCTGCCAAGTGAGGTGAAACCCAAGTATCTGTTAGCGTCAATACCTGGATCGTCGCTACCCTTTCACACAGTCTGACCCACCTTCGTCCCCATCCAGCAGCCTTGAGATGGTAATTGAACCATCTGAGCAAGATCTGATCAGGCGGCAGCCTCAGGAACTCCTCCATCGTCTCCCCATCTTCGAGCAACCGATAGAGCTCAGGGTGGATCTTGATATCAATCTTACTCAACAGACCCCTCCTGATGACCTGCCAAATCAGACCAAGGATTAAGTGTTCTCTTCCTTCGGCGATATCGCTCGGACCGATGTTGACGACGGAGCATCCGATACCCTTAGCCGAGGTGATGACGATGTTGTTGTTTTCGGTAATTTGGAAGGCGTTAAGAGGTTTAGGCTTGCCCTTCGCTACGGAGGGCTTGTTGAGGACTCGCTCGTCGATGGTCTCGGGGACGGAATCGTTGATCAATTTACACAGGACAAGACCGTCTGTTCCACAATATATATCAGCACCCCGTACAGATTACCGGGATGGGGAGAGCGAAGGCCGTGCACTCACCTCGACATTCGTCAAAGAGCTGCATGGTTTCGGTAGGAATAGGGAGGAGATGGCCGATATCCTTGTCATCAGCGAGGACCTGAGACGCGATTGCGGCATTAGTGGTGTCTACATTTCTGTAACAGATGGAGCCCACTTACTCCGTTGATATGGTCAGTGAATGACCGCCTCTCATCTTCGTTGATGGTATGTTGAGCGTTGGTACCCGCTGTTCCCTTGACTGAAATTCGGCCCTTGTTGGTCTCAAGCCTAGCAAGGGGTCAGCGAGATCACTCGGCCACTTCACCCTCATCTTCTTCTCCAACTCCACTAGAAAGCTTGACACTCGAGCGCCTCTTTGCTACGTCCCGTCAACTTCTCCCCCCGGTTCTGCGCGTTCCTATAACTGACAAATAGGAGATATTTCCTGCACACATAGAAACGGGATAGAAAATAGAAAGACAGTAGGCCGCGGGGGTCCACTTACACAGGAGCGCTCTTAGCAGCTCTTAGCAAAGAGTGCAGCTGTACCCAGTCCTCCAGCTCTACTCTACCTGACGAATCGATGCTGACATTCTTGAGCGTTTCTCGGGCCTGCGCGCATGAGTACGTCGGTGGAGATGAGAAGCGAATTAGCGCCGTCGAAGCAGCGAAAGATAACGAGCTAGATTGGGGTGTACATCCGGTCGGTACTCACGGTGTCGTAGTCTGCTTCTCCATTTGACTGGAGAGCAGAGATAGCGGTAGCTTTATCTACGCTGCCTTTATCATCGACGTCGATCTTACTGTGAGGCGAGAGGAGCAATGCAAGGCAAAACAAGCCGTGAAGACATCAGGGAGGTCAGCTCTCGATGCTACGGCGGGCAAAGTAGGCAGAGCTTCCGGAGCTTGAATAAGACGAGCAAGCGAGAGCAGAGCAGAGAGTTGTTGATGGTCTGCCGTGTCCTGAGCTCGGTGTTGGGGAGGGAAACTCAAAACCCACTTGAACTGGTTAATGAGCTCAAAGATCTCATCCTGCTTGAGGTCGGGATACTTCTTCCCGAGTTTGATGGCTTGCATGATCGGGATGTGAGATGGTTCTGGATGGACGCAAGTGAATAGTGTATGGTGTTGTGTCTATGCAAAGAGGATGAGATGCGATGGCAACATGATAAGAGGAATGCAAGTTGAGGAATGGCGTCTTGTCTGGCTTGTAATGTCGTTGGTTCCCTGTTCCTGGTATGGTGGCGGCTGTGTGTCGCTATACCCCTCCAGAGTGTTTACCCTACGTCACTGGTCCACTCACCGCACCAGCGTGGCAAGATTATTACGTAAAGAGTCGGCGCGCTTCGGTGATCTCGGAATCGCTTCGGCAGGCTGGTGCGCTCTTGGCTGTTTGCGCAGGCGGTCCACCATGCACCCATACAAATGCACAGCAAATATGCAAGTCGATTCAGTCACGGATGGATGCACAGTTTCGATCCACTGGGACTGTCACGCGGGTAGTATCTTCGCAGTGGCACCGGCGAAATTGGCATCTTCAATATGTTGTTTGGCGTGATGTATGGTGTTCATGTACAAAAACCAGGTATGTTATGCTATGAACTGGGGTGATTGATCGTTACTTGCGTCTCTAATGCCCTCGTACTTCATACAAACGCTCTTGCATCGCACTCTTTTCGTTATCGTGCCTCCCATTTGCGACGATTCATCTCGTCCTCTACGCTCACTCCCACACTCGACCTTTGGGGACTTCGACCTCCCCATACTTGAGCATTTCCAATAGAAGCCCCAATCTCTGCCTCGCGGCCTCACTATCACCCTTGATTACACCGCCTGCCAGCCCCTCACTTCCAATGGCAGCCCATACTTTAGCCATCTGGCCCCGTCCGAATACCCTCACAGCCTCGTAGGCTACTATCTCGATCCACGCGGAGATCAAGTGCGCGGTTGGCGGTAATCCCGGCATGGGTTCCTTCAGGGCTAAAGACATCCATGTCCACGATGACGGGAACCGCCATATGGGATGGATGAGCTGCTCGAGATCGGTCTTGCCCGGCGGGGAGGACGTCGACATCGATGGGATGAGGGACGCAATGGGCGTTTGGAGTACAGCGAAATATAAGGTGCAAATCCCCGCCATTCGCGATATGTAGTCCGCAACGGATTCGTCCGATCCTCGGCCGGTCGATTTCTCGAATTCTTCCCGTGATTGGTTCTGCGTGAGGAGGAAATGAGTCAGCTAGATATCACTGACCGCAGAATAGTTCACGCGAGAGACCATGATCTGTATACTGGCACATCCCCACTTACAGGCTGTCGCTTAGGATAGTATGGTATCACCCAAGGGCACTTCTTCACGAAACGAGCAAACAATACTTCTCCTAATGCTGCGTGCCCCCGCAGCAGCAGGCCCATAACGATACGCCCTAATGGGAAAGCGGCGTCGGGTTTCGCATTGACCTCAGACTCGGCTTGCTTGATGAGCGCCTTGGAGAGATGGGAAAGCATGTAAGCGTACGCCCTGGGCGTGGAGTCGCTGAGTGTTGTGGGCGTAGATGGGGAAGGCGGAGACGGGAGCTGTTGAGAGAGGATATTATGTATATCATTTGTCTGATGCGGCATGTCAGCGTACTCTATAACCATACATCAGAGTGAATTGGTGTTGTACTCACTACTCGGATCACGATTTCTTGCGTATTGACAACCTGTCCTAGGCCTCTGGTCATAAGCCTCATGCCGGGTCTCAAGGCCGTCTTAGTCGCCCGATCAGCTTTGACCACCTCTATCACCTCCTTCTTCATCCACTTCTGCTTATCCACCCAAGTACTCCATTCAGATCTCGCTCGGTCCTTCTTCGCGTCATCCCTTTCTCGCGCCTCTTCTTCGTCTTTCAACGCAGCTTGACGTTTTTGCTCAAGCTCAGCGACTTCTCGGTTCTTCTGCTCGGCTTCCGCTTGCTCTCGTGCCCGCTTCTCGACTTCGGCCTTTTCAGCTTCGGCCATTTTCTGAGCGGCCGCCGCTCGCGCTTCTTCGTCTGCCTTCTTCCGCCTAGCAGCAGCCTGGGCGGCGGCGACTAGCTCAGCTTCCTTCTTTTCGACCTCTTTGATGGCGGCGTCAATATCCTATCAGTACATCCATTCATAGCGTCAGCGATGGACACCAGATGGGCTCGAGATATATACCACACTAAGTCAAGTCGAGCTCGACTAGAGGGATCAATACTCACCGCCCACAACTTCTTCTCCCGCTCTGTAAATCTTCTCGCAATCTCCTCTTCCTCCTGATCATGTTTGATCGCCATTCCCTCCAGCATCTTGCGAAGATCGTCCGCCTCTTTTGCCAACCTCTGGTCTTCTGCACTTCGAACTCTCGCTCTGGCGTTCGACGCTATTACGCGCAGTTCGCCTCGCCGTTCCTGAGCTTGTCGCTGGCCATCTCTCTGTTCGAGCGAATATAAACAAGTCGTATGTCATTAGCTATTAGCTGTTGTATTGGTATATCCAAGAAGGCAGGTAAAAAGGACGGTTGGGGCGAGATTGATTGACGCACCCAAACTTGTTGATCTGACTTTTTGATCCACTGATCGTATTCACTCGGTTCATCTACCTGCAGCTCATCCGCTCTAACGCTATTTGACAAGCCCGACCGTTTCGATTTCGACGCCAAAGCAGAATGGGAGAGGGAAAGGCCGTTCCATGGGATAGGCGGTATCGTCATCTTGGATTTCCCTTTCCCTCCTTTGTTGCTGGCGCCAGCACCGATTTTACTTGATGTGCTGATGTATGAATACGTTTCCCAGAATTTTCATCATCAGTCCGGGCCAAACGCTCATGCGACCAGATCGGCACATAGACACCAGATTAGAGGTACTCACGATGCCTCTTTCGTCTCTCGCCAGCTAGGTTTCTCCTTCACGCGCTGCTTGACAACATCCCATTCGTCCCCTAGGCCAAGCATCTCTACCTCATCCTCCGAGGCGAAGTCGGAACTCGACGAGTCATACGCTGCGAGAATATCTCTTCCGAGCGATGAACGCGGATTACGCCTATACCACGATAACGGTCAATGTATTGGACAGACGAGCTTCGACGTGAACTCACGAAGGCGATCCAGCGAGAGACTCGTTAGACGAGATGGAGTAGTCAAGGGAGACCACGTCGTCCTCATCGGACGAGTCCTCAACGGCGAAGCGCATGGCCTATGCGCGGATCAGAGGACAGCTTGAAGCCAGTCACGCAATCACTGCCGACCCCTTTGTACACTCTCACAGTGAAGTATCTCTGCTGTTGTCGTGACTTGAGTCCGGTTGTTCTAGCTGATGACGGGAAGAGTTGAAACCTGTTTCTGAGCTGTTTCGGTGTGGATGCGTGATGATGGTCTAGAGCTCGAGAACGCGTATCGCAGCGGCTGACTGGAATGACAGTGGTGATGCTACAGGCGACGATGATGGAGGAGGCTTAGACTATTTGATGAGATGGGAGAGGTACCTGTATCTATTTCATGGACATGGTTATACCGACAGCTAATCTCAAAACGAGCGAGGGCCAAAGTCAACATGAATTCAGTCCAACGTGCCGACCACTTTACGTAAAAGGCTCCTTGTCTTTCACAGGACGCGGCGATACCCGACAAAACCTCGAGCTCGCTCGTCATGTTGACCGCGGCTCCCGACATTCGAGCCCACTAGTTCTAGCTCCAGAGATAAGTCGAGAGATTGCTCTACTCACACTCAGAAACGACAGCTCGCAGAAACCATAACAAATCTGAAGACAGTACAGGATGGCGACACAGTCCGAGACAGCACGTAAACTACGAGTCGGATGGCACAGAGAGCATTTTCTTTCGCCTCTGCTGCAGTTCGCGGCAAAGGACAAGGATGAGACGTTCGAGCTTGTGGAGTGCCCTGGTGGGACGGGGGACATGCAGGTCAAGCTGAAGAATGGCGAGATCGATTTGTGCATCGGTACGTAGATCGAAAGGTCTGATCAGCGGCCAGGCAGCCTTGGACAGGCATGCTGCAGCAAAGCTGACCTGGAATGATGCGATAGCTCTCACCGACGCGCTGATTGCTGGTCTTGCGAACGGCTTGGAATCGTACAAACTTGTCGGTCGATACATCGCCAGTCCTTTACGATGGTGAGCCGAGTATTTGCATCGTCACTCTCGGATGCAATCACAGCCCTTGAATTATGTCGCCTCCCGCGATACTAATTCATAACGGATAGCTCACTGAAATGACTACCGACATATCACACATCGCAGGGCCATCATCACAGGCAAGGAGAGCAAGTACAACACTGTCGACGACCTGAAGGGCACTACGTTCGGGATCTCGAGACTGGGTAGCGGATCACAGGTCATGGCTTCCGTCTTGTCGCTTCAGCAGGGCTGGACCGAATCTGAGCAACCTCAATTCAAGGGTGGGTACCGAAAGGTCCATTCTCTCGTACTGTATGATCCAAGGATCATAATAGACCTAACCGGAAAGTCCCATGTTCCCCTAGTTAACGGCCAGTTCAAGCCACTGAGAGATTCCGTCAACTCTGGTGAAAGTGAGTGCTCCATTACACATCCTCACCCCAATCGCTAGCTCTTCATCGATTCAGTAACAGCTTGGTGTCAGCTGATGATGTTCGTCTCTTCACATTTCATTTGTGTCGCTAATAGCCTCGGTCTTCCTGTGGGAGTGGTTCACGACTAAGCCTTATGTCGATTCGGGCGAGGTTAGGTTCATCGGCTCCGTGTACAGTAAGTCCAGACCACGTCTACACCTGGGCTGTTGCGTCTTGCAGGAGTACTGATAACACTTGTTCTTGGCCGCCATAGCCCCCTGGCCATGCTGGCATATCGCAGCTTCCCCTTCAGCCCCCTCAACCTCGATCAAAAACTTCTTATCCTCTCTCCAGCCATACGTACGGAAATTCAATTCCCCCGAAGCTCGTGAGAAGGACGACGTGGATTTCGTGACCTCGTATTTCGGGCACCAGAGGGAAGATGTGGTCGAGTGGTTGGCTACTGTAAAGTGGGAAGATAACATCGCCGAGGTCAAGGAAGATGTGGTGAGGGAGACGCTCAGGTGAGTTGGATTGCCCTTTGCAGAGCTGCGATCGTATAGTCGTGTCTTGCCTCGCGCGGTCGTACAAGTGGCTGACAACAAAGTCTATCTATTCGTCAGAGTTCTCGCAAAAGCCGGTGTGGTCAAGCCCGAGACTGAGAATCTGGACATAACGAAATTCGTGAATACGGACGTAGCGACCGTGGTATGATGTGTCCAGTGCAATGTAAAAGCGGTGCAAACGTTTCTCAACGGGGAAGAAAGGGTCTCCTTGCATCGTTCTTGGATCTAAGTCATTCTACAACTTCATATTTTGGTGCATATACCTCTCACAAATGCATCCGGTCAACCTCGGCACTGCCCTCACCGGTGCTTTCCAAGAACTCTCGCACAACCCTGGTAGCATCTAAAAGACGCTTGCTTCGCACGTCAGTCGCATTCCTGCCCTCTCGCTTGACGCCCAGGGCGCGTTCGGCTGCTCTGCCCGAGAACGCAGAGTATTGCAAGATGTAACCGACGATAAATGGCAGCTGAGCGTCGTTCTCGATATATCGAGGACCCAGCTTGCCGATGAAGTACTCGTCTGCGGAGAGCCGGACTTCCCTCAGAAGCCTAAAACACCTGAGGTGCATCGAGACGTAGTCGAATCGGACACAGGTCGTTTCGGCCGCCAGACCCGTTTCGAGGACCGACAGTAACTGTAGAATCGAGAATTTCGGGCTGCGATGCTTTCGTTCTCGGCGGATTCTAAGCTTATCTTTTCGACCGCTGCTACCCCGTGCTCTGAAGCCGAGATACTCAATTCCATCTTCACTTTCCGCTAGAGTCAGCCGGTCCTGATCAGCCTTGATATCTGAGAGAAGAGTCTCGAGAGCTTTCAAGTCGAATTTCGTGCCGGCTGATGGGTCTCGAACGTATTTACCGATGAACAACGGTAGAATCTGAGTGTGGTCCATGAGTCCTTTTGGGCCTGATTTCGACTTGATCTTGATCGCCTTGCCTTTGGAGCTCTGCAGGTAGCTGGGCAGCGGCGCATCGTTGAAGACATGCTTTGCAGCGCCTTGAAACTCTTTTGAGTAGCCCATCATATGCAGGAAGGAGACGAGGGAATCATCGACATTATCAGGATATTTGCCGCCAAAGATATTGTCCTTGCCGTGTAGGTCCATGATGACGCCCATGTCATCCCATCGAGGAGGAGCGGCGTTCGGCAGAGTGCCCGAGTGTTGACAGGCAGCGAGAAGGTGGGCAGTCGCGAGGATGGCTCCAAAGGAATTGACGAGACGAAGACCGAGATACTGGTATTTCAATCGTAATCGGAACAGCAACAGGCCGCACAACATCGGATCACGCTCGAAGAGGTAGCATCGAACAGAAGCACGGCCGTCCACGATCTTCTGCATGAGGGTCGCGGGCGCCATCGTTGCCCAGCTTTCGAGTTCTGCCATGAACATCGACACCAACTTCTCGTTGTCCGGATGCCATGTGCTCTCTGGAGCCTTAGGCTCGATCACCCTTCTCTGTCTCAGAGTCGACAACATATCGGCTGCCCCGCGTTTCAGTTCTTTCGACCCTTTATCGGCAGACGAACCCATGACGAAGTTCAGGTCGATGAAGACCTGACAGTGGATCATAGGGAGCAGCGAGAGATCCTTGGTGGTCGAGAAGCGATTCATCTCTCGGGCGATCTCATCGATGAAGAACAGATTACCTCTTGTTTCATCGCCAATTACCTGCGAAGAAGGCAAGACCTGCTTGTCGTTGTCGTTACCCATCATGTTAAGAAGGAAGTAGTCGGTGAAAGTTTCGGACATGATAATCAAGCTTTGATGCCAGCGCTTGCTGAACGGCAGACTGTAAAACTTGAGAGTCGGGTCGTAGTTGCCGCAATGACCTGGTTTGTATATCGGGACGACACCGTCCTGAATGAGATCTGACATGCCACCAAGGATCTGATGCAAGGGAATCAGGAGGTGATCGTATATGGCAGTCTTGACCCAATCCGAGTCGTCGAGTAGCTGGAACAAGGGTGGACCTTCAGCTCGAGAGCCAGGTCTTGAAAAGACCGATATCAAGAGGTTGTAGATCACGGCCATCAGACGAGGCAGGTCGTTGTCAAATGCGGGTAGCACCGTTTTGACAACGTCGTCGTGGGAAGATCGGAGCAGCTCCAGGGCGGTGTTGGTCGTTACGGAAGCGGTGATCAGATCGATCTCGCCAGACTTGTATCCACCCCACAGTGCGATGATCTCGTCTCGAATATCGTGCATATCCTCGAAGAACGCCAACATTCGAACTACTAACTCCTCCACGTCTGGCTCGGGTGCGAAAGTAACCCTTGTGGGAGCGTCGGGCGGGCGGCCAGACGGTTCTGGCACAAAAATGTCCGGCAAGTCTTCTGCGGTATATTCGTCTTCCTGGATGTCCAGCGCGGCGAACATGTTGGTCCAGGAGGCATCTTGTACTTTTGCAGATCGGTTTGATGACGGAATCTTTGCAGACGCTATATGATTGGCGAAGATGTTCTTGACGTCTGCGAGAACTCGGATGAAGTGCGCGTGGCCCTGAGTCGAAGCATCGGGCCTCTTGAGGAAACGCTTCAGACAGCTATAACGGAGATAGATACATCTGTCCAGAAGCTGCATCAGTTCGGCCGGAATGTGGACCGACTGATCGACGAGGTATTGAGCTATAACGGCATATTGACTGGTGCTGATGAGCTAGGTTCTGTCCTTTGCGGGATGACCAGGCGCAGGTGCTAGTGGAATGTCAAGGCATCAGTCAGCGTCAGACGGTTATTAGTCTATCAAGAGGGGTTCTTCCTTTGAAGCCGTGCTTCTAGCTCACGGTTCGTTGGTGTCACGGAATCTGCCTGTACATTCTGCTCATTTTCCTTCTCCTTGCCAATTGCATCTCCATGGCGCCCTTGCGCCTTCGCTTTGGCTTTTGCCTTCTTCTTCGCGTTTTTCACTTGATTGGCAGTGGGTTTCGGCGCGCCATCATCAAACGACTGGTCGGCTTCTGCAAATCCATCGATGGAATATCCATTCTGGACGGCAGCTTTGGCGAGCCAATCAGCCAGTTTGTAGGTGTCGCGCTTGTACTGCTGATACTTGGATCTGATGAAGGACGACATTTGGCTAGCTGTTTTGTGTGTTTTTGCAGTTCCAGCTGGGAGCGAGTCGCCGTCCTCTTAGCGATTCCGAGGCGGCTAAATACCGACAACAGAGAAGCCAAGCTGGAAGCTGGATTAGTTAAAGAAAGGCAAAGAAGAGTAATCGTCGGGTCCTGCATGCACTTCAGATTCTTCGGATTCTTCACATACAGGACAGCGCCGAAGAAGCATACTGTGGGTACATGCAGATCATGCTGGGAAGCGCAAGGCTCATGAGGGGTTGATTGACAAGGCGCTTATTATAAGTTGAGCTTGGGCCTACAACCCCATAATGCAAACTCGGGGGCCAGTCCTGGTTTCATAGTTTATCGTTTGGTTTCGTGGTGGTGGTTTCAGCGTTTGAACGCATCTACATCCCAGAGATCTCACATTACCCTTCTCACCTGAAACGATCCTCCCATAGCTTGATGCCTAAGCGGTCCCGGCTATCAGGAACGGAAAGAGAGCGAAGCAAGAGCCGGGCGGAGGGAGCGGAGGTTTGCGGAGCCCTTAAAGCGATCTTGCGGAATTACACTTGGTTTGAGCGCTTGAGCGGGTTGGGTATATCCGAAGATCTTGTAGCCCATCCATCCCCTTCGCATCTACATAGCCGAAATAACGAGCAATACCGCCGCTCTTCGCTTTTCCAGAGCGATACTGTAGTGAATTTATATATATGCAGCATGCTGAACGTCTATGACAAAAGCGACATGAAACAGTCTTGGTGGTCCACACTACGGCGGAGCCATCGACAACCCCATCTTTCCTGAACCTTCTCAGCAATGAACAGAGAAGCTCGCGTTAATGGAGGTCAAAGTCAAGCCAACGGTCAAGGTGACGGTATGGTCGAGCGTACCGAACGATTCGTCATGGAGCAACTTGGCCAGCTGCGCGATTCTTGGAAATTAAAAGGGAAGGACGAACCGTGTCCGCCCTTGTTCGTAGGAGTACAGGGTCCTCAAGGCGCAGGTAAGCTCACGGCAGCGTTTGTCAACGAGTACTGAGTACCTTGAGCAATGTTGACATATCGCTCGCTTCGATGTCGGTGATAGGAAAATCATACTTGACAAACCTTTTACCGGCACACCTTGCCGAGCGGCACGCATTACGTCTAGCAACTATGTCGCTGGACGACTTCTATCTACCTCACGCAGAGCTTTCGGCACTTGCAGCTTCGAAACGCGAGAATCCACTGTTGCAGGGACGAGGTCCCGCCGGGACACACGACCTGCCCCTGCTCCAACAGTGTTTGGAAGGACTACGCAACATCAACTCGAACGATAATCCACAGATCGTGCAGCTACCCACGTACGACAAGTCACTCGTCTTAGGCGAAGGGGATCGCACCAGTGAGAAGGTGTCTGTCAAAGGTCCGATCGACGTCGTGATCTTCGAAGGATGGATGAACGGATTCGCGTCGCTGACGGAGGACGAGCTGGCAGCGAGATATACCTCAGCCAGCGTAGGAGATGCTTCGAGTACTTTCCGACAGTACTCTCTAGAGACGCTGCGGGAGATCAATGGGAATCTGAGGGAATACGAGGAGCGGATATGGAAGCACATTGACTGTTTTGTGCAGATCCAGCCATTACGCCTGGATTTCGTCTGGACTTGGAGACTACAGGTGAGTGGAGATCCCTGTCAAGGATACTATACAGCCAGGGTCACCACCGCCTTGGCCAAAACGAAAGACATGACACTTACACTTACGCCTTGCCTATGCAGCAAGAGCACCATATGAAGTCTCAGAATGGTGGCATCGGAATGTCCGATGAAGAAGTACAGGCATTCATCCAACGGCAAGTCCCTTCAGCCTTCTTCCCTTATGCCATCTTTTTTACACTAGACAACTCTCGCTGATTGATCGACCATTCGTGAACAGGTATATGCCCAGTTATGAGCTATTCCAGCATGGCATCGACAAAGGGAGCGCGCCGTGGTCTGGCAAAGGACTGCGGTATGTAGTGGACATCAAGCGGGACATCGTGGATGTCGAGACCTTCTGATCTAACGCTTATTTAGTGTGAATACATGCATCACTGTCGTTCCCGTTAGACCATACAAAATAACCTCAGGCAGCTACTGCAAATTATTGCTGAAAATATCGTACGCGTTTGTCGGCGTTGAATCTTGTAGAACAACGGGTGGTTGTCCAAAGATCGCTCCTAGGCCATTCGTCATATCCAGACCGAGCATATCGAGTGTACTCTGCCATAAAGGATCCCACTCCGTAACACTGTCGAGATACCAGCCGTCAGCCAATTGCCTTGCTAGTAACCGGTAACAGACATCAGAAGTTGATGAGACCCACTTTCCATTGTTTGGTATGCTCGGTGGTATGTGCCAGCCGGCCTGAAAAGCATTGGTGGTCATGTCCGATCGATCTTCCGGCCGACGAAGGCTATCCTTGATGCGTCGATATTCCTGGCCGCCCACGAATCAACATGCACTCACGTGCCAACTGCCAAGAACTGAAGCACTTACTTCCAGGATCTTTTCCCGCTCGGATGACGTAGAGCCGGTCAGTTGTATATGACCTTCCATCGCCGCCCCAATGATACTCTCGATCTCCTCTCGTCTCGGGGCATCCTCATACACCATTAGGTAGACAAGCAATACTGTAAGACTTGCAAAACAGAAGTACGCAGAGTTCTTTTCAACCGACCATCGGCGATTTCGTCAGCTCCTGTCCGGGCCGATGCGGCAAGATATATGGTACAACTCACCCAGAACGTCCCCTTGGCACCGGGTCTCTCCTTCATCTTGCAGACCGAACGCGCTATCTGGATGGCCGACTCCACGCAGATTGTGATCTCAGGCGACCTCGGATCTCTGCTCGAAGAGGTAGAAGGCTGATCTGAGGGGATGCGATGTATGAATTGGTCCAATAAAAACGAACGGTGGATAAATAGCTTGATGAAGTGGTACGCAGAACGGACAAGTTGTTGCTGACTGAATGGCGTAATAAGACAACAGGTCAGTTGACTCGAGAGAGCTCAGAAACAGCACCTCACGAGAACGTACCGCTGAAAGAAAGGCGGGATGCTCGCAAACGGACCGAGCTCAGGTACCTCTAGGCCAGCAGGATGGAAGAACTTTGGTGTTTCCTCAAGCCAACGATCAAGCTCCGTATTCAGTATGACTACCGTTTGCGATCGCTCCTGGTCCGTCAGATCTGCCGTGGACTGCAACGACCGCAAAGCAAATCCGAGAATCCGTGAAAGCCTGTAGAAATTGAATGCGGAGAGAATGGCCGATCAGCTTTCGCCACAGGGGAAGGCTCGGACCAAGCCGACGTCGTACTTGATGTGTGCTATAGATCCCGTCATCCTCTGCGCCTCTTCGTTTGGAGACAGGCTGTTCGGGTCGGCCCTGGTAGACGGCAAGGGCTGGGTGATATCACGTTCATCGAATATCGCAGGACAGCCCAGCACAAGGGACAAGTACCTAAACCGAGTGCGAGTTGTTCGTGCAGAGTCAGCTTTCATTCAAGCGAGTGTAGATCTTTAACGTACCGATCCATCATGAAGGCGCTCCAAAAAGTCTGTCTGTTGGACTCGTCTATAGGTGCAGGTGTGCCTTCGGGGGTTTTACGGTGCAGCTTTAGAAGCTGACCCAATCTCGCGGCAGTCCCAAAGGTCAGCCAAGCCGATCGGAAGTGGGACATGCCGAGGTGTAAATGTGACTAGAGAGTCGATCAGCTGCATCTTGGTGTCCTTCGCCAGGAGGTGACGTACGAGAGCGACGTGCACTTGCACCATTCTCAGCCGAGGCCGCGATAGGTCAACGGTCTCCAACTGACGCTTCGCTACTCGATATAATCGGACACTGGATAAACCCAAGGCAGGATCAGCAGCTCCTTTCGAGCTATGTATACCGGATCTGCAAGATCGGAGAATTGCCTCACGCTCTACGAGTCATACTTTGAGGGTCTGCACCTGTCCATGAAGGTGTCCACAGGCATCTATATTTCGAGATGACACCGGTCAGCGGACCATTATACCTGCTGAGACCGGCTAGGTATCTGACTTACCCGATAGCCATCAGGACCAGCAGAAGCACGACGTCGTCGGCATGGGTGGCTGCCCCCGCTTGATCGTAGAATACATCGGTAAGTGTCTCGATCGTTGCTCGATCCAAATATCGATACGTCGATGTAGCCTAGGAAGAGTTTGCCTTCAGCATCATGGCATGCAATCACGCTCAAGGTGGCCCACTCACATGATCAAAGTAGCACTGTATATATGCTCTTCCTTCTTCACGAGACGGAAGAAAGAAACCCGATATATCCTTCTCCCAATACTCTTCCTTGGTGTCACCGAGATGACCTTTCGGGAAAGAACGCAAAGAATACACTACGATGAGATGCCGATGTAGTCGGTCTAACAGATCGGCGTCGGCGCCTTAGGCACAAATGTGGTCACAGATGGTCAAAGAGATGCCACTAATAGGACTGATGACTATTGGCACTCACCAGTATTTGCGATGGCCGGAGCAGCGATATCGTTGGAGGAGGAAGTATATCCGGGAGAAGGGAACCGAGAAACTCTCCCGTTGGCCATGACATCCGCTATACGAGTCAGGGTGTTCTGATCGTTGACAGCTTGCTCTAACGGAGACACCCCAACATGTGGAGCGTCTGATACATGAGGTGACTCATCGTTTGACGACGCAACGAAGGCTACACCTGACGAGTCGATCGCAGATGCAAAGCTTATTGTCGCGCCGGCGGGAGGACTAGACTCGGTGGTGGCCATACGCGTCCGGCGTCTTTGGGTAGAGAAGTAGCAGTCTGCGATTGAGAAGCACACCTCAGCTGCTGACCTCCTTCTCATCTGGCAGAGTGCTTGTCCCAACCAACGTACGCTTTCCTGACTTCTCGCAGTAAGAGCAAGGCTGTTCGAAACGCGCAGGAGTATCAGCTTCGCAAGTCGCTGGCCTGATCGCGAGAAGGAGAATCGCGGGAAGGAGACACCCGATCTGTCCTCAACAGGAATCGGCTCACTTGCTGACCATCGCATTTCCTCTTACCAGACCTACATGGCTCGCAAGCCTGGCGAGCGATCTTCGGCCGCTTCCTCGAACCATCAGTACCGCCCTCGACGTCGGTATCGGACGGTCTCGTTCCAACTGTAGGTATCATCTTGTTTTGCGAGCTTCTTACAGAGGAATGAACGGGATGAAAGCGGAGTTCGTCGAAAATACGACGATCCCCTAGGCCCAGGGTGTTTTCTGCGGAGCGGGGTCACTCGGTCTTTCGCTTAACTCGTTGCGGCTAATCCATTTCGTCATTTACGTGATTCAGTACGTTTTGCGTTACGAGCAGCTGACTGATGCATCATACAGTACATGTACGTATGTCTCTCTGGGCGGCTCTATGAGAACACCTGCTACTCTAATGCATGGGTGGTAGTGACAGAATCAGACAGCTGAGCTATTCTCCTGCCTTGTGGCAATGGCCACCAGTAGTCATGGTGCTGTAGCGATTCGAAGCGATACTTTCTGCATGCGATCAGAAACGATTGTACAAGATTTTTACCCAAAAATACAAAACAAAGGTCTGTGCAAATCAGTCTAAGACTGCATAATTTTAGCCACCACCGCCTCAGTGACCTCCTTGGTGTTGGCCGAACCACCCAAATCTCTGGTCTTAACACCGTCAACACATACCGCCTCGACTGCCGCCATAAGCTGATCGGCAGCCTCCTTTTCTCCAAGCCATTCAAGCATCTCTGAAGCTGTCCAGAACGTCGCAACAGGGTTGGCGATGCCCTTGCCCGTAATGTCAAACGCAGATCCGTGGATGGGCTCGAACACTGAGATCAGAAAAGTCTTTGTCAGTGCAGGCTCTCTAAGATCTCACATGATACATGATAGTCCAAGGCAGAGACGTACTCGAAGGGTTCTTCCTGGAAGGGTCGAGGTTGGCGGTTGGGGCGATACCGATGGAACCGGCCAGAGCAGCGGCCAGGTCGGAGAGAATATCGGCGTGAAGGTTGGTGGCGACGATGGTGTCGAGGGACTCGGGGTGGAGCACCATTCGGACGGTCATAGCATCGACTGATCAATTCAATTCCAAATCATCTGTCAGATGAATACTTTCTCTCGAGGAAAGGAACCCGACTCACCGAGCATGTGGTCAAGCTCGACATCTGGGAAGTCTTGAGCGATCTCATTAATGACCTCGTCCCACATGACCATGCCGTTTCGCTGGGCGTTGGACTTGGTGACGTAGGTGAGTTTCCTTCTGGGTCGGGATTGAGCGAGCTGGAAGGCGAATCGAGCGATACGTCGGACCCCAGTGCGGGTGAAGATGGAAATTTCTGCAAGATCAATCGTCTCAATGTCAATCTCATTCTCTCTTTTCGTGTGTGTGTATAGAAACAAGCAGGGCGAGCAACGACCTACCAGTGGCCACCTCGTGGTCGTAGCCGGTGTGCGATCGTCCTCCGTGACCAGCGTATTCTCCTTCCGAATTTTCTCGGACGATCACCCAGTCGAGCTGACCTGGCTTGCAGTTGGCAAGCGGGGAGCTGGTACCGGGCAGGACCCTAGTGCGTCTGACGTTGGCGTACTGCTGGAGTGGCTGACAGATGGCGAGTCGTAGACCCCATAGAGAGATATGGTCGGGCACGTCAGGGGCACCGACTGCACCGAAGCTGCCGGTGAAGGAGGTTCTCAATCAGCATCGAGTTCGAGACAGTCAAGATCCACGTGTTGGAGCAGACATCACTCACAGGATAGCGTCAAACTGTCGAAGGGTATCCAAGTGGCCCTTGGGTACGTAGCTGCCAGTCTTCTTGTATCGGTCCGAAGACCAATCAAAGTTTGTGAATTCGAGCTGGAACGTCCCCCTCTTCTTGGCAATCGCCTTGAGGACGACGATGGCAGCCTCTACCACCTCGGGGCCGATACCATCAGCTGGGATGGAAGCGATGGAGTAGACCTGCTTGGTCTGAGCGCGAGGGGCGATACCGTCCTCTTGGGTGGGGACTCGAACGGGTGACATGATTAAACAAGGTCGATTTTGGGATGCTGAGGTGGTTTGAAAGTTGTAGGAACGTTGCAAGTTTGAGAGCAGATGTGGATACCGTCAAACCCGATGAGAAGACTGTTGCTCTCCCTTTATATGTAGCTTTCTGCATCGTCAAGTCCAATATCCACCGTCGTTCTCGATGACCGTCTCGAGATCCCTCCCTACGTGATCGGTCCGCAGATAGTAGTGGGTTTACGGCTTGCGGAGTTGCAGACCTGCGGATTTGCGGACCGTGCGCGGAGTCTGGTCCGCATGCGAGCCCGCAACGCCGTTACCAAACCATACGATTGCGGGGCTCGGATGGGGCCTGCGGGGCGAACGAGTGTCCCTTCTGTGTCTTCCCTGGGCTGCTTCCGTTGACTTGACTTGAAGAGGCATATGTGAGTCAGTTGGGAAAGACATATATATATACATACAGTCGAGATCGTAGAACTCCAGTCCTACTTTGTGCAAAGTGCCACAACGAGCTCACAACTTCAAGCCTCTCACCCACAGATCTTTCACCCATCAAACATCACACCCATCAAACCCTAAGCCCCTCATGTCTTCTGCCACACCTCATCAAGGAGAAGTTGGCTTCGCCCCTGCCGGCCACGGAATGGCCTCTCTCGATGACACCGACGTCAAATACGAGGTCGAACATGTCGAAAGCCACAACCAGGACGCCTCAGAGATCCCTGCTAGCCAGGGCGAACTCTCTGACGAGATCGAGGTCGTCCGCCGACTTTCTCCCGAGGAATTCCACGTCGAGGAGAAGAAGCTTCTGAGGAAGATTGACTTCACGCTTCTCCCGACTCTTTTCGTCTTGCTCATCCTGAACTACTTGGACCGAAATGCCCTCGCCTCTGCGCGTGTACAGGGCATCGAGAAGAGTCTCGGTATGAAAGGCACTCAGTTCAACACGGCCATTTCCTTGCTGTTTGTTGGATATATTCTAGGCCAGATTCCGTCCAACATGATTCTCAGTCGAAGTCGCCCCTCTATCTATCTGTCTATTTGCGTCATGGTCTGGTGAGTGAGATTCTCGACCTTTAACGTGCCACCTTGTTCGCAAAGAGAGACTGACTGAACTCGCTATCAGGGGCATCGTTTCGCTGTGCACCGGTTTCGTCAAGAATTATCATCAGCTGCTCGCTGTTCGAATCTTATTGGGTTTCACCGAGTCTCCTTACTTCCCAGGTCAGTAGGTCTCTGACATCGGTGCCGCATGAATACTGATATGATATCACTTCACTCTTCTCTAAAAGGGGCCTTGTTCCTGCTTTCCACCTGGTACACCAAGAAGGAACTCGCCTACAGAACAGCTTTCGTATGTAACGACTCAGCCTTAGCGAACGACCATTGCTTTAACCGCCTTGTCACTCACACCTCGCTGTTTTGTTTAGCTTTACTCTGGCTCGCTTCTCTCCGGAGCTTTCTCAGGCTTAATCGCCGCTGGCATCCAGAAGGGCTTGGACGGCAAACTCGGCTACGAATCTTGGCGATGGCTCTTTATCATCGAGGTGAGATCAAGCGTTTGTACCTCTTGATCGTGCTATCTCTAACGCCGCAAATACAGGGTGCTGCCACTGGCTTAGTTGCCCTGCTTTCGGTCTTTGTCCTTCCCGATTACCCTGCTACCACCCGGTGGTTGAGCACGAGGGAAAAGGCGGTTGCTGTCTACCGAATGGAGCGAGACGGAGGTAGCCGAGACGAAGATGACCAGGGTCTCTTCCAAAGCTTGAAGCTCGCCCTCACTGACTACAGAGTAAGTGGCAGGCAGCTAACGGGTCAGATTCACGGATCAGCGAAGCTTATGATCATACTGGCCAACAGCTTTATTTGCTTGCCATCGTCATCATCACCAAAACAACTGCAGGAGCCGTAACTCAATTCTTCCCAACAGTCATCCAGACCTTTGGATTCTCCAAGGTCATCACGTGAGTTTTCAGTCATTACTGGCATACTTCTATTCACAGTCTTGTTCAGGCTGACACTGACATATTCGGTCCCGACAGCCTCTTGCTTCTTGCGCCTCCTTATCTCCTCACCACTGCTCTGTCAATCCTAATCTCTCGGCTTTCGGATCGAAAGCCGGAGCGATGCTTCCACTTGGCTATCCCCCTTGCTGTCGGTATGACTGGGTGAGTGATGAGGAAGAATTGTCCTATCGTCTTGACATATCTAACCTGGCTAACCATGAGAATTCCCAGTTACATCATTGCCGTCTCTACGCTCAAGACTGGCCCTCGATACTTCTCCCTGTTCCTGATGCTTGGTGGTCTGTTCGGTTCCTACAATGTCGCTCTTGCCGTGAGTGCCAATAGTGAACGTAACGATCTGTCTGAGCCCTGGCTGACCTGTTTGTTACTCATCAGTGGATCTCGTCGACCTTCCCTCGGCCTCGTGCCAAGCGAGCTTCCGCATATGCCATCATCAACTCTCTGGGAAACATCGCTCAGATCTGGTCTCCGTACCTCTACCCTTCCACTGATGCACCTCGATACACCGTGAGTATGCCCTGCATGGCCTTTGCAAGACTTTGCCGCTGACCCGCTTTGACCTGGTAGACCGCCTTCGCCACCAATTCCGTCATGGCCGGGGTCGCTATCGCCTTTTGCTTCATCCTTCGTTTCTTCCTGAAGCGAGCCAATGACCAGATGGACAGGGAAGAAGCAGAGTCTGGTGATCGGGACGTCCCCGAGAAAGTTCGATATGTCCTCTAAAGTGAGCCATATCCAGATATGAAGGGGTCACACGGGGCCAAGGAAGTTGTAGGTTTCTTTGGTCCTTTGTCATCGTGGCGGATTTTATTCTTCTTCAGCGTATCAGGGTTATCGCATCCGGAGTCACGTTTTAATCAGGCCAGAAACAGAAACAGGATTCAGGTGTACTATATGTTCATTAGCGTCAAGATGTTATGCAGAATATCGAATCATTGGTGCACATGATTTTTTCTCAGTGAAGAAGGATGAATGGATGACCAGGACTGATTGGACGGGCGTGGTGACTTGCTCACACAAGTCAATATCGCTTAGTCCCTCACACGCCCCTCTTTCCGATCAGAGAAGCAGGGCGCAAATGACCTGGACCTTCTGTGGTACTTCTTACCTTGATGCCGTGACGAGGAGCTGGAGATCTCCATCCTTCGTGTCCAAAGGAGGTCTATGATCACCTCGCTTAAGGAGACAGAGTGAATGTAGGTAGACTCAGTGTCGGTCTCGGCTTCCGAAAACGAACACGCGTGAACCTTTCATCCTCGGTCTCGGTCATTTACCTCGGACAGTGAAGTTCTCGCGTCTATACGATGATGGCATGCTGTTGTTTGTCAAAATTAACATGTCCGTGTTGTGCTTGAGTAGGAGAAACAGAAATGCTGGTGACGATGCATCGGGAACGAACATCAAAACGCAGCAGGATATGACGCAGCGCGTTACAGCATTTTTATGTTCGGTCGGCTCCGGGCACAGAAATGGTCGTGGTTGCGATTCAGGGCGGATGTCAATCTCAAACGGATCTTTCCCAGCAACCAAGCCAGCAACCAGGCAACTTGACTAGCTTAACTTAGCACTCACTCGCGCTCTCTCGGTCATTTGACTGATACGACTTGACTCTCCCTGTTTGCTGATCGTCGCCAGCATCATTCATGATCCCATCATACCTCTCATTCTCTATGATCGCGTTGTGAGGAGCCTCAACACCCACACAAGGACGCGCAGAAAAAAAACGTGCGGCACAGGCGTCGCTCACTCTCCATCACGACTTGATTCAGCAGAATACGTCACTTACACGGTCAGTCAACTGCGGACAGGAAAACAACATATACAAGACCGGACGGACGGACGGAAAGGTTTCGAATTGGCATAAGGTATATCCAAGATCATGAGCATGAACGGAATAGAGATTTATCGGATCTAGTTAGCTGTCGCATGGCTACAAGCACTACATCTGGGACGAGGTCATCATTCATATATAGTGAGTCTGTTTCCGTCACGCCTCCGTTGTACCGCTCGGGATCACCCCGACATCATGAAGGATCCAGCACATCGGCGTGTGGTTGTCTGTATGCAAGCACACATGTGATGCTGATGGACATGAACCCCCTCACTACCATCTTTTGATTTCGCTCTGATTCGATCTCATGCAATATGTGCCACCTCACAATTAACAATCATCAAATATACACACCGTCAATCGACCTGGACACGCTCATTCGCTCGCTTAACATACTACCTTTGTGCCTTTGACCCCTCAATTTGCATCTCTGGCTCACCCAATGCCCCGTTCACGACTTCGAATCGGATCGACTCACCTCACCAAATCAACAGCAGATTGCAGGATACCAAATGCTATAACACCTCAACATCCCTTCACTAATCAGCAACGGTTCTGACACCCTTTTGTAGAGTGTTTTACGTTCTTCTCATAACTGGCATGCCTTTCACGCTTGAACGACGGGGATCAACATGACGAATCCTCATCCTCAGCTTCACATCACGACCAATCATGCGGGACCGTCAACTTCTACCCCTCCCCGCCGACCCCTTGGGGCAAGACGCCGAGGCGTGGTTCCCGGGCTCTTCGTCGCCAACCCCGACAACTCTGATGAAGAGGGCTCTCCACCAAAGTCAAGCTCCCAATCGCAAAGATCGCCAGGATCAGGCTCAGGAGTTTCGCCAGTCAGTATAACATCCAGTTCAGGTCGAGGAGGAGGAGGAGGAGGCGGCAGCGTTGGTAGCGGTAGTGGAAATGCGAAAGGCAACGTGAACGGAAGTCCCGCAGTCTACAGGCCTCCTTCCGGGTCACCAACACTACCGACCAAAGGTCGACTACCTATTCCCACAATCCCGGCCCCTCAATCGTCTCCTTTACCATCCGTTTCAGCTTTTCCCTCACCGCAACCTCACATACCGTCCCCTATACCATCGGCAACTCCGACCCCGAGCTCATACGGTCATCAACCAGAAGTTTCACCCGTTCCTCCTCAACCACCACCACAACCTGAGCGTCATCTAAGACGCGCATTCACAACCCCTGTCCCCGATCATCCACAGCAACAAGGTCGTCCTTCCCATGAACCCAGGACAGCAAGCGGATCAAGCGTGCCGAGAGAAGTACCGCACTCACCTTCCCGGGCTCTACCTCCACTACCCTCGCCCCCTGTCAAACCCTCGGCGCCATCACCGCAGACACGTTCTCCCTCAACAACATCCCATCCCTTCCTCCCACAATTATCGCACCTGTCGTCTGTAACGCAAAATAGAGTTTCCAGTCCCGAGGACGTGTTGAGCCCAGCGACTGGCAGTGAGGGTGGGAGTATCATGAGCGTGGGAATGACAAACCGAGCGCGGTCAGGTTCGACGCAGAGTCATCAGGTTCGCTTGCAGGTCACGACGGATAATGAGGCCTTCCATCTCGTGGATATAACTGGCATCAACACTTCCGAAGGTATCAGGGAGAAGGTCTTCTCCAAAGTGAGTAACTTCCGCCCATGGACTATTTGATACGAATTGATTGATTTTGTCTTTGTAGCTTCGCATTCGTGATGAGGACCACCCAACGCTGTCCATGTACCGTACCGAGATTGGCGAACCGGCTGATGACACACCGGTCGCGCCTTCCGCTTTGCTGGGTATTTGTCACACAATGGGTGACTCACGGGCTTCCTTGAAATTTCTCGTCAAGCAGACAGATGTCCCTCCATCATCCGCTGCTTCGGTAATACCGCCTGTAGCGGCTCAACAGGACTACTCGACCTATCGATCTGTCGCAGATCACAGACGTGCCGGGATGCCGCCCATCACCACAGATTTACCTCATCCCCTTCTGAATCGACCGTCTTCTCGGCATTCCAAAGGGGAGAGCGTAAGCAGCGCCAGCGGTGAGATGATCGATCGAGGGGGAGGACTAAGTGCGAGCGACTGGAGTGATTTGGGTCCTGAGGCGGAGGATTGGCCCGGCAAGCGGACAAGGATGTCTGCAGCGGGCAGGTCGAACGGGAGCTCGAGATCACCTATCACCGATCCCTCTGCGTCCTCACCTGCTCTGCCGACTCCACCCACCTCATTCATCGCCCCGCCGGCGCCCCGCGAGTCTTCGTCCCTTTCATCTCCCGCCAGCAGACACTATGACCTCAATCATCCCGCCTCTCCCTCGGTAGTCGAGACCTTTCCGAAACCGCAGCCTCGTACTTCGACAACTGTTCCACTTTCGTCCAATCAGCAAAGCCATCCAGACCCCTTCATGTCGCAAGCAGGTCCTAGTCGACCATCAAATGCGGGCTTGGGATTGAGCTTGGATGATGATATGGACCCAGAGACTCGAGCTCTAATAGAGCAATTACAGAGGGAAGAGCAGGAGGCCGAGGCACAAGCAGCGGAGCGCAGACGTCAACTTCTGTTGGACGAAGAGTATGCGAGGAAAGAGCAGCAGTCTGAGAGGGATATCTGGCGGATGATGCAGCAGATGCAAGAAGAGCAAAGACAAAGGGAACAAGCACAAATAGCGGAGGATGAAGCGAGAGCGGTGAGTTCTCACATGTTCGGACCGAAGCTGTCTCGTGCTGCGATGCTGACCAGCTATTTCTTTTTCCATAGCGGGAGGTCCAAGCCGAACAACAGCGCGAGGAGGAGCGGCGACAAGCAATGGAGTCGGCTCGAGCTGCATGGGAAGCCGAGCAGCGAGAAGAGCGCGAAAGTCGGTTCCACACTTTCGACCAAGATCGACGAGCCAGGCAAGAATACTTTCGCAGCCGGGCTCAAATGGGTCGACCGCTTGATGAGGCCGCAACTTATCATGTACCTACTACTGCGGATAACCGACCAGTCTCAAGACTTTCTGAAAGCCGATTGCCGCCTCGTCAACCTTCGGGCTCTGTTCCTGTTCGACAAGGCAGTGCACCCAATCAACCGATCTATCAATCACCGCCCGCCCAATACTCACCAGAAGTCCCGTACGCTCAAAGCGCGCCGCCTCGCCGACCCTCTGGCTTCCCTGCGACACCTTATCAGGAGGCTTCTCACGCTCAAGACCGTCTCAACGATCCGCGGCTACAACAGGTCACGGGCAGAAACACGTCAGCGCCGCTTTCAGGAGGATCACTGGGATCGAGAGGGGACCCCCGGCTTCGGCATCCTATGGGCAACCCAAGAAATCAGAGTGGAGATCATCTCATGGCCCCTCCGACTGTCCAAGGGGTTCGGTCCATGGATAATCTGCGTCCCTTTGGTCCTCCTGGTCCTGCTTCTCGTCCACCGTACCAAGGTGTGCCAGCTCGGACATCGCTGACACCTCAACCCGGTGGATATCCCGAGCATCGCAGCAACCTTCATACGCCCGCTCCTGGTGGTTACCGCAGCCCGTCCACAGATCGTATACATGACGGCCGTTATCCTGATCCCACACATGCAGGCGGGTCTTCACGAGTACCGCCAATCCAGATCCCGTCTGCTGACACTGGTGTCTTAGCATTCCCTTCGCCTCATCCTAGCAGTGCCACGTCTACTAATTGGAGAGACAGACAAGGGTTCAACACAATGCCTCGTCCTAATCGAAGACCAAGCTGGGATGATCAACAGCCGCCGCTTTCGGCTACTAGACCAAACACTGTTCATTACGACCGATCGCCACCTCCCCCAACGTCACCCCAGACTGCGACTGGAAGCCGAAGACCCTCGACCTATTATGACGACTTCAGTCCGCCGTCCACCGCACGGACTCCTGGAATTGGTGCTAGTTACCGGGACATTCAAACCATGCCGAGTCCAGGTGTATGGGGGCGACCTAGAAGTGGATCTGCTTCGGCTACCCATCGTCCGACATCCCCGATCTCGGACGACCGCCGACGGGTTAGCGAGTCCAGTATATATGCCGATGAGCGGGACTCGCAACTGCCATACAATCACCCTAGTACCTCACCTGAGTCCTCCTGGCTGGGAGTATCCCAATATGGACGAAATGATACAGATACTCTGTCGGTGGCTGGGACCGTCAGTTCTGAGTCGACTGTCCGACCGCAGAAGAGTAGTGAAGATACCGATTCCAACGATACCGCTCGAGCTGGCATGTGGGCAGGGCATATCCGTGACATGATTGGACAGATGGCCGGTGGTGGCTCGGGGGACGGCACGGTCAGACCAGGGGACGAAGACGAAGCAACCCTATGGATCACCGCACCTGTCCAGCCCCATGAATCTCCGCCTTCGCTTAGCCGATCTAGCGCCATACGTCCATCACCATCCAAACCGAATCTCATCGTCGATACTGCTGCAACTCCCGCTCGCGTCGGAGGGCTCATGTCTGCCACCACGCCTTCGGACAGTGCGACTGAATCAGAGGGTACAGGTGAAGGGACAGGAATTAGACGCGGAAAGTCATTCGCCAGGCCCAAAGATCCGAATCAATGGAACTTTCGACCCGAGCCTGAGCAGTTATACGAAAACCTCGACCGAGTGTTCCCGAAAATCGATCTGGACCAGCCAATCGTGCAAGGGGCGGGATCGACACCTACCACTCCCGCGGCAGACTCATCCTCAAAGATGGAAGTACTCCAGACTGCTCCTTCGCAACACCCACCTCCTAGATTGCACGGCGTATCTCCGATCACTGAAGGCCCTCGTCCTCCTTCCACGCTGGCCAGTCGAAGCAAATTCAACAAGGCAGAGAATCGGAGGTCTATCAGGGTGGTCGCTGATCACAAACGTCGCACGCTTCAGCGGGAACACCATGATGTTGGCGAACAGCTCAGCGGGTTGCACATAGACGCTGGCGCCCGTGCCAAGGCTGATGAGGAGGACGTTCAGAAGAAGATCGAACGGCGCAGATCGAGCATGTGGGACCATAAGCTCGTCGAAGTGACCCCCTCAAGAATTGCCATGGGTCAAGTACCCTCTTCCATACCCGAATCTCCTGCTGCGGATGGCAAACCCGACACTGTCAACTGGGTCAAAGGTGAACTGATCGGAAAAGGATCTTACGGACGAGTGTATATCGCTTTGAACGTTACAACGGGAGACATGATGGCAGTCAAGCAGGTGGAGATGCCTGTCTCGGAGAGAGACAGAAATGACAAGCGTCAGTTGGGGATGGTGAAGGCGCTCAGGGACGAGATCGAATTGTTGAAGGATCTAGAGCATAAGAACATCGTGGCCTATCTCGGTCAGTTCAATTGTGCTCATGTTCGAATGTACCGATCTGAGCTAGACAGCTGATTATTCTGCTCCAGGCTACGAGACGAGCGAAGAGTACCTCTCGATGTGAGTTATACATCCATCGTCAGAGCATCATGAGTGCCAGCTGACCAAGCGGTTTCTTATCAGTTTTCTGGAGTATGTTCCTGGTGGTACAATCGCATCCATCTACCGGACTCCTCATCAGGCGCGATTCGAACCTCAGCTGGTCCGGTTCTTCACAGAGCAGATCCTCGAGGGTCTTGCCTATCTTCACAGCAAGAACATCTGGCATAGAGTGAGTGCAGGGAGACCCACATCTGTCGTCCGATACAACAGGCCAAGCTAACCCGATCCTTCCATCATCATGTAGGATCTCAAGGGCGATAACATCTTGGTAGACGGTCAGGGCATCTGCAAGATCTCCGATTTCGGTATCTCCAAACAAACGGGTGAGCCACATTTCTGCTCGCGTCTGAAGCTTTATCCATCTGCTTGATGCTGAATGTGTGGATTTTCTCGCTCAGCCGACGCATATGATTCGTTCGGCCAAGCCACCAATATGAAGGGATCCGTCTTCTGGATGGCGCCAGAGATGATCCATTCTGCCAACGAGAGGACGTACTCTGGCAAAGTCGATATCTGGAGTTTAGGCTGCGTAGTACTGGAAATGTGGTCTGGCAAGAGGCCCTGGGGTGAAATGGAGCAGGTCGCAGCGATGTTTGAGGTGAGTAGAAAGCAATCATGCTTCCCATTGCGTGCTGTTTCACATTTGGCTGAAGCTGACGACGAGGATGGTTTGTGATATATCAGCTATTCAATAAACGAGCTCGACCGCCATTACCACCCGAGATCCATCTTACAGATATAGCCTTGGACTTTTTGAACGAGAGATGTCTAGCCACCGATCCCCGAGACCGACCTATGGCGAGAGACCTGCTCCAACATCCGTTCATCCTTGATCGTGACGAGAACTGGACATTTGCGGAGAGCAAGATCGGAAAGGCTGTTGCGAAGAGGGGAGCCAAGCGCGTTCAGGCTTGAATTGGATGAATCTGAGAGTTCGGAGACCCCTTTGATCATTCGGGCACTAAGGTCGAGGAAGTGACATTGAAGCGCGAGCGACTACGGGAGATGACGACAAGACCAAATAGCAAACCGACTTACGACATCAACCTATGTATATATTGTATCCCATCTGTGTGTATATCTCGATCAACACCATCATCGCCATCACCATCACTATCACTACCGACAACATTAGAATCCTATCATCTCCCGCGGACACCGCCGTTCCGGCCACATCGGCATGACCCAGGCTCAGAAGGGGCATCCATCGAAGCCGAAACGAGCCACCATACTTATTTTCATACTCCATCATGACCCAAAATATTAGGAATAGACACAGGGTACGGGTATCCAAGCTTTATGCTTCATGTCTCACGGGTAAGAGCACGGATTTGTACATATATATTCAGTATTCATGGCAATAGCAACAGCAACAGCATCATCATTCGTACAGTCCTGTTCGTAGAAGGTTTTCTCGATGTTGTTAATTCATGGCTTTTTCGGATGAATGATATGTCACGATATACAGGAAGTATTCATGGTCCGTGCAACAGGAATGGATTGCCATCACAGTCTCTTCTGATGATGACTGCCCTGGAGATAGAAGCGTTCGCACGTAATCACTAGCTAAGGAATATCTATCATGGTTATAGGACTGTTTGCGTGCATGCGTGCATGAGGTGTTGGTGGAGTACACGCTCAATTCCGTTGAGAAAGGTCAAGAGAGTCCCTAGCTAGCCTGCTCAAGAGGAGCGAGGGATATGAGGTGAAGGGCAGGGCATCTAAGGTGTGGCGTAGACTCAAGACATAAGGGCGAACGGGCTGAGCATTCCTGAGACCAGGGCTAGCGGAAAAGAGCGACACAGAGAAGGAGACAAAGTCTTGTTTTCACGCATCGCCATCGCGATTGGCGATTGGCATTTGGCACTGCCTTGGCTCATGTCCTCAGTGGGTGATGCCGAATGGCGTTACTATGTGTCGCGTCGATACCGCATCCCCGAGGTTTGGCGCGAGAGGTCATCCATCCATCCATCGCATCCTGATTTGTGTTGCTTGCTCTTCTGTCTCTTAGAAGGATGCTCGCTAGCATGATTTTCTATACATGTCTGTTGCATATTGCATGATTCCCGGTATGGCTCTTGCACACTATCTCGGTGTATTTGGGCTTATACGGGTAGTCTGATTGGGATAGCAAGTAGGCCTGTCACTACCAACGACAACTAGTGATAGGTAGCCAGTGTACTCCGCCGATATCAAATTTTCAGGGTTAGTAGCGATTAAAGCATATAGTGTGAGAGGGGTATCGGAGAGAAACAGGGCTCCGAGGTCTGCTGGGCTCCTTCTGCTCTGGCTGCTTGTTCTGTCAGGAACATCTAGGCACCATACTCAGGGCTGCTAGAGATGCAAGTGGTGTAAAAAGCCGCACTTTATCTCCCGCACTTACTTCTTTTCTGGGCGACCCTGGAAATTGATGGTCGGAGGTCGGAGGTCGGGGGTCGGAGGTACCTTCCCCTTCACCCCTTCGGATTGCATATGATGGTGGGTCTGCTGTAGCGGTGCCGTGTTGCCCACGTCATTCGAGCTGGTGCTATAATTGGTTTTAGTCCAGGTCCCCATACAGTACGTTCAAAAAGACCCGAACCCCCCAGAAATCTGGAGACTACACTTTTGCTCCTGTCTGCCGGCAGCCGGTCCTTTTTATTTTTCTCTGTCTAAAGCACGAGTGAGACATCCGCCTGCATGATTGCATAGCCCCGCGATCTGAGCGATTTTTCTTGAATCTGGGCAATGCAAGAGTTCAAGAAAGCATCGCTCGCATGGGCGACTCAACCTCACGCGTTTGGATGGATGCTACTTGAGTCGGTCACTGTACCTGCGATTCTGTCCGGCAGGGGAAGGATCCACCAATGCACCGCATACCTGATGTAAAAATGATTATTAACCCAAAGAGGTTACCTTACTTGATCACTTTTGATGCTTGTGTTCATGGAGGTAGATTTGTTTCCTTTCCTTGGCTTGGCCATACGCCTCTCGGATGGTCACTGGCCGCTGGCCGCTAGACGGAGGCTAACTTCAGACGGCGAACGCTGACACCGGTGTCGGACACCATTGCGAGCAAGGACATCATGGCTAGTCTACCGATGAATAGTAGCATGCAGTGGCACCGCTGCAGCATCTCCACCCACTCGGATCGTTCATGTTGTCTGCCAAAAGAGGCCGACCCTAAAAAGAAGCACTTGTCGCTCTCTCGTGCACTTGAAGTTGATACAGCGTCTATTGCGCGCATCATATACCGTCACCAGCAGCATGATCGTCATCTGCAGGCCAGATCACAATAGAACATGTGTAGTTAGTATACGTAGGCATCAACATACACGTAGACGGTCGTCATTTCGATCGCAGCCGTCGCGGTCATTTCCTTTTGCAAGTCTCGACCAAACCGCCAACAGCGTCGTAAGGAATTGATCATCGCCAACATTCCAATTCATACGAAGTCTGTAGAAACTGGACCCTCTCGTAATCCCTTAAGCAAAAAAGTTACCCGGCCCCACTTTAAATTATAGGAACGGATCCTTGCAATTGGGACCTCAACCTTGGATCTCCGCGCTGTGCGTAAAGTACGTACGTACGTACAGCTGCCGCGCTTCCGTGCTTGCCGTAGCCGTAATCACCCTAAATTCAATTCACCCTATCTCTCAAACCGCCAGAGATAGGTAACGGCAGAACCAAAGAAAAAGCGAAAGCGAAAACGAAACCTCAACCTCAATCGAAACCTGAACGAACGAACCAAAATAAATCTAAGCCCTTCATCACTCTCATCCATCGCCCTGCAAGCTGGATAGAGGTAGAAGGAAACCTTGGACGGTCCCGTTTCCTTCGATTATTCTTATTCCTGACCGGCGCACACTTTCGTTTCATCCGAGAACCCCTTAAAACTCCTTGGACGACCGCTGGCAATCGCTCGCTCGTGTGCGTGGCCGTTGCGAAGCACCGTCTGCTCGTTCGCCTGGACCTGGATTGTTGTTATTCCGACCAACCCCAACCCCCTTTATTCAGTCCACTTCTGTCAGTCAGGTCGCGTAGCCCTCTCACAAGTGTGAGGTGGAGCACGACAACCGGATCCTGGTGTCTTGGATATACTCTCTCTCGCACGCGAGGCTTTCATCCACCCAGACGCCATCCCGCCATAGTCCAGCCAGAGCTGTACGACGCCTCCGGTATTTACAACAATATTCAGTATCATAATCTGCTATCTAGACTTCTTCGAATCAAGTCTGCCATAAGACAAAAGTGATATAGCTCACACCATCGCTCTTTATCATCATCATATCGCATAATGTCCATATAATCGACAGACCTGTTCATCATTCATCTTATCGTCACCTACATTTGCATCTCGTCCTACCTTATCGCATCTTATCGCATCGCATTACCTCAGCAATCATCATCACCATCATAATCTTCATCATCGACCTTTGAAACATCAGTCCACGCCCCCGTCGTGCCTTTGTGACTAGTCTAGCTCACCCTCACCATCACTTTGCGCACATTATTCCGACACAACCGCATCAAACGCCTTTCAACCTCGCATTGATCGTCAGCAAAATACAATCTTATACGGAATTGACCTCCCTTGCCGACAACCCGAGACGATCTTCACTATCAGCAAGCAGCAAGCTAAAGTATCGCAGGCGGAACTTTCTCTTTGCTTTGTAAACTACCTCGATCTCCTCCTTTGACGCTGGTCGCCCACACCCCTGACCCTCCGATACGCTAAGATCCATTTATAAGTGATCCTATTTCGACGCTATCCGATCCGAGCGCTGCGCCTCGCGTTTCAAGTGTGCTTCTTCCGCATACCTTATCCTGAGAGCTCGACACTACCTGCGGATCAGCCAAACAACCAGTCGGTAGCAACGACGCTCACAAACAAAATGGCTGCTTCAACGGTCACCATTCCCGCTATGCTCTCGGACCCATGTCCGCCCGGCGCATTCGTCTTCACCGCCGAGCCGTCTTCCTCGCTGTCGACGTCTGAAAACGACAACGAAAACGACAACGGCAACGACAATAGCGAGTTTGCGCTTGATATCTCCCTTGAGCCAGACACACCGTCAAACACAGACACTCCTTTCCCGACCGTGAACACTGTCCTTTCTGCCGACATCCACATACCGCCTACCCAATCTGTACCTTCTTACACAGTCGCCGAGTCCACTTACCGTGTATCGCGATTGCCACCTGCTCCTACCGTCTATCAAGCCGGACCCTCAAGAGGCCCTCAGCGATATCTGTACTTTGCGGTGAGAAGAGGACATAAGACTGGAGTTTACACCCATTGGCACGAAGTTGAGAGGGTCATCATTGTGAGTGATTCTTTTCTCGCCTGTTGAGCTGTGTGAGACAGTCTTGCGTCATGCCATCCCATCAGCACCTTTGCATCGCCCTTCGGATCAAAGTCTCGCTCGTATTGATCATCGCCATCGATTGTGTGCACAATTGCGCCCCTGCCAAAATTATCTTGTCCACCTGCCCCGCGTCATTCTCGGCATTTTGTTACCATCAATATACATAACGTGATTGCTGACGAGATTCCTTTTGCTTTATCTATCGACATGATGTAGGGTCATCCAGGACCGGAATACAAGACCTTTTCAACGAAACTGGCTGCTGAAGCATTCGTCGCTGGCTGGAACGGTGCAGGCAGACATTCGCTACCTGTGAGTTGACTGGACTCCCAGCGTGGGCTCGGCGGTGCAGCAATCTCTTCCCTTCATGAGCTGATTATAGCTTGAATGTACCCTCATGGCAGCCGTCTTCTCCCCGCCCATTGCGAGAACACCTCGCCATGAGCTTCCCAGGCTCTGTACCCATGCCCTCCACCTCTTCTCCAGGCCGACGACAATCGTACCATGCACGACTCCTCAACGCCCCCTCCTCGTCGTCATCTCCCCAGGACGACTTCTGCCTATCTCCCATAGACACCACCCGACCTTCCGCAGATCCTCGGAGATCGTCTTATAGACACAGCATGGTCAAGATCTCGAGCCCTTTGCGCCAGCAGGTGGATGACGATGAGTCTGATGTATCAGAAGCGGGAAGCGTTAGATCACGCCAACCGCCTATGAGGAAAGCGGCGAGTCTAATTGGGATTGGGGGTTTACTGTCACCACCTCAGTCACCGGAGAAACAGACCAAGAAGCTATCAGTGATGGACAGGGAGAGACCGATGCAGCGAAGATCGCAGACGGACAACGGAATCTGGTCTTCCCGACCACACCGGGACTTCAATCCTTCGAGCGGATCACTCGGACTGTATTCGACGCCCCTCTCACCGCCGCTTTCACCATCCGACAAGCGGTCTACCATCCATGGATCACCGTCGAAACCCCAGCGTGCGCCTAGTGGACTGTGGGCCGATGCGAGTCCGAAACCTCAGCAGTCCAGTCCCCTCTCGACTAATGGTCGAGCGTCACCGGCACCCTCGCCAGAATTCACCGATCCCACCGCACCCAAATTCTCACGTTCTGCGATGAAGAAGAGTGGAGTGGTTATGCCTGTATCAGCCAAGAGACAAAATTCGTCCACCTCGTTACACTCAAAGAGCAGTCTCAACTCGCTCTTAACGTCAAGCAATAATCCTTCGTCTTCATCGGTGAACTCTTGGTCGAGCGGTCGTAGACGATCATCTGTCGCCCAGGATCGATTAGTATCCCTCGCCGAGACATCTAAGCAAGAGCTTCAGCTAAACGAAGATGGCCTCCTCGCCCTTGGCTCACTCTCTCCGCCTCGACCCGCATTTATGATGCGACGCTCGTCGTCCGCCTCGTCGGTAGCATCCAACGACTCAGTCTCTTCGATGGGTTCGATGACTTCCGGTTCATCCGCTCAGACATCGTCGCTCGACTCTTGCGAGCCCATCATGGAGGAAGACTGCCGATCTGATCGCGATGAATTCGAGATCGAAGTCGAGCTTACCGGCGGAGATAGGGATATCATCTCGTGTACCAAGTCTGATGGCGATGCCGACGGGTCGGTAGGCGACAAGGACAGCATGAAGGGCGGTAAAGGCGGGAAGAAGGGCAAGGGCGGGATGTTCAAGCGACTGGCGAAAGCATTGAAGCTCGAAAAGAAGAGCGTTCCTGGCCAGGACAACGGGAGGAGAGGTAGCTTGTAAGAGAAATATTATCATATGGCTCCTTTAGATGTGAAGGCGTGCGGACGGACGGACAGGACAATCTTTTCTCCATCACCAGCTTTTTGCGTGCGTGCTTCTCGCCCTATCACGCACTGCACTGTTACTTCGAGTTTCGGCTCCGGACATTGCTTAAGATTTCGCAACGTACTGTTATGCAATTATCAGTTGTTATTCTGTTTGTTATTGTTATTTTAGAGAGACAAGAAGGACTGTAGAGTTTTCAGAAGATAGATTTGCGTTCGGTTCTGTTTCCCAGGTGGACATTATCCTTTTGACTTTTATCTGATACTGAAAAAATATCTCCTTCTGTCTCGTTATCATTGTATATCCAAACAACGAGGGGACCTCACTTACCGTCATACATGGACGTTTTTGGCTCGAAGTCAAGTGTCATATCTATCTGCTAGTAACTCACATTAGCAACCATGTCATGACCGTCCATTCTTTGCATGAACAGGTAGCAAGGAGCAGGGAGCCGGTCTGTAGAGTCATATACGTACTGACGCACGCAGATCAAGTCACATCACGTCACGTCACGTCGGACGAGCGCCGAAGCTAAGCATCGAGACATGATAGATAGGTGTCCAGCTAGCCGGCGTTTGATGATTTGACGGCCAGGCAAAGCAACTCTCTATGCCTGGCTGCTTGAGCCTGGTGGCCGTCGAGCAGATAATTGTAATGAGTAACAATCTGCATGCACATGCACATGCATTTCAGATCGCTTGGTCCACTCGTCTGGACCGTGTATGGCAGAGTGATCGTTGACACGGACCAACGGACCAACGGACCAACCCGTAAGCTGCAACCGACTTGAGCTTAACCGTAACGCGTCCGAGCGCGAGCGCGAGCGCACCATCATCATTGCAACTATTATTCACGTTTGGCTCGTCGAATCCGGTCTAAGACCGACTGAACGACTGAACTACAAGCTCTTTGTTGAATTTTTGGTCGTCAAGTCTAAGTCAATTATCCACTGTGCTTCTACTGTCTGGCGTCTTTCGACTTGCATTCAACCTAAGCACAAGGACAAGGACACACAAAGTCCGACTACCCAATCCAACGGTAATCGTGACCGCAATACACTCCTAGATCCGGTTCTCCTCTTCGCCCGCCTGTTCGACCTAGACCTAGACTTGGATCCAGCTAGATAGTCCCGGCTAGAGCGGAATCGACAGCATCTTCAAAACAGCTCAACCGTCCGGCGCAATCATCTCCATACACTTTGGGCCTTTCCCGGTTCTCGGACGATCAGAGTAGCACTGCGACATAAGAGGAGACGAATTGAAAAGGAGCTTCGCTTCAGATAGACGCAGATCACACTTGCCCGCTGTTCTGCACGTATTGTATCAGCCGATCCCGACACGATGGTGAGTCCGTTATCACAGGATCACATCCCTCGCCTGCACGATCCGTTCAAGGGTCGCTTCGATTATTATTAGAGGCAGAGCTAATCTTGTCATTATCTTCATCTATCTTCGTAAACCTGTACCATGGCCTCGACCATTGATCGACTGGTCGATCGATCTATCCCTTCCTCCTTCCTTGCGCTTGCGCAAACACCATATAACTACGGCCGGCCTTCTATATGCGATCATGACCAACGCTGCAGGGACCAGCTCCGCGAATGCTGTTCAAGATCACCGTCCTGGGTGACGGTGGTGTAGGAAAGACGGCTCTGACAGTACAAGTGAGTTTCTGAAAGTTTAACTACCAAGTGTACCTAAGCTCGAGCATGCTTGATTTTGCGTTGCGGTGCGGCGCGACATGTTTTCGCTGGGTGCGCCAGAGCACCTGCCTCCATTGCGTTGTTTGCTGCCTTGATTCGGTATGACCAAGATGTTTTGATGGCTGACTTTGACCCTATCTTGGACGTGCGACCTGGTATCTACAGTTCACGATGTCCTCTTTCGTAGAGGTGAGTCATACTTTGTTTCTCCATCATAAAGGCATCTCGACCTGCACCTCTCCCTCCATCGTTCATAAGACTGCTCAATGCCTCCGGGAATTGGACCCAAAGCAGTCTGTCTTGCGTATTTGGAACCCGACCGTGCACAATTCTAACTGGCGTTTCTTCTCGCCCGCTTGCTCAAATTAAATCGTATCGCACATTCGCTGCGGCTTTCCGTCCGAACCCACCGCATAGACCTACGACCCTACGATCGAAGATTGTTATAGAAAGCAATGGGTGGTGGACGATCAACCGTGTCTGCTAGAAGTGCTGGATACGGCGGGACAGGGTGAGTGGGCACCCTGATCTGCATCATCTCATACTGGACTTGATTCAGAAGGGCAATCTGTGACTGCACTGCGTTGTGATGCGATGCTGATATGGCTGGGTCGGGGCTGTCAATCTCTTGGTAGAGGAATACACCGCTTTGAGAGATCAATGGATACGGTGAGTTGTTTGAGCCATCTTCTGAACGTCGAGAGGTATCCTAACCGTCTACTTATGGTGAACGAGCGGGGTTGCGGTTTAATTTTCTGGCCTGCATGCCAATGCTGATGATTACTTCGGCTCGATCATAGCGACGGCGAGGGATTTTTGGTGGTGTATTCCATCACGTCTCGACCGACATTTGAGCGAGTGGAAAGAATAGTAGAACGGGTACTACGAGTCAAAGACGAATCGCATCTCTCGCCCTACTCACATCATTACCCATCTCAACATCCTTACGGCGTTGGCGGTGGCGGTAACGGACCGATCTCACCGACAGGCGGGCGTCCCGGCGGGGGAGGGCGAACACCGATAGTGGTAGTGGGGAACAAGAAGGACATGTACCATTCGAGAGAGGTATCGACGGACGAGGGAGCTTCGTTGGCGCGAGCGCTGAATTGCGATTTCTACGAGACGAGCGCCAAAACAAACTCGAACGTCGAAGCGGCCTTCAAGAGCCTTGTGAGGCAGATCAAAGTGCATAAGCGCGGGGGAGATCCCGGGTCCGCCATGGGTCAGGGAGTGGGAGGATACCAAGCCAAGAAGAAGAAACAGAAGTGCGTGGTGTTGTAGGGGTGGTGTGTATATGATGTGGGGCGTCAGCTGCGTGTGTCAGTGCTGCCTATCCTTCGCGTGGGTGGATCGTATGAACAGCAGAGTAGAGGAGGGGTTGCTCGTCACCCTCGCTGTATACCTAAATTTTGTCGTGTCCCGTTTTGTTCTTGATCTGTTTCTCTCTTCTCTTCGTATGTCCGTCAACCGTCTGTCATTCATTGACTCATTGTGTCTATATATACTACTCCAGCAGCAATTCTTCAGTTTGATTTTCATGGGTTTTTCTTTTTTTGGGTTTAGGTATCGAGATAGATAAGAGAGACAGCAATCGATGATGGGGTAATGAAAATGCATGAAATGATCAAAACATGGCAGACAGAGTCAGAGTAGAGAATCTAATGTATGTCATCAAGTCATCTTCGACTGACTTATCGAGCGGCCCCTCTTGACTCATGCGCTCTTTTTGGTTTATGACGAGTAAGGATGCCCAGACTATGCTATTAATCATCCTTGGACAATTTAGTTCACCTTGAGTTTCGAGTCGAGATTCAATTTCAAAAACAAGAAACATGGTCGGTATCCGTATCCATATCCATGTCCATGATCAATATCAATACATAGCTTATTCGTCAATCGACATCCAACATCATATCATATCGTATCATAATGATCAATCGTGGGGACTTGGAACATCGACACATCTCGAAATGTCCTTGGGTCAAACAATGAGCCTCGGCAGCGCACGCTTCCCTACCTACATACATACTCGCTGTACTGATAGCCAATAGCAACAATGCTTCCGAGTCATCACAACCTCGTACCTAGTACGCCGCTCGAGGGCTCTTCCGTCCGAACATCCCTTCAGCTGCAGTCGCCAGCGGTGACAACGGGTCCATCCATCAGCATATCGTCCTGCCTGCGCCATAATCGTTCGCCTGTTTCTTGCTGTTATCCGTGCTTCCGGTTCTACCTGCCTGTGCGTGCGTCGTTGTCTCGAAGAGAGGGACGGGTTCCATGCATGCTTTACGCTTAACGTTGATAATGATGCCCACCTGGATGATTCTGAACTTCTTCCGGTCTTCTCAATCCGCTTCCACCCCCAGCCCCTCCTCCATACCCATCATCCGCGTACCCTACCCCTTGTCCCTCGGAATACTGGTTCATGGTCGGCGTGATGCCTTCCCGGTTCGTATATGCCTCAGCGGGATGATCGACGTATCCTCCTCCAGGCGCTGAGAAGGGATACTGACCATGTCCATGTCCTGGTTCCTGGTTGTTGTAACCTTGACCTTGTTCATGGCCGCCGTACTGTTCGTCGTAGCCGTATTGGCTATGCGTGGGGTACCCCGAAGGTCCGGGCCCATACGCATCGTCGTATCGTCCCTCGTCACCACCACGGACAGTCGCATCGGACTGCTCTCGCTGGTGTCCTTGTCCGTGACCGTATCCATACCCTCCGGTTCCAGCTCCGGCACCAGCTTGGTCATCCCTCATGGAGTCCATGCTGGGTCTCGCGTCCCACGCGTCGGCGTGAGGACCGGGCGGAGGCATGCTGTTGTACACTGACCCGGGGTTGTATCGCGTCGATCGGAGGATGGACATAGTAAACGCTTCGGGGTTTTCAGAGTAAACGGAATGGTACAGCTTGTGATCGGATACCTGAGAGGTGGAGTAGGTGCGCGTAAGGCTGTGTCAAGAGTGGAGATTGGTCAGTATCATGCTAGTATGGCCCAGCCAGTTATACATGCGCCAATGAGGCGGAAGACGTGGAAAGTGACAGACAGAGAGAGCGGCAGACGCGACTTACTAGATAAAATACGATTGCACCAGCAAGAGGATTAGCCAAAGAGCACCCATGATCCCTACGTCGGCCCACGCAAAAGCACTGCACAAGGCTTCACCCTCGGATGCGAGCGTCTCGTTCGCGGCGGAAGTGGTCGATTGCGAATCAGAGAAGAATTTGACCTCGCACGCTGAAACAGCAGTGTTGTGCCTCAAAGCAGAGACGATGATGAGTGCCGCTGCGCAGCAGAAGCCAGCCAGCATTGCCAGAGCGTTGAGCAGCGTGTACACCTTAAAGGTCGAGGTTTTCTCCTATAGCAGCGCGTCAGTCAGTGATGGAAATTAGCTTTGTTCTCCTACCACTTATGCAGAGAGATTGGTAGGGTAATGGACAAATCGAATAGATAAGAAAGGAGACATCGCCCACTCACTCGTAGGACGCCGATGAAGCCTACCGGCTGCACAGCGGCAATGAGGAAGCAGAGAATCGCAAAGATGGTGCCTCCCACATCGGGGAAAGATGCTCCGACAACTGCAAAATAAGAGCCAAAACCGCGCCATCAGCCATGTATCGCCTTTGAGACACAGTCACAGACCCTTTCCCTCATGGTCTATGGGAATGGCGACGGGAATACTCACCATCCGGCGTAGCGAAAACGAGGATGCCGATCACGAGCGATATGATCTGGACACCGGAATCAGTATGAGCGAGATCCTCTCGAATATGCAGCCGTATTCGATTGGTAGAGGTACACGCACAGCTTGTTCAGTCAAGATGATGTATATACCGGCGTTCACTAGCGGTACAGCTAAAGCAGGTAGTGATCATCAGTCATCAGCGGAAGCTGAAATGGCAGAATAGTGCTTGAGACGCTTTGGTGTCTTTCGACTCACCACAACAGCAATATCTGGGATCTATCAGACCAGCTCCTACGTCTTTCATCTTTGCCATCTTGAACAATTAGGTTGTATTTGGTCTTCTCCTCCATGAGAACGTTCGCAAGAGTGAGTGACAAGTGAAGGCTTGCAGAGTGAGATCGAATGTTGGCTGCTCAGTAGGAATCGCTGGAAATGACTGTTGAAGGTGTTCTTGCGGGCGGAGTCGGCGGGGTTGTTTATTCCTTTCTTTCAGATTTCACTTGAACTGCTTGGCGTCAGACCTGATATCACCTCGACTAAAAGGCCAATCGCGCGAAAATAGCTGGCTTTTGCGAGACGCGCTGATGGACAAGCTATGACTATTGGAACGGCGACGATAAGGATATGAAGGTGTCTCTATGGGAATAGAAATGTAAGCACCTTGGCTCGTATATGCGATGCGCTTTGAAACGACGTCGGACTGGCCAAAGGAGAAAGAGTGCATGCATCTGCTGCACCGCCCGACGCGTGCAAAGTCGAAACAAGTCACGTGGTTGACACGACGAGCACTAGTTACATGTCGCAGCGCGCGTACGTAACTCAGCGTGCTTATTGAGAATCAGTTATACAGAGTCACGTGCGTTTGACGGGCCGATCGCGAATCCGAACTTGCAGTAGCGTTGATTAAGATGATTAGATTCCGTCATCGATTCTTGCCCATTACACTACCCTTACCCTAGCCTTGTTTAACCGGTTCCTGCGGGCCGGTATTACACCTACAGAGTATACCGTATCAGCAGCTGCGGTATCAGCAACATCGCTAAAAGGTCAGTAGTATAGATAGATTTCCGTCATCCCGTATCGGAGCGGGAAGCGCAGTACATACCGACTGTCGTATGCTGTAGGTCAGCTGATCAAGATCATACTACCACTACTACTGTACTCGGTCCTACTCAGCTCACGAGAGCTTTGCAATCGCATCCACCCGTGCCTCGACTAAACATAATTATAGCAACAGGCAGCTTGGCCCCTCATCCTCTCTTTGCATGGGGGGCGAGTCGGGGTCCTCATGCAATATAGTCCCGGCCGAAAATCGACTACCAATTCCCGCATACATACATACATACTTCGATCAATTACATACTACCACTGCCGCTTGTCCGAGGACTCTGCCTCATGTCCGACCCCGGAATAGCAATGATGATTCCGGGGAGGAACCGGGATGATTTGAAAGGGGGAAAGAAGAGTAGAAGCAGAAAAGGCCAGGCGGGAGCGGCTGGATCCATGCCCCAAGCTTCGTCTATAAAAAGCTCCCAAACCTCCTTGCCGTCCCAGTCGATCGAAAACGGGCATCCTCCCTCCGCCAGCGATAACAAGAAACAGTCCAAGAGGAACAAACAGAGCAGATCCAAACGCCCTTCCAAGCCTACAGATCCTTCTCGCCGTCGTGATATCTGGTCTTCATCTTCCATCATGATCTTGGTCCCATTCACGATCGCGGCCATCACACTCGCGATCAAAGCCCAGTCTGCTGGAGTAGACTTCCAAAGCCTTCTCAAGCGCAACAACAGCGGTGGTGGTGGCACACCTCGTTATGCCCAAGTAATCAGGCCTAGCTCTTTTGCGGTCTTGGACAACGTGCCTCCTCCCTCACAAGCAAACGCCAGTACGGTAAGTAGGTTTTCGGGTTGCCTGACTTTATCTCCCTCGAGGTACCATGTTGAGGACTCAGCGCTGAGAAGTAGAGCTGACTTGGGTGCGTCGCCGTCTATAGCTCTTCTTCCCGCCAGGTACCGACGCCGACTCTCTCGCTGCTAGACCATTCTTGATTTACGACAATGCATTCTACGATATCATTGGCTCGGACCCCACCCTTACGCTCATCGCAAGCACCGATGGGGACCCGCTTTTCCACGAAGCCAATACATGGTGAGTTATTCACCTGCTCATACCACTTACTCTTGTTCCTCATTTTCGTTTCGCCCATGATATAGGGTGATAGGTCAGTAAACTGATTATGTTCTCACACAACACACTTCTACTTACAGGTACCCGCCCACCGACGAGATGTTCTTTGTCCAGAACGCAGGTGCACCAGCCGCCGGGACGGGACTCGCCAAGTCTGCCGTGGTGGAGAAGATCAGTCTCTCCCAAGCACAACAGATTGCTTCGCAAGGGAATGGGACGGGCCAAGTGGACGTAGTGACTGTCAACTCGACGGTTCAAGTCGTTAATCCCAACGGTAAGCAGTGATCCCATTGTCCTGTACAGTCTCCTTCTGTTGGCTCTACGCATTCGGCATTGAATCGTCTCGCTGACTCTCTTGTCCTTTGTCGCTAGGTGCTACCAACTTCCGGGGCAAGCTTGTGTTTACAGGCGAAGGGCAGGGCGATGATGTGCCTTCCGCCTTGTATCTTGTTGATCCAGTCGAGCCATACGAGACCAAGGGCAAGTAGCGCATCTCACCATATCTCTGTCCCCTGTAACACGATGGTCACTGATGCCAATTTCGGATGTGACCCTTCACTCACCATCTACCCCAACAGTCATCTTGAACAACTACTTCGGCAGACAGTTCAACTCGCTCAACGACGTCGCCGTCAATCCTCGCAACAAGGAGCTGTACTTCACCGACGTCACGTACGGTTACTTGCAAGATTTCAGGCCCGCTCCCGGCTTGCAGAACCAGGTGTACAGGTTTAACTATGATACTGGTGCTGTGCGGGTTGTCGCGGATGGGTTCAACCTGCCAAATGGTGAGACTCAACTCCCGAGGACTCACATTGCAGCCTCACCAGAAGACCGGAATGCTGATTGCAAGTGGATTGTCGCGTGTACAGGTCTAACATTCTCTCCTGATGGAAAGTACGCCTATGTCGCCGATACCGGCATCAACGCTGTGAGTCGTTGTCTTCAGGTTCCGTTTTTATGCTTTCCGAATATCGATCACGACCTGTCGCGACACATGCTGGTATCACCCATCTCTGCCGCATCACAGCCTATCATTCGCGAGCCTAAAACGTATACATCCTTCCCCTATCTACAGCCTCACGCAAATGTCTCTTGATCTTTGGACGACGTTTGGTCCTTCGAGCGTAGCCCCCACGTCGATTCAGAAATGGGAAAGCTGACATGATATTTTGGCTTTACCCCTTGTCTCACCTTGAATACAAACGACATTTCATCGCGATAGGGTTTCTGGGGCTTCAATTATACCAAGCCTGCTTCTCTGTAAGTGAGATCGGAACCGTGTGGGACCAAAATCAAGTTTGCCCTACTACCCCTTGTCAACCCCCATCTATATCTGTATCTTAGTCCAGTTCCCTTGCTCTTGTCTCAGATCCCTCGTATACCGGTCTAGTTCCACTTGATCGCTTTGCGCCTAATATCGTTGTTTGCAGGACGCTAAAACTGACGCCATCGTTCTCTGTTGATTGGCGTACCTTAGCTATCGATTCGATGTGACGGACGACGGGCTCTTCGAGAACCGAGTCACATTCGCTTTCATCGACACTGGTATTCCCGACGGTGAGTGTTTTCCCTCACATGAGTCGGTCGCCTTCCAACCTCTAGCCAGTCCTATGTCTGGCTTGTCGTTAAAGGTGCTGATACCATCTACCGTGACCAGGTGTTCACTGCGATAGCAAGGGCAACGTCTATGCGGGATGCGGCGATGGCATCCACGTCTGGAACCCCTCTGGCCTGTTGCTCGGTAAGATCTGGGTCGGATCGACTTCTGCAAACTTCCAATTTGCGGGCAAAGGGCGAATGGTCATCTCTGCCGAGACCAAGTTGTATTACGCCACGCTTGCTGCCGAGGGAGCCGATATCACTAGTGCCAGTTACTCGGGGTAGAGGACGATCGAACAAAATAAGCATGACCTGAGCAGCCAGACGCAAGGGCAGGGGCAGGGGCAAGGGCAAGGGCATGAAGAAAGCGGGAAGACGCAAATGCGCGCGCATCTTGAAGCTGGTGCCGAGCTAGGTTGGTATGGGCCAGGGCATGGCCGAGCTGGATGATGATAGCACGAGGAGAAGAGGACGGAGGTGGAAGCTGGAAAGATAGGAGGAGGTGAATCCGGAATGTCAGAAGTCAGAAGTCAGAAGTCAACAAACAGAATTCAATCTATATAATGAGTAGTCTCATATCCTATATCTTATATCTTATCCGGCCAACACAGAAAGTGATGGCACGGAACGTGATCATCCGCTTAAACCTTAGGGAGAAACGATGGTATATACTTATATAGTGAAGTTTATCCCAGCGGTAGCTTGTTACACGCTACGCTACGCTGAACAAATCTGCCAGACCTTGTCAGTCTTCTGAGTGGCGATAGACTTGTTTTGGTTTGAGCTTGATGAAAACAATTCAAGAGGAGAGGGTGCATGCATATATGCACATGAACCGGGTATTGCCGTCTCTACCATGTACGATGCAAGATCATTCGCGTGATCGCCAAATGAACCTGCGCGTGGCAGGGCAGGGATTACCAAAAAGGGAAATTGCAGCACTAAAACGTGATTGATTGATCGCCTCGACGCCTCGACGCCTTATCTCCCGATCTGGGGGGATTGCTGGCACGGTCCCCCAATCCCAATTAGCCCCTAATAGCCACGTTATCTCCGGATCAAGTAGGCTCTGAGCTAACCGACTCTATCATGCAATAGCGTTGAGCGACTACAGTAGTCACCGGGCGCAGCGTCAGCGTCGGGTTCAGCAAGCCGTCTCTTATCAACAGCAATAGCAATAGCAATAGCAATAGCACACACGACCTGCTATCACAGCGCACGCATCACGACAGATCACCTGCTCTACTCATCGACCACACATATATAGCCTACTTTGGCTTATCGCACACTCGTCGTTATCCCTCTCTCTCTCTCTCTTTCTTCCATCTATCTCTGCATCACCAAGTCATCAAGTCATCGAGTCATCCGTTTTGTACTGTTTATTGTCATCTCATCGCCATCTTGTCATCTATTCGCGTGTCCCGTTGTAGCATCTGAGACCGTATCTGTACATTCGACCCACACCTTGTCACTTTTGCCACTGCCACTACCACTACCACTGCTATCTCTACCCCTACAAGCACTATCACTATCGCTATCACTTGACCATCACTGCTATCATCATGCGCACGTCAGCGCTTCTCACACTCCTGCCCTTGCTCGCCACCCTCTCAGCAGCTCGGCCCCATCACTCCTCCTCCTCTTCTGATAATGACCGACCAGAGCCTATCGAGAGGCGATCCCTCTCTTTCGGCCCTGTCCACTCGCACGCCACGTTCGAGACTGTCGATGTTGTCGACCTAGACAACGCTCACGCTGATGCTGTGCACATGGCGCAATCGGGCGAAGATGTCGATTTCGTGGATGCGGCTCGACGATACTTGGCTGAAAAGGTCGGGACGGAGGGGATGGAGTATTACTTCAGGCCAGACGTGAGTGTCATATTCTTCTCTTCGGTCCTCGCTGCGATGTCTTCCTTTCTCTCTCTCTGTCGCCGCTTGTGCCATCTTCTCCGCTTTTGTCTGCCGTGTCTAGCACCGTTCGCCTCCTTCAAAACTCAATTCTTAGTGCAACTAGGAGGTGATCTGCGTTGCCGGCTATCCCCTTGTTGCTCACTCTGCCCGCTTTATCTCCCCTTTTCACGTCCCCTACCCTTTTCTGAAACAAATTCTAAAGCGTAACTCTAAGCCAGGAAGGATAGTTCCACTGACGCCGTAGCACCTTTTCATATCTCCACCTGTCTTACTATAATAGAGCCACACCGACCCTTCCACTGGGATCACCCGTATCTTTGCCAAGCAACTGCTCAACGGCCTAGAAGTATCCGACGGTGATATCAACCTCAACATCGATCGATATGGCCGCGTCATCTCCATGGGTAACTCTTTCCACCCTGGCGATGCTCCCGGCCTTTATGACCTGCATGCAGGGCCATCGGGCGAGACCGAACGGACTTGCAAGCTTCTCGACAAGCACTACGAGCAACACACAGCTCACCTTGCCGAGCTCAAGGGCGACCAAGGCGCTTGGGGTCTCGTCAAATCTGCCGCTCAGGTCATGTTGGGCAGCAACGTCCCCGTCAAGGAGGTCGACCACCATGCCGTTAACAGAGTGCACAAGTCGATGCGACACATCAAGCATCACATGAATGCCATGTGCGAGCAGCCTCTAAGGCCTGCGGCCGAAGGAATTCTCACTCCGGTCGAGGCGTTCGTTACTCTCCTTCCTCGACTTCACGCTTCTACCGATGGTTTCCAAGCTGCCTCGGAGACCGACTTCTCTTCTACCCCCGTGCACAACCTCAAGCCCAAGCTCGCGCCTTCAGAACCTCCTACTGAGCTCATCTCGGGACCAGGCCTCGAGAGGTCGGGCGTTGTATCTGACGTCCCTGCTCGACTGATGTACACCCAGATCTCGGAGGGTAAGCCTCGAATGGTCTGGAAGTATGAGGTCGAGATGAAGGACGCTTGGTACGAGGCTTACGTCGACGTCAAGTCTGGCGAGCTTCTCCGAATCGTCGACTGGGCAAGCGACTTTGACTCTGGTACACCTGAGCGTGCTCATGCCGGTGACAAGGTCGAGGCTATGAACAAGGGTGGCAAGCAGAAGCCCTTACCCACTCCTCGCAAGCACTACAAACCTTACTCTTACCAAGTATTCCCATGGGGTGAGTACGCGCTCTGCTCCAAACCATCGTGATATCTCCAAAAAAAGAAAAAACTGACTTTTGCCTGATTTAATTTAGGTGTTAATGACCCAACGACCGGAAACATCACCGTTGTCACCGAGCCTTGGGACAAGGTAGCCTCTCCGCTGGGTTGGCACAAGTTCTCCTCTGCTGCCAACCCCTTCGACGTGAACATCAAGGGTCAGCACATCGGCGAGAACTACACTACCTTTACCACCACTGCCGGTAACAATGTATACGCGCACGAAGACTGGGAAGGCAGAAACAACTTCCTGAACAACCACCGACCTCACAATTCATCTAACGTTTTCGTGTACGACTACGAAGAGCCTGACGGACTCAACCCCCGAGAGTACATCGATATGGTCATCACCCAGCTCTTCTACACCTCAAACATGTACCATGATCTGCTGCATCGATTGGGCTTCGATGAGCTCGCCGGCAACTTCCAGGCTGACAATTTCGGCCTTGGCGGTAGGGGCGGTGACCCCGTTATCTGTAACGCCCAGGATGGTTCCGGCTACAACAACGCCAACTTCCTCACTCCCCCTGACGGCCAGGCGCCCAGGATGAGGATGTACATCTGGGACACCGCTACTCCCTACCGAGATGGTGATGTCGAGGCTGGTATTGTCATCCACGAGTACACTCACGGTCTGTCTACCCGACTTACCGGCGGTCCTGCCAATTCTGGTTGTCTCGGCTGGGGTGAGGCCGGCGGTATGGGTGAAGGATGGGGTGATGCCTTTGCGACCATCATCAGGCAGATCGAAGAGCACCACCTCTTCAAGAACGGCACCGACACCTATCCCATGGGAGCTTGGGCCGCCAACTCTGTCAATGGTATCCGACACTACCAGTACACCACCGACCAAGAGCTCAACCCCCACACCTACAAGACCCTGGACAAGGGCAACTACTGGGGTGTCCACGCTATTGGAGAAATCTGGGCTGTCTTGATGTTCACGATCGATCAGCGATTAGTCGAGGAGTACGGCTTCTCCCCTACTCTGTTCCCTCCTGAAGACCCTTCAAAGCCCAACGACTACTACACCAAGACCTCTGTCGAGTCGGTCGACGAGTTTGGCAAGCCCGTTCCGTTGATTCCTCGACACGGTAACACCCTCGCCGCTCAGCTTATCGTTGACGGAATGAAGATCCAGCCCTGTCGACCATCGTTCTTCGATGCCCGAGACGCCATTATCCAGGCTGATCAGGTCCGAACCGGTGGCTCCAACTACTGTCATCTCTGGAAGGCCTTTGCCGAGCGGGGTCTCGGTAGTGATGCTTCTCTCGTCGGTCAGTCTCCTTGGGGAGGTGGTATCAGGACCAACGGTTACAAGGTCCCCAAGAAGTGCAAGGATTAGAGGTACTTCGAACAACGGTGACCGAAATGGTCAATCATTGATCTGTGGATCTGCGATCAAGAAGAAGACGTCTTGTGATTATCTGCAAGGATTTAACAAGGGAAGGAAGGAAAAGGAACTAGATGTAGACATGGTAGACGTATCATCCCAGCGCGATGCTGCGTGTTCATATAGCTAGCTATACCAATGGCCCTTAGAAGCTTCCTTGTGGTAAGAGTTCATCTGTAGACTGTCTGTACCAGTATTTTATTCCCTTTTTTGTACTGCGTTTGTGGTGTAATTGTGCGCGATCTGTCTCGAATCGTTCTATCATATCATCACCAATATCACTATCATTGCTATACTCTCCATGTATCATCTCTCCGCTCTGTATCTGTATTTCGTCCACCTCAAGATCAACGAGACCTGGGTCGGATTACATTATCACAAAACAGACAGGGTGTGTAGTGTGTATGGGATCGCTGGAACCTGCGTGCGGCAATTCGGCTGAACCAGAACCAGAGATACAGTATTCAGGGTGAAATGGCAACCCCCCTCCACCCAGGATGACCATGACCATAACCATGACCACATCGTCGACTATGCTATTATGACGTCGCATGAATGATACAGTAGTCGAAGAAATCGATATCGAGATATATGTATGCCAAGTCTTGAAAAGCAAGTACAATAACAACAGTATCTGTGTTCTATCATTAATTATCATCTGGTCAAGCTACCCTACCGACCCACCCGAGCGAAGCATCGATACGTATACACAATAACATGGCACCCACCGAAAGAATTGCGAGGCTCATCGCGCACCCGAACCAGTATCCCTGTGAGTTGAGCCAACCCAACCCGATCAAAAAGGGGCCAGATAGCCCCATACAGTGACCAATGGCAATATCATAGCAAGCGAACAGCCCTGCATCATTTACATTCACGATCCGACGTACCGAGCTGACACTGACATGAACCCCCTCTCTTTACGATATGTGATATGTGTTATGGCGGTAATAACACCACGATACGATACGATACGATACGATAGGGGGCAAGGTCGGAAATGATAGTATGGCTGCTCGGTTGACAAAGAATGCCTGTGAGGAAGGGTTCAAAGTCAACCCCAAAGAGCCGTATGCCGAGGTGAGTTGCGCCGGTGTCAAGTCCAACATAGAGACAGCAGGGCGTTGGCGTCTGGCGACTGGTGATTGGTGAAGCCTGAGGAGCGACGCGATTTCGAACAGCTTTGTGTGCCGCATCATGATAAGCTGCAGAAGTAGACATGAAAAAAGATGCCTGGTAACTGAGATGGAAAGCTGACTTTGACGCCATCATCATCATGATCATCGATCGATCAATTGTTCGCAATGTTCATTATCAGCTATGGATGGGCACCCACCCCACGAACCCAACTTCGCTCCGTTCAGACCCCGACACCCTCCTCTCCTCTTACCTGACCTCTCACCCCGAACTCCTCGGCACGGCGGCATCAAAGTTCAAGACCCCTTTCGACGGCGCCAAGGGCAGCGGGACCGAGGACCAGACCACGGGCCATGTACCGTTCTTGTTCAAAGTGTTGACGTGTAAGCAGGCGTTGCCGCTTCAGATTCATCCGAACAAGGATCTCGCGAAGAGATTGCATGAGGAAGATCCGGAAAAGTACCCCGAGTGAGTGTGGATCGCAGTGTTGGATTGCGGAATGTGGCTCGTCGTGAAGTGTAGAGCAGAGCAAGCAGGGCCAGTTGCGGCTACTTCGCTTTTTGTCCAAGATGTGTAGCATCGGGTCTCTCTTGCGAGAGAGCACGGCATGATCAAACGTATACTTGTCCATGACACAAAGAATATCTGCTGACCCTGCCCTGCTACCTGCTCCGCTTATATCCCCCAATCCTGCTTCTCTCCTTATCGCCTCAGCGTCAACCACAAACCCGAGATCGCCGTCTGTCTATCAGGTTCATTCCTCGGTTTCGCCTCTTTCAGGCCGTACGGCCAGATTGTCTCTTTCCTCACCACCGTCCCAGAGATCAAATCCCTCCCTTCGGCCTTGCAGTCCACTATCGAAACGTTCACTTCGTCTCCTACGGGCGATAATCTCCGCCCAGTCTGGGAAGGGTTCCTCAAGCTCTCGGACAACGAATCTGTCGTCAAGGACTTCACGGCTCGGGTCAAGAAGGAACGAGAGGATGCCTTCAAGGGATTGGAAGGGGAGGGATTCAGCTTGAAGCAGAAGGGGAACTTGGTCAAAGCGGTCGTCAACTCTGGCCATTATTACCATGGCGACGGAGGCTTGTTCTCCACCCTGTAAGTCTACAGTAAGCGAGACAGCAGTGGGCGTGTTCTCCTCGAACAAACACCTCGTCTAGCGTACTGTATCTCCAGGCGGGCGCGCCTACTGTCTTCGTCCTCCATGCGTATCGCGGGCGAGGCATTTGTAATCGAACGGGACATACGAGCTGACATTGCATTACCTCTTTTTCTATCTCTGTTCCGCGCTGCAGTTTTTTCCTCAATCTCGTCGAGCTCAAAAAGGGCGAAGGCATGTACGTCGGTGCGGATGGCCCCCACGCATGGCTCGATGGAGGTGAGTGAGGCGACTCGTTCGCTATCATCAATTTATCGCTCCTACAGTAGTACCTTTTGAGGCTGTTGAGCTTGACATATCAAACGTCACTATCGTATCCGAGATGGCTCATCTTGGGAAGCTCTGCTGAACCGGCTTTACTGACTTTCTTCTTCTTCCTTTTGCCTCCCCCCGGCCTGCGCAGAGATCGTCGAGCTCATGGCTATGTCCGACAACGTGCTGAATGTCGGTTTCACCCCTGACGAGGACAAAGACGACCCCTCCCTCGTCTCGAAGACGGTAACCTGCACGCCCAAATCGCCGTCGGAGCTCATCCTGCGATCGACCCAATTCTCCAAGTCGACCACGGGCAAGACGACCGTCTATTCTACACCGTTTGAGGAGTTCTCAATCTTGAGGATAGAGGGCGACGATATGCTCAAAGCGTTTGATGGACCGGGAGTGGCGGTCATCACTTCTGGCCAGTGGACCATCTCTGAAACCAATGGCACCCAAGCTGCTGATAGTACTAGTGTGTCTGCGTCGGCGGAAGACGCAGGCAGTGTATGGTTCATCGGCGCTGGTACCGAAAGTAAGTGGGAGCGCAAGTCGGCTGAAGGCGAAGTGTGGATGGCTTTCTACGACGCGGATGCCAAGAAGGAGGAAGTTGGTCAGAAGTAGACTCACATTCACATGTAGACGCTCGATCGGCCTCTGTCGATGTTAGGTGAGAGTAGATCAGTATCTGATGTTCTTCACGGCATTGCTTTGAACGCGTGTAATATCGCATATGACAGGTCCGGTGAGATACAATGATACGTCCCAACCGTGTACCGTACATACCACACCCATGTATCGATAGTACATTATGAAGCTTTTGATCTGAATGGATCCAAACATGCGTCGTTTCCTCATTATGCGTACTACTCTTTTCTTACATTGTCATCTACTCATACATCTGTCTTCCCCATTATTCGCCCGTCCTATCTGACCCAGGCAAACGAGGCCAGGCTTCAAATCGAGATTCGGCTCTTGCGTCCTCGTGAGCGGGGCTTGCCATTGTCATCGCCGCCGGCTTCGCCTTGGCCTTCGCCGTGACTTTTGTCCATAGGCGCAATATTGATTTCTTCTGCCACCTTGGAAGCTGAGGTGTGACGATTGGCGAGGGTGGTGACAGTAGGATCGGTTCGATCCGCCCCGAGAGCGAGTTGGAGGACTTGTAGGCTTTTCTTTTCGTCTGATCACCGTTATCGTATGGAAAGCGCATGAGTAATCGAGGAGATTCAGCACCGCACAACTAGCATTGCATGCCTGCGCCCAGAGCTGTCTACTTCACAGACTCGGGCTGATTCGATCCTCGCGGAGAGCACATAGAGATAACTGACCGGTGAATCCGATCTGTACGGCCCTACCAGCTTCCAACCCCACTTTCGCAGCAGCATTGATATCGACGGCGAACCCCTCAAGCACACGCTCGAAAGCGCCGTGAGATTCGGCATTAACCGATGCGAGCTCTCGATAGAAACCTTCGATCAACGTATCTTGGCCTGCGAGCTTGGTGAGTAAGGTCTCGGCTATCGCGTTGCTGTCGGGTCATGGCGGACGGGTGGTAAGTACGAATACGGTTGAAAACGAACATGCCAAAAGTGGTGTGAAATTAGCAGGATCGGTCAGCGGCATGCGTATGACCGGCTCTTCTCGCGACGAGTGAGCGAGCGCGAAACAACTCATGCGGAAGAGGATGTGACAATGGCCACTACTGTCCACGTTAGACTGGAAATGCCAGTATACGAAATCAAGTAGTGTGGCGAAAGCTTTCAGTGAGACAGGCAAGGCAGACTTACAGCTCGGCTTTGTGTGTCACGGTGTATGCGCGTTTGATTCTTTCCATCTGGAGCGTAGATCATCAGCGTGAGGCAGGTGTTACATACTCGTCAGCGTGGACAGCTACTTCTTCGCCACGATGTCTCAATTTCGACTGAGAACTTGCGTGCGCCGAAGACCCAGGAAAAAGAGGCAGAAGTGACACGGTGCCATTCAAAAAAAGACAAGCGTCATCAAAATCCCCGAACAACAGGTTTCATCACGATTCGCTGAATACTACAGTAATTCCACCTGCATTGGACGTCTCCATTTCGCTAGACTCACCACAACGGCGAGGAGCTCTTTGGCGTCGCTCATAGCCGTTTGCGCCAGCTTGCGATGCTGCTCGTGGATCTTGCCTACAAGTGTTTTCCGGAACGAGCAGATGCCCCATAGACGATCGTCAGCGAAGGCATGAATTTCACAGGATAGTAGTCGAGGTACTCCCACAGCAAAGTAAGGCTCAGACCAGAGAAATGCGCTCACGCTGTGTTTCGGCGAGCATCTTGTTGAGATCTTGACCACTGCCACACAGGGTCGTACAGTGCAACGCACACGCGCAAAAAATCTCACGTTAGCTGCGATCCTATTCTGTTCTGTACGAGTGTGTTCAGTGATTGCAAGTCTGCTGCGAGCACGAAACGCCTCGTGTTGAATATTTTGACAGTGGAACTCTCGGTTTGTTTCCCTTCTATGATCTCTTGCAAGTCCAATGAGTGTACTCACTTATCGACCCATGAAGCGGGCGAGCTTGGGGGACTGGAAGACATCGTCTTGGCCTTGGCACTGGCATTGGCATTGGTATTGGGCTTCGCCTTTGCGTTCGCTTTTGTTTTTGCTTTCGGGTCTGCTTTGCTTGACGAGGTCCTTTTCTTCGTACCGGCGCCGTCAGTATTGGTGTTGGACGTACGGACCATCGTGTATCGAGCGAGTTCCTTGGCTAGCGATGTACAGTAAGGTGGTTAAGCGGACTTGTTAGTCTTGATCGTGTGAAGTATAATTATGAATTGGTTCCTCTCCATTCTGAAAGAGGAAAGAGCGAAGAGAGAAAGATCAAGAGGAAGACGAGGAAGAGAGAACATGTCAGAGCGCAACGAGGTAGCTACACGTTGTGTGATGTGATGATGACTGGATGACGGTGGATGACTGGGTTACTATGAATCACCCGCACGGACCTCTTCTAATGCCATCCAGGCTCTTTATGTTATATGTTGATCGCCCATCACTGATGGTTATTCAGTGCAACATTGTGCTTGAGTGGCTGCAATTTGGTTTTCATTGCATAGCACAGCTTCTGATCCGACTTCCTGATCCTATCGAAAACCCAAATTCCGCCCAATACAATGACGAGTCCCCCGCTGCCCCGAGACCAAACGAAAAACAAAGGCAAGATAAGATGAAAGATACGAAAGGGAAAAGGGAAAAATCTATATATGTTTCGACAACGACCAAAACATTCTACTGTACTCCGTTCGAACTGACGACAAGTGACAACTATATCATGACAACCAGCCGACATCCCATCTGCCTCAACACGTCTCACGCCACGCTCGACCTACTCGTCTCGTTTTCGCTTGTGGCTGAGCGAGGCAAGCGCAGCTTGCAGTGATGGCGGTTGAGCCTGAGATCCAGCGGCAGCAAGAGCTCCGGCCGTGACGGGTCCAGACCCGGGCGCACCGTTTAGTACAATGGCTTTGAGTAGTCTGTTCTCGTTCTCGAGCGAGCTGTTCTCTGCTTGCAAAGCGGCGAGTTGACCCTCGAGATCCTCTATAATAATGAAGAGGGCAACAACGTCAGCGATCGACCTCTTTGTCGAGGCACGATTCGCACACTGGTCACTCACTAGCTCGGCGCTCAAGGGCTTGCTCACGCTCCTTCTTCTTGGCTCGGAATCGGGCGGAAGCTTCCGTATTTCGTCGTCGTTTGCTACAGGAAAGTACCGTAATCATGTCAGCCACTCGTCAAGAACTTTCCAAGCCGTACGCAACAACTCACTCTTCCTCGATCTCGACTTGGCCGGCACCCAACTGCTTCAGTCGCTTAGCACCGGTTATCCGGTCGTTCTCAGGTGAATCGCCAAAGATGGAAGCTGATCCTGGTAACAACTCGGAAGGGGGAAGACCGGCGGGTGTAGGCGCTGATGAAGGGGTAGCGAGGGGGTTGTAAGATGACGCAGGCATGGGGGGAAGGTAGCTGGCCAGTTGAGCATGTGCCGCCGATGCGGCGGCGGCGCCTCCGTGAGAAGAGGATTGTCCGATGTAAGCAGCGATGAAAGACTCGAGTGTCTGAGCGGCGGGCTTGGCATCCTTGCCGTCGATGGGCGTTGATGACGTAGGCGTTTGAGCTACAGGTGTAGGAGCAGGAGCGGAGATTGGTGGAGGGGGAGGGATCGAGACGTTGTTTTGCTTGTACTTGTCTTCGGCAAAGTGTTGTTGCTGTTGTTCGGAAGGTGAAGGGGCGGTACCAAAGTTTCGGAAGAGCTCATCGGCATGCAAGAAGCCCCAGAAGGCCTCTTCCTGCTCTTGGTTCATGCCGCCGGAGGGAGGGGTGTTTCCAGGCAGAGCGTTGAGAGCTTGCAGGTGTTCCGGCAAATCGGGGAACATCATGATAGTGGGAAAATCGAAGGATGATTGAGGTGTCTCGACCACAGATGTCTGTTATCAGAGTCTAGTGATATGTGTCGTAGGTAGGAAGGTTGACAAGAGTCCGACTCGCGCGCTGATAGTCGAGAAAGCGAGAGCGAGCTGAATATAAAGGATGACTCAGTCGATCAAGGGAGTGAGCGGGTCTCGATGTAACGCGAAAACAAGGGGCGTCTTTTGTTGTCGGTAGTGTGAGAAGAGTGATTGATGGTTCTTCAAGCGATGATATCGGACCGAGTAAAAGCGATGGCGCGATGTATGTATGTGTCTATGCCTGAATACACGGGTGGGGCAGTTGATCCGTTGTATTGGTTACTAGATCGGATGCTAGGCGATGATGGTGAACGGAGCAAACGTGTGCTGCGCTTTGATGGTACGGTGGGGGTTCGATGGATGGCGCGATCTGATTGGTCGAAAAGCCTTTTTGTGATGGTGAATCGGTGCGTTATTCAGCCCTTTTGATGGTAGTAGTCTGGACGATGGTGATGATGGCGATGGTGGCCTGTTGATCGATGTCGACAAAGCTAATGTTGACGTAGACGTGCGTTGCGTTTTGACCAAAGTCGATCTTTTGGGATGTTGTCGAAAGGATGCGAATGCAGGATAAGGATGCAGGAATAAGGTATTTGGGAATGATGAAGAAGAGAATAACGAATAACGAATCCTCGATGGTCGCTATGGTGCACGGTGTGCGGTGTACGGTGTACGGTGAGGATTGATGGTTTTGAGAGGGAAGGGGGGGGGGGGATTCTGGAATTTGGAATAAAGCACGAGTCGCTCCCAGTCAGCTTCAGCGCTTCAGCCTAACGCGGGGATAAAAAGGGTCTAGACAAATACATACGATCAATGATTTGCTAGGGTGGAGCAGTTTAGGCGCTTACGGTAAATTTCCTGGTCCAGTAAATATTGTCCGATGGGATTAGCTCAGCAACATCAAAAGCTGATTCGGCAAACGTCGGGTCTACTGGCCGGTGTCCCCGCCACGTGGTATGATGCAAGGATTCCCCTAGCGGGATTACCGCTTTTGATTCGAGCGTTTCGTATGGATCGGCGATAGCTTATATCCGATAGTGTTCATCACCGCTGCTTGGCCTCCTCAGCTGTGCCACTGTATCCTGTCGAGATGCATGCACGATGCTTTCGCCCTGCATCTACGAACTCGGTTGTGACCGCCTGGAAGCCTTCGCTCGCTGGGTGACTCTCTGCCATGCATCCCCCCCGCCTGCCGTCGGTTCGACCTAGCCAGTCAGCCATGCATGCTTTGCCTTGCTTTGCATGTAGGGTTTCGCTTGGTGCTTGGTGCCAGTACACGCTTGCTTGCTTGCTTGCTTCCGCTGCTTCACCGATTCGACACTCTGCTCTGCGTGCGTAGGACGTTGCATTCGAAGGTGCTGCAGAGTCATCAACAACGATAGCAAAGTCGAGCTAAACTGGTGCTTTCTCCAACCATCAAGACTAACGTCTAAAACAAAAACACCCCCCTCAAAACCACCTTCTTTCGACGGACTAGGATTAGGATACGGACGAAATGGTGGTGAGTGCTGCTGCTTATTGATTGCTCTGTGGACCTCTTGGAGCAAGCATGGAATGGTCAGGTCGGGTCATATGAAGGGACGGGAGGAATGTCACAAGGTGGATGCGGACTACGACATGGCTATGGACGACAATTTTCGGTACGAAGCTCGATAGGCACGATCAAAGTCAAGAAAGAAGTCGACATCGTCAACAGCGCTTAGACCGAGATAGATGGGCGAAGCATGGACGGATACTACGGGAGAGGAAGCGTATGAGCAATGCAGACGGGGACGGAGGACATTGTCAGACGGAGAGTGTGCAGGGAGAGTTCATCAACGGTCAGCGACATCGACGGATGACTATCGACAATAACACCGACTTGGTGCAACAACCGGTATCGCAATCCAGCCAAGTCCAGCACGAGAAGCCAATGGACGCGAACTTGCAGCTATAGGGGAAGGAGAGGATCGTGGAAGCAGGATGGCTGGCTTGTGATGCAATGTGTGGCTGCGGGGCGCTGGATGAGACATGACCTTGACCGTGAAATAGGGGTCAAAGTGCTGACTATATCGATGCATTTTGCTTCAGCAATCCACTTTCAAGCGATTTGTAGAGGTTGGCCGAGTTGTCCTCGTCAACGAGGGACCTTCCGCCGGCAAGCTCGCCGTTATCGTCGAGATCATCGACCACAACCGAGTGAGTTGATGTTTACTTTGATCGCATCACGAGATGCGAGGTCCCAGGTTCCCTTTACGTCGTATGGACCGGAAAGACTAGGAGAAATAAGAACGGATAGAACAGGAACTGATCTCGTGGTGCTTTGCTCTGCTATCTGCGCCGTTCAATAGGCCCTCATCGACGGTCCCGCCACCTCGGTCCCCCGACAATCCTTCCCTTACCGAAACCTCATCTTGACCCCTTACACCCTCGCCACCCTCCCCCGAGGCGCCGGTGCCACCGCCGTCAAGAAGGCGTTCGAGAAGGCTGGTGTTCTTGAGAAGTGGGAGTCCAGCGGTTGGGCCAAGAAGTTGGCTGCTCGACAGGTCCGAAAGGTGAGTTTGAGCTTGCGCTGCGGTCTCGACACAGGAATATAGGAGCATCTGGGCGCGCTGTGGCTGTGCGAAAGGGACGGGTGTGGGCGTCAAGCGGCCACGCTGCAGAAATGGCCTTCTGGTCCAATAGCCTTGCTCCTCGGGCGCTTCATCCTCGCTTGCTGCCAGTCCCGTTACTCTTCCCTCTCTCGAACACGAGACTTGCAGAACATCTGCTGACGCTTATTTCTGACTCTCCACAGAACTCCTCCGACTTTGACCGATTCCAGGTTCAGCTCGCCAAGAAGTCTCGACGAGATCTCGTCCGAAAGGCTTACGTCAAGGAGAAGAAGGCTTCCGCCTAAACGCGTCCCTGATCATGAACTTAGGATCTGACTCACCACCTCAATCTGAGCATGGGTTGTTAGGTTAGGTCAGGTATGAGGAGATGATGGTTTGGAAACGAGGTATAGATGGATAGCGGTTGAGCAGGCTGGGATGGGATGGCCTGATCGATTGGTTTTGGTCTGGCATGTACGAGTACGATATGATACTACTCTGCATTCGCATACGATACTATTAACGAATGTGCACCTTGGGATGCGGGATATTCTGGGTTCGATTTGGTATGCGCGGGCCAGTCTGCATAGCGAATCGAAATCGCGTGGAACTCAGAACAAAGATATGCCCAACCGTTGTCGCAATGAGAGACAGGCGTACTGCACCTTCGTCGGTGGTGTGTCGGGTGGGCGAAGTGAAGGGGAGAAATCCGGCAGCTGGAAATCTGGCGGAATTGATGCGACTTTACTAATGATGGGTCTGGTACTGATAAGGACCGGCCCCTCGAAGCTGGTTTGTGCTGAAGCTGCAGCTCCCTTGCTCGCTCGTTTCGCTCTCTTCGTGATCAGTGGGGAAGTCGGGAAATATAGAAAGGGATTACGCGCTCTTCGCTTGACGACCAGGCCCCGGATGGCCCTTTCAATGCGAGATCAAAGAGAACGCCACCGGCGCCGCTGATCGCTCTCGGATCAATCACGAATCCCGACGAGGAGGATTGTGGAGATGGAGATGGAGATGGCGAAAGAGAAAGAGAAAGAGATCTCGTTGATGGTGAAGTGGAGCTATCATCGCGTGTGGCGTTTAGGATGTGTGTGCAATAGGCACGGTCACCGACAATCAAAGGCGACGGCGAGGGAAGCAGGGACGAATGCCCTTGACAACCCGACAACCCGAACGGATCGGAAGTACCTACAGTACGAGTGCGCTCTCCTGTTCGAGGTACGACTTGCCCTGCGGATTGGGTTCGCAGGGTGTCTCTATTCCTCAGTACAATACGATCGAGGGCCATGGATGGAGAGAGACGGTGCTGTGATGCCAAGGCCTGCACTGACCGTACCGCACTCAAGAGAAGGGATGAGGGACCAGATCCAGAAATCTGGGTGGGTGTAAAGAGGCCTAGCCTAACTTTTAGTATACTCGTACCAGGGTCGGAGGACGCAATTGAAGATCATTGCGCTCTCAAGTGATCCTTTGAAACAATTGATGGGTAGGTAAGGTATTGAAGATTGATTGATTGATTGATTGATTGATTGGGCGGATGATCCGCCTGCCTCGATCATATTATCCAAGAATTCGGGATCCTGATGAACATCTCTTGTTTGGCCCTCTTAGAGGTATATTTCATACTCGTCTGATCTGGATATAATTCCCGAACCAGGAAGACTCCCTAGCCGATTAGGATCTCCCGAGTGGCCACGCTGCCATTGCCTTGCTCAGACCCTCGTTGGAAAGATGTATCAACGGGGTCCTGCAACAAGACTTAGTCAGAGCTAGGAGGAATGAAGATTTGAGCTAGGCCGAGCGTTGGAAGGATCTTCATGTATACATATATATATATATATATTTATATGTGTGTGAGAGCTAACTTTGCAGGACTGATTGCTTGCCCGTTCACTTGTCTTCTCCTATTGTGTAAGTGTAATCGTTCTCTCACAAAGACTTTCCATCGCCATCGGTCGTTGCGTTGCAATTCGAACGGACAATTACTCGATCTATCGATCCCGGCTGGTCGTGCATCCCCCGGCACCCGGTACTGGTATCGACCTCAAACCCGAAAGGCAGCCTGCGCTCAATTGTCTCCCTTTCGCCTTGAAAGGAATTCGATTGATCGGTACTGTTAACAATCGGATTCCAACCGCCGGATTCCTCTGAGCAACTTAGTAGCTTACGGCAGTCTCACCAAGGGATCCCCACACACGGTCGAGTGCCGGTCCTCAATCGCAACATACACATACACTACTCATACCCCTTCCAGTCGTATCCCATCTCATGTGAGTCCTGGATCGTGACTGTGTGCAACGAGATCTCGGAGCATGTGGCCGTTCAGATCGTGAATTTTCTCGCCGTGTTGTACATTCCTTCCCTCCGACGGGTCCATCCGACGATCCTTGGATCCAAAGTTTGCAATCTGCTTTTGTCGGTGCCTCCCCATGGCAGATCTTTGACGTCATTCGATGTGGGGTTTAAATACCGTACAAGTACTTTCTGCTCGACTAGACGAGGATTATTGGTATGGATTGAAAGCAAGTCAAAAAGGGAATGATGTGGGACCTCATGAAAGTGTGTTCTTTCCGTGTTGTGTCGTGTATTTTGTGTGTGATGTGAGAAAGGGATATTAGGATAATAAAAGGACACACACGGCAAGCGGCAAGCGGTGATCCGGTCATCATCCGAGCTAGACAGTAGATCTTGTTGGACAGATTGTCCAAAGGTGGTGCTCCCTCCAGCAGCCTTGATATCACATGCTCGAAGGATGGGCCATCGTGATATGACTATGTACGACGTACGGTTGTTGTTACTATTTATAGTGAGGTGGGCAGGGGCTAGGACTTGGCTGACGCAAAGGAGCCACCCACCTGTAGCCAATCGACAATCGTACTCAACTACCGAATATAGGTCACGGTCGAAACCTCGTCAGATCCCCCTCGCTGCTCCGCCAAACCGACGTATCCTCATCACAAGTATCACTGCAGCCTCCGGATACACCCAAGAACCGAATTTCGAGACAACGACCTCTACCACCATCGTCACCACCTAGCTCATCGACCGGGACCAGACCCAGATCAAACGAAAACATGTGCCACGAATCCCCTTCTGCCCAATTCTTGGGCGCGATGGTTACCATCCTAGGTGATGTCTTCATGGTCTGGCATTTGTGGCGGTATGACAAGTTCCGATGTCTCTTGTTTACGAGGCGAAGCGCTTTCCGGTTCAGTGAGTGATCATATTTCGCGCCTGTGCTCTCCTTGCACATGCAGTACGAGTACACACCTCGCTCTCACAAGCCATGATGGAAGCTGACCTTTTGGTGATACGCTGCCTACTTCATCTCGCAGTCATAGTCGTGAGTTTCCTGGCCCTTCAGCGTCGTCTATGGTCAATCAGAGCTGAGCTGACCAGACGTGACTTGCCCTCGTCATGCGTGCGTTGAATAGTGGAAGTTCATCGTCTCCATGGCACTGTTCACCGCGTGGAACGTCATTCTGGTGTGGGTCAAATATGAAGAATACTACGCGGTCGTACCTATCAGTCCTACCGAAAGCGAAATCATGCCCGTGCCGTTCCAACTTGTACGTACTGTACTTTTTCTCTCTCCGCGCTCCTTGCGTGCTTTGCAATGCCGGGAAGAAGAGGCTGATCATGAATGAGCTCACAGTGGGACGCTCACAAACAGCGACTCGTCCGCGCCTCGTACTATATGCTAGCCATAGCTTGGGCACTGGTCCTGGCCATCCATTCGGAAGAGACGCTGTACTGGGCATACCTGATTGGTTCAATCAGGAAACGTAGCGCCGGCTCTTGGTTCGGTAGCATCTGGTTCAAAGTGTGGCTCGCGAGCTGTGTCCTCGTGAGTGATGATTGCCAATGTGGTCCGACCCGAATTATCAGCACATTCACCGGCGTGCTCACATTATGGGACCATACATACACATAGGTGTGTGGTGTACTGCCTGGAGTAGCCAACGTCGAAACGACCAACCTCATCAAGATGGAAGGCAACATCTTCATGACTGGGTGAGCACTCCTTTCGAGCCGTCTCCAAACAGCAATAAGCTTGTGAAGCTGATAGAGCTGACGACGACGATTGACCAGCTCGATCCTCGCCTCGTGCTTGTTTAGCATGAGTATGTGGTTATTGTTCGTGTTCCCCAGCTTCATCAAGGAATCTGTGAGTGTACCCTGCCCGCCTTTCCTTTGGGCTGCCCACCCTTGTGCGATACCATGTGTGAGATAATCGGGGACTTCAGAGATTAACTTGATGAACTATGATACAGCGTCGGCAGGGGGCCAACCCCGAGGTGATCTCTCGTCTATACTACTTCAAAGTAAGTCGATTAAGCCTTGCAGTGCCCCATAAAAGACCGACGGAATTTGGCGAACTGTATCGGATAGAACTCGTTAGCTAAAATGTTTCACGGCCTGGTCCCGGCACATCGCGTCGCACAGGAGCTCAACACCATCAGGACGATCTTCAGGATGCTCTACGTGGCTTGCATCTTGACACTATCTATCGATGGCTTCACCGAGCACAAGCATGTCAATTCGAGCCCGTGAGTGGGAACTATTTAGCATGAAGCCTCCCCTCAGGTGGACCTACATCATCTCCTAGATTTGTAGAGCTGATACGGTCGTGGGACGATCGTAGCTTCTGGCTTGATCTCTTCTATGTCTGCGGCCTCGTGTTCGTGTTCACCTCGAACGGTCTTTCCTTGATGGTGAGGCGATTATGTGGCTCCACCAGCTCGTCCAACCACTGAATAATAAGTACTCACTTGATGAGGCGTATGTTTCGCCCTTTCAACAGATCCTTCTGCCCAGGAACCTCGAGTCCGAGTCTGGGCTACCTCAACCTGCCAACGTGTTTGTCAGACAACAACCGCGTCCGGCCCAACGAAGTACTCACACGCGACACATGCACGTCCTCCCTTCTTCCTCCACAGTCGGATCAACCAACAAGTACAACGACGACGAAGACTCGCCCACCGAGGACTTGTACGACCGAGACCTCGAAAGAAGTAACGAAAACAGCCACGGTAATGGTACCGGCAATGGCCGGCTGTCAGGCATGTGGGGTGTATTGGGTGAGAGGCTCAACGTCGAGAAGGCCAAGATGGACAACGGTATGGACGAGTGCGATAGTAACGGAGCTGTGGCTATCGCGCTCGGTCATACGGATTTGAGAAGGTCGAGGACGGCGGAGAGTAGCGCTTCCAGAGGTATCGAGGCGCCGTTCGCGCCGATGGGCGGTGAGAGGGTCTTGCGACCCGGTGAAGAGGTCCATCATTCTCCTCAAGTGGTGAGTTATGTGGCCGTGTTGAAACCGAGTATTATACCTGCTCTTCGGGGAACCGGTGCTGATGGTGACCCACCTGTGATCCTGCTGTTAGCTGAACAACTTCCGATCGCCCGCCGACGTGGCTCAACCTCCCCCACCGAGGGATATCAACATCGTGGTGATGACCGAACAACATGTGGAGAAGGCTTAAGGCTTGATAGGGCGATCGGGGGAAGTCAGTATAACAGTGACGGTCTGCGAAAGCCGTGCTTGAGAGGTGGCCGTTGTCTGAGATTGCTAGCGTTAGCTGTACATATGCGACTTGAATCTGGAGTTGAATCCTGCAGAATTAAGGTAAAAGGGTAGTTCTAAAATCAGCTCACTATCATACCACTGCTACTTATACCTTCACTTTGATTTTCGATACCCTATCACGCTCGCGATACACGGTGCCCGGATGGAATCACAAGGCAACATCGCAGACCATGCAGCCGATCATCCGCATTCTTCATGCGAGTTGCACCGATTCCTTGATAGTATAGATCGTCTTGCGTTTCGCAATCTCGCGGACTTGTTCGCCGAAGAACGCGAGGTGAATCTCAAGATCTGTGCGGGGGTATAGACAGCTCGCGCGAGATCGGACGGTCCGTTTCGGCCCGTGCCTATTCTACAGTCAGGCAGACTTGAGCCCATGTGGGGCCGCCATGCTAATAGGAGGGGTTTCATCGGCAAGTTCTGGTGTGGTGTGTGCGGCGGATGGTTGCGCGCGCTCTGTTCCGCTTTTCATGGGCATAGGCATGGGCACGGCGTACGGCGCCAGGCAGTGAGCGTCATGGCATGCACCTTTACCTGTACGAGGGGATCCACTTTGGCGGTAAACATGACTGTAGTGTAGATCGGTGCATGCATGCGTGTAATCGGCTACGGATAACTGACGGTTGAATACCCACTTTTCTTACCGTGCACCCAAAAGACTGGACGTTGCGACTTCTTCCATTAGGTCAAGCATCCTTTTCATCACTCGACAGCTTCTCTTAACGTCGACCATACCTATCAGGTGGAGAGTCGAGCAAGATCCACGCAGCTCTTACTGTGAATTCTCTGACCTCACGGCCTTGTCAATACCAACACACGATTCACGGCCACAAACAGCAGTAATCGATAGATCACCGAACGCAATGTCCTTCCGAGCGTCCTTCGTGCCCTCCTTGAGAGGCTCTCTGGCCCCAGGAGCGGGGCCATCTGGTCACGCGTTCCGAACGAGAGCAGCGGGTCATGTCAGAGCAGGCTTTAGCAGAAGAAGCTTTACGACGGCTACTCTGGATTCTGCGCCGCCTAGGCAAAGGACCGGGCCTTCTGCTTTCCGCAAATGGGCAACGAGGCTTGGTGAGTCATGGCTTGCCCTAATTCGACCTTAGCTTCGATCGCCAGTGCCCAGAGGTTGAATCCCGGGTAGAGCAAAGGCGCAAAGCTGGGTGACCCCAGGTCTGGCAGTGCTGACTTCCCTTGCTTGCGCTTTATAGCCCTCGCCTTGGCCTTCCCAGCGGTATACGTAGCAGGCGCCGCCTTCCCCCCTCAGCTCGTACTCTTCGTCTTCCCTCGCTACGCTCCCCCTCCTCCGCACCGAGACTCGGCGAGAGGCAAGACTCACATAGGCGACATGGAGAGATGCATACAGGAGCTGGATCTGGTGGAGGATATGAGGAAGAAGGTGCATGCTGGAGAAGGATGGTACGAGACCCGTAAGTACTTCTTGGGAATGCTCAATACATCACAGCTAGCCATACATCGGACGCTGTAAGCGAACGGCGGGATGGTGTGATTATGACTTGGGACAAGGTGAAGGAGCTCTGTGAAGGTACGAGCTGACCGATATGCTCTATGTGACTCTTGTTCAGGCCCATACGACAAGTACGACCCCCAAAAGGTACACAACTCACTCACGGCAGGCTCACTCCGAGGTCCGGGGATGCTGGCCATCCCACCTGTGCTTTTCTCGAAGAATGACGAGTCAGAAGCCATCGGTGAGTCAATTCTCGTCCCCGCTGAGTCAGGTCATGCGGTGCGGGATATTCTCAGCCAGTCAAATTGCTAGAAGAGCTCATTCTGAAATGTGTTCCGCTTCGCGTGAATAGCTATCATACACTTGGGCCGAGCGCTGTGCGGACACGACGGTATCGTCCATGGTGGACTGTTGGCGACCGTCCTCGACGAGTCGTTGGGCCGAAATGTGAGTTAGCCGCATACCGACCCAAACTGCAAGCCATGGTCGACCGGAAACTTCATCGAAGCTTTCAAACTAACTTATATATCTGTCCGTCATTTGCTTGGTCAGGCTCTACTCAACCTTCCTTCAAGAATCGGTGTCACCGCCAACTTGAACATCAACTACCGATCGCCCTGTATGGCCGACCAGGTAAGTGACCTGGCAGATTCTTCCTGTTCATACAATATTCTTGGATTCGCATTCAAAGAAGGCCACGCGCTAATATCGACCCACTCTCCCCCCCTCCTTCCTCCTCTTACTCTTCTCCTGTCCCCCACCGTTTACCGTCCGGTCTTTCGTACAGTTCGTTGTCGTAAGGACCAAACTCGATACGATTAAGGGCAGGAAATGCATCGTTAGCGGTAGTATGGAGACTTTGACCGGAGAGCGAGTCGCCGATGCTACGTGAGTCTCTCGTATCCGCTTGAAAGTCCATTGCGATTGACTCTATTTCTCGAGCTATACGGACGATCACAGCGACGGGTCGACCCCACGATGGTGTTGCCTTCGCATAGTGGCTGACTCCATTGCGTGAACTTGTCCCTCTCCTGCAGCGGCCTCTTCATCGAGCCTAAATGGGCACAATTCCTCGCTTCAAGCGGCGTGACAGAAGCTATGGGTCGACCGATGCCTTCTCCCCAGAAATCGCCAGCCCTCATGGACGGGCAGACCGAGAGGATCATCTGATGATCTGGATTCAAGGTAAAATCAGCGAGTGCATGACTCGCGGTAGCGGTACGACAGGAAGTAAAGTTGGCCAAGGTCAGAGATTGAAGGGAAACCAGGAGGATGAGGACAGATCGCGGGAAATACTGAATTATTCTTCCAATTCAGAAGAAGCTCTGATGGGCGATGGTTTCAAGGCCTTCATCGCCACAGCATCAAGCGTGCATTATAGTGACCGATCAAATCATACATGTAGACTTGCGTTGTCGTACTGTAGATTAGACGCGAAGCAAAGCACACTCTTTTTCTGTGCTCAGTGAGACAGTGGGGGAAAGAAAACCGATGGACCGTAGCTACAGTCGCAACGAGCTACGCGTCGATGGTCGGCTTGAACCGATCTGGGTGAATGGTATGGTCGTTGGAAATTTCTACCTCCACCGTACATCTCCACCGCTATGACCATGTAAATATTGACGAATTGACAGGATCCTCTGTAGATTACATCCTCATTAAAGATTGATCTCAACGTCAGGCTCATTCATATTCTTTACATTTGCTCATTTCACCTGCAACGTCGATATTCAGTCTATTCCGCCTCAATCTGCCCGTTTTGACTTACCCAGAGGCGCTTTTCGTTTCCCATCGCCATCAGTAAGACCAAATCTCTCCGATCGAGGCCTACCTTCCGTTTTCAAGTCTCAAGATGGGTGTTCGAGGTCTCGAGTCGTTCATCAAGGAGAACCGTACGTCTCTGTGCCGTACGATCTCGCTCTCTGCTTCCGATCATTCGGAAGACAAGGAGAGGACGCCTGTTATAGTAGACGCGTGGAGGTGAGTGTTCATTCTCGTCTCCGACCCATTACCAGTCCTCTCGCTGGCTCACCTTCATTTTCCCCTCTCCCTGCTATCTTGACGCATTGAAAAGCTGACGAAATTTCGCTGGTCGGCTTGACAATCGGTTTTGTGACACCAATAGTATCGTATTCAAGCTATATCTCGATAGTCTACCATGGACGTCGGGCGGAGAGTATCTGCGATTCTACCAGACGGTGAAGCGCCTGGTCAATGCTTGGCGTAGAGTCGGCTTGGAGCCGATCTTTGTCTTCGATGGTGAGTCCAGCGTAAGAGCAGACGAAAAGCACCATTAAATCCTCCATGACCGGTGTCGACCTATCGTCAGCAGGCGAGGGTCAGTCCGGATGTTGTCCAGTGCAGCTGACGAGATGATGCTTTGTCCCGCATAGGCCCTGCACCTGCCGAGAAACATGAAACCCTCATCCAGCGCGGACAAGAGAAGATCGTCGCCTGCCAGCTGTTCTACACCACATCGGTCACTTCTCGTTCCGCGCCCTCATTCTCGCGTCAAAGCGGCGGTGTCGTCCTCCCCTTCTTCGCCTCGCACGCATTCATTCTTGCCCTCCATCGACTAGACGTCAAGACCCACTTCGTACCTCAAGGAGAAGCGGACGGGGTGTGCGTCGTCATGGCCGACAAAATTGGCGGCTACGTGCTGAGTAGGGATTCAGATTTCCCTGTGCTTGTCGGAAGGACAGAGAGATGTAAGGGATATGTACCGCTCAACATGCTGAATTGGATCGAGGGAGAAATAATACCACCAACTTCATCGTCGTCGACGTCGGCATCCGCATCGGTTTTCCCGCCAGATGGCAAATATCGTCCACCCGGTATGAGGGCAGCCATGACGAATCAACAGTCATTCCAGCCTGTCCAGAATAATCGGCGCGGTCAGGCATATCATCCCGATCATCGACATTCTTCGCTTCTCCCTTCTCCGTCCTTCGAGAACCCCACATTGGTCTTGACCACCATCCCACCACAAGCGCTTCGTCATCGCTTACGGTTGCCTGCTACCCATCTTCCTCTGTTCGCTTCGCTTTGTGGAACAGACTACACACCGCCTTCCATAACACAGCAATTCTTTGAGCCGAGTCTCAGCGTGGTTCAGCGGATTGAAAAAGCAGCGAGAATCCTACGCGAGCAGCTGTACAGTCCGTCCAATCAGCAGCCATCAAGCGGTAGAAGCGGTACACCCACGCCCAACCCTGCTGACCAGGTCGTCCAGCTGGTCAAGAAGGTCATCAAGAAACTTTGTATCTACCCTTACGACACGGAACAGGCGTTGGATGAAACGGTAGATATCGTCATCGAAGCCGCATTGCAATATCAGCTCCCTCATGGTGGTGTATGTTGCTCCATCTACCCATTCTGTGGCGAGCTTGATCCTATGGGCTGTCAGACCCCTATCAGCATGCCTGATATCGCGTCCATCGAGGGAGTTGTGCCTCCTGTCACTCCACCGTCGAGCGGCAGCGACTACAAGAAGAAAGCGAAGGAGGCTTATGCTGAAGCGAGAAGGATGGGCTTGTTGAGCTCGATCAACCATGGCTGGCTGTCGCCCGATAGGGTATATCTGTGGCATGTGTTGGAAGATCCTAGTGGCCCGAATTGGAAATGCACCGAAGGTTCGAGAGGAATTAGAAGTACCGCCTGGGGAGTCGCCGAAGAAGGATTAGGAGGACTCAGATGGCCCGAGGAGGACATGTCTAACGGCGACGACCTGCGACCCTCTTCTGCGCAATCGCGGGCTGTGGAGGCAAGCCCGAATGACAGCAAGATCGAAGACAAAGCTTTGCGCAGGCTCCTAGGTGTCGATCAGAGCGAAACAAATTCGGAAGCAGGCGATATCCCGTCGGAGGGAACAACGCTTGTCAATTCCAATGTCAGTATCAACCAGGACTCATCTTTCGCGGCTGAAGAAACGCCACGAGCCATTATCGAATGGTGCAGACAAGGTGCATCGAAAAGAATCGGTCCCTCAGCACTACCGCTGCCTCCTCTTCGTGACACCGGATATGACGGTCCTCCAACTTGTCTACTACCGTATGAGAACAGACTCAAGCTATATCTCGACCCCTTGCATTCTGACACGCCAGCTATCAACGCCCTGCCCATCTCGATACAACCTCTTATCGCTACTATCCGATTCTGCGTCATCGACGCTTCCGCGCGTACGTCAGGCAAGACGGATGCGCACAAGTGGCGACGTGATGAGACCGCGGCTATCCTCCGCGCGAGTCTAGGCACATACTCCATGTGGCTCAAGGATTTGCGATCCGAAGAGCCCTCGTCTGCTGTGATTCGAGGGGGATCAAAAACCCTTGGAGAGGGAGGAAGGAATTGGCCGCTTCTCGAGACTCGCAACTCCACCCTCATCGCTCATCTTGGCAGTGCATGGGCCGATGCGCACACCCTCGCCCAGGCGCTCTTGCTTATGCCGTCTATCGCTTCCCCTACTGTCATCGCCTCGACTACTATCGCCGGTGCCGAGGACACAGACGGGTTCTGGGATATCGGACCGACGCATATTATACCATATGTCTTTTACAGCGGTATCAATTTCCACTTGCTCTTGTCCAAAACAGAGCCTGGCGCCGGCACGGGCTGGGTATGGGGCAAGGAGGAGCAAGGGATGTTCGACAGGTGCTGGGCCGCCCTGATTGATGGTTTGGAAGAGGGAGTCATAGTGGGATTGAAGAGGGAAGTAGTTCCTGCCGTTAGTGGATCCGCTGCAAATGTGGATGGCGATGGTACCGAAGGTATCGTGACGACGGGAGAGGCAGATGAGAAGAAGCGATCAAAAAAAAATAAGAGGAAGTCGCACGAGAAGAGCCAAGATGATCTCCTGCTTGCTTCTGCCTCCGCGACAAAAGGTGGATCTAAGGGGAAGGGACAAGGGAAAACTCAGTCAAAGGGAGGACGGTTCGATATTCTAGACGGACTGTCGATGTGAGGACGATATGGATGGCGAGGACTGAGGTGGGGAGTACAAAGATATAATATGGACACGGCTTTGATACGATATCACTTCCTGGGGCTTGACATTCTCGAACGGACCCACTACGGACGATGTTACCGCTCACATCTCGACATTCGTTCCCTGTGTATGCCATCAACTTTTTCACAACGAAATATAGTAGCCATCTTTCTGTCTCACTGCCTGTATCATACATACACCATCCGTCTCCATATTCGCGAGCATGCATTAAACCACCTGTATATATCTATATAAGTTCAAGTTCTCCAGACAGAGCATTATTGTCGGTCCAGTCCCGAGCAACGATCGGTCGGCCATCACCGCTACCAAGTCACATCATTTATCGGCCCCTCGAGCCGATATACGGGATGCATGCAGCCGCGTGAGGAGATGAGGAGCTCGCCTTGATTATCATCCTTATCATCCTAAGACTGCGATGGACATACAACTTGATATCTGCACATCTGCAACTTCACCGAATAGAACAGAGCGAGGAGCCGGAACAGATACGGGAAAGAACCGAGAATGTCGAGCTTCAGGACGACAGGACGCAAGGTGAGTCAGTGAGAGCTGGCGTCGCGCGCTTCAGCTCTCTATCTCGACGTAGACCGGCCCTCGTCAACAAGGCTATGAGCGGACACGAGGATGAAGAACGGTTGATCAAGGCATATATATGTGACACGAAGCTGATCATCACCGTACTCCGATACAATGTGCTCTCATGCTGCTGTTACTGTTATGGTCATCGTCGTTGTCGCGCTCGCCCCTCGCTAGATCGTCGCTATTGGCAGGAATTATGCCGACCACGCCAAGGAGCTAGGCAACGCCGTACCCAAGGGTAAGCTGCACCGATACCGACTCAACGCACCGCGAAGAGGTCTTGTATCCGATCGATCCGTGAGGGTACACTCGCTGATCCGCTTTTGTCCGCCCGGTGTACTCTTGCTACGCACCTATAGAACCCTTCTTCTTCCTCAAGCCTACCAGCTCGTTCATCTCGCCCGGCGAAGGGCCTGTCGAGATCCCCAAGGGCGTAGACCTGCACCATGAGGGTGAGTGTTCCTCTCCATATCCTTCATCCTGCAGCTTCGTCCATGTCATCGGTATCGGCGAAGTTCCAAACAGATTCATACGCGAGACGAGCGCTCGAGCTGTTGATTATCTATTATGAAGTCAGGCGAGATCAAGCCAAGCTGATCACACCGTCTGGTCTGTTTCGGTGTTTCGGTTCGGATGAATATAGTCGAGCTCGGTGTGGTTATTGGCAAGACTGGACGGGATATCGCGCAGAGCGATTCGGACTCGTACATCGCTGGGTACAGTGAGTAGTGCCCTCTGTAACTTCTCTCCATATTCCCCTTCCATCTCTGCTTTCTGTCCTGCCTCTGCAGCCTTTTATTCCCATCTCGACCCAGCCCAAACCGAATCATCTCACTTGATCAGCTCAAGCTTAAGCTGACCGATAAAACATCACCCTAACCTTCATGCCATAAATATCCCATCATCTCTGAAATTACGAATAGCCCTCGCCGTCGACATGACTGCGCGAAATATCCAGAACGCCGTCAAGAAGAAAGGCCTGCCTTGGTCCGCTGCGAAGGGCTTTGACACCTTCTGTCCCGTTGGGTGAGTGAGCTCGCGCGCGCCATATCACCACGATACTCTGTACATCTAGCAACTCTTGTTCGTTTGATATCGTCGCTGACTGGGCTATTCTCGTTATGACAACACCACTTACTGTCCATCTTTACCCCACCGCACTGGCCTACGAAATGACCTGCTATATCCTCCGCGTCTGAAACATACCGAAACTCGTTACCAACTCACTCAATCAATCAATTCTCACGCCCGCGCCGACCACCGCATGAAACGCTACCCGAACAGCCCTTTCATCCCCAAGGACAAGATCAAGGATCTCACCAAAGTAGGACTCCAGCTCAGCATCAACGGCGCCGTCAAGCAGAAGGGGACGACGGCCGATATGATCTTCAGCGTACCGCAGTTGGTCGAATTCGTCTCTGGTATCATGAAGCTCGAGGTGAGTCGTGTCGTGACACAACGAAGCAATTCGCGAGGTCTGAAAGACTGGCTGATCATGGACCCGTCCCTCTGGTCACTGTGTTTGTTCTGTTCGGCTCGCCCTGCTACATCATTCGTTTCTGCATATAAAGGAGGGAGACCTCATCCTTACCGGCACGCCAGCGGGCGTAGGACCCCTCAAGGACGGCGATAAGTTCGACGTCAAGCTCACATACCCAGGTCTCGAGGGCGAGGTCTTGGATCAGTACGAGTTTGAGACGAAAGACAGGCAGGGCGGATATGCGTTCAAGGAGTAATACATCGGGCAGAAGTGGGTATGCCATACACAACGGAAATGCATCTTCGTGGAACCACTACTCCGACTGCTGTGGAGCGGCATTGAAAGTTTTTTTTTGCAGCCCCGGTGTTCAGTCGTCGCAACCATCAGCACGATTGGCATGGCATGAGATAACATATAGATCGTACATAATCGTGAATTATCGTAAGACATGGTCGTCAATGATACGCGGATGCGGAACAAACTCGTAGATACGTAAATATGCAAGGGAGGAACCGACAAAAGAAGAGGAAGTCTACATGAACACCGAATGAAACAGAATAATCAAAAGCAAGAGCGGCAACAATTATTGTAAATCGATAGATAAAAATAGTCTTGAATAATGCTAGATATGACAACGGCGAAAGATCTCTCGATGTGGATAGTGGATAAATAACCTTCGATCACTTGTGAATGTCCCGTCTTCTTCGCGTTTCCTTCCGGTTCCAAATAAGCAAAAGGCATGATTACCTTGTTACACGGTATGCACCTGACGTTTCGGCCTTGAAGATATCCATTTAAATCTGACCACCAAATTTGATCCAGTCCATCGGCAGAGCCTTCCTGCCAGGTAGACTTTTCCTGGACGAGCTACTTCCCATCGAGCTTCCGCTCGACCTGAAGCTCCCAGCTGGGCTGACAGGAGCATCGGATCCCATCGAGAGGGAAGTCAGGTACGAGTGGTCACCCTTCAGCGCTGTCGGGCTTGAGAGTGGGCTCGAAGCAGATCGAGAAGCAGAGGCCGTGGCTGTTCTTCGCTCTTTCCTTGGTGCGAATGGTGCCGCAGGTCGAGCGTGGCGCGCTTTGCCAGGCATGGGTGTTCGAGGAGCAATGTTGAGAGGTGACGTAGGGTGTCGAGAAGGAGGAAGAGGGAACCTCAAAGCTCGCGCTTCAAAGTCGTCCTCAGATGATGACTCGCATTCAGAGCCAGTGACAGAAGCGGGACCGGAGAACTCCGAGTCAGAACTGCTCAAGCCGACGTTCTCACCGCACGAAGAAAGCAGTTCCTCGAGAGCCATAGCGAGGTCGACGGGATCCTCGGGCGACTTTCGGCGCTGCTTGAAACTGGATGACGGCCTCGGCCTCGAGCCAGATCCTGAGCGAGTGTGACCACGCTTGACACCACCACTGGAATGTCGAGTTGTAGGCGTGGTAGGAGAAGCCAGGTCCGAAAAGCCGCTAGTACGGGATGACCACTCGAGCGAGGAGATGATAGGCAGAGCAGGCAGGAGTGAAGCGGTGTTGGGCGTCGTAGCAGTTCGAGGAGTGACAATAGTGTCAGACTCAGCAGTGGAAGCGTTCGAGACAGCGCTGAATGGGTTGGCACTCGATAGAGTGGGCGTACAGATGGGAGTGAGGAATCGAGTGGTGAGCGTAAGAGGTGGCGGTCGACGAGATGTGCGGATCGACTCGGCGAGGGTAGGCTGCTTGGAGAAGGAGAGGGGAGTGAAGAGATGACCACCGATAGTCGACTCGGCCATTTGAATATCGGCTTCGATACTGGCTTCGACATCGTCGGACAGGGGAATGGTCTGCCAGCCAAAAGGGTCCTCATTCTCCATGTTGGGGGTTGTCAACCCCCTACACTCGGAGTCCGTCTCGCCTTCTGTCATTGTAGCTGTGCTTGAGCTGTCCCTGCTCGACCAAGAGAGTCGGTTGAGAGCCTCGACTTCCTCCATGTCTTCGTCGACGTCATGAGGTACATCAGCGGCTCGCCTCTTGCCGAGTCGGTAGGATCGAGCCTCGGGGCTAGGGGTAGATACAGGCGAAGGGAAGATATCGCTCGACGGGACAGCCGATGGGAGGTCGTACATCAGGCTGAATGTGCCGTCTGAAGCGCTCGCATCGCTCTCATAGTCTTCCGACATCCGGTCCTCTTCATCCTCGGCGACTGTGAACAGACCACACGAAGCAGGCTCTCGCATCTCGATATGTCTGGGACGATTACGTCGAGGTGAATAGCTTGGAGGCTTGGGGGCCTTTCGGTGGGGTGCTGGAGGGGAGATGGGCATGAGAGCGGAAGAAGGGTAAAGAAAGGTTGACATGCTTGGCAAGCACTCTTCGGGCTGAACGTAATCGTATGGATGAGTGGTTGGAGCGTTGTAAGGATGAGTGCGAGGCGAGGAATGTCGCATTGCTGTGAAAGACGAAAACGACCAGAACACGACTCATAGTCAGCTTATCTGCTCCTGCTGAACACGACTTGATCATCGTACGAAGCTGAACATGCCGAGGAGGCGAGGTATGACGAAGGATCTGCGCAGTGCAGCGTGGTGAAAGGAAAGTCGATACTCACTCATAGATGCCAGGGGAGATTGATAGAATATGCCTTTGAGCGTGATCGTCCAACTCGATTCAGTCGAGCTGGGGAGAATGAGGCGGTTGCCTTGATGAGGTGTCGAGTGTGTCGCCACTCGAGCTTCTGAGCGTTTGGCGATGACGATTGTAAACTTATGCAGTTGAGTTTTGTATGACGAAGAGAGCAGGTCTAAACTTCAATATTCTATGCTTGACAAAGATAGAGTGGGAATCAAGGAAGAGGGAAAAAGTGACAACAAGTTGGGGGGCAATGTGCGTATCTATAAGAATGCTGTATGCATGGAAGTAAGTGAATGAGTGAACGACAGTGGTGGTGGTGGTGGTGATGCCTATTGTTGTTATTGTTATTGTTCGTATCGATGAAACGCGGGGTTCGGACGAGTACAATAGAACCAAAGAAGCGGTACGGCTCGTGGTCTCTTATTGTTTCAATTATAAGGAGAGGGATGTACCCCAACGGCGCGGCGTGGCGTGGTGTACTGTGAGAAAGTCCGAAAACGAGATCGAGAATCGAGAACTTGGGATTCGATACCAACACCGAAGCACATGCACCGAAGCACCGAAGGAGCGTGGGAAAAACGAAGCAAGAAGCAAAGAAGAAGGATCTGCAAGAACAAAAAGACCTGACGAGACAAAAAAGATACAAGTACCTTTTTGTCTTTTTCAGGACGGAGCTTTTTATTGTTCTCGAGTGGGTGGGTATGGTACGCGCGTCGCTTTTGATCGCGGTCTATGCGATGCGAAGATCTATGTGTATATATTGTTTATCGTCTTCGGGCGAGAGCTGGGATCGTTGGCGTTATGGCGTTATCCTAACGATCAAGATCAAGATCAGGATCAGGATCAGGATCAAGAAAGTTAGTTACATGAAGCAGGTGCGGTGCGGAATCCATAATGAGCCGAACAACTCACAAGGAGAAATTACGCGAGATATATGAGCCTTGAGTGTGATGTAGATCAAAGGAATGTGAGCTAGGCGTAAGCCGAGTGAATGAATGAGTGTGAGTGAGTGATGTACAGTGAGTGATGGGCGTTTATTTTATAGCGTAAGTGATTCGGATATCTATCAGTGGAGAGGATGTGAGGGAAAGAGTGAATGAATCGGTGGAAGATTGAGAAGAGGAGGCGACTGTCTTTGATTTCTTGTCTTTCCGAATCAGAACGGTCTGCCTATCTATACCCTTTCGGATGGAGCGACGAGCGAGACACGTATCGCGTCGCATCAGCAACGACGAGACTATCGTAGCCCTTCAGTCAGTGCAGCGAGGACGAGCGCGAGCATCCCATCGCTGAAGCTAAAGCATGGCGCGGATCGCGATGCGATTGGGAATGAGGACGCGGACTTGAGCATTGGGCATCGCGTTTGATTGCGATGGCGTCGCAGCCGTTCTGCTTGACGACGATATACGAAAGAGAGCGAGAGGGGAGAAGAGAATATTCTGTTGTGTCGTGTTCCCAGAAGCACAAGGCAATAAAGGAGAAAGAGGAGAAACAGAAAATGAGAAGGTCCGTGAGTCAAGATTTTGTCCCGCTAGTGTCCATTCAGACGACGCGGACCGAGCTTGATCGTTATGGCCGAGTCAAGGGAAGTGCGCCCCTTAATACGGCACTTTACTCCGAAACAATTCAGAACAATGCCAGGTTACGTGCATCGTCTCATCCTACTTTGAGGGATTATGACCATACACTCTTGACCCAAGACATCGCTGAAGAGATCCATGCGTGAGCTAATTGCAAGGGACGACACAAACTCTATCTGGTACACAATCAAGGGTGTAGCAAGGACAAACAAAGACAAAGACATGTTTGGTCCTGCCGGGGGTTTCTTTCTCACTTGGGTACTCATACAGGTACAACACGGGACCTGTTTCATGTCGACCTCAGTGTCGGCCTGCCGCCCCCACCATCGTCGCGTGCGCAGATGCATGCTCCAGTATGTACACTCCGACTGTGCCGAGCTCTGGCTCGCTCCAACAACTTAACCGACCAAGAAAGGATACTTGGAGACGGACTCGAGTCGGCAGACTTCGCTCCGAAGGCGATGACACGCTTCGGTTCGGTATAGCCTGTGTGTCTTCCAGACATACGATGCCAAAGGCATATACACAATCCCACAAGCATACAAGGCTATCGGCTGCCTAGCATACAAGCAGTATGAGTGCTCGAGTATCCAGTTGGTTGATCAGTACGAGAGGGCAGATATGTGTCCTCTTTCACTGGAGTCACACAGCGATGTATGAATTGCGTGTCGTGTTCAATTACAGCGTCCGCATCCTTTGACGCCCTAATCGTCGGACCGGCTTGCCTCGCCTGTTTATCCTCTGTTCCCAAGAGCACACGAATGCGCATGAATCAGAAGACGGCTGGCGGTGTAGTGGCGTACCACTCGTACAGTCTCCGTAGAAACCATGTCGTGTTGTTACGTTCGATCAGTGATCAGGACGCAGAAGCGACGAGGTGGCCGAGTATCATGCGATTCTAGCTCAACAAGTTTCGCTACTCCTCTCCTGATGATGCTGACGTAGAACGCTTGACGCCTGATAGCTGATAGCTGATATTACCCGTGGTATGTACAGAAGGAGCTGATAGGCTGCGGCTGTCCATGAACTGCCGTAGACCGCGCTTAACACCCCTACTATTATCCTTTGAGCCAACCAAGCGGTTGCTACTGTATCGGCTTATTTGTCGGTCATTTTCGCCGAGCCCAATCGCTTGTGCACTGAATCGATTGGATCTGTAGATCGCAATATACACTTGATGCATGGACTTTGTTCAAGTAGCATGGGACCGCCGTACATCGTCAGACGCTGGTACGGCGACGCCACTGAAATTCTGCGTGTGATCGACGGCGAGTACAGGCATAAGCTACACAGACTGGACTAAGATGAGAAGCAATATGCATAGACTGATACAACAAGAGCAACCAGCTAAACTAGACACTAGCAATCGCGAGACACGAAACGGCAGTTTATATCGTAGCTTTGATGAAGCTGCACGGCCAAGTCCAATCGCGGCCACTTAATTCCATCAATAACACGTATCATACCAGCCCTGCGCGCAGCATGATAGCGCCAAAGTCGTCGAATGATAAACCTCGACCTTCATGTTGCGTCGAGAAGAGTGTGACCATATCTGTTATCTATATACGAGCACAAGGGCACAATCAGTCCCACACGTATGCCACAATGTCGAGATCAATTTTGACTCACCTCGGCCTGGTCCCACATTTCGCCCAGCGTTCTTACCCACTTATGCACTTCGTCACGACTAAGGATCTCCGCTTCTCGCCCTCTACTGTTCTTCGTCCCTGTTCCTGTCCCGGTCCCAGGTCCTCCAGCTTTCGCAGGCGGTTTGAGCATCTCCCATATATCCTTGGCGAGCTCTTTCTGACGACTCGATAGTTTCACCTTGCCCTCAGAGTCTTGTACCAATCCCCTTTTGTTACTTCTCCTAGTGGTCTTCCTCGAAGGACCCGGGTCGTCGTGGTCATCTTGTGCTTGTGCAAAATCCGTCGATTTGACACTTGGTCTTGCGCCTGATTTCGATTTCCCTTGGACTCTTGTCTTCGATACCTTGCCGCCGCCGCCGTATTCTGATCCAGAAAGCGAAGAAAGCTCTGAGTCTTCCTCTGAAAGCTCAAAGTCGTCTGACGCGCCTTCATCTTCATCGGGGCTCATGTCCACGTCGACATCATCTCCCTGCCCATCGTCCGACGTCGAAGGTGACGGCACCAAAGCGGCGCAAACAGCTCTGAAATCCTTCAACAACACTCCACCAGCATCTTCGTCCATCTCCCCGGTGATATCCTTCTTGCGCCGCGCCGGTGCTGCTTCTCCTTCCTCATCGTCCTCCCATCCGGATGCGGATGCCCTGAATACGCCTAGTACATCTTCGTCGGACGGTAGACCTAGCGAAGTCAGAAGTCCCGGTAGGATGTACAGCGGGATTGTAGCGGAAGATGATACGGGTATCGGGGTCGTCGGACCTGGCGTCGTTGTCGTGGATTTAGGTCGAGAGGTGGACGGTCCGGGAGTGTCGATGTATCCTCCAACGGGATCTGACATCGATTCGGCTTGGTCGTCAGGCAAGAAACCTCCAGCATCCTCGGGCATGAAACCTCCCGCGCCCTCTGCATCGTCATCGACCATGAATCCACCTTCGCCTTCACCCTCATCTAGCATGAAACCCCCTCCACCAGCATCGTCATCATCGTCCATGAATCCACCACCATCTTGCGGGTCGAGCACAAATCCACCGCCTGCATCGGATCCACCAGGTCCTCTCGATTCATGAGCGCCGTCCGTATCGAGTTTTCTCCTCTTCGCGCTCCTCGTACCGGTCTGACGGCCTCGTCCGAGAGTTTTCAACCCTCTTACGAACGCCCGATCAATCGCCTTACGTTGCTTCGCAGTGAGGGACAAGAATTCGGGATCGACCTCTGGGTCAGCGACTGTAGGGGAGTTTGAGGTTCCGGTCCGTTGCTCATTAGTTCGACTGGATGAAGCTTTCGCAGCCGTCGTCCTTCTTGGCCGTGACTGGTCCAATTCAGCCAGCAGTAGAGGACGATGAGAGAGTCAGTCACAGATCAGATCTAGACTTGAGATGGAATGTCGATTTTAAGACTCACCATGATGCTGGGGGCGAAAGACCTTGATGGACAAGGTAGAGCAGTGAGCTTGGAGGGGAGCAATGCACGGCTTGCTATCCTGTCACCGCAGGTAAGAAGTATCCACAACATCAACATTATTTGGGCTAAGTAAACGATCGGTGGTACTCGCCAGGTCGGACTCGGTGAAAGTGTACATGACGTACTTGAGTCAACTTTCTCACGGTCGAGCCTAAAAATCCCGAATGTTTACACCATTTTGACAGCTGAGGAATTCCCAGGTCTGTCTGACATGCATGCAAAAGAATGCTCTCTTAGCCCTGCAGACAGCAAAGCATGGTTTCTTAACCCTTAAGAAGACTGACGCAGCAACAGTCGCACCACCGCGACGTGATGCAAGTTCTAAATGTTACATGCAGCATCATAGACCATGTTTCGTGCTAATCATGGACGTTGTCCGTATATTGGCCACAACTACCTCTTCCCAGCAACCATTCTCTCCAGCTCGCTCGTACCAAACACCTGGAATTCCCCTCCAGCACCACCGATAGTGGCGTTCGCACCGAACCCACCGCCGTTACCACCGCCACCGGCATTTCCTGCTCTCTTGGGCTTCCCAGCGAATTCACCGAGCTTTCCACCGGATTTGATCATTCTACCTTGCTTCCTCACAGCCTCGTACATCCTTCGTTCAGTCTCATTTCTAGCGGTCAACTCTTTTCCTCCCTTAGCAGCTGCACCACCTTCGTCATCGTCGCTATCACCTTCGCCATCACCGCCTGATGCGCGTTTTCGTTTGTTGGGTGCCGTGGCGGAGGAGGTTGGGTGTCCAGGTTTAGGTTTCTGCTTGGACGGGCCGGAGAGCTGGCCGGGGGCTTCTCGCAGCGCGAACGATTTGGCCAAGTGGCCCAGATGAACCGATTTGATGTGGAAGAACTTTTTCTCCTCCAACGGATGGGTAGAGTACGCTCGTATGAAGGACGAGAATGCTTTTCGAGCGAGAGACGCATTCTGGAACAGTAGGCCGATAGTAGATCAGTATATGCTCAAGCATGCGATGCAGCGAAAATAAACCTCGCCTAGAAGGGTGAGAGCAGAGCAGAGTATCACTCACGGGATCCGCGTCCAACACCCATCTCTCAAAGCCCAGCTGTACCTCTGTGGCCCGATTCTCAAACTCATATCCCTTTCCACCCCCAAATCCTTTTCTCAATACGTCTTCCACACCAATCTGCGCCAGCCTGACCCCGCCTTTGCCTTCAGCAGAGCCCATCTTGTTCTCGACCCATGGCACCCAGTCCGTCTCACTTGGTCCAACAAAGGCCCACGCTTCACCGCCTTTACCGGCACGGGCGGTTCGTCCGACTCTGTGCACATATTCGTTCGCCCCGCCTTCGGTGGGAAGGTCGTACTGCACTACAGCCCGAACAAGCGGCAAGTCAAGACCTCGTGAAGCTACTGAGGTAGCGAACAGGATAGACGATTGAGCCGAAGGAGCCGCAAAGGCGTTCAAGGATGATAGACGCGTTCGAAGAGGTAAGGAACCGTGGAGTCGATGCAAAGTTGAGTTGGGGAATAGCGGCGAAGTCAATGATATCAAGTCGGAGTCTCCAGCCGCTTTCTTCTTGTTCTTCTTAGCCTTGACCTTCTTCCTATCGGCAGCACCATCTGCTCCTTCGTCGGCACTTTCAACTCCATCGGCGTCTCCATCGACTTCATCTTCCTCCTCTTGCGCAGGCTCATCACTCATCTTGACTCCTCCGAGTAGCTTCCAATGGAAATCTACAGAGTCAGTCGAGCTGAGAAAGACAATGATCTTGGTTCCTTTGCCGTCGGTATCTGTGGCTTTAGCAGCAGTAGCAATTAATGATCGGAGTAAAGCGACGAGGGCGACCAACCGCAATTTTGTGGGTGTGACGATATATTTCTGAGACAGCTGAGACGGAGGAGTGAACTTGTCCTCGGATGCTTGAGGAATGACAACGGCGGTCGCTTCTTGCAGTGCAGCGGCCACAGCATCTTCCTTGCCATTCCCGGTCAAGGTCGACTTGCCATCACCCTTTCCGTCCTTCGAGGCACTTGTGTCTTCCTTGTCTCCTTTGAACAGCACAGGATCTCGTAAAGCCATGCCCGCGAGCTTCTCAACTTTCGCGTCGACGGTCGCTGAACATAGAACGTTCATCCTCCCTCTTCCCCAGAAACTCCACCTCATCGTACCACCACCTTCCTCATCCATCTCCTTCTCCACGTTGATCTCGTTCTTCCGTCTTCCTTCCAAAGCTTTGATGATGCCCTTGATCGTCTCCTCGAAGCCCAAATCCATCAGTCTATCCGCCTCATCCAGGACCAAGAACATCGTCTTGGCACACTGGAATGACGAAGTATTTTGCAAGTGATCAAGCAATCGGCCGGGAGTCGATACTAGAATAGGAACGCCTTTCCTCAGTCTGGCTTTCTCGTGGGTTCTCGTCGATCCACCGGTGAGCAATCCGGGAACGAGCCATCGTGTGAATTGCCGATCATCCTCTTCATCAAGCGAGAGCGCCATCGATAGTAGCTGCTCGAGAACTTTGGAGATCTGCTGAGCCAACTCTCGTGTAGGCGCGAGGATGATGGCGAGGGTACCTATCGATCGATCGATATACGATAGTTTCGATAGAGGTAGTAGCGTCTGAACGATAGGAAGCAGATACGAGAGCGTTTTACCGGAACCGGTCTGGGCCTGAATCAAGACATCTCTGAGGGGCGCACCGGATTCTCCGTCCTGATTTTGGTCGGGATCAAGAGGGGAAGAGAGCATATACGGCAGGCAGCTTCTCTGGATCCCAGTGGGGTTATCCACGTTCATCTTGTTCTTCATATGTCGTACAAGCAAAGGGTCCAGACCCAAGCCTGCAAAAGTGCTCGTATCGCCAACCAAGGGTGCATTGGAAGGTGCTCCAATGACGGAAGCCGTCCGGTCTTTGGTAGCAGGAGCAGGCAGAGGTTCGGCTGAGAAGAGGGACGAGATGAAAGTAGGTGCTGCGGGCTTCTTGGCTTCCGCTGTCGATCCGGATGCTGGGATTCTAGACGGTCCTGCTTCGGATCGCGAAGCGGGCGCGGAATGGCGAGGAGAGTCATGCGATGCGTGCTGTTGTTGTTGCTGGTGTTGTTGTTGACGCGGTCTGGGTGCTGAAGACGCGCTGACATTCCGAGGCGCTTGAGCGGGTCTTGAGACGGGTGGTCCAGGGGGCCGAGACGGTCCTGCTTGGGCATTTGAGGTAGACGTAGAGGCTGATACAGCTCGAGCTTGGGGCTGGGCTTGCGCCTGCACCTGAGGCCTTGGACGAGGAGGAGCAGCGACGGGTGAAGGTGCGATAACAGTCTGCGGTTGCGGTCTCGGTGCTGGCGCGGCTGGAGCAGCAGCGGGAGATGGCGTCGGAGCTGCCGTCGAGGAGCGCTGTAAACTTCTATACTGATCTCTAGCATCTCTCTTCGCTTTGACCCTGATGTGAACCAGCAAAGTCAGCTTTCCGATTTAATAACATAACGATACAACAAGCGAAGCATGACCTATATCTCGAGCTTGAATGAAGGACAGACACAGTGACAATGATACCCCCGCGAAAGGGGGTGCATCAGGACCTTCGCCTGCTGGTGTGCTCACTCACCTGTCAGTCCACCTTCCACCTTTCTTAGCAGCCACTTGACGAACAGCCGTCCCCGTAGAGGGAACGGCGAAATTAAGCTCGATACCGTCGTCCGCCATCTTGTTGTGTTGCTATGGCTTGAGAAGGCGATGATGTCGTTCTGGCAGACGGTGAAATTTTGTATTGTATGGTCCAAGGGATGTATACATAAAGAGAAATAATAGCATGGACTGCATGCAGCGACTGCTGCTTGAGCAATATTCTTTGTTTCTCAATTCTCGGTGGACCACAAAATCTCTGAACCGGTTCAGGGCATGCCATCAAACAGTCAGCCCCACGTGGTCTTATCAAAATTCTTCGCCACCCAGTAATGATATTCGTGACGTGGGATTGGGATCTTGCGAATGAATGCGAAGAGGAGCGCTTGATGGTGGAGGTAGACGATAAGTTACAGTAGATAACTTTGTGAACTCGGAGAGCGATTGTTTATGTTTTCGATGATACTTACAGTAGAGCGATTCCTTAACCATTTCGACTATTGCTAGAGTACGCGGACGAGTCTTACGAGTACGATTCCAGCCATTTTCTTCTTCTTATCCCGGCAGCGGATAGTACAATCTGAATGGTCTCGACAAGATAGCGCGGATCCTGGTCTAGCAAAGAGGGAGGATGTTCGTTCTTGTTGGTGTCCGGGTGAGTATTCAGCGAAACGTACCGGCGCAGTTCCTCGGCGACGGGTCTATCCAACCAACAATACCATCAGCGGATTGAGGGGAAATGCCAAATCATTCGATACGGGATAAAGCTGATTGAACGGGATTGTGATTTGACCAGGACACTGTGCCAGTCGCTCCGAAGGCATTCGACGTACCTCCAGCGCTCACGATACAGGATGCGCTGAACAAGAAGTGAGCGCGTGCATCGGAATCTCACTAAAGCTTGCGATGTCAACTCCTAGATGCTTCAGTACTTGTCTGAAGTAACTGACCTCATTTTCTTGACAGATACGCGAACAAGCTTGTACCGGACAAGGGTCTCGCTCTGTCCGCATTCGACATCTTGACGGCCGAGGATGGTAAAGTCACATGGGGAAACGGTCTGATGTACTACAAAGGTCAGTCAAAAAGCGCCCGTTCCTCTCTTGATAAGTTAGCCCCAGTCCACAGCGAATGGGATCAGGAGCTGAATTGTCGCGTCTGGCTGTTCATGTTAACATATAGTCTCCTTCCGATTGATGCTGTTTGCCCCATTTGTCGGTGAAGTAATAGTCGGCAAAGTATTATCAACCTCAAAATCCTACGTCCGAGGTATGTATCGTCCCTAATAGATCCCAGCCCTTGGCATCAGCCATACGTATCTCAGCGTCACTGGGCATGGGATAGACTGCATTTACTTGGCTGACTCGGTGGGTGAACACGCTTAGTCTCCCTCGGTTTCTTCCAAGATATATATATAGTGCCTTCCCTCTTACCGCCCAACTCAGCATAGTAAGTGTACCGCGCTACATCTGAGGCTACTTGTCAACTCGCTTGCAAAGCTCATCGACCGCTCTGTGCTCTCGTACTATAGTGACCCTGCGCAAAAGAAGTTTTTCTGGGTGACTTCAGATGACGAAGCTGCCATGACGCAAGAACAGCTCGCGAATACTGTGATAACCGGTGAGCCTACTTTTCCTTGCTCTTCTAGCGAACGTAACCTCCTCTCTCTCTGAAAGAAACGACAACTCCTCATGAAACGTCGTACAACATGAGAAAGAAATCTGGCCGGCTGACTCGATACTGTTGCGTGCAATTTGACACGACAGACCGATTGTATATCGATGAAGGCGAGCCTATCAGATTCAGAGTAGATTCAGTCGAATGGCAAGATGTGAGGCCCACGCCGCAGAGCTTGATGGCTGCAGCGGAGGATGAGGGTAACAACGTACCTGAGAAAGACCCTATAGAAAAAGCGGGATTCAAGATCTTGGTAAGTAGACCATGACCTCTATCCCCTTTCCTGCCTCGCATACAGACCTCTGTCCTCGTTTACGCCACGACATGTACAATGAGCCTTCTTCAAGGCCGATCAGCTGATTTCGGTACATTCCTTTGCTTGATAGGCTACAATTGCGGAATCTGGACTTGGAGTCACACAGTGGTGGTCACAGGGTGAAGAAGTCGAAGGGGAGGGCATGGAAGAGGGGCAAGAAGAGTACGCATAATCGCCTATATAAAGGGATCCTGAAGAACGCGTAAATCACCATGCTCTGAGCCGAGCCGAGGGGTCGGGCTCAGACAATTCAGATGAGATCATCTAGACTGCTGTCTGCTTCGACAGTCATAAATCAACCTCTTGCCAACAACAAACTTGGGCAAATACCCACTGGCAGAAAAAAGTCTTCGTTTATGTAGCTAGCTGAAAACACAAATTTGGGCTATTGATTCCTATCTTCTCACGCATATTTGCTGGCTTTCAACGTGTTTTGCCATTGCCACGATGCATCACGTTTCACAGAGTGTCTGAAATATCTGTCCTGCACGGCAAGCAGACGTCCCATATGAAAAGGTCTTAGAGGAAACCACGTGACATGCACGCTAGCACAATAGACCTTGGTGCCTGACAGAGGCTCCGACGGGAAGGTGGGTTTGTTTACAAAAACAAAAACAAAAACAAAGGAGAAAGGTGCTGAAGTGCAGAATCCTTATGCACGGGCCATATCCATGCCATGTTCTGTCGAAGATCACTCAACCATATACACAGTATACACTATGACTCTATACGAAAAGCACAATGGAAGGATTATGCAGACATACAGACCAAGCCACTACTTTCTCACATACAGACACACACACATCATCATTCTTGTCTATCTTGAGACATCTTTGATGAACGAACAGCTGACGCCCGAAGAAACAAGCGGACGAAGCAGTCTGTAAGTGACAGCCGACGCGTTCCACACTCCCCATCGCTTTAGCTGCTGAAATTTCTTGTACTTGACGACGGCTCCAGTGAGCCTATGCTACAATCATTGCCTTTACTTGACAACCGACGCTGGTGCTAATGCTGACGACACACAGGTCAGGGGCGAGAGAAATTCCAACGTTGTCAACAAACACCTCACTTGTAGTCTCTCCACACGCGACGACCAACCACTCCTTTCACCATCCACTCCTCCGTTCACGGTGTCTACTCCAAGATATCATTACCCTACCTTACCTCTGTATCCCTGGGAAACAATGCCACCCTACGCGCAATCCGAAACACCCTCACCGACCCCATCGATGGCTGCAATGCACATGTACGAAACGCCCTCCCTGGGGCATGAGGTCGATCCCGGCGACGCGTTCTCACCACAATCACCACCTCTCGAGACGCCTTCGTTGGAGGTCGATAGTGATGATATCGAGCAGCTGCTTGATCCTGTCCCTGTGCCTCTGCCAGCTTCGATGTCGGTCTCGGTTTTCGCTCCTGAAGGAGCGCAACATCGAGAGGGCGTCACCCAAGCCGAGCTGGAAGGCTACGATACCGGCTCATTGACCTCACACGACGTTGATGCCGACCCTATCCTCGCTTCACTCGCTGCGAAGCAATCTCTATCGAACCTCAAAGCCAATTACAAGCCCAACAACACGGTATACCCTCAACTGAACATCGCCAACATCGGGACTAACCCAACCGATGGTAATACTTTGGTGAAAGTCGTGGCTCCGAAGGAACAGGCGAGTGTACCTTTCAAGGCCAAGAGCGTACCGTCTTCGACGAACAAAGAAGGCTTAGGACCGAAGATGACTAAAAGCGCTGCGTTGAGAATGGGGTTAAATTGGGAGGCCGAGAAAGGGAAGAGTTCGCCTAGTGGACAACGCAAGGTGGAAGCGCGCGAGGCCGAGCGGGATGTAGGAACTCCTGGCCAAAAGCCTATCGGGCTCGGTATTGTAAGTACCGATCGTCTCATCTGAGAAGCAGATAGGTGCAGACCGCCTGGCAGCATTCAGCTGACATTGAGATCTATCGCGTTGATCCTCTTCAGACTGTGCCATCCCTTGCGTCTCCTTCCATCACGCCAAAGCCTACGAAGTCATCCCTTCTCCGAGCGACAGGGGAAAGGGGCTCGGGACTATGGCCAGAGCCGTCCCAAGCCAAGCCTGGCGACTCGATCTCAAGCCCGCGAAAACAAAGAGAAGATCTCGCACTAGCGAACAAGGAAAAAGAACGCTTGGAACGACTTGCTAAGCGGAAAAGCTTAGGCATCAACCTCGCGTCCCTGAACGAGCCTTCTGTGGTTGTTCGGCAGAATAAGACCAGTCAGCTTCGAGCTGCCGGTGAGGTCGGCGGCGGACTCTGGCCTGCACCCGGTACTTCCTCTGAGATGACTTCAGCCAAAGAAGCGGACAAGAAGGAGAGGGAAATGGCTGCTCTGGCGATCAAGGGGAGAGAGCGTTCAGCTAGGGAAGAAAGGCGAAAGACGTTCTCGGCTGGAATAGCGGCGCTTGCGCAGCCTACAATACTGGTCAAGGGCAACAGGACTTCCAAACTCCGTGAAGCTGGCGAGAAAGGGACCGAGTTGTGGCATGAGCCGAAATTTTCGCTTGCGACAGAAGACGAGGAGCGAGATGTGAAGAGGGAGAGGGAAACGATAGCTTTGGCAAACAAAGCTAGAGAGCGAAAAGCCCGCGAACACCGTAGGAAGACCCTCTCGATCTCAGCCCCTATTGCTGCCTTATCCCGACCGACAGTCTCGGTCAGAGGTAACAGAACGTCCGAGCTTCGCGCAACGGGTGAGATCGGGAATGGGCTTTGGCCTGATCGTGAAGCAGTGATTAGGAGTGCGGATGGAGCTAAGACGAGGGAAGAAGTGGCTACTGAGCGGAAAGAAAGGGACAAATTGGAACGGCTGAAGAGGAGAAAGAGCTTTGCACCGCCTGTCAGTCTTGGAAGACCGTCCATCGTGAGTAATTATAGTCTCGAATTCTGCAGTAACATTGCAGCATATACTTTTTTGAGCTGCTGACCATATCTTCTCAATGAATCCAAATGGGTGAGTAGACCCCTCGGACCACCAAGACCTCGCTTCTCCGAACGAACAGCCAAAAGTCCATTCCTGCTACGCCGAGCGCGAGTGCCAGCGCTAGCGGAGGTAACAGACGACCCCGAACCACGACTTTCTCAAGATTCCAAAGTGCCGCTTCGCTAACGCGGACGATATCGACCTCGGCGTTGAGGGCGACCGATGCTGTCAACGTTGAGCGAGCGTCGAAAATAACGGGTGAGGATGTGGAATACCTTGACGAAGAGCATGAAAGTGCGACTGCCGATGCCGTTAAATACAAGATGGCCTTGAAAAGCTTGGGGAAACCTAGCATCGTGAGTTCCAATCAGACCCATCTTGTCTTCTTTGTTGGGGAGATTCGTGTCGTCGGTTATGTCGCTGATGAGCGACCCATTTCTATATCTTCCTGGTCAACCATGCAGACTCCTCGCCTGAACAGGACGGTGATGCTCCGAACAGCTGGCAAGAGTTCCACTTCCATCACCAGCTCGTCCTCGATCCCGTCCATTCATCGAAAAGCAGCATCGATAGCCACACCGCTCGTATCAGGCTCTTCAGGACCCACAAAATCGCACACGACAGTGAAGACGCCGATACCTAGAAGACCGATGTCATCTGCTGGGTCTGGAGTCGGTGCTGGGTCTGCGTCTGGATTTGGACCTCGACCTAACAAGACGAGCTTGTTGCGAGCGCAAGCGCAAGCTCGAAAGGCACAGGAGAGCAAGTGAGACTGAAGACTCGGATGATTCATCGAGTACAATAGTGGGAAGGGGTCTTGCGTAGGTCGGTGCTGGGCTCCGTTTTGGGTAGATTTTCAGCGTCTCTGTTCAAGTGATTTTGGCGTAATTGGTATATATTTGGCTATTGTTCTACTTGTCGTGGTGTTCTTGTACATAGTTTATTGGTATTTTGTCTATTATTCCTCAATCTATGATGCTACGGACCATAGTATACTGTACTCTACGATTCATGTACCGTTTGCTTCGTCACCACCACCCGTGCGGGACAGATGTGAACAGACTTTCTATGCTATACGGAGCGGACTGCCACCCCATTTCCTCGATCATCTCACCGTTTTCGGTGCGGAATGGCTACTCCAGGACAGTGAAGATGATCCTCCTGTACCTCGTCAGCGGAATCTCGCCCCCTTTCGTCACTTCCAAAACAACATGAAAATCTCTCTGCTTCTCAAAGATTATGGCAGAGGCAGCTTTGATCTTGACAATGGACGGTACGGTGATTCGAACTTTGGCGTTAGTATTGTTGTTGTCGGTGTCGATGGGTGTGATGGTAAAGTCGCCTGTGGGGAATCCGGGCTAACGTCGATCGAGATCGGTCCCAAAGAAGGGATGAGATCCAAATAAACATTAGCACACACGTTCTTATTTCACTTCAGCTCATTCATTGCTCGTTCGTCATTGTCAGGTCCGGGCTGTCAGAGCCTGTAAAACCTGCAAGAGGGTATACTCATACACCACACTCACAGACAAGGCGAAATCGGTCGAGACCTCTTTGTAATGATACCACTTGAACGTGAGGTCTTTGCCCTGAGTTTCCGATGCATCAAGCTCCACTGTGGCACCCTTGTTGACCGTGAGCTGAAGGGGTTCCAAAGAGGAATCACCGTTGACGATCACTTGAGGTGCTTGTAGAGCTTCGGGATCGGTACCGTCCAGCGTTCGTCTTTGAGTACAGGCAGGCCTAACGGTGAGCTCTCGCCGGTACATCCACACTCCGCGCAAGTCACAGTAGGGCGAGAAAGGAATCTCCTTGATCAGATCTTTGGGTTATAGCCAATTAGATCCACACTCACTGCATCCTCGCTCTAAAGTCCTGCTGGAAATGCTCACGCCATCTCCATATAGTCGCTTGAGGTGAAACACAGACCTGGCCCGTGATCGGACTGACCACCGAATCGACGCTGTCGGCGTACAACTTCGCCTCTGGATCATTGACCAGATCGTAACGGCCTCCCCATCCGCCCCAATCGGGTCTCTGAGGATTATTCAACCCGTTGGGGACCATTCCTAAGAAACTCGGAGTATCGCCCTCCATAATAAATTCGTATGTCGGGTATTTCTTGCCCAAGGGACCGATCTGGATGTGTCGAGCCAGCCAGTCTTTCTGGATCGTCTCGGGCGGTCCGGTCTTGTCGCCTGTAATCAGCTCGCCAGAGATACCGTGCCAGCTGTGTTTGAGAATCGCCATCCACCCAAGCGGCTCGTCAGCAGCCATATTCTTGCTGTACACCAAACTGAGCTGTATACACGCGTGATACTTCGGTGAGTATCACACTCACGTTGCGAGGCTGTACGCATTGTTACCATGAACAGACACCACGTAAGGGATCGAAGGGAATTTGCGTCGAATAATGGGTCCAGTATTATCCTTTTCCGAGCAATCACATTCACATTTGTCACATTCAGCCCGAGGATCGATCTCCTCTGAACGCAGTACTTGTACAGTATTGTATCGTTGATACTTGTCCAACTCACTTGATCGCTGATGGCGTAAACGAACAGCTTGTCTGCGAATCGTGTAGCCTCTTCAGGGGTTCTAAGAGCGCAATGAGTTGTGAGCCCTGACCCTTCTCGTTCCACTCTCGCCGAGAGACCATGCGAATGCCCATGTCCATGCCTATGCCCATCTGGGCTGCAAAGATCCAGTGCAGCTCACCTAGTCGATTGCACTTTCCACAGCGCTTGAGCAAGGCAGTTCGCCCCTCCCCACAAGGCCACATGCAGCGGTCGACCATGCTCGTCTTCCCTATCAGCGGCAGCGATGAGCGCCTCACTGCCTTCCGAGTCCTTTCCCTCGCCGACGCCCTCTGAGCCGTACGCCGGATATCCGGGCTTGACGAGCGCTCGTAAGGACTCGATAGAGGGGTAGGCTTTGTCGTGTCGGAGTAGATTGGGGCGTACGGCTTCGTACCCATCAAGGATGCTTTGCAGAGTCTCTGGGTGGACTTCGTACCTGTGACAGCGGCACAACGAGCGTTGGACCATCGTCAACTGAGTGCGTAAGATAGAGAGCTTGAGACGAGTGAGAGGCAATCCTCACCTGAGCCAAGTGGAAGTGACAGCTACGACGCCCTCCAGGTCGATCTCGTTGGTGTACAAGAGCAACCGAACCTATAGCAGGAATACACAGGACAGTGAGCATCATGCCAGCTCCACCTCTTCTCTCTGCTGTCTTATGAGTATTATTAAGGGCCAAGACACTCACGAAGCTCTCGGCGTCATCAGGCTCGTTGTCGATATCCGTCTACAAAGATGACAATGATGAGGCCGGATCGTTAGACATGGCCTGGCGGTTCCCCTCGAGTGATAGATAGCACTTACGAGGACGAACAGTCTTGGTTTGATGGTCATTCTTTCGGATTACTGAGCTAGACCAGGCAAGTGAATCAAGTAAACAAAACAAGGGGCAATGTGCAAGTTCAGTCAATACGTGGTGTCCTGAATGGGCTGTCCTACCAAAGTTGGTTCTTTGTATTTGATGACCTCGAACGTCAGTGATGGATTGATGGGTTGAGGGCCAAATCTCTTTACACCAAATGATCAAGAGTTTCGGACAATACAGCATGATTGCCAGACCTGGTCTCCGACTGCAAAGACCACCAAATCAGTGAAGCAGAGGGACATACATGTCGACTCTGTACAGCTGTAAGAGCAGGCGAAACAATACCGGAATTGATACGCCGGAGATTAACACCCGGAAAATCAGCCTAGTCTCGGAAATCGGGTTGAACGGTAGATTAGGCCGAAGGCGGACTGGGCCGACTACAGTGTAAATGGTGCGTGATAACTGACAGTTAGTTTTGATATGAGCTGGCTGCATAGGAGGGATGTCAGCAGTATGGCATGATAGTTTCGTTGGGGTAAGCAGGTGCTGAACGACACACGACCTGGAGAATCGATACATCGAAGTAAGATGGACCCATGTCGTCAAACTGGCCAAGCTAGTACCGCAAACACTTATTCTCTTCGTTAGCTGTCGCCCCTTTGACGCTGTTTTCCTGACTCTGACTGCTCCCGTGTCATCTCTGAGCGTTGCATTGGAACGTATTGTTGCGCGCGGCGAGCACACCCTGCCGATCGGTAGGTGAGGTGTACATACGTAACCTTTGATGGGGCACGCACAAACGTTCCTAGTGGCACGTTCTCATCCAAGGTTGTCAAAAGTAGTTGTTATCCACATCCCTCTGCGGTTTATTGGGACGACTTCTGAGCAGTAGATAGACTTGCTCGAACACACGGCCACCCTGCCCAGCATATGGGTCCCCGACCCTCTTTCGGCTGGGTGTGAGCCATGTCAGGCCTGGACAATGAGACAGCGCTACGACGATGCATTCTATGATAAGAGAATGATCAAAAGTCGCCCCACGTGCCGCGCACGCTTCTCCGGAAAGAGTTGAACCGGTTAATTCAGCATTCAGGTCAGGGTCCTGGCAACGGCAATGGCACTGGCAAGATCCGGGGATAGACTACTGTACTTACTAGCTTGTGATCCCAGACAACGAGGACCGAATGAACGACGTCATGTTATCATATCGGGAAGCTCGAGATATCATATCTTGATTCGAACGCAGCCGCAGAATATCCTATTCTAGCTGACCGAGGGGTCCCCAGTCCACAGTTCTGAGCGGTATTCCGAATTGTTACTCTAGAGAGTTTCGGACACCTTGGTCCAGGTGACCAGACCATTATCAATTGTCGATAGATTGGTTATTGTCCGGCAATCGATTCGATAACATTGTATGTATGTATGTACGTATGTACGCATGACAGCAGGTGACGACGTTGGTGCTGGCCGAGGCCTGGACATGTATAGATGAGGGTGACATGCATGCAGCAACGCGGGGTTCAAGGTCGAACGTGGAATGTATCCAAGGTTCATCCCGTGATCGGTTACCACCTTCCACCTGCAATTGATTCAGTCCGGATCGCCGCTGTGATATATACCGCATGCGACTTCATGCTCAATCTCTACTTGCTTCTTACTTAGACTTCTGATCTCTTCAACAACTCGACAGCTTCACATCGATATCATAGCGTATTTGTATCTTACTTTGTCCAAATTCGATCACTTTTGTCTCCACTAGATTCGACCTATATCGCACAAGAGCCATGTCGACGATATTCACTTTACCGCCTGTATCGACACCCTCCAGTCGGTCAGACGAGCCGCCCACGCCGGCGCCTGGTATGAGAGACCAGATCGAAGCTGCCCTGCTCGGTACCAAGGAAGTGACCGTTCCAGGCACTCGGGAAGAGGATAAGCAGTGGGCTTTCAAAAGAAGCGTGCCCACCGTCGTACTGTACGACGAGCAAGGTCTGAGGTGAGCTCGAGCTCTTTTGTCTATGTCCTCTCCCGGTCCACATCCAGACTGCACATATATCATGGTACTGATCCCGGTGACGTCTCTTTATCAGGCTTTACGATGAGATCACAGCCCACGCGAAAGAGTATCACCTCTTTGAGGACGAGCTCAACCTGCTCAAGGTGCACGGTGACGAAATCGCCCGATCCATGGGCTTCCCAGGCAAATCCGGCGCTGGATCACCATCTTCGGCGAAGGAGGAGGAAGAGGAGGACGATCAAGTCGAAAGTGACTTTGACTTTGATAACACCAATGACGAAGTACCGGACAGGAGGTGGAAGCCCGCCAGGTGGGGCGATATGGCTGTTGGGAAATTCAACGGCGGTGTTAATGGAGAAGAGGGTCTGGGCAATGGGGGAGGTACCGGTGAGACGGGCTGGGATATTGTCGAGTTAGGTGCTGGGTGAGTCAAAATGTCGCTAGTCGACATTCTGCCCAGTACGCACGGACCGACCGCTCATAAACGTCTTTTGAAACCAATATTGCGACCGTATCCAGTGCACTCCGTAAGACGGCCCATTTGCTCACCGCGCTCTCATCAGCGCTACCCGGCGGCTCCGACGACACTTCGTCGAACACCGCATCAATCACCTACCACGCTCTCGACCTCTCGTACCCTGAACTCGATCGAGTTCTCGGTGAGATGGACGAGTCTTTCGGTCACGCCTTGAAGGGCAAAGTGGACTGCGTCGGTCTGCACGGCGATTACGAGGCTGGCCTGCAGCTCATCAGAGAGGGCAAGCTCCGCAATCTTACTAGATCGCAGGGTACCTCGGAGAGGGACAGCCTGGTTTCATCGGATGAAGCAGGTATGGCTATTCCCCACGCAAATGGCATCAAGGAAGACAGCCCGTTGCTATCTCCGGAATCAGCTCGGATCGTCACCCCTCACAGCGACTTCACTCCTCTCCCTGGTGCTACAGAAGACTCGGAGATCACCTGTGGCCCCCGAAGTGGGAATCGTTCAGGATCTTGGTCTCCGGCCTCCAATGACGATTCAACCGCGCTGAACGGTTCCCATACGAAAGCCCACGGCGCTCACTTGTACCGAAGTCGCACCCCTTCATCCGCTCAGAACCAGAACACCGAAGCTACAAGACCTTTACACTTCGTCTTCCTCGGCTCATCACTAGGCAACTTTGATCGAGAGTCAGCCGCACCGTTCCTCAAGTCTCTCCCGCTCAAGAAGGGTGACACATTGCTCATTGGGTTAGACGGTCGACCTGCTCCTGGTCCGGAGGGAAAGAAGAAGGTCGAGCTGGCTTATAACGATCCTGCTGGCCACACCAAGGCTTTCGAGGAGCACGGCTGGGAAGTCGTCAGGCAAGAATTGGGGTTGAAGGACGATCAGGGCGTCGAGTTTGTGGGAAGATACAACGAAGAATTAGGTATGTTCTCGTCGTCGTTGTCAGGTCTCGTTTAGTCGATTGCTCCGAGCCCAAGCGAGTTCTAGCGAGCTGACAAGTACAAAATGCACGCGTTCAGGTCGACACGAAGCCTACTTCCGCTCCAAAGACGCTCAAACGATCCATTTGCCCAATAACAACCAAGATGTCAAACTGGAGAAAGATGAGCTGCTGAACATCGAATGGAGTTACAAGGTGAGATGAGCTGCCTCCACTCCGGTTATGCCCGATATTGCCCGATGTGGGAATCCCGGCCATGATCGGTGCCTGAACCGTTTTCTGTCCCGAAATCTAAAAAACAATCGTGGCATACCTTTGGTTACGGTGATAACAAATGGCAGCTTAGCTAATCGTATTGATCACCAGTACTCTTACGGCGAAGCGCTCGAACTTTTTGACCGAGCAGACTTGCGGATCGTCAATACCTGGAAAGCACCAAGTTCGGAGTACAGATTGTGGTTACTCGAACGACCTCTGGTCAAATTCGATAATCTCCTTGTCGGTACAGCGAAATCTAACAACTCGAACGAGCAAAGTCAATCGGGAGAATCTGGGCAAATGTCGGAGACTATGACGCTCGAACCAGAGGCCAAGGTGGATGTTCAGGCGGACGACGCCAAAGCGATCGGTAGAACACATAAAGGTGTACCGAGCTGGGAAGAATGGCTCGATCTGTGGAAGTTCTGGGATCAGTGAGTGTTCTGGCAGCACACTCCTCGTTCACACTAGACTGTCCAATTGGAAAAGAGGAGCATGGAGGAGCATGAGAAACCTGAGCTTCGATGATGGGCCGACTAAGCTGATTGTTACACCAGTATCACCTTGGAAATGATCCCCAAGGAAATGTTACACAAGAAACCCATCGACTTGAGACATATCTGCCTATTCTATCTGGGTCATATGTGAGTATCGAGTACTTCGGTGGTCAGACCATCCGTGAATTGTGAAATTGTGAAATTTACGTTGTTCCGGCTCTGCGTACCCAGCCCTACCTTCCTTGATATTCACTTGACCCGGATGACCAAGGGCGCTCACACCGAACCTGAATACTTCAAGGTGTGTACCTTTTTCGGCTCAGATTGACTTGAATCCTTCACCGTGTGCTAACGGCTCATGACAGACCATCTTCGAGCGTGGTATTGACCCTGATGTCGACGACCCTACCAAATGTCATGTGAGTCTCGATCGATTCAGCTCCTTATTTGCCTTGTCCTTGTTGTTGCGTGATAAAAACGTACTGACTCTTGGCTCATCAGGATCACTCCGAGGTGCCCATGTCAGAGGAAGACTGGCCTTCTCTACCCGAGATCCTGGCGTTCCGGGACCGGGTCCGATCTCGTCTGCGAGGGATCTACGACCAGTTGTCGTTATCGCAGAAACCCTTAACAAGACATACTGGCCGAGTACTATTCATGACGTTCGAGCACGAGGCGATGCACGCCGAGACTTTGCTGTACATGCTCGCTCAGTCGGACGAGACTCGCCATCCTACCGCGACCTCCACCCCGCAATTTGACGTGCTCGCCAAGAAGTGGAATGAGGATGTCCAGGAGAACAAGGTCCTGTCCTTCGAGGGAGGCGGAGAGATCGAGCTGGGTCACAGGGATCTGGAGAGCGAGGACAAGCAGTACACAGATGGGCAAGGCTGGGAGTCGCACGAGTTTGGGTGGGACAACGAGCACCCCGTCTGTGTTCAACGGGTCAAGGGGTTCAAGATTGATTCCCTTCCAATCAGCAACTCCGACTATCTCGCATTTCTCAAAGCCAACGACAAATACTCCCAACTCACGAAAGAAACAGCTCCCGCTTCTTGGGTCAGACCAGCAAGCAGCGATGGCGAGTGGAGAGTGAGATCGCTATACGGGCCTCAGAGCTTTGAAGTGGCCGGGAAATGGCCCTTGATGGCCAGCAAGCTCGAGCTCGATGAATACGCGAAATGGAAGGGAGGAAGATTGCCCACCGAGGCCGAGCTGAGAGTCCTCTGGCGGAACGAGAGCGGGCCCAGAACGAGCGGAGGGGAATGCAACACTGGCGTTAAGAACTGGCACCCTGTACCGTGAGTGTGGAAAGCCGTGCTTAGCGGGCCGTCCAGTATGGTGTTGTGACGCTCAAGCTGACCAGACTATGTCGCCATCGTTATTCCTATCATCTTATGATGGACCCACAACAGCCCCACCAACACGTACACCGACAACGCAGGGAAGGTCATCCACGGGCACAATGGCGGTGTATGGGAGTGGACCAATACCCCCTTTGACGGTTACGAAGGCTTTGTGCCGTCCGTAATATACCCAGGTTACTCGGCCGACTTCTTCGACGGCAAGCATTTTGTTGTGGTGAGTTAATTGCAAGGTCATCCTAGTCCCTCTACCCTCTACGGAGTCATGGAGTCTCCCATATCAAGCAAGCTCCCTTACCACCTTTTCTTCCCTCGCACCGAAGAAGTGTCAATACAAGAGAAAGGGTAGCGGGCTGACCACTCAACCCACACTTGATTGAAATTATATTCAGCTCGGCGGATCTTGGGCCACCGTCCCCGCTATCGCGGGACGCCAATCGTTCCGGAACTGGTATCAGTCCAACTACCGATTCTCCTTCATAGGCGGTCGAGTAGCATACGACGCTTAGAGCACGAATATAACTACACCCACACCAGCTTGACCAGGTAAAGAGGACCGGATGCCTTTGCGCCTTTGTGGGTTTTGGCTCTTGGCTGTACACGACACCTGACACGATTGATTCTAGAAGCATGGGTTCGCACTGGAATTACGTGTGCAGCTTAGGCCTGGGCCTCGCCATGTCCGACGGCCGGGAATCGGGAATCGGGTGGACCAAGGAAGATGCAGGTAGTACTGTAAGTATAACACAACACAACCTAATAGAAATAAACCACTAAATTGGACAAGTCTGTCTACAAACTGGATAAGTCTGTCAGCCTGACTGTCAAAGTCTCAAATTGCCACAACTCGACTCTTGTAGCTACTGTAGTTACTGTAACGAAACGAACATACAGTTTGTCATGATATATGTAACTCACTGTACTCTACGAGTACACCAGTCTTCCTCCATCAAAGTGATGCCCAAATGGCCAATGAGCGCGTCCAGCTCAGTCATTCTTTCATCACAAGAGGTGTTACCTATTCCTACTTTCAATCGCCTGTTACAATGCGGTGCTGCGGACAGACAGCGACGTAGAGGCACGCACTGCACGATGCAGAGACTCGACTTTTCCATTTCACTCACGTGTTAAGAGGCTTTTTTTTTCTGCATGCTCGTGAACGTAGCTGTGACAGAGATGAACGCGGAAAACTAATGGAATGCATGTCCATGTCCGATGTCCGAGAACGATCGGTAAATGTACTGTTGACTTCTGATCTTTGGTGGCCGATGCTTTTCTCTTTCTTACCTCGGTGACGTACAGTACTGTAAAAAGAACGAACCTTGGTCCGGATAACGCTCAGGCTCAGGCTCAGGCTCAGCGTCAATATAAAGTCAACTGGTAGATGGTTGGTAGCGTTGCAGAGACTCGTGTGAGAGTAATGTAACGTAGAATGAAGAACGCAATTGTTTTCACATACAAAGCATAGTAACAACCCCCCTTGATCAGGATCAGGGTTTGAATAAGATAGATACAAAACACAACAGGATATGAGGATGACGATGGCCAGAGTGACTGGGTGGCTCTTTGACTGGCACCGACCAACTAAATGGACTCTCACTAGAAGAAGATGATAAAGGGACCTGATATACGGAGGAGATCAGAATGGTCAAAGGTCAATGGGATCGACTAAGCGAGTCGTGAAAAGTGAATGCTCCTCCTCTGCTTGCCTCTGGGGAAATGGGACTAAGAAGTGAACGTATTCGTAGATGCGTTAACAGGGGAAGGGGGACCTGAACGATGTCCGCCGCCCAGCCCGAGCCAGCCTAGTAATCCTGCCGAAGAGTGCGTCGAATCTCCGTTGGTCGATGATTGCGCTTGACCTGAGCTCGTTCGAGCTTGATTTGAGGAATTGGCGGCCGCATTGACATTGGCATTGGCTTGAGCAAGATCTCTGTTGTGCGGACGATATGAGATGATCAGCGATGACTCATTGCACCGCATTGATAATAAGCTGTGCGCCAAGCCAGAGTACAGGAAAGATCTACTCACGACTCGCTCATCGCCGCTATGGCCTGATTGACCATTTCTTCGGGAAGATCGCCCGGAAGACCAGCTATGAATGAAGAAAAATGGTAAGATCAGCACGATGGATGTGATTGTCGATCGAGGCGCATCCTGCCGGCTGCGGCGCAGAGTCTGTCTGCGGAAAGTCAAGGTATCGATATACAAGCACTCACCAGCATATACATGCGGATCTAGAGGCGCATATCCGGGCGGAGGAGGACTGCCATCCGCGTTCCTCCCTCTACCCAACGACAATCGGCTAGGTCGTGCCGTCGCATCGCTTTCCCCTGATCCAGATCCGCTCCCTTCTCCCTCTCCTCCCTCTTCAACATCGGAATATCGTCCAAAGTATTGACCGCTATTTCGGAGTGAGTGCATCGAGATATCTAGCAGATTGGGTGTGGGCGGATTATGTTCGATGGGCGACGATTCCCTGGTTCTATCTCTGCCCTGAATTGAAGATGACGCATCAGATTCACCTTCTTCGTCCGAGTATTCGTCGTTGGGCGGTACTCGAGCTTGAATCGAAGGTGTATCGGTAGGTGAAACGTAGTTCGAGCCGTCTTCGGCGGGTCGACCGAATGTACGTCGGCGAGATGAAGATGGTCCAGGTCCAGCTTCGGCGGCTCGCAAAGGACTAGGCACGGCAGGCATAGAGCCAATAGAATTGGCGATTCGGCTCGGTCGACGGTGCTTTCGTGTTCCGGGTGTTCGTGGTCCAGCGCCGGCCGCCCCACCTTGGAGTGATGATGTTGATGAGCCGGCTGAGGTTCCCAAGCGTGCCGCTGATGATCTCGCCCTAGCAGCTTCAAGAAGCGCGTTCACCCCACCCAGGTTGGCTGCCGCGGACGAATTGGCACCGGGGGTCCCGTAACCTGCATCAAGAAGGATCGAGCCGCGCTCACTACCGTAAGCAGGCGGAGGGGCCAACGTGCCGACCATGGGAGCGAGACCCCATTTCTTGACATTCGCTTCGATGAATACGAATCCTGCTTGACCGAGATTAACGTGGATCGTGCAAGGCCCATTCGCACCGACGATGGGGAAAAGGTTCAATCGCTGCAATCCAGTATACGCGTCCTCCATCTTCCTTCCGTTTCTGGTGAAAAAGACGGTGCCTGTTCGAGGTCGATAGCCTACGCCGAGTACGTCGCCTTCGGCCAAAGGGGGACCGTAAGACGAGGCGGTGAACGGATAGTTGTGTGATTTGAATCCGTCCGATGCGAAATAAGCGACCGAGTTCCTGTTCCAACCCGGTAATCGGAACGAGGGATACGGCTTCGTCGCAAGCCCGATAGCAACTTCGGTGTTGACCGGTTTCTCGTACATCTTGACTTCCCAATAGTAGACCTCGTTCAGCTTCGGTAAAGGCAGATTCGCCATCACGTTGTTCCCGCCGCCTTCTCGCGCCGGCATTCCCGGTCCATCAGATAAGAAAGTGATCTCGGTCCGGGATTGCACGTATAATGACAGGTTCTCTTCGTAGTCCGGTTCGAAAGCCCAAGCGGATACGCCCTTTTCCTGGATTGACAGAAATTGAGAAAGGGTGATATCGGTCGGGACGGAGGAGGGAGGGTACTGAAGTTGCCAATCTGCAAAGGCAACGAGGCGTGTCAGTCATCGCCACCATTGCCACCTGTAGTTACGGTGAGATGGGAACAATGGGAATGAGAAGGAGCGTTCTTCACTCACCTTTGGCTTTTTTGTACGCTTCTTTCACGTCCGGATCGAGCGTTTCCAGCCATCGCGTTTCGACGCCTTCCACCCCGCCTTCGCCAATCACACCGTCTCCTTTCGACAGGTCGAGCGGTCCTCCATCCTCCATCAACCTGCCAGTGCAGCTGACGTGAGCAACATGTACAATAACTGATATAGTTGAGTTGATGACTCACCTAATCCCTTTCCTTCTCCTCATGTATAGGACAGCTACGAGGAATACAACTAGCCCAAGGAGGACTGTCAATACCACCACCATGACCGGAATGAAGATCATGAGTAGCGTCGAATACCCCGTATCTCCATTCTCAGGCTGGTGAGGCTGAGGCACCTCCGGAGTCGGTCGCCATGGTTCTTGCTCCATCGTGACCGGGTACACCAATTTCGCTGTGGGTGATTGCGTGATGCTGATGTGAGATAGACGAGTCTCAACGTTTATGAGCCTAGACGAGGGTTTTATCGATCGACTTTTTCAGTGGACAATGAGACCGCTTCTTTACGACGCTGGGTCAGATTAGACACCTGGCTATCGTCGATCGACGTTTTGATATAGTTGATATAGTTGATATCTGTGGTGAAGTGATACGCCGAGTCAAGTCACACAAGCGAGAACATGCGGTTCCAACGATGTCGCCCTTGCCCTCGATACTGAATAGTGAGCCAACTTTCTCAGCTTGAGAGTACAGTCCGAAACCAAAAGATAAAGAGTTCAATGTCAGACAGAGGTCGAAAGGATGTCGTGAAGGGATGAAGTAGGCCTAGTTTCGAGATCGGATCGGATGAAAGGAGATGCTACTGCTGGTGCCGGTATCGATGAACCTCAACGTTTGCGACACGTGAAGCTGTGCTCAACCGAAAATCGGTTCGCGTTGTCGACTACGATTGTGGGAAAAAGCTCTGAAAGAAGAGAGAAGAATTGTGAGTCAGACCCCGTCCATGGTATCAGAGTGTTCTTCATGCACCAAGCGATCCTGCTTCGCTGACTTCAGGCCGGGCGGGGTATCTGCTGATGAGACGCGACTTTTATTACTCACATTCCGCGATGACCGATCTGTCTGGAATCTGATACGATGAGTGACGACTGAAGCTACGACTACGGGCCAAGCCCTCGATGAGGTGAGATGAGATGCGATTGATCCGCCCTATCCTTGTTACAGCTGGCTATCCCAGTCCGATCTTGGAAGGACGGTTCGATGTGCACAGTGAAGTGTTGATGCTGATTAGCGGTGTCCTGGTATGTGGATCTGAGAACGATGATGTGAGTGTATTATGGTGTGAAGACGATTGAGTATAAGTTATGATTACAAAGTCAGGACGCTTTGAGTGGAGAGCACACATATAGCAGCATACCTCTCGAAGTGTTGAGAAGGCCTGGAGCGGGGAGAGGAAGCCTTAGGGAGCGATGGGAAGGGGTGTACGTACGCAGCACACGGCGCAGGCATAATATAACAACATAGCCTATAGGCTCGTTCTAGACCGGAACGTATTCTCGCCACCCATCTACTGTATCCGAAAGTGGCAACCGCGTTCATAGTATAGGCTTCGTCCGGCGGTCGCCGCTTAAAGTGGATATCCGTTCGCGTTCGTGCTGGAATCGTCATGACATGGGACGTTCAATGTCAGTGCTGTTGACGCTCATTCCTTTCTTCTAGTGAGATGAAGATACATACCGTGTCGACAGGACTGACTACAAGACCTAAAATTGGGTTGACTGACACGCAATCTGCAAAACCACATCTTCAATTGGTCACGAAATCAGAAACAAGCCGATACGATACGATAACGAACCATTCTTGAGCTGTCGATCACCATTCGTGTTCAGGCATTAATCCGCCCACTCGCTGAGTAGCGCACCGTCTGTCACCAATATCGAGGACGAAAATAGCAGTGGCCGGACTTTGTAGAGTCTACTGGCGATCTCAGAAGCTCAACAATCAACGGCTTGAAAACTGGACAGTTGGTCTTTTGCGGCCTGGACAAGAATCCAAAGTGAACATTCAGAAAGTGGTGGTAAACTGTGACTGTCGATATCTCACCTAGCAGGTAGAGCTGGAGGTCTGGGGAAGGCAAATCGAAGGTTCAACTTGGTCTCGGCGAGAAAGCACCCGAGGCGGGGCTGTACCGTCGATACTCTGCCAGCCATGATGGAACACACCTATCCGAACCGCTATACTGCGCTGCACATCTTAGCCCTCTCAGCTCTAGCCTTATCCGCTACCACTTCAGCCAACGCCCTGCGTCATGGCGCACACCAGCTTCGCGATCTATACGCTTACCCGAAATACGAAGTACAGTTCCTCAATGATCTGCCTCTTTCAAAATCTGATGCTGAGAGGTTCACGAGCGCTGGTGTGGGCGATATAGGGGACTGGTTGAGAGCTAGAAGTGGGGATAGGAGCACGGGGTTGGGTACGGGTGCGTCTGGGTCTGGATCGTCGGAAGAAGGAGGAGGGAGTAGGAAGAGCCTCGGTGATGGGTCTGGGTCTGGGTCTGAGACTGGCTCGGCGTTATCTGCAGGAGAGGTGAGTCATGACATGGAAACATGGGCTGCGCACCTTGGTTCAATGCTCACACTCACAAGCAAAGTCGCTGACCGCCTCGCTATATTGCGCACCTGCAGAACAACCTCGAGCTAGTCCCGATGAATTTCGCCCACCCAGACGAGCCGCACGGCGCACCATACCCGTACCTATGCCTAATGCCGTCTCGCAACGCGACGTCGTCCCAGCTCAGACTACTGGATCAGATGGAGGATGAATTTGTGGAGGATCATAATAACGGGTCAGAGCTGGATCCGTCTCAGGGCTGGGCGGCTTTGGGACATCTAGAGGGCAAGTGTCTGTATAGTAAACAGGGGTGGTTCACTTATGCGTGAGTCGTCACTTCTATACTGGATCCTAAGGTATGAACACCAGTCTTCATTGGTGTACTACTACCTCCCCTCCACGCGTCTTGACCGCGGCTTGGACCCATCAGAATGCTAATACCACACTCCTCGACCTTCGCTCATCTTAGCTACTGCCACAACTCGCACATCCGGCAGTTCCGACAAGCGCCCCACAAACACCCTCATCCGCCAGAAGGCATCGTGCCAACCGAAGACAGGGAATACGACGCGTATACTCTCGGTCAAGTCAGTCCTGACGCTCGACAGCGATTCGCTACCGGAGCCGGGGGCGTTCGCACGAATCATCTCGCAAAACAGGCCTCGTCCCCCAATAAAGCTGAACAGGCCAATCTGCCCCGAGCGAATGTAGGCAACGGTTATGCTGATTCACTTGGCGACGGCGGGCGGAAGACGTCGCTATCTACGTCTCCGGGGAACGGGAACGGGAACGGTCAAGGTCAAGTATCGCCGACCGTGTCGTTTGGACATGGCGCTTCATCCAGGTATCTCGTCCAGAGGTGGTCCCACGGTACGCGGTGCGACAAGACGGGCCGACCTCGAGAAGTCGAAGTTCAGATCCACTGCTCGATGACAACAGGCGACATGATCTACATGATCAAGGAGCTTTCGATATGCCAATACGTGGTCATCATCCACTCGCCTTACCTGTGTGGTTTGCCCGGTTTCAAGTCTAGGGATCTGGGTGCGATTCAGTCGGCTGGTATCCAGTGTAGGCAGGTCGTAGAAGACGACGAGTTTGACGAGTGGGAGAAGGAAAAGGAGCAAGAGCAGAAACACAAGCAGAGCGCTTTGGAGCTTGATCAATCGCAAAAGTCGAATACAAATGCAGAGGGAGACAAAGACAAAGACACAGACAAATCGGCATCTTCGTTCCTGGGGTTACCATTTGGCAAAAGACCGACCGGGGCCGACAACACCCTCGCAGCTTTGCTCAGTGGCGACCATTCCCTTCAGCAGCAACAACAGCAGCAGCAGCAGCGGGAGCAGCAACACTTTGGCATCAAAGGTCCCGAGAACATGTTCGGGTCCGAACTCATTAAGAAGGAAGCTCAACATGGGATCGAAGCCCATGAAGAAGCAGGCGCAGGCGCAGATGGCGGAATCACCTTTGACGAAGTTGAGATTCTTTTCTCAGGCAAAGAGGTGGACGACGCTGCTCTACGCGAGATGCTCAAGAAAGCCCTCAATTCGCTCTCCGATCGAGATCGGGCTAAAGATCGTGCAAGCCCTGCTGCAGGAGGAGGAGAAGGGGAAGGGAAAGGCGCTGAGGCGGAGGCTGATGCGGACGCAGGCGAGGATGGGGATAGCGAGAATGAAAAAGTGATCTTCTACTCGTGGGAGGAGGACGATGATGGCACGCCGATATTAGTTGACACCGACACCGATGTCGAAGCTGATATCGTCATTGTGGATGAAGAGGGTAACGAGATACCACAAAGTGATGCGGTGGAAGGGAACGCAAATGTGAAACTGAAGGAGAAAGGCAAAGACAAGGAGAAGGATATGCTGCTGCATAAGGCCATCAGAGATTTCCTAGGTCAGAAAGGGAAGAAGAAGTCAACTAAGCTGAAGGGTCAGGATGGGCATAGAGGAACAGTTGAGAGCGAAGAGAAGGGTAATGCAGGAGATAAGGAAGAGCTATAGACGCTTGGCAGACTTTGAACTTGGACGCGTCAAAATACATTGCTTTCCACCTCGTATGTCTTCGTGATGACCACTGAGTCGTGAAACGAGCTAGATAGCATAGGTCGATGTCAGGATGCACTTTGTAAAACATGCTGCCGAACAATCTGGCTGGATTCGGTCCGCCGATTCGCTGAATTCGGAGATCGCAGCTAGCTGCAGATACAGAAACATGAGACAGGAAAAGACGGCGCATGACCAGGCGATCCATCCATCATCCTGCAAGCACTATATCCGTCCTACACGTATAGGCCCAGCGCGAGAGCACAACAAAATATATACCACCTACAACGATTGAGAGAAAAGGAATGAATGGTCGGCGAGTTCAATTACGATACACTACAAATAATCGATCAATGAATAGAGTACGGAGTACAGACAGCGACGGAGAGTGGAAGGTTGCAGTACAATCAATATTTTATTATAGATCCGCGTACAGCATGTTTTATATTAGCAGAATCACTGCTATCTTGCTATCAAAGCTAAAAATACAATAGAAGGGGAAAAAACTGATGAGTCATATCCGATTGATGTGCAAGCGGAGAAAAAGACAAAAGGAAGCCGGGGGGAGGGGGTTAAATGGTTGTTTTCTTATACAGTGCTCTCATCCTTCCTCCGTTCTAGCGATTATTGCCGAGTCCATCGATTCCGTTATCGTGATTTCCGTCGTCGTCGTCGTCTTCGTCGTCATCATCGGTGCCCAGTTCGAATTCTTCGCCCGCGACTACCCTATGCCAACCTTTTCGTCCTAGCGCGTCTCCACCGCCACCTGTAAAGCCTGCTCGGTCCGACCTGACATTGCCTGCACTCCTACCACTTCCACTTCCACTTGCACCTCCTAAGAGCGCTCGGCCCTCGTCTCCTGATCTCCTCGACGCTGTATAACCCTCTGCCTCTCCGAGGAAATTGACTTTGGCACCGCTTACTCCACTATCGCTGAATCCTGAAGGCGTAGGGAAAATCAAGCCCATAATCCGGACGAGCAAAAGCCAGCTGCCCACCCACGAGAGGCTGATAACCGCCCATCCGAGGGTACACAGCGGGTATCCCTCGATATCGGAGTCTTCGCCCGGAGATGGTATGGCAGAGGCCGCGGGGTTGGTACATGCTCTCGTCGGAGAAGGAGGCGCCAACGAGAAAGCGATAGCCGCGACTGATTGAACAGAATTGAGAGGTATATTAAGTCAGCATGATCCTTTATAGTCCCTCGAATAGACAGACAAGACAAGGTCATGAATGTAACTCACCAGGCCAAAGGCAAAAAAGTACGCTTGCAGATCCAACTTCGAGCGCCCGAACCAATCTCGCATGACGATAAGTGAGCTCGGCGCCCTCCTCCAATGGTTGATACGAATCCTTCCTCTGAGCGAAATGTGCGCTGATACTAGAATTGTACCGAATCAAGATGATCCGCCAGGATCGTCAGCTTACTCTCGTCGTCTGGACCATGCGTGTGTTGTCCCATCACTGCCCAAGATCAACGATGATAACAGATAGTAATGGACTCACCAGGCTATAGAAAGCAGGGTTGCCGCAAATGCGACGACAGCGAGGAATATTCCACTGGGAGCTGAAAGGATTCGCGAGCTAGTCAGCATTATGCCGCTCGCGATGACCACAGATCACAAATTAATCGAATTATGCTGGTCCGTTGACTTACCAGATTCGCCTATCAGATTGGCCGCAATAGCTCCACATCCGACGCTCAGCGAGGCGATCGATAACGGGATATATGTCCTCAGTCTCCCTATGGCAAATTTGTCCTTCTTTGAGCTTGACCCGCCGCGAGACGGAGACGATTCTGCTGATGACTCGCTACAGTGGGTTCCGGGCATACTAGGTTCTTGTGACAAGGAGAAGGATGGAACCGAGATAGGTGGTGGCTGCGTTGAGGTGGCTCCGTATGATCTGACATGTGTGCTAATCGACGGATCGCTGGATGGGCCGGCAGCAGCAGCAGCAGCCCCATCCGAGGGTGACAAGCTTCTCTGTGGCTTGAGCATAGGTGACGCAGATGGGGAGGCCAAAGCCAGTTCCCACATGACAAAGCCTTCTCCACCAGCCCCAGCTCCGATGTCTCCGCTTTTTGATAGACCGGTGAAAGCGGACAGGATCGAGGAGAGGATCATGAGTAGTTGGATGAACGATGTGATGGAGAGTAGATGTAAGAGGGTAAGGTCGAATGTGAGCAGCGGGCAAGAAGGGAGCATGTGGTCCGGGAATGCAGGCTGGCATGTCGATTGATTGAGGGTGAAGAGGGAGAAAGACATCGTAGCGGCTATTGGAAGGGTTCAGGCAATTCGATTCAGGCAAGATAAGACCGGCCGACAATGAACATCAGATTATAGGCGTTAGTGACGATCAATAGCACCATTCGTCAGCGAGCTTTCCGCATTACATGACGGCGGGGAGAAGCATCGATCACCATCTACTTTCTTACTCACAAGTCCAGCAGATCCAGAGCATGGCGATGAACGTGAACTCCAGCCTTTCGGTCAGTGGTTTGCACGAACTCGGCGTGAAGCTACTGCCTATACGACTACAGAGAAGGAATATATATATTAACGTCGGCGAATCAATCATCCCGGGATTGACAGTGGGAGTAAAGCAAAAGCAAAAAGACTCACGATAGAAGTGCGACCATCACTCCGACCGAGCCGAGGATCAGCATGGGACCCCTGACGTCTCCAAGGGGATAATAACTCTCGGTCTCTGCAACGGAGCACGACATGTATCATCATATCAGCTATAATCTCGAATGGTCAAGACGAAGACCTCTTTTATTCACCTTCTTTGAAAGACGGTATGGCACTGATCACCCCAATGGATGAGAGTACAACCACGAAGATGTCCAGGGCCCATCTCGCCTGTAGCGAAGAGATGTGCGACATGGTGATAGACTGGTTGTCCTATCCCCGGACCCGTGACCCCTGCGCCGGCTGGCTCGGTGTACTCGGTATCGCTTCTGATGCGTTCAGGTATACGCGCTCTGGGGTGGCATGGCCCCAGTAGATATTGCTGGTTGGCTGGTGTCCGGCTGAGTCTGCACAAGAAGAGGGTCCTTGCTTGTTGAGCGGCGAATCTAGCTAGAAGATCTGTCGGAGAAGCGCGCGCGCGCGTCTCCTTTGCCTGACAGTGACGAAGTATTATCTCCGACTGCCTCTTGTTCGCCTTCCGTTCGATGGGCAGCAGACAGTCAAGCAATAGATCAGATCGTTTCTTCGTGTGAAGTGGGCGTGTTGAAGTCGTCAATATAGTGCTCACAAGTGGATTCACAGATCACGCACTTTGAGCTACGTGCATGTATCGGGCTAGTTGAGGCCGACAACACGTGGGGGACCCGCTCAGCTTAGCTCCATCGTCGGCGATCTCCGCTATCCCTCAGGTCGAGTTCGGAATCACTCGTAAAGACGAGAACAACCCGAAATATCGGCAAGAGATTCGCTTCGTTCTTGTGATGAAACATACATATCGACGACAACTTCCCGTCCTAGATTAGGCAGCTTCGAGTCAATCACACAAGACGAAAACGAATTATCGAACATCACATCCCACCTGAATTCTCCAGAGCAGAATCAACCTTGCCTCTGAGGCTAAACGTCGACTATATATCATTCTTCTTTGCGATCCTCTTGATCTCCTTCAAACTTCAAAAAGACAAAAGAAGCATACCTACCCTTCAACATCTCATTTCATTCCATCAGTTAGCTTTCATCGAGAGAGAGAAAAGCGTTGAATAGCAAAGGGAGAAGAATATAATGTCATCGTTCGGCAGACCGGGTTTTGCGGATTCGTTCAAGGTCACGCCTCCCCAGCGGGGCTCGTTCCCTCTGGACCACGATGGTGAGTATCGATTGCGTCTGTGTATCTGTAACACCGGGTGAACGGGTGGGCCCTCTTTATTGGGATACATACATGCTGTAAATGCTTCGGGTCTCGGGAGATGGGATGAAAGGGTGGCCCTCGCAGACGGGAAGGGGAATATTATCACCCATTTCTGTGCGACCCAAATGATGCAAAGCCTTTCCGCCGCATCATATCGACGATCGACCAGCACCAACACCTTTCATCGTCCATCATTCATTCCGGCGAGGCGGACAAATACTTGTAATAAGACATCCATGAACTGACGTTTCCCCGTTCTTCTCTTCCATTGGGGGTTTGACAGGCGAATGCAAGAGCTTCATGATGGCGTACATGAAGTGCTTGAAATCCAATGCCAACGATAACGGACAGTGTAGGCTCGAGTCGAAGCGATACCTTGAGTGCAGGATGGACAAGTGAGTTTTGGGCTTTTTTTTTTCCCCTCTTCACGAGTCAGTCAGCAGCGGGACGGCATGTTAGAACATGAAGAACATGCGATTTCTGGATCGTCGCAACAAGCTCCGTTCCGGAAGCTGGATGAAGGTCTACTTCGCTATGAGGCGTCATACTTGATCGAGTCTCAAGTTTTCTCTCCATCTCCATCTCCATTCCTCTCCTCCTCTTCCGACGTTGATTTCCCTTCCTTCCGACTGATTCATGCTCAAGTTCCATGTAACATGTCACGTTGGATGACGCTGACATCGCTTGAATTCGTTCAAATAGCAACCTGATGCAGCGAGACGACATGTCCAACCTCGGTCTAGGCGACGTCGTAGATCCTGCCTCGTCATCGTCATCGTCGTCGCCCTCTACTCAGCCGATAGGAACAACGAGTGTAGCGCCCTCTCAACCATCGTCGCTACCATCAACGTCAGCGTCAGCGTCAACATCGGCGCCCGTGCCTGCTGCGGTAGAGCAACCGAGAATATGACATGAGACATAGCCGACCGCCACCCAGTCCTTCTCGAACAACATCCGTTTTGCATCAGCAACACCTCACGTTGAAATCTGTTCTACAGAACTCGTCTCGCATAGCCGGAGAAAGTGCAATCGTACTGATATGCTCCCTTGTACTCTACCATTACTTGTATACTATAATTTCGCATCTCATGACCCGTGCCAATCGGAGCCCAGCACACCGCAATATATATGATCATGCATTATTACACTTCTCACCTTGCGCGATCAGAGCGCAACCTTCAACAGCTTTCCATAGTAACTGTTCGACCCACTGTTCAGGAGGCTGTCATAGGTCCCACCCGCCGCGCCACCATAGTATCCGATAACGCATGTTCTTCTAGGCTCTATATCACACTTGAGCTCACCACCAACCTCTCCATCCTTTCCAGCCCCTTCCTCCTGCAGCTCCCACATTATCCACTCCGGCCCTCTTCGCCTCGCCCTCCCTCCTTACTTCGGCCCACATGTCTCTCAATTTGCCCAAATCGTCGAGCAACTCGTTCCTGTGCGTCTCTTCGGACAAGTAGTAGTGGAACCGATCTTTATCTTTCATCCGCCCTCTCCCGCCTCCGCCTCCGCCTCTACTTCCATCCATCCCCAATCCCAGTCCAGTTCCTATACCAGGGTTGGTCGAGCCGGCCGCAGTGATAGGTGGAGAACCGCCAGGACCAGGATGGTCGTCTTCGTCAACGTCCAAATCCAGGTTCTCAATCCGGGCGCAAAGCTGAGCAGACTGAGTGGAAAGATGATCCACTTGAGCTCTGCGTTCGCGGACGGCCGTGATCAATTGGGATGCGGCGCCAAATACTGATTCTTCCAGTAGTTTGACGTCCTTGACTCGCTGTACGAGCTGCTTCTCCCTCTCACGGAGCTCCAGCACGACCGCACACATCTCGACGTCCACTTGTAGATGCTCACTGCGACATTGTTGGTTGGGGTTTTACGAGTCAGCGAGTGCTCGCGACATGTTCATAGATGCCAGCATGAATGACCCATATAGAGCATGTCACCACTCACTGTGAGATCCTTCTCATATTCATATATGCGTCGTAAGGCTCGAGCGAGTGTCTACGTTGAAGAGATATATTGAATCAATCAGCGTCATGCGTCAACCAAGTGCTCAATATACGGTAGCTCTGACACCACCCATGTCCTCAACCAAGCAGCAATCGAATTACACCTACCTTCTATGGCGCAACATCGCCTCGCGTGCATTCACAGCTCCCTCGCCTTCCCTTTTGCCAGTCCCGTGCGGATTCGTCACCTCCCACTCCATGCCCGTCTCTTCTATGACAACATCGGCGCCATCGCTACTAGTGCGGAGCATCGTTGTATTTCTGCCCCTATTTCTCCACGCCAGGGCTCTATCGGACGGAGACCGATCGGTAGGTGGTCTAGCTTGCGGTCCAGAGACGGTCCGCGTCCGTGGGCCCGTGTAAGCGCCGCCTATACGGGATGAGACTTGTTGTTGAGGTGTGATCGGATTTCGGTACGCCCCGTACGGGTGATTTGCGTTTGCGTTTGGGTAATCGAGATCTGAACGTTCTTCCGTCGGACTCAGGCCTTTCAGGGACGCTCGAGACCATAGGTCGGACTCGTTGCCTGATAACTGGGTGACGATCGATGGTCGTTTGCTAGCTGTGTGAGAGTTGGCAGTGAGGAAAGAGGGGCGGGAAGAGGTGCTATGACCCAATGATCGATCTAATGGCCTGAGAGACGCTGAAGGGCTGGGTGAGGCTACGGCGGAGAATGACCAAGAAGGAGACTGGTCAGTCGCTGGACAAACAATGCCAAGTTCCATTTGCTAATAAGTGAGCACAACTCACCAGACTGCTCCCGATCAAGCTGTTCATCCACCTCTTCCACATCGCTGAAAAGGAGAGAAACGATCAGCTCGTCATCATAGTCCTTCGTCGAGCGCAAATGATGTCCGTCGCGAAACGGAATGGAAGTACGCTCACGGCTCAATGACGGTCGGCACGATACTTCGTTTTCCTCGTAACAAGGAGTTTTTCAGAGTTGACGGTCCCGGTCCGCCTGTCTCAGAGTCTGATGTGTCATATGTCGTGTTTCGACGACTAGTGTGGGAGCGCGGGGAATATCAGCAACGACAGTCTCAAAGACCGACGACACATTCAGAAATCAGATACGTGAGATGAGGGTCGCTTCCACAGCAATCAAGCACTTTAGGGAGGAGTGGGCTGGATTGGGGAGGCGCGTCTACTGACCTGACAAGACCAAAACCACCCTTCAGAGCCTGTCCGGCTCGGCCCGATATCTCTTTGATAGCGTCTTTCAAGTTATCACCTTCCCCTTCATCGTCCTCCCTGATATACCCAGAGGCATCATGCTGCAGCTGCGTTGCCAAATTAGTCGTACTGCCGCCAAATCCAAAGTCCCTCGAAGTGGTCCGTTTCTTGAGTGTCCCTCTTTCGTGATGTCTATGATGGCTGGCGCCTCCTACACCGGATAGCGAGCCGGAGACAGAGTTCATACTGCTCATCCTGCCCTTCCGCTTGGATCGAGGGGCCACCTCGGCCATCTCTGCTACGGAGCCGTTCCACAATTCGGCTACTCGCCTGGCACCCATGATGTCCCAATCCTTCTCACGCGATTTCAGTATACCCTTGATATAGGCTTCAAGGTCCGTCGTGATGATATCGGGTGAGGCGACAGGGCCCACATCACCTTCAGGTACGATGAGATCGACGCCAGATTCGCCTTGATATCCATTGACCATGCTGTCCTTGCCATCATCCTCGTCCCCCCTGTAACGAAGATGATGCTCCCGCTTTCGGATTGGCGTATCTTCGGTCGTTCCACCTTTCAGATTGGCAGAGATGCTGCTCGTGGCGTGCGCGACCCCGGAGAAGAGAAGTTTGTGCACCCGTAGCGCATCGGTGGGATGTCTCGTCCTCTCAGAGAGGAAATGTTGCTGCAACGATCGGATGGTGGATACGCTGATGAATTTTGCTTGGGTGGGTGCGGTGCCGAGGGATCTCTGAGTGATGAAATAGCCAATATCAACACGTGGACGCAGTCAGCATGACTTGGGTGATTTCCAACTCACCTGATAGTTGGACCATGTGCTGAGAAAGCGAGGCAGGTATGTGAACGGATCCTTGGGCAGCTACGGTTTCGTAAAGCCATCAGCATCCAGGACAAGCATGCCCCGCGGCTCTCTTAAGGAGCAGACGTTACCTACTTTCTCTACATCGAGAGCGTCAAGCTTATAATGTACGCTGGTGATCGAACTTAGCAGCGCTGCGAGTGTTTTGGGATCTATACATCCTCCAGAGGTTTCTTTCTGCACACGGGCTGTCAGCTTATCTGCCTCTTGATGGCATTCGCAACAATGCCAGAGAATGATTTTGTCCATCGTATCAGAGTATTCGGGTGATGATAGCTTGGAAGGACATGAACATGTCAGGCAAGTGCTGTTACTCACTTCAAGCTTGAGCGATTCCTCATGTTCCATGCCCATAAGTCTTCTCCACTTGAAGATCCCAGTTTTGGTCTCATCGCAAAAGAGGCCGTCGATATCCCTAGGACTTCCGAACAGACCCCAGAGTAATAAAGAAGACTGGATTAGCTTGACGAGCTCGATGATGAGATACGTGAATGGGTCCGAGGCGATAGCGTCGTGGGTGTGTTGGCGCTGATGGGAAGGTGAATGGGTGTCAGACATGGGCGAGGCGGAAGTCGAGGCGGATAGCGGTTTGGTCGGCGAGGTTGTGGGTGAAGAAGTGCGGGAGAGAGGTACGGCGTGGGTCGGTACCGGGATGCGGTACAATTCGTGGAATTTGCGTCGAAGAGCGGGGCTGGAAGAGCGGATAACCCTCATCAGTTCCACGCCCCTAGCTCGCCACCTCACATGAGATCGCCTACAAACTGTACGATGCAGGAGGTCTCGACATACATCGGCGGTTCTAGACCAATAAAAGCTCGCCCACCGCAGCCAAGACGTCTCAAGCCAGTGTTAACGGTGATATAGGGTTTGGCTACTCTGAAGTCACCGCCTGGGACGGGGTTCCTATGAAAATCGGTATCATCATCATCAGGTCCTTTCCTTCGATATCTGCTGATCTAGAGTCCGCAATCGCGCCACGGAATGACATGATTTCAACGGGTATCACTCACACGTCTTGTCCGAACGCAGATGGAGTGGTAACCAACAGCGTCCCGTACTCGGTCTAGGTAGTCGAGGATCAGCCAAAATGGAGCTGTCAGATGAACCTCAAATCCCATACGAGCGAAGAGCTCACCTTCCGAGGCTGTGATTGAGTCTCGCCAGCCAGTAATTGGATCGCTTCGGCGATCTCTCGTACGCCTTCTTGCTCCGATAATCCTGCTTGAGGCAGGAGCAAGTATGCCGAGATCTGTCAAGGAAATTAACGATGTGTAACTCATCAGCAATGCGCCACCACGTGCGATCAACTGGGCTAGTCGGTCGATCGTCTATCACTCGATCTCGCCTTCAACAGAGGCTCAGGGTGACGCCCAGACTCACTTGTTCTGTCGGTTTACCGGTCTGAGTAACGATAGTATGCGAGAAATGCGTTCGTGACAGGTGCCTACAGCACAGAGGAGATAACGAACGAGGAAGCGAAGAGGGTTCGTCAGCACCAAGCACTTCCTTCTTGTTGGATTCCAGGCTTGGCGGCACCTCTTCGTGACGCAATATGTTTTGGTATGGTATGATCGAGAACGACACTCACCAGCTCCTGAGCGAGTATAGCGCATATCCATAAAGCGTGACCTCTCTTTCAACTCTTAACCTCCCGAGCCGGCCAAGCCATCTTTCTTCGAGATCGTCCACAGGTCTATCGGTAGGGATCAACAGCCCATCTATCGGTGCTATCGAACCTCCTTGCCCTTGCCCTTGAGCTTGAACTTGGAGGTTGGAGTTGGAATAGGCAGAGACCGGGGTGTTGTTGCTGGTGTATGGGTATGCGTGCGGGTCGATAGGCGACGCCGAGGGCGTCATGAATCGGTTGGGTGTCGAAGTGGACGGTGAGAGCGATAGATTCGGCGTGGGCGCTGCCGTCGATGAAGGGGAGAAGGAGGAGATCGTCACCGGCGAGAGGACGAAGGACATCTTGAAGGCCGAAGGTTGACGATCTTGCTAAGCTCCTTGAAGCATACGTTCGATGGCAAAGTATGATGAGGCGCAAGATTTCCATATCTTCTGTCCTGTTCTGTGATTCCACTGGAGATCGCATCCACCCCACCTCTAAGCGCTTGACCTCGAGACGATCTTTATTGGAACCTGCGCTGCTGCGTGTGTGGACCGGAAGCGTATCGTATCCCTAGTGGCGATATTCTCGTATGGGACCGACTGAAGCCCCCGCTGACATCGCGTCGAGGTGTGACGCTCGATTGACAACTTGATGATCGATGATATGTGCAGGCGAACATTGCTTTCTTGGGGATTGTCAACAATCGACGAGATGACAATGCCAACGCCAATGCTGTCCGGTTGTCACCGCCTACGAACGCGGTCAAAGGCCGGAAGATACGGCGCCGCCAGGTCACCAGCGGAAGCGGAAGCGGTGAGGTGCGAGGTGGAGGTAACGAGCGTTGTTTTCGGCATACAAGCAAGCAAGCAGGCACATTACTGGGATGGGCGTACAGTACTCGTTTGTACCTTGGTTAGCGAAGAGCCCAGGTGTTAGGTACAGACCATGCATTGTGCAATTGTTACTGATCTTTCTGGAGGCCTGTCTATACAATCTATTGTGCCGATGCATACTACTACGCGTGCCAACAGTGGAAGTCCGGTACTAGCAGTACTAGTACTCTATCCATTCCCTGGCGCTCTACAACTTTTTTTTTTGATGGGAATCTATTCCGTGCTGTGGAGATACTGCAGACAGCTCAAGCAAACTGCCACCTCGACTAATCTGTGCCGTGTACTTCACTCCAGCTTACCGACTCAAGAACCCTCCAAAGTTGCTCTCGAGCGTTTCGTAAATAGCGAAGATGATCGCTGAGCTAGGCGCCGATTTGCACACCGTCACTCCACAGCCAGCGTAAAGACCCGCGAATCCTCGAGACCTGAAGATGGTCTTGGCCATCTTAGCGAACGACGGAGGCTTCACGCCCGGGTTCAGTTCTGCTTGAGTCTGGATGGCGGACTTGATGCTGTCCGCAGGGAAGAGGGTGACTGTGTACGCTACGCCTGCCATAGCGCCAGAGAGCATCAACTCCCATTTCTTCAAATCCGACTTTGTCGCTACGCCATCATCGGACTTGGAACTCTCTTGACCTGCGTTGATCTTCTCCTGGTGTTGCGATACGAAGTATCGCGCGGCGTACTCGTACATGGCGAACCAGGCCGCAGAACCGCCCGTCTCTCGGAACAATGTCCCCGTCTGACCAAGCCATAGACCCTTCAGTCCGTTCTGCCGTACGATATCGCCAATGAGCGAGAATGGGCCTTGGGGCCGTAACGAAGCAGCGATGGTTCGAGCAGAGGAAGCAGAGGCAGTGGCGGCAACGTGTGGGGTAGTAGCGAATGGATGGGCGCCAGGATCGGGCTTGGCTGATAGAGGTGCGGCGGCAGATGTTATCGAGCCTTCGCGCGTGAGCATCTGCACCTGCATCCGACATTTAACAAGCTCGATGGGCGTGCTAAGCGGTGGTTGAGCATGTCAGCGGGTGAGTTGCAAAAGCAGTCCGGATTTCGAAGCTCCAGCAGGGATCCATCCGCAGCCTGCTATCACCATCTGAGTTAAAGGTCAAGCCCTAGCTTGACACATTTATGCCAGACAAGAACAAACGCAACTCACAGAACGAAACTAGCCATGAATCCCGCTCCACCACCCGCAATCGCCAGCTCGCCCATCGTCATCTCCCTAGCCTTCCCTTTTCCCTTTCCTACACCGGATCCGGATCCGAGTCCGGTCCCGGTACCGTCGGGGTTGATGGCGAGCAAGAGGTCTTTCCACTTGTTGTAGCATACGAAGAGGGTCGCGTTCTCCATAGCTGCTCCAGCTAAAGGAGCTGATAGTCCCTGTTATATAAGAATGAGGTCTCAGCACTGGTCTGACGAGTTTACGTTGTTGACCATGGCGAGTATCGGGTGCTGAGAAGGAATTAAGGTCTATACTATAGCTGACTCCGATGTCACTCGAGGGATGGGTATTGATTCGAATTACAGTGCATCTATTGTGCCAGCCAAGACCATGCCCGAACACTCATACTCACACGGTACAGTCCAAAGAACCCTTCCTTCGCCGACGTCTTCTTGAAACAGTCCCATGGTCCCTTGTACGTCAACGCCCTATCGGTGGGCTGCGATTGAAGTCGGACTTTGACTGTAAAGGCAATGTTCAGCCGTCAGTAGGTGGATACAGCTCATCTGGGTGGGCGGGTCATAGTCTTGCAATTCTGCCTTCGTGCACGAGGTCTTGATTGATCCCCCTTCACTTTTTGGGGTATAGAGTAAGATTAGATTCTGGAACTAGACGTACCGAGATCAAAAGGGTGCTCGAACACTTTGGCGATCATACCAGCTGCCTATGGTCGGTGATCAGCGCGGAACAGGTCAACCTCCATCATCATACGCTCTTGGGCTCAGCCGAATCAAGCCGAGCCAAGCCCGGATCGGAGCTCAGCTCAACTCAGCTCAGCTTGACACCTGTGCGCGCCAACCCACTCACACTTCCAAAGGTGATATCCTCGAGGGCATTCGACTGCCCCTGGTCTGCTCCCATATTGTCGTATCGGCTTTCTTTGGAAGACCAGTCGGAGTCGAGAATTTGTGTTTTTTTTTTGGTTATAATTATTATTATCCAGCAACAGTAAGGGTCGTCGTGATTGAGCGAAAGCGAGCAGACAACGACTGAAGATCCGACCAATAAAAGATACAACTTGAAGACTATAGGTTAAGTACACTTTCTTTCAATTTGCCGATACAGCACTATATATCTCTCTATCTCTATCTGAGAGGACTGTGATGATATCTGAACCTGAGCCGCTCGCTTAAATATTTGTCTTGTCTTGTCTGGCGTTGGGCGTTGGGCGTTTAGGGATAATATTTTTGCTTGGCCTGCTACGAGCACTGTAGCTGCGGTACTTCCGATTCAGGCACGCGTCGCATCTGCCGATATCGACATTGGTCAGGTCATGCCATAGCTCGTTGTTCGTTGTTCCAAGATGCGTCTTCGGGTATTGGTTATTGGCTGCTAGATCATATATCCATAGATTAGAATCATCTTAGATGTTCAAGTTCTGAAAGGTCATTCATCACCCGCTGTGTAGAAGAACAACAAAACAGAACAACCATGAGTACCGAAGCAGCCCAAGCTCAACAAGCACCAGCTTCGGCTGAGAATCGATCAGCCGGACCCAATCCTATCGGCTACAAAGACGACCCATGTAGTCTGTTCTCGATCACGCAGTATCAGTGCACGCCGCTCGGCGGACGAGTCACTTGTTGGCCCCTTGAGAGGGTGTTCAGGCAGTGAGTTAGAGCAAGACTCCTCATGACGACAGAGAGGGAGGCAGACTACCTTCTTCTTTCCGACTTGCACCAGTCATCTCATCGTCTCAAAGACCTATCTTAGCGAATTCTGGATCCCTCCTCGCCGCGCTGGTCACCACTGCGTCGAGACCAAGTTCTACGCGAGCTCACCAACTGACGTTCTGTTTATTGTTTCATCCATCTCAGATGCGGCGAAGGCAAGCCCTCGATAGAAGTGACCAACAGGCTCCTCCCTTCTTCTTCTCCTCCGTCTCCTCCGTCATCATCAAATGGAAAGAACAATACAGCACACAATCACGGTACCGGCCACGGCCAGAAGAAGAAGAACAAGAACAGTCACGCTCAGTCTCAAGCTCAAAATCAGACGACAGCTCAGGCGTGGCAGAGAGAGCAACACGAAGAGATGGTCGTTGATCCGAATTTCATGTGAGTTGGTGGTATAATCGTTTTATCAAAACTTGATCACTAATGATACAAGCGATTGCGGACAAGTGCTAACCAAGATAATCCTCTTGAAAATCTGCCCGCATCCTCCTCTGATCTACGCTATCTTTCGACATCACCCTTTCGTCCTCATGTCCACTTGCTAACTCGGACTGGACCATAGTGCGAATCCGCCCAAAGCGCGAAATTGGTCAGATTATCGAGGTCAATAATTATCGCTGGCCGAACCAACCGAACATTGCAATCCGACCAAATCTTGCCATGATCATGATCAAGTCCTGCCAAAGTCGTGATCAGCCGCCATATCATACAATAGCGTGCGACTCATTCCACCTGGTCTTTCGTATATCTAGAGAATCACCAAATTCGGGGTTCGATTCCTCTCGTGTCGGCGATAACTGGTCCAATCGTACTGTCCATGCGGATCCTCATCGAGCGTCTATCTCAAGTGATTACATATCTATCACCGAGGCTACCGTCATCGCTCCGTGCACTGAACCGATCCGGAACTGGGTGAAATGGATGGGTTTGAATGACAGGACGGATAGAGGACAGACGATCTGGCCCGATCACACCGTTCGCGTCAACGATCAACGGCTGGACCCGTCGGCCGCTGAATTCTATCACAGCCAGACGATCGGTGATGTCGCCATATACATTGGAAGCGGGCTACATGGGTGAAGACAAGACGGATGATGGGCCTTGAGTCTTGGTACTTGCATGCAAAACCTGCTGCTATGGTTAGGTCTCAAGCGCTTTTCAAGAGATCTTATCCCACCCACGATCATTGGTTTCCTCATGATCTAGTGAAAGACGCATTTAGAATAGGCGAGGCGAGTAAAGAGAAGACACACAAAGCCGTGTGGGGCTCACGGTCTACGGTCTATGGGTATATGCATGCAGGGCATAAGGGGCGTAAATACTATACTATACTATACTATACTGTACTTGTGCTTGTACTTGTACTGGTTCGCTGCGATGAGTTGTGTATGTCTAGTTGTGTTGTAACGTAGTCTGATACAATGTGAGATGAAATAGGATGTCTAAAGAGATGTGTTGTGGGTTATGCGCATGATCTGCGCGTGCTGTTCTTGGCCTCGTAGTCGCATCGAGGGTTGTTCGTCCAAATGTGTGGTATACGATCAATAAAGCGATATACCGAGTGGTGCTCGGCGTAAGTCATTCGTGCTGCCCAATTGCCAGGTAGGCAGAAACGGTCACTCTACCACCGCCCCCGTTCCATCCTCCACCGGGCCAATGTTGACTTGGAACCTGTCATGTCCTACTCCGAAATTTTGTCCAACTCCCGTGAAGCGTCGTATGATCGAGAATCTAGTCGGATCGACTATTGACCCAACTTGCCCGCGACCAGCTCGTAGATCAAGAACATACAAGCGGCATTGGGCACGACCCTGAACATGTGCGCCGTCAAGCCGCCGTAGAGACTCGCGACGCCTTCCTCCTTCAGCACCAACTTCAACGTCTGCACAAGTCCGGTGTACTTGACGACGCCATTCACGGCCGGTTGTCGCAGTCGTGTCCGGACGACCTCGTGAGGGTACGTGATGAGCGATGCTACGGCTTTGGCACCGCCCGATGCTCCGACGATCGAGCCCATGTACGAGACCAGAGATTGTTTTTGGTCGGGTGAGGTGGATGTGCTCAATCGTTTCAGTCGCTACAGACGTCATGAAACACGGCCAAAATGATCAGAGAGTTTGAGACATGGTCAGCGACATTGCTCTACTGATCGATGTATGAATTACCAACTGCCAACTTACCTCGTAGAGCACCCATTGAATCACACCCTCCGACACACCGAGATAACTAGCCGACAAACCCCTGTACAAGCCCTTTATCCCATCCTTCTTCAAAATATCCATGGTCATATTGACAGCGGGGCCCAATGGCGATCGAGACGACGCGGCAGTGAAGGATGTAGACGCAGATGCAGTAGCGGCAGCCGCGTGGGCAGAACGAGTGGCTAGAGCGGCGGCTGATTTAGCGATGGGTCCCGGTAAGATCGAGGATGTCCTGGCCGCTCCGGCTGTGGCTGTTGTAGCGGCGGCAGAAGTGGAAGGGGTAGCAGACGAGGGAAGGATGGGTGATTCTTTGCGTCGAGCGGAGAGTTGCAGTCTGGTTTTCACGACTGTACAGGAAAGCGACAAGGCAATCATCAGCTGAGTCCCAACAGGTCATACAAACTGACGATGATCGCAACTTACCCCAGATCGGGTTGGTTCCGGTCGCAGTCATGATACCTACACCCAACAGCAGAGTTAACCGAGACAGAGTCAGCTGATATCTTGGTCTCAAGGTTCATCGAAATCCAGCAGCTCACCTGCTATTACCGCCGCAGAGAGATGGATGACCGGACTATCCTCGGCTGTCTGACCCGCTTTCTCCGTGGGTGCATTAGGGAATTGTTTGGCCAGATACGCTTTGGACGTAGGGTAGAAATAAAAGTTGATTGCTCTAAAGTGTTCTCGCGAGAAGTATTGATCAGCTGTGGGTTCGCTCCGGCCAGTGTGAGGAATGGAGGGGTTCCTGCGAGCTGACTTACCGAGCGGGTATGATCCCGACTAGTGAGGGGCCTAACCCTTTATACAGCGCTTTCCAGCCTTCTTCTACGCCTATACGTCTACAGACGAATTATGATCAGCTCGACATACATTTTCAGCGAACCTGTGCATTGCACAGTCCCCACTTTCCCAAATTCGCGATACGGCCTGCCCCGCATGACGTCAGATCTATGGAATTGTGCGGACAGACATACCTGATGAGATAGACGGTATCTACGAATTGATATAACGTCCCACTGACGCCCGTCTTGGCTGTGGTGGATTTAGCAGCCTCAGCAGCGGCCTTGATAGGCTGCGCCGAATGCCTGAACAGATCGGACTGTAATCGCGTTTTCACGACATCAAAGGGCGAGGTGACAATCGCTCCTGTCATACCGCCGAGCCTGCAAAGGTGAACGAGACATGAGATTTTAAATTAGCACATACCACCAATTGTCAATTGTCCGATGGTCAGCAATGAGGGTGGAGTGGATCTGAGCTCACGATCCAGCTGCGGAATGCTGCCATCCTTGCAATTTCTTCTTCTCAGGTTCGGGCGGTGCGATAGGCAAAGGCGGAGTGGAGGACGACGGGTCTGCCGAAGATCTTGACGGTGACGATGGTGACGACAACGACAACAACGACGAGGTGGCGGTAAGCGATGACGAAGAAGATGAAGAAGAAGGAGAGGCAGCCATCGTATCGTGCTCAAGCTGCGTTTGTGTTTTCGGCGCGGCAAGAGGGGCAAGATTCAGCGAAGGGATGGAAGGACGAAGGATGATGAACGACCGATGTTTTGTTGCTTGATTGAGCGCGATCAAACAAGCAAGTGACGTTTACGATAACTTGACGCTACAAAAGGCGCAAAATACAATAACATGACATGGGAGAGAGGGCAACTTTTGCGATGATCGGCTGAGTGGAGGGAAGGTCCTGGGTGCTGTCAGTCAGATGAAGATAAAGGTGATGTGGCATTGCCGACGTTATACAAGTACCGGGCCAAGGCGGTGATGACCGCTTAAGCTTCTTTTTGACTCTATGACGTAAGGTTACAGGAATTCTAACGCTCGCTGCTCACTACGCTTGTGCTACGAGTATGCGGTAACTTAACGTGTAACCTGAAAGAATTCGGTTCAGTTCGACATCTTCGAACCCGTAGATAGGCATATCCTGTGTCTCATCTGATATAATCCAAGGTGTGCACGAATCACAGTACAGTCATTTCAATCGCATCCTGTACCCAAATCCTAATCTGACAGTCGGATCACATCCAACATGGCGTTCCTCTTCCATGCCTCTGCGCCGAGCTACGCGGACGAGCAGCTCTCTTCCCATCTCTCTGCGCTATCGACGCTTCCCCTGTCAATTCCTCCTACCCCTTCATACGCGACAGCCACTTCGTCACATCACCCCGATAAGCCCAACAAGAAACTCCAATCTGCGCTACATGATCTCTCCACGACAAAATCCGTCCCGAGGGAGAAATTGATCGAGGTGCTCGAGAGCCTGACGGCCGTTTCGCAAGGGGTCGGTCGAGATGGGTATCAGGTCGAAGCTGAGAAGAAGAGCGAGATTGACGGTGTGGTAGAAGCCGAAGTACTTGGACGAGCTATCACTATGGTATGGAAGGAGGCGCTGCAGACGCTCGTCGAGGGGGCTCTCGAGCTGGAAGAGGAGAGGGCTTGGTGGGATTCTAGCTTGAATACTCGTCGGGGAGTTGGCGTATACCTCATCCAGAGTGAGTAAAAATTCGGTTTATATCCATGCTTCTGTACACAGCAATCAGGATGACCAAAGGGACGTGCCGTGACTAACTACCCCTTGCTACTGTCTTTAGCCATGCCTCATCGAATTTATGCCGCCCTTCCACCTCGATCCAAGCTCGCTCCCGAGCTGAGAGCCTTCAAGCTTCCGCCTCGAGAAGCGCTTTTCCAGCCCTTGCGGACTAAAACGTCCGCCGCCCTCACAGCCATCACTTCACCTCTCAACCTCACACGGCGTGAGATGCTGGCGTCTCGAAGTGAGCTGACGCACGCGCGAGACGACGCCGCTCAGCGAGTCGGTGTCTTGGCCAGCCAGGGTCCAAGGTGGATCTACGAGGGCAACAACGGCAGCGGGGGACAGCAAGCGAATATATCTGGTAGTGGAGATATATACCATGAGACGGCAAGAATCTACAATATCCTCTGTTATGTTTTGGATGTTCCGGTGCCTGTGGTTCCTCAATCGACTTCGAAGCGAAGTAAATCATCGCGAGCCTCGTCTCCCCCTTCACCACTCGCTACAGCTTCGCCCGTCTCCCTCCTCCAACTTCTCAAGACGCACCTTCCCCAAGCAAGGGAAAAGATCAACACGACCCTCAAGACGCATAAGCGGCCTTCGGCTCTCACGAGATTATGGTTCCCCATGCTCTTCTTGCCTCCGACTTTGTACGTTGTCGTATCGGCCATTGCGAGGAACAAGGAATGGATGAAGGAGCAGGTCAAAAATGCCAAAGAGACCTTCAAGGGCTTCTTCGTACAGTGGGTATGGGAACCCCTGGAGGGGATTGGAAAGACACTGCGAGGTGGTGGTGAGGGCCTAGGGGTCGCGCCCACTACCGTAAAGTCCGACCAGGAGGTAAGCTGGAAATTGCGCTGCGAACTCCCAAGCCAGGGCGACGGCTGACAAGAATAAAACCTGAAAACTTTGGTCAGTCACTCGAACGGATGGTTATCGACCTCGGAAGGGACTACTACCACCTCTCGGGCCCTGCTCTTGACGCTTTGGGCGAAAAAATAAGGACCGGAGATATGGAAGAGGTTCTTAGAGTGTATGAGAAGGAAATGCAGGTCAGTCAGCTTACCAGAAGTTCATGTACATGTAGCTGACATTGGTCCTTAATTTGTCATGACGATAGAGTCCCGTCAAGAATGCTTTGATGGGTAGCCTGATACGGACGTTGCTTATCCAAGTGCAAAAGACCAAAGTGAGCTGTCGAGTCTGTGGCGATTAAAACGTAGCAACAGCTGCTGACCAGACTTTTATAGACCGATCTCTCGCTCTCACTTCTCTCGCTTGACCATCTCCTCCGATCTCAGCAATTGACATTCGCTTTCGTCGGTGTTGCACCCTCTTTCTTGGTTCTGTATGGTCTCGGTGGCTGGTTCAGGGGTGTATGGAGGGGCGAGAAGAGGGGCAAGGGGAGAAGAAGGCAGTACTTTAACGGTGTCCGGTGAGCTCATCGTCACTATTTCCGTCTGGACCCTAGAATCATCTCTCCACCATGCCCCACGCGTTCTCCTCTGTAATTTACTCAGGACTGAGCTGAACTGATTCTTTTGCCAATCAAATCCCGCGACAGATCCATCGAGCGCCTCCTCATCACATCGCCGAAAGACGCCCAAGAGATGTCTGACAAAGACCGCGGTCTGCTGATCGTATCCGTCAGCGGCCTTCGAACGTGGGCCACAGGCCTGGGCGGCGATAACAGAGAAGGCTTCATGGACGATCTGAGATTAGTAGAAGACCCCCGACTGACGAGGGGCGATAAGTTGCGGGTGGTCGAGAGGATCTGGAGATCCTGGGGCGCCGAGGGGAAGAAGAGCGTGTGAGCGTGATATAGTAGGCGAGCGATTGGAATACATATATCGCTAGCTAGCATTAGAGATATCTGCTATGCATAGGCGAATAAACCTCTCATGGATTCTTATACGATTCGATTTTTTCTATCTCTGCCCAACCCAGACTGCTGTACCGTGTTGGGCAGTTGCACAGCGTGTGACAGGACAAAAGAGTGAGTGATGGATGAGTGATCGTTCTGTAAGGTTGATGTTAGCCCAATCGATCCATACATATTGCGATGCTTCAGAATCTACGGGCGACCCTCAGCTCGCCTATTGAGATCGTCGTCCTGTATGACGTCGTCGCACCAAGCCGAGTAAGCATATTTTGTAATCCGAAAATGAGTCGCAGCTATATGTCGGCCTCGCGACGTTAGACGAGATGAGCATCTTCCAGACTACCTGCCAATTTCCGTCTCTCTTATCACGCCAAAGATTCGCCTCGAACACAACGAGAATCATGAACTATCACCTAGTCGGTGCGAACGGACCGCCACCCAATGTTCAAAGACGACAGGTTGAGATAGATGCTGTGATTTCGACTGGACCTGTACCTGTCACATCTTGTCCTGTGTTCAGCCATCTGCTGCTTATCCTGTCCTGTCGTTGAGTTGGACCCATCAGACCTGATTGTCTTGTCTAGTCTGTCTGTCTGTCAGAATGCAAAGGGGTTCATCACGCTACCGTAAAACCTAACGAAACCCTAAACGTGATTGTTGTGTATATGAGCTTGCACACAGCCATCCAAACGATCTGTCCAACCATCCAAGCATTCATTTCCCAATAAGAGCCAAAGCGATGATGACGAAGCGCTGCAATCGAGATTGGCTTGAAGAAGGCGGCAGACTATATGGATGACGTTGCTTAAGCCCAGGTGGAGGGCCTGTTGGCGGCGTACCAGGCCTTGGACTTGGTCCTTCGGTGGGGGAGGGGGAACTTGAGTCCGGGCTCGAGGAGCTGCTTGATGTACGGTCGTCGGACATCCTCCTTCTTCTCAATCTCGGCGACTCGGAGGATCTGGACGTTCCTGAATCGGGCTCGGTGTCGGGCAGCCATGTCCTGGTACATGGCCTCGACGGCCTCGGCTCGGGAGAGGGCTCGGAACTCCTTGACCATCTAGATATACGAAAGCATGAAATCGGGATAAAATCAGCAAATGCCCAACTCAATACAGCCCGTTCTCCACAAGTTCATTCTCATTTCGACATGTATACAAAACAGCCACTCACGTTGTGGGTACCGGATCGGGAGTCGTATCGGAGCCAGATGGCGAAGTTCTTGACCTTCAAGGGCCTCTTCTCGTGGATCTGTATTTTGACAAGGCGACAACGGCAAATTGCGAGAGAAGTTGACAGCGATAGCAGGCGGACAGGTGACATGGCGTTGATTAATACAGAGGGTCGATAATCGATGAAAATGAATAACAGATTGGAACAGTCAGCATTCGCCCATCTCCTCGTGCCAATTCCACCACCACCGCCGGCTCGATTCCTCTTCTTGTTGGTTGATGACAGATGGAAACGCGACACGCACGACGTTGATGGCAACGATCTCTCCGTTGGCCTTCTTGGCCTTCTTCAACTGTCGGAGGTAGTACCAGTATCGAGACTTGGCGACAACTTCGTTAGGAGCGAAGATCCTCATTCGGCTGTGAAACAATCTCATTATCAGCAGCCACTCTCGTTGCCCATCCCCAATCCATTCCGAGTGTTCCTTATGGTGTCGTTGATTGAATTGCCGCGGACACTCACTAGAGCTTGGGCTCGGGCACAGCCTCGGTCGGGAGGGTTCGACCAATAACGGAGTACTCGGTGAATCGGCCCATCCTACAGACAAGAGGAAAAACTCCAGGTCAGTCTTCTTGTCTTTCTTTGCATGCCATTGGCTTTGCGGATCCAGCAGTCCAGTCTGACAGCGACAACGATCAAGTGGTGGTCCAGCCAGCCCAGATCCAGAAGCACCCTTCCACACCCGTCCCGCTTCCACAGATCCAGGTAAGAAGCGATCAACGAATCCGTCCATCCATCATCCCATCGTCGAGGACCCAAGAACAGCTCCGAGGTACTTGTAACGTTCATCGAAGGGAATTGAACCAAACCAAGACTCTCTCGCACCCGGTCGTCTGCTCACGTCACCGCACCTCCCGTAAGAGTATGACAGTATGACAGTGATACAGTCCAACCAGGTTTTCTCCGAGAGAGCAATGGGAAGGGTCCATCTCGCACTTCGACGCCGTATCAAGTCCTTTGTATCGTCAGGACGCAGACATTGCCCCATGTCTCTTCCTTGCTGTATTGATTGATGGGCTGATGGCGATGATGGGTGCGTATTGCTTGATGGTTGGTTTCGTTGATCGCTTCTTCCAGGTCTGCCCTTCCGTCTCTTCGGCTTCCATCTCCATTGCGCCGTGAACCTCCAATGAACGAATCGTTCTTGCCCTCTTCTCCCTCCTTCTAGCATTGCTCGCCCATATCCTTTTGCCTGTTCCTTTTCCTTATGGCTCGAAATACCAACTCTTCGCACCTTGTTTCGGCTGGTCGCAATCGTAGTCGCAGAACGGCTTGGAATTCCTGGCGGCTTTGAGGAAATGCAATCGTGACACAGCAAAAGTAAGGATAAGCAGCACTCACTTGACGGATTTTTTTTTGGTTGACTTGAAGGTTGAAGAAGATGGTCTTGTTGTTGGTTTTGATCAACTTGATGATTCGCACTGCCAATCGTGCATGCAGCGAGGAGCCGGCAGCTGCAGCAGGTAGGTTGGAGCGAAGGCAAAGGGCAAGGGTAGCGTAGCCAGAACGTAGCAGCAGCAGGCAGCAGCAAGCAGAGTCAGGCGCAAACAGCAAGCAGCCAGCAGTGAGCAAGCAAGCGAAGCAGGGTCACGAAGGAGTAAGTGCTGAGTGGTGGATGCCAGGATGCCAGTGTCAGTGAATCAGAGTCAGCAGCTCGCTGGCTGTGGTCGTAGTGTGGTGAAACGCAGTGGAGTGTTGCAGTGGTTACACTGTGGTGTATGTGTAAACCCCCCCCATGCATCCATGTATCCCCCCAGGCGTGAGGCAATGATCCTGACCAGAGTGGCAGAAAGGGAGACTGACCCCCATCATGCTTGAGCGGTGCGAAGTGCTGTCGGCGTTTTATTATCACCGATAGTTTCGTCACAGTTACAAGAGCTGGCCGGAGCCTGTTTACACCCCCTGTTTAGATTGCTTTTGCCACCCAGGTGTTGACGATATTACGTATGCGACGCGCTTCGATCGTTTTGTGCAAGTTACGTCAAGATTGACTAACTTTAATGAGTTGGTTGTTGTTGTGGAGGCTCGCTCGCTCTGGTCGGCTATGACTTGTTACTCGTATTTCGGTCTGTGTTTGTGTGCAATCATCTCATCATAAGACCGTTTCAGGTCAACAGCTCATCAACACATTGTCAATTCATCATGCCACCTTCCCTTTGAGAACCTCATGAAGACATGAAGACGCATCGCTCACGATAAACAAAGCTCCGTTCACGATTCCGTTCATTCTTTGGAAAGCAAAGCTGCAGCGCATTTCAATCTGAAACAGCATCAAAGCTGTAAGTTGAATGACTGTATTACATACCAGGACCGTGCGCGCAACTGATGTCGATGCTGATGCTATCCGTTCCGGTATCTCTCGTCATCCCGTCTTATCTTTCCCTCCCATCCCATCTGTTCGTACTCTGTCGCATTCGATTGCCGATCAACACGATCTTGTTCTTCAAATCAACCTCAACACGGCTTGACCCGTATAGTGCGTCAGATCAGCGAGCGCGAAGAACAGGGAATAGTCAAGATGGAGGCTTCTCCCAATCGACGGTCGGATGCCGAGTTTCAGCAGTTCCTCGACGACTTTGTAGGAGATCAGAAGACTGTTCTTACCGGGAACTTGCCGGATCGTGAGTTGTATATACACTATTGTGCTATCCCTAAGGATCTCCAACATATCGTATGGTCGCTTCGAAGCCTCCTCTTCTCCTCGGCCTGGCACGTTGCGTACCGATCGGCGGGATTACTGACACTATCGTATAGTACTCGCCGCCTATGAACGTGATCATAGTATCAAGATCCTCGATGATGCAGACCTCGGAGGAGTACAAGAACTATGTCAGACATACCCCGACTTAGAGCTAGGTCCCACCGAGCTGTTCGGCTTCTTACAGTGAGTGTGCTCTGTCGCGCCCACAGCTTGGGGACTATTGACTGACAAATTAATTCGGCTCATCATATAGAGCCGTTCTCAAACGCAATCCGGCTCCTCGGCCTACATCGCCTCCTTCGCCTACACCATTTCCTCACTCTGAATCCATGCCACCTTCCTCATTCCGCTCGCTGAGTCAATCCACGCCTGATCAATCAACGCGGCGTCGCCGACGTCATTCTGACCGGATCAAATCGCCATCAGACTCGTCGAGCTCAAGCTCCTCTGGCGAGGAAGATGAGCACCACAAACGAGCTGAGCGGCAGCGCTCAGCCCCTCCTCAATCCGGCAAAGCCTTCCCGGCTTCATCAACGGCCGCTCCTTCACCACCTGCGGGCTGGTTGCCCATTCGAAAGAAGACGTTGTCTGACCCAAGCAGATCGGATGTATCGTTGAACTCGCCTCTCTCCGCTCGGATTAGAGGAGGTCCACCAAGCGCTTTCGGAGGTTTCGCTCGACCAAGCCCGGCTAGCAGAAGACGAAGAGGTAGCTCCGGCGCCCATCAAGCACAATCATTTGACGATGATCAAGATAGCCCGGAACCAAGCGGTCGAACGGCAAGTGCAGGCAGATTCACCAGCTCGCCTTCTAGCTCTCTTGCGTCCTCTCCTGCAGTGCAAGCTCGATACGACAGTCGGCCTACATCGCCCTCCTCGCAAGATGAAGTGGACAACACCTCGTACCATGCTCGAGCAAAGTCGCCCGATGCGGAAGGCGACGATGAGCCTGATCATGCCGAGATGCAGATTTTCGTTCCTGCTGGGCATTACGACGAGGAAGATATGGGACAGCACGAAGCAGACGAGGTGGACACCGACGTCATGGGTCAAGGAATAATGGCGTCCAATGATCTGTTGAACCCCAGGCTGAGTAGGATATCGGTGAGTTCAGCTAGTGTCTCCATTTCTCAGTGTAGGATAGGAGTCAGCTGATGATGCCAAAAACAGACCGAATCGTCGATATCTCTGAGGACATCCCATGACACTGTTGCCAAGCTGAGAAAGGAGAACACCGAGTTGCTGAGGAAGTTGAAGGAGACTGAGAAGTCGCTGGCAGTGCAAGGGTGAGTCGAGGGATGGGGTTAGGCTTGCGAAGTCGCGTAGCTGACGATGATTGTTTCAGAGCCGAGAACGAACGCCTGTATGAAGATTTACAGGTTAGACTAGAGGAAGCTCAAGCTGAAATAGTCCAGAGGAGAAAAGACGAGAAAGATCTCAAGGGAAAAGATCTGTCGAAAGGGATCCAGATATCAGGGGTAAGCTACATGACCCGGGGTTTTGTCCTACCGTGGGACACATACTGATATCAGATGTTTTTTGACAGTACGAGGCGGATATACAGAACCTGCAAAGGAGTCTAGAGAACTCCAAGGCCAATTACGCAAATATGCAGAAGATGTACACCTCGCAGTGCGGTGAGTACTCATCGGCCTTGGAGATAGATTGATCATACTGATCGCTTACCGTTCAAACAGAGGAGACACAGAGGCTGCGTGAATTGGTGCTTACTCGAGATAACGAGATCGACCACTTGGAGCAGAATGTTGAGACCCATACGGCCGATGAGGAGCGGGTATGTTAGCAACTAAACCTCTTTCGGTCCACGTCGCCGGCTGGACTGTCAGGCTGACTTCGATGCTTTCACTTTAGTTTAAGCGCGAGATACGTGCACTGGAGGACGAAGTGAAACGACTGGAATCGGACCTGTCTATCGCTCGTCAAGCGGAATCACACCTCGAAACGCAGAAGCAAGAGAACCTTCAACTGAAAGAGACCATCGATCGAATGAAGTTCGAGCTCGATGAAGCACGGTCCGCGGCCGCTAATACCGTTGGCAAGTCTGGTCACTCTGCTGCTGCTAGCTCTTCGTCTGGACCTGGTACTTTGTCGAGAAACCTGGGCGACGAGCTACAAAGAAGGTTGATGGACGCCGAGAACGCAGTCAAGGAGGAAGAGAGCGATGAGGGGGATAGCTTCGTGGAAACAATCGTGACTACACAACGGACAAGAGTGAGTCTTCGTTCGATATCCCGGTAATGGGCGCTTTGGCAGAGTCATCAGCTGCTGACCGTTGTGTCATATTGCAGAGAAAGGGCACCCAATTGACACAGGCGCAGAACGGGTCTGTAAGCGAACCAGAGCCCGTCATCCGATTCGAAGAGGAGATCCGTGAATACGCAGATGCGAGCGTCGAGACGGATCCAGTCCCAGGGCTCGGACGCGATCTATTATCGGAACCTTTGGCGGGACCAAGCCATTCACAGGACTCGCACCCCGGTTCTCCGCCAGCGTACACTGCTCAGCCCGAACCTATTAACAAGAGCCAGGTCCTTGAGCAAGCTCATCCTAGATCGCACGGGCATGACGACGATGTCGACGAAGAGTATGAGATGTTGGTTGATGCTTTAGGCGTGCGATGTACTGTTTTGGAGGAAGAGATGGATGCGAAGAAAGCCGATAGAGTGAAGCGGGGCTTATCTGGTGAGTTAACCTCAAGCTCGCCCTTTCAGGGTCCTCGACAAACGAGATGTCCAGCTGACAATTTCGTTATGGATCAGTATCGCCAAGGCGGAGACACAGAACGTATTGGTCAGAACAGCGAAAACAGTACTCGTCGGGTATCGTCAACTACATATTCTACAATACCGATAATTCCATGCGCGATCAAGTGGGGAAGTTGGCGGTGTGCGTTGTGGCGGCTTTCGCCGGTGAGTCACGTTATATTGTACCGCTTCATCGTGTGGGGATCGTATTGACCACTAATCTTTTTGCTTTCTGATCGTGTGCTATAGTCGGTCTCGTAGCAGGCTCGTCGATTTACGGTGCGCCAACAGGCATCAACCCAAGAGACTACCACCTGTTCGCGCAGATGAATACGCTCGCCGGAGCAGCGGGAGTGGGTGAGGGGTTCCTGCCTATGAGCATGTTGGGCGTTGTCGAGCAGGGGGCCAGGATGGTCGCTGGGACCGGGCGGATCCCCTCGTAGCTGGGCGTCAGCGTGAGCGAGGCGTTCAACTTTTCAGCTTCATTCGAAGGCAGAAAGGCGACTGGCTCGTCATAATGATCGATATGAATTCCTCAAACGCCACGCCCCTTCTCCACCAACAACAACAGTTTCGGCTCGTGACAGGGCTCATCTCATCAGTCGGCGTCAACGATATACCCTTCGCGACACGTTCTATGATCAATTACGACCTCAAAGTGATTCCGGTATCTATAGTATGTGTGTACAATCAATAGTAATAGTCTTACCCTTATAACGATGTTTATGAACCCATGATGTGATTGCGCAGGATTACTCCTTTCCACAGACTACGACGAGCATATTCGTACTGACAGACCGGATGCTGTACACCCTCGTAGCTGAGGTGTGGTCACGGAGTGGGAATCGGACTTTAGGCACGAGCACTGACGATTTCCGAGTATCGATTGGACAGAAGGTTTGGTGTCCGACGTCACCTACAGACCTTAGTCGTGCGAATAAGCAGAGAGATATCAATGACACCTCCGAGATACACCTCAGATGCGGCAATCGTCAACCATGTACCGAAATTATCTGTCAGATACTAGTACTCATGGGATTCTCGGACACACCACAATCTCGGACAGCCTCTGCTCCCACAGCCACGTAGTTTTGGACCCTGTAAACGTGCCAGGCGACACACCAGTGGCTGTCCGAGAAAGTGGGATGTCCGAGAAAGCAGTGAACACGAGTACAATACTTGCTAACGCAAACCCAGATTCTACGAGTACTCTACACCTGTATGTTAGACGATCGTTACATCGGTGGATGGGGGAAATGTTTTACAATATTGGAGACCCATGTCAAACTTTTGCACATGGACCGTACCAGTTCAACTCATGATACCGATGGACTCTGCAATACTCAGGTCGTATATTGCATCATCAACTTGGTATGTACTCATGCGGATAGCACGGCGGTGCATCGTCAGGACTGGAAACGAGGAAGGCTCGAAGTGCTTTTTCATTTTCTTGATCCCTGATCCCCAACAACAGATGATGAGGCAACTACATCAGTACCAGAGAAGAGAGTGTTGCGATGAGATTTTAGCCATATCATCATGATCGTGATCCTCTGGCACAGAATATTCGATGTCTACAGAGTGGATGGTATGCCAGACGGACGTGTGTATTTTTAGATACAAGCTGCAAAAGTACACAAAGCTGACGAGTGTTTCTGTTTCGCTCTTTGACGACACACTCAGACCTCACTCACTCTCCCAACGCTCAATTGAAATCGATCGCTATTCCACGAGAAAAGGAAGTGGAAGTTGATCGATGCTTCTGATCAGCATCGATTCTCCTCTCCCTCAGATAGCCCCCCGAATGTACTATAGGCTGGACATGGGTAGGACGGAAGATACTGAGAGTTCTCTGAAAGTTGTCCAGTGATCTACTTGGGCTTCATTGGCTGCCACAGTGTGCGTGAGGCCAATCCGACTCCAGTGCGTGGTCAAACTATGCTTAAAGCAGTGCGCTCAGATGTACAGCAAGTGCACTCCGGCTGCAGGCATCATTCGACCAGCCGTGGTCGATGTGATCATCGCAATCGCATGCAAGGAAGCCTTTTCACGTCCTGCATCCTTCCTTTTCTTTTCCGCTCATCCACGCGCCAAACTACTATTGTACAGCCCGAGTACAGTATCATCATGTACGAGCAATCAGCCTCATTGGCTTATGAGCACAAGTAACTACTCTACATGTGTGGGTGTACCCGCCGTCGGAAACTCCGAGAATCCTCTCTCTCGGAACAACTTGGGACCATTTTAGCTAGTAAGACTGGATTAGTCAGGAACGATCGCCCCTTGATTGCTTTTATATTGATCGATAGCGCTCATTTGAGGCTGCCAAATTACTATGAAATGACCAGGACTATGAGTGACCCGCTCGCACCAGGGTAAGATCAGATGCGGTCTACCATCGTCTGTGATATGGGTGAGTCAAGCAGGCAGACAACAGTGTATGTTTCCCGCCAGGTCATTGATCCACCACCCTTAAGCGTGCGTACGGTTCGCCTATCATTTGCCCATGCGACACCGGACGTAGAGCGCGGTCTGTGGCCCACTAGCCTCGGAGATGGACAAGGCAAGCCCCGAAGGGTCAACGGGCCCACCACCGTTACAGGCTAGGGCAAACGCTTTGATTCGGCACGGAGCAAGCAACCTCGAACAGATAGATGCATACATGTACATAGGAAATTGTTGTCTTATACCAACATGCCCCTCTGCAAGTGCGCCACACCTTAGACCTACTGTATGCCGAGACTTGGGCGTACGTACGTGCGCAATAAATAATGAAAAATCAAGCATCACGAATCCAGCAAAGTACAGTAAGGACAAGCAAGCCCAGCCCAGGCCTCCCTACCTAGGCTCACCAGCGGGCCAACCGCGCTGACTGTGACAGTCTCGGGAACGTCCTAAGCAGCCCACTTAAAGGGCCGGCGACACAGTGGCGCTTCCTGATTCTTGCGTAATGTCATAAAAGGGTAAAATTCGCCTATTATGCGACATGAGTATGTTGCACGGCCAAACAAGCTGAAGTACAGTCGTGTCAGTGAACGTATATGACCTATATTGCACCCATGCATGCTCCAGTGGACAACTTCCTGCTATGATAGTCCATTTGAGCATATGAGTGGGCTCAGCCGGTCCAAGATGAATAGTTGGTCGAAAACTCACTTATAGATCAGCATTTGTAGTTGTGATCTTCCTCTCGACGTGGGCTCAAAACACCCTGAAAACGGCTAGGTTACAGACCCTTCGTATCTTGGGTCTCACCATTGCCTAGGTGCGTCACCTTGTCCGTCCCTTGCTTCCTTTCGTTGTGCGCCGGCAAGTCAATCGCCCAGCAATAACAACTGTATGATGCAGCATGCAAGAGGCTTTGTCAGGATAGAAGGGAAGTTACCACACCTTATCGTAAAGAAGCCAGAGAACCAGCGACGGGTCAAGGGAAAACCTCACGAGCGAGTAGTTGCAACTTGTTCTACGGAACCTGTGGCTTACTCTGATGACATAAACCTCTGGGCCCTGCCCCATGCTACGGCCGTCATACTGTACGGCGTTGACGCTTCATGCTTGATGCCTTTTTGATTCTGTGCAACTGCGAGTTAAGGTTACTTAGCGATTCCTCCCGTTGTTTTTCGCCAACAAATGGACCACATCATCATCAGCAGCGGTGATAACTCCGTAACTTGACCCGTAACTGGACAGACCCTTGCCCTGGGCCATCCTGCATCCAAGCATCAACAATAAGCTTTTTGTCTTTCACGAGTCTTTCATAACGCATACATGTAATCTGGTGATACCAGTGACTTTGTCTGCACATGATCGTCGTTATACTGTAGTAGGCATTGCTCCAGACTAGGACTACTCGAAACATATAGTCAACACTACTAGGCCGCGTTGAGCGTTGTTTCCCCTGTCGATTCATTCGTGACCAGCCAGCCATAGCCAGATCAGGCGGACCCACGTTGGACCTCTCTTGCTCTTTCTCCCGACATCTCTCAGCCTATCGCATGAACGTCAGAGGACTTGCGAACGAACATAAGCGTTTATATACATGGGTCATCACCGGCGGGTCATCACTAGTCAGCTGCGAAACCCACGGACGTACCTCGCCTGCCAGACGGAACAACACACCTCCAGGAACCTGACTGGAATCGAAAACAGAAGAAAAGTCAAAAAGTAAACTCTATTCTCCTCGTTCGGCATCTGTCCACCTATCAAGTCTCAATAGCACCACACAGGACATCATCGGTGGTTTGTGCCCAGCCCGTTCGTACTCCACCTCGCCCCAACGCAAGACGCGCTTGGCTGTCAACAAATTTGCCGTTGCCATTCAATTACACGAGGCAAAACGACGAATCATAACCTAATCAACAAACACGAGGGGCAACATTGCGTCCAAATTAAAGACCGGACGATAGAGTCCATTGTCAGCTTTCACACCAACCGCCGATCAGCGTCTCTTTCGGACTTGAACACGAACTCGGCCGCTCGTTACCAATCCGAAGAATCGCGCAGAACACCGCAACACCAAATAGCTCAGCTTGGTCAGCTGTTCGTGTATCCTCCTCTGAATTACACGATCTATCTAGACTTTGACGTTTCGCACCTCGCCATACCCGCAGCGCAATACCGCAACGCACCCTCCATCATATTCAATAGCAACGCGCAACGCAACGACTATTTCCAGCAAGGTCGTCAAACCCTAGATCATCGAGAAGCGGCGAATCCGGTGGATCAACCTCTGAATTGACATAGAACGAGTACAGCTAGATATACAAGGAGGACAGTGGAACCATTAGGGCGGAAGTTTTTGAGGAGGAGGTATCATTTTCCACGAAAGTTGAAGACTTGATCGCGCACAGCAGGACGGATCGAGAACTCTGGCAACCCCGTCAAGCTACGATGGCCCGATCAAGAGACGAGAGATAGATCCTTATAGATTTCGTGGAGTCATTCGCATCGGCATCGTCACTTCGCAAGCGACAATAGAACGATATCCGCCTCGGCCTTGATCGATATGGCATCGATAGTGGCATTCGCGATGGATACGGGGATAGTGAAGAGACTGGCCCCGATAGGGGTTGCACTGGAACCACTGAAACGTACGGATCAGTTTGCGTTGGCCGAGCAAGTGGTTGCGACGGATAATGAGAAGTGGGTGACAATAGTCAGCCTCATCATTCTTGTGAGTTCACATCGTACCTCCCTCCTGCTGTAAGCTGGAAGAAAACGACCTCTCAAACTACTATTTCTTGTGTTGAGATCGGGGACAAATGCTCCTGTCGTCAAGGTCGGAATTCGTGCTATGCTAATCGGGGTCACTGACACCGTCGAAATGTGCGGGATCACAGTGCTTCACCATCCTAGGCGCGGGAATGATTGTCGTGTCCATGTTTGTGATGGAGTACTTCAAAGGACGGCCGGGGACAACTAGGATCAGAATCGTCCAGGCACTGATCTTCAGTGATCTCCTTCTGGGGTGAGTGACTAACCACCTCCTTTGGTGTACGATTCTCCTCATATTCTTGTTCAGTACGGCATACCTCACAGAGAGCGGATCTGAAGGCTATTGGTGCTGATTGAGTTGACGATGTTTGTTGACCTGCCTTTCTGTCTTCAGGATCATTGGCTTGATCAGCTCTGCCTTGTGGTTGAGTCCGGATAACAATGCGATGGCCCACGGGACAACGTCGTGCTCTGGTCTGGGCTTCATGCTCTCAACCGTCCTTTACACCGGTGAGTGCTTGTGTGGCTCGTCATCATGAATTGTGGACGCAATTCTGCATATCGCTGGATCTGGCTGACGTATCCCCTTTTACTCGTGTAGAACATGGATGGACTTTGATTCTTGCCATTGCAACGTACATGATCTTGATCTACGTGAGTCTGCCCGTCACCTACACGCAAAACTCAACTCGCTGATGCTGATGTCAATTCCTTTCCGAATCTCGCTGCGCAGCCCTTGCATTGGTTCACTCTGTGGCTTGAGAAGAGATGGTACTACCTTTGGGCGCTAGGTGAGCGAATAGTCCAGGCAGCAGCGTATCCTTCGTCCTTCGGCGTCAATTGTGGCCATGCTGACCGCTTACTCCATCGTGGGACTTCGTTGTTAGTCTGGGCGATCTCGCTTGTGGTTGGTATAATAGGTCAGACAGTTTGGGGTTTTTATCCTGGTATGTCCGGTTCTTCGCTCTCCAATTGGAACATTTTGGCATGATCATCATCGTCCATTGACCATTACCCGCTAATATTCGGCTGTCAACTCCCTTTTCGACAGCTGGCGGTCTCTGCTTCTACGGCGACAACACGGGGCTCTACTCAGAACTCATACAGTTCATACCGAGGTGCGTTGGGAACGTTTCTCGTGGAGCCGATTCTGTAGCTGGCTCAATTTCACTGACACATTTCTGCCCTGGTCTTGTGCTTGCAGAGCCATCGTCTGCATCACAATCACTGTATTATACGCGCGACTCTACGTCTTCCTGCGGCGGCCTGACAAGATCCGACTACCAGGGTCCAACTCGGCGACCGGAGGCCCATACGAAACCGTCAGCTCGACGAGCGACCGAGAGCCAAACGGCGATTTCAGAGATCGGTTCGGTTCGCTTATACCCGGGCAATTCTGGCGGAAGAGGGGGAGCAGCGGAGATACGTCCAAGTTGGAAGGGGAAGTGAAGCCGGTCAACAATGATGGTCTGAATGAGAAAGAGCAGAACACGAGCCGGAGAGGGTCAAGGACGAATCCCAGCGGGACAGCTACGCCAAAGGATATCCCACCTTGGGAGAGATTGGAGTTGCCGCCGTTCCAGATCGCCGGCGAGCGATTCGGAGATCGGTCGGCGCCTCCGACGCCATCTATCTGGAGTGGATGGAAAGGGTTAGGAAGGAAGAGGTCATCCACTGCGACTGGCATGACAAATGCCAATAGTGCACAGGGACTTCACCAAAATCAGACAGGATCAAGGATAAACTCTGTTTCATCTTCTTCTTTGAACGATCCTCAATCAGGCACTAGCGGAGCTCCCACTCGATACACGCCTCCTGGCTTATCAGCGCCCCGTATGCCCAGTATTCCAAGCGAGGATATCCCTGAACATCAAGAACGCGGATCAGTATCTGGAACGGCGACTGGGACGAGAACCGGGGAAGAAACGAGTTCGACCGCGAATTCGAACGCCATGTCACACCAGCGGACTGGGACCAACGAGACGCTGGTCCAGTCGCCAACACCGGAGAAGGTACGCAAGAGATCGATGCGCATGTCGATAGACCCGCAACTACCGCTCTCACCCAAGTCTTTCCATCTCTCTTCGCCCGAGGTGTCACCTAGAATAGAGAAACACCGACCCTCAGTGACGATATCAGAAGACCTGGAATACTTCAATCCTCCCGCTTCACCCAAGTTTGAGTCCGACAGCTCGGACACACAACGGCCCCAACAGCAACAATACTCAAAAACTGCCCCTCCCCCTCCGATATCTATCCCACATGCCTTATTCACCACGCCCGCTACACCGACTACACCGGTACATCCTCTGAGTAGCCATCCGTCTCGGAGTGGGACACCCGATGTCCAGGTGAACTATTCCGACTCACCGATACCCTCCCAAGGTAGTCGAAGTCGGTTTGGCTCAAACGCCAAATCGGAGAGAGACAACGGCGACCACGGTGATGCTGATAACGACGACGGAGATATATGGGATCTAGCGCGAATGTTAGCTCAACCGCCACCAGGGGCGTCAACCGATGACAGATTCGCTCCACCGCCAGGCGAGACATACGAGCTCGTCCCGGAATCGATGTCTTCTTATCTGAATCGAAAAACTGCACTCTTAATGCTGTGGTTCCCGCTAGGCTACCTTTTCTTATTCTCCGTCTCGCTTGTTCGTCTGATCTACGACTTCGCCGGACACCCGCCTGTCTCCCTACGTGCAATCTCCAAATGGATGGTGCTGGGCCAGGGAATACTGGACGCCTTGATTTATGGCGTGGTCGAGTGGCATACGAAGAGAGTTGTCAGGAGGAAAGTGCGGAAGGGGACTTTCTCCAATAGGGGAAACACTACGCCCAACGGTTCCCAGATACGCGCATCGACAGCTGGCTTCTTCAAGAATATGGGTTCGAAGATGTCTGGCGGCGGAGGGATCACTTCCCGTAACGGAGAAGCGAGCGGCTACGGTAGCGGGAGCGGCGGTGCTGCTGGGGGAAGAGGCGAAACAAGCAGTCGACCTCAAGTTGATCCTACTTCTTCGACAATGGCTGGCCGTACGAATGATGCGGCTGACATAGGAGTCCGATCGGGCACTAACAGCAGAAGAGGGGAAGTCTCCTTCGCAGAACAAGTGGAAGAGTGGAACCACCATGGGTTCTCGACCACGCGCTCTGTCAACGATAACAGTGATCTCGGTCGTGTAGAAGACGCAGATGGGGTTCAGAGAGAAGATATGGCTGGAGCACCCAGTACGAGTGCGAGTAGGAACGGAACACCGAGAGCTTCGATTGACAAAAGGGAATCGCCTTTTGAACAATCGAAAGATCCCTTATGATATGAATTATGATACTGTATCTGACTAGTACCTCATGCCGGCCTTTGTTGTTCTCGTCCAGCATTCTATGCTTTTTTCCCATCAACCTTCTTGGTCCCATCATACATACATAGCATATAGGCATATACATCTCGATACGGATACAGCATCTTTAATTGTTATGCATGTCATATGCATGTCGCACGAGACGTCTGTGATGGTACACTGAATCGGTGCAGAGAATTCCCCGGTCCATGAGCTAAGCTCAATAGACTTGGGTTATATGTCAACCTGCATCTCGTCTCCGTCTTCCCTCTTCTTGATCTTCTCTAGCACGTCCCTGGAACCAGAGCGAGAATGATGGCGATCAGCACCCGAGATCAGAGGGTTTTTTTTTGAGTGCGGTTCACTCACCGCTCGAGCTCCCTACTCCTATCTGTCCACTTATTAGGATGTCCCACGCTCTCCCCTTCTCCCAATCCTTCGCCCTTCTTTACGGCGTGCGTGATTTCGAAAACTCTAGTGCACGCCACATGGTAATGCGTCGATTTGACTGAATCCATGATCTCCTTCATCTCGGGTGATGAGCGTTCGAGTTGCGGGTACGAGTTTGAGAGGAAGGTGATCAGGTTATCAGGAGAGAAGTGTCGGAAGGGGCAGCCATGCGAATCTTGGGTACCTGGTTGGTTTTGCGTGAGGATCTGCTGGCAGCTGTAAGATCGTGGCGGAAAAGGGGTCGAACATTCCAGAGCCGTCAGCTCTGGTGAATCAGCGGATCTCGTTCTCATCGCGGGCTCACCTCTTCGGAGGGTAGTTCGCCCGCTTTCCTTCTTGGCCATAAGAATGTCGGATATTGTATTTGTATTCCTTGTTGAATTTATCGTCTGACATGGTCGATCCGTACATCCGTCTCCAGAACACAACAGCTTCGTCGAGCGGGAGACCAATGCCCTGTGGGATCAAGAGAGCTTTCGTGAGCAAAAACACCTCTCCGGCAAACCAAGCATGTCTCCCGATCTCCCATGCACAGGTACAAGCAACGAAGGGATATTGTTTACTATTGACCGTACTCGACCCCATCGACTCACCTTGAGGAACAAGCCAAGTTGTAGTCGTCCGAAGTGCTTGAGATGATGGTCCCTCTTCAGCCTCTCGTACAGGTTTCGCATACAAGGAGGGAAGTGTTTCCTCGCCACATCATCTACCATCTCAGCCGTCACTGCCGTCCCACTACCGCTTCCATCGGCAGGCTGGTAATCTGTAGCTCCTATTCCCGAAAGGAAGGACGACGCGAGATGGTCGATGACGGGACCGAGCCTCTCATCCTCGTCCAATCGAGGAAGGTTTTTAGCGGTGAGCTGAAGACCAAACATAAGCAGATATTACGAATAGATTAGGGAGCGATCAGACTGCGGTAAGCGGCTGTGAAGCATTTTAGCTTTGACTCACCTCCAACGCCTTCTCCAATCTCGATGAGAACGCCTGCAATACCAGCGATATTTGCAGACTCTGCGGCACATATGCCATTCCCGCTCGGACGTATACACGTCTTGAACCGACAAGATCCGGTACGGTGTACCATGGTACCTGTAGGGAGCGAGTGTTAGCCAGATCTCATTCTCGCGCTTTCTAGTCTTGTCGCTCCCTGTACGCGACACTAGCAATCGACGCAAAGAACCTCGCTGAGACTCACCTTGAACCAGCTCTCAGACCTGAAAGCATCCTCCTTCTGCTGGCCCCACATACAGCTTTTCAGCTGGTCGGCGTATGTCTGCTTCTCGCTATCGTTGACTACCTGCCAGTCAAATTCGAGGGATCTGAGGAACGAGGATCGCTCATTTGCGTCGTCGGACTCGAACCGGTTCTTGAACAGGGCGACTTCTGATCGGATGAATCGGGCTCTCAAGTCGGGACTATGGACAACATAGAGAGGAGCAGGGTGAACATAAGCACGTTTGTACGCGAGTAAGCAGCATGAGGATCCTTTTCATGGGGACCCTGGAAGCGAAGTGTATCAAACAAATATTGCCGTACGTACCTTCTGCAGAAAGCCAAACGCAACACCCAGTGCCCTATCTCATCCCTCCGCCTCTCTTCGTCCAGGTTGACAGCCCTCGCGGTATTACTTGATAACGGCAGATGCTGCTTCGTATAGCTCTGGATCGCGCTGACCAGCTGCGGGTACGGCAATGATCGGTGCGAGAGGGATTCGATATGGGACAATACTCGTAATCTGGCGATGGCGAATGTCTCAAATTCTTCGAGAGTGATATCTAATGTCGGTGGACGCTCGTAGCTGTGTGAGTGATAGATGAGATCAGCGTGGATTTCTGACCGTCGACCTTTTCAAGTGTAAGGGGTAAGGGGATCTGGTCCACCACGTATGACAGCCATCCTACTTACAAGTTCAGTCTGTAGGGATATCGACCACTCGGTCCAGAAGATCCAGCTGCGACACCAGAATGTCGCTTGTTGAGCTTGACCTCGAGAGCCGGGTTCGAGGAAGAGGATGGCAAGTTTTGACGCGTCGATGGCCGGAACATTGCGGTGGTCTGTGCTGGGCTATGCTCTGCTGAACCAAGGAAGGCGAGTGCACGCGGACGCAAATGTGTATTCCCAGTTCTGGCCTGTGGTATCGCAAGTTGTGGGAAGCAGATAGAAGGCGATCAAAGTAAGAGCAGAATGTGTTGATGAATATGACAGAGTAGGAGGGTCAAAAAGTCAAGAGTCAAGAGAAACGCGTCCTTGTCGGCTGAACATGACGAGGCTGGACAGACGCAAAACGCGTCCACTGGATCCTACTATCACTCTACTCACATTGGCTCTGAGCTGCATTACGTAAGTAGGCCAAACACCACACTGGACCCTGCGGTTTACTTGATAAGTCACGTGATTGCGTCAACAATTCCAGGCAGAGGGAGGGAGTTCATCCAGCGCATGTGAAAGAGCTGTGAAACGACGACGCTTGACATACATGTATGCATACAAACGAGACATATATGCTTTAGATTACCAAAAAGACGAGACTTGAAAACCCAAAATGTTGGAGCTACCCGTCGCAACGTGAACCTCCGTGTGACTAGGACAGAACGGCCTTTCAGCCGTTTCACTAAATGTAATGTAGCTAGCGGAGGCATAAAGCGTGATCAACGGTGATCACACTACAATGCGATGCAAGTACCATTGGAAGCGAGCTGGTATCCCGACTTGCAAGCGAACGCTTCGCATCTACCAGCGGTACAAGTGACGGCCCCTCTTGGAATACCAGGAAGAGCAGTACAGCTGGAGACGACCATGTCGTAGGTTAGCGGCATAATCCACAGGGAGGCCTTCAACGATGGCACTCACTCAACACCAGCAGCCGGTGCGTATGCATCGTTAAAATCTCCGGTCACACAACCGCCACATGATTCTGCGAAGTGTCAACAGAGTCAGATTCACGCTCAAATCTCGCCGGGACAGATAGACGGTCACTTACCAAGCTCTTCATCAGTGTTGATACACTAAGCAAGGGGCGACAGTTCAATGAGTGTAATGCACATCATCACCAATTAGAGAATACGAGAAACCCACCTCGAACGAGTTGCGAACGCCAGCAACGTTGCACGCTGTCAACGGCTGAGGGCAAGTCGCATACCTCTTCTTCGCCGACATCCTCAATCTTTCTCTCAATTGTCGCTTGACGAACCCGCTTCCCACGGCCGAGCCGGCTTCATGCTGATAGACGAAGAAGTGATTTTGACCACAAGTGCCTGGAGTATTGAATAGCGTGGCTATGCAGGAAGCGTTTTAGAGCTGTATGAGAAAGTGAAATGATACGGTACACTCACGATCGTCACCGTAATCATATCCGCAATAACATGTGAGTTCCGCACTGAGAGGTTCGACGATGGCGTAGCCCATAGATTTACACAAGACCAAGCAGTCTTCAACACCGTCTATAGCCCCCATCTCCAGTGCCGACCCCTCGAAACCGTCGTAGCAATCAACAAATGCGAATGACGAAGCTGTGACGTAGCCCTGCACCAAACGGAATCTCAGTATCGACTTTGCTGTGAGCGGACAGATCGGAAGATCCTCCCCCGACTTACCTCGTATGCGCCGGTATCACAGTACCCTTGACCATTACTTGAACCCCCAGGCACATAGGTGGACGACTCGGGCTGGATTTCCGTACACAAACATTGCGCTGGGACGAGAACTTCATCACGAACATATCCCTGCATGAAGAAGGAATAGAACGTAGGGTCCTTGGACGCATAGCATTCACGCTGGATATTGATTGGACCGTTCTGTCAGTCGTAATTGCTCTGTGGCACGAAAGCGAGGTACTCACGGCGCATTCCACGGCATTGGACTGCCCTTCGATCGTGAAGGTAGAGGCGATTGACGTGGCCCCGTTGATACAACCCAAAAAAGCCGGACTATAATCCGCTCGAACTGGGTTGGCTGCCAAGTAGAACAAGGCAGCGAGGATAGGTATGGTATTAGAAAACATTATGAGCTAGTCGAGCGGTACAGTCAGTGAGGCACAGCCGATATCTGCGCAGCATCAAACAATGAAAATGAACGGAGAGAGAAGAAGAGACTGAATACCGAGGTGGATCATGATCACGCATACTTATATGTGTATCCATCCATTAGTCTGGGGTGTATGTGTCAACGCAAACAACAGAACGCCTGGCACCGTTTCCGCCTCTCACTGAAGGACGTTGGAAGCGACAACGGCGGAGCGAGCACATTCCGGCAGAGTCGTTTAACTCTGCCGTGGATCTAAGACAAACCGATGAACACAACGCTCCTGCTGTTGGGATGTATCATGAGATGATAAATGAAGGCTACACAGTAAAGGTGTGTGGCGTCTGGCGTTTGGCGTCGGACTCCGCTTCGCGATGTTGACGATCATACGTCGAAACCTGCTATTTGTCTCATCCGACGTGAACAGTGGACGACTTAAGCTTCAAATGGACGGACAGGTTACTTGCAACATTACGGCATGCGACACGGGGTTTCATAACCATGTCGAGAGGTGTACATTGTTGACATCCAGTATAGATGTCAGCATTTCACATTCCCTCACTTGTTTCTATTCGCTGGGATCGGACCGTGATACAGTAAGTTATGCTTGTGCGGGAATACATGAACTCGTCGCACGGATGGGAGAAGTGAGACGCGTCCCCTGGAAGACCGAAAAAACTGTCGCTGTAGTTTACATTCGTGCCTGATCGACGAATAGCAGTCGCGACTAACCAGCTGTTGGAACCCGAACAACTTTACATGAAGATAATCGCTGTAGCGTCTAGCACCGGATGGTGGTCGATCTCCATTTACCGATTCGTTTGAAGGACTACTGATTGGAGGTACTACCGATACCTGATACAAATGGCCTGGCTATTCGTCCTCACCCTTTCCTTTGATGCGCTTTGTCTTAGACTCATAGACTCGGGTCATGGGGAGATGGGGATGGGGTCTGTGGAACTTTATGTGGAAACCATAAATAAAGAATGATGAAAGCCCTCTTGGTCTTGACTCCTGGCAACGATGGGGCAATAACAACCTCACCTTCGGAACTACAATACCGGGCACTATGCATAGTATCGTTTCCGTATATCCTTATCGTATCCGCCCGACGTTCTCATATGTACCAATCCAGCTGTCTTCATCGCGATGACGTACGCGAAACAATCGGAACAGAATCATGAACCGGTGGACGTCAAGTCGAAGATTGATCAGGCGTTACAATCATCAGGACTAGGGCACATACCGGCTGAGGCTTTAGAGGGGCTAACCAAGGAGTCGAGAACGTGCTTGGAGAATCTGGCCAACTATCAGACAGAGCCCGTAGCAGAGTAAGTGTACCATCTCTTCTGTCGCATCCTGCTGTATTTCGATGGTCTGATGGTCTCATCTGTTGTTTCCCTTAGTTATGGGATTGTAAGGCAAGCTGCTGTGCTGGTGGCGCTGTTTCAGAAGACAGGTGACGATAAGCTGCATGTGCTGTTGACCACTCGTGCCAAAAATCTACGGTGAGCGCGATAGGACTCCCAGTCGAGATCCCGGCTAATCGTGTTCTTCATTTTCGATCAGGCGACATCCTTCACAGACAGTCAGCTCAAAGTCTCTTTGTCATCAGTTGGGATCCCACGAGTTGACGTCAGTTTATTTACATGTAGGCTTTGCCAGGGGGTAAAGTCGACCCAGAGGATCCAGATGTGATACATACTGCGGTGAGCAACCCTCAGCTTCCTCATTTCCCTTCAACAGTCTGCAGGCTTTCTTGATATGGGCCACTTTCTGCTTACATGCGGGAGTGCTAAATGGTCGTCTTGTTCATCAGCGACGTGAAGCGTACGAAGAAGTGAATCTTCCACTAGACCACCCAGACATACATCATCTAGCGATTCTCGAGCCGGTCATGACGATATTACCACTCAACGCGCACATGAGAAACCATATCATTGTGACTCGTGAGCGACCCAGTGCTTGTCAAATCACATGCGGACCACCGTCTCACTGGTTGATTCGGTTACAGGAGAGGCTGACAGAGTGACCTTGCACTCTCGCAGCGGTGGTATGCTTCATCTCTTCTCCCTCGGTTCTCGATGATCTGTCACCGAACCCCGACGAAGTAGATGCTATCTTCACTCATCCTCTCAAAGGATGTCTGACCGGGAATCTGGAAGGAGAAGACGCGGTCGGTCTAGCTGAGCCTGGAGAGCAATGGTGGCCCCACGAGGAGCAGTTTCACGTGAGTCTTTTGCTGTTTCTCATATAGAACTTCTATCAACTCCATAAGCTGATAGGTATGTGTTCTGATATAGTCTACCAACGATCGGATAGGGGTGAGTCCTCCCATGCTCACGCTCCAAGGCACTCCCTTTGGAGCGGAACATCTCGCGCCAAGCTCACAGCTGACGTCTGTTCAATTCGATGTAAACAGACAACGGGTGGTTACAGGATGCATGTGAGGCTTTGACCCACGCCAGACTCGATGCATGACCAGCTAGCTGATATAGAGCTCATCCTATTTAGCGGTTCCGGACCACGAGAACACCTATCAAAGGTCTGACTTCAGATGTGTAAGTCTATCCCTATTGGCAGACTCTGGTCTTTGTCACGAGTTTCGCAAAGCTAATTTTACCTTGTTACTATATGTCCTGTTAGCTTAATTCAAACGGCAACGGTAGCCTACGACACATCTACGGCTTTCGAGCGATACGCATCCAATCAGCCCTCATTCCCGGTCGTAATAGCCGATATCGTCCGCCAACTCCCCGACTACCTGGAGAGGGAGTCTTCGACCGAACAGGGCGGTGATAGTGCTAGTAAAGAAGTCAGAGTGGTTGAGTGGGGCGGGACAGAGGGTGAGAGGTACAAGAGCACGGAAACTTGGGCCGTGGCGTAAACGCTCGCCCTAACATGAACTTGTTCGAACATGTCAATCAGCCCAATGATCTGAAGGACGACCAGTCCACTCTGGGTCGTGCCGTGAACATGGTCACATCGTCTTCGCAGATGATGAAAGGAACATTGACTTCCTATGTATGTATCGACAACACCGCTGTATAGAAGGTAGACAGGACTCCGCTTTGATAAAAACGAAGGTGTATGCATGTATCCATTAATTGCCACGCGTGATCACCTCATACTTAAATCTTGAGGCCCGAAACTCCTGGACTCAGTGCAGATAGTCCAGCACCCTTGCCAACCTCAGCCTCGAGCTCAGAAGTTGAAGTTTCTCCGACTACAGGATCATGTCTCCAACCTTCTACTTCGCTCAGATCCTTCGGCCGTTCACCGCCTCGGCCGGTGCCGTTGTCTTCGGCTTGAGGTCGCCATCGCCATAGATTCTTGCGCTCCTCGGAAAGCTAATCGAGCGAACAAAGGGATATCATGTCAGCTAAGCAGATCAGATCACACGCCACATGACACCATTCGTGGCAGACAAGGACAACAGCATAGGGGAAGGGAGGGGCATGAGAGCAAAGGTACTTGATGTTTCGATTCTTGTCACTCAACACTCACTTTGCCTTCGATGAGATCAGCCACCTGCTTCCCAACGACAGGGAACATCTTGAACGTCTGACCCGAGTCTCCCGTCGCCAGCACCAGCTTGTCATATTTCGGATGCTGACACATCAACCAGTTCATATCTCTCGTGTCGGTACACCAGCACATGGCCATATTGAACAGCTCTCTCCCCTTCAGATGGGGCAAGCAGTGCTCGATTAACCGCTGGATCTCGAGCAAATACTCTGTAGGAATCGTGTCGGTAGGGTTGATGGCGTGATATCGCGGTACGGAGATGAGCTGCTCTTCAGAGCTGCCGAAAGGCTTGATCTTAGTCAAGTTCGTCAAGCCGCCGAACTCGTTGCAGAACTTGATCACCCCAGTGCCAGGCTGTGGCTCCATGTAGAAGCCCTACCGACCGCAGAAAAAAGGTGCATTAGTGTGGTTTCGTCACCAAAGAAAGCGGATGTGAGCAGTCTAATATCGGGAGCGTGTAGCAGGAGCATATGGGCTGTTACTCACCAACTCATGATTATACATCGTCGGAATGCCCTTGAGCTCCTCAGCCTCCTCGGGAGTAAGCTGAACGTGCGCGTAGACCCATGCCTATACCGGGTGACCATGACGAAAACAGGGACCCAAACATCGATGTAAGCATTGAGCAAAGTCAAGCCAACGAGCTGATCACTCACCTTGGATTCACATTGTCCCTCAAGATCAATCAAAGCAGGCGAATAAGCCCCAGTGGCCATGACCACCAGATCGCCATACCACTCAGTCCCATCCACAGCCCTCACACCTCTCACAGTCTTGTCGTTCTTCTCGTCGAGGATGAGGGATTCGAAAGTCCCCGCCGTGCCGAAAGCTGATTTGACACCCAGTCTGCGTAGCTCGTGGCCCACGGAATTGAGGGCATCGCGAGCTGCTACCCAGCCGCCATTCTTGACAAAGAGGCCTTTCCAACCCTGCGAGTGAGAATGAAGTGAGGGATCAGCCGTGAATCTGCGCTCCAGCGCAGAGCATCACGGATCACAATGTGTTGAGAGGCTACCTACGGTCAGATCGGCCTTGTCAAGATGAGGTGCTTTGGCGACGATAGCTTCTCTAGTATCGAGCCATTCGATGCCATCACCCCTACCCTCGGCTACTATGCCCTCATATCGCGCTCGTAGTCTGCCCTCCCGAAACTCCTTACTTGTCAGATCGAGCTAATCGGTTGACGGCATCGTTATCAGCCCATTGCCTAGAATATCTACTTTAAACTGAACACCGCAAGCTCACCCTTCCGACGTTATGTGAGTGATCCTTGAATACCGGGTCAGTCCTCCACATCTTCCAAGCTTCGGTACCCAGCTGACCCCAGATACCAGCAGAGTCATCTCCAGCGATCTGCCACAGGATGATTCACCGTTCAACAAAGAAACCCGTCAGTGAGGAGCTCAGAAACTCTCAAGAGCAAGTCACTCTCACCTTGTTGTTATCATGTCCCGCCGAGTTCGCAGACGGGTTCTGGAAGACGTCGAGCAGTCTGATGTCGGTGTATCCCCTCCTCGCGAGGTGCAGCGCCGTCGAAGAGCCGATTGTGCCGCCGCCTCCGACGATGAGGATCTTACTGTCTTTGTGTGCGAGGGCCATGGCTGCTTCCGTCAGATTCTATTCACCTGTTCGCTGGCTCACTGGCTTGACTTCTTGCTGAGAGAAAGCGGTTCAGCGCACTAAGGGCGAGTTTATACTGCAGCTGAGGTATTTCGAGCAGTACATGGAGATCTTCGTGGAAGTACCTTGACCTCAAACGGGAGGCACAACATACAGACAGAGAACTACCACCTCACCTTGCTAAGACCGGATCAGATGGACCAGATGCTCTCACACTGCTGATACATCCGCCTTGTCACCGGCACCGGAGTGCTATCAATAACGGAATATAGATCTCGCTAAGCGAGGTCCGGACTTGTCCCACCGTACATCGGAAAGTCAAGCGCGCAATCACAAGATACTGCTTATCAGGCACTCATGGCCCGAGGAGCCGATTGTCTGCCCGGTTTTCGGACTGACCGATTCGGACATCTTCCCTCCCGCGTCACCGGCGAGGAGGCGTTATCGTCGTTGGCGAGCCCACGCCTCGGCAAACATTTTCGCCCGGCAGAGTAGCTCTGTCCTATCAGAGCGGCGCGATGGGCATTGGTCTGCTCGGCCGGCGAGCGACCCGGTGCCGTGATCTCTCAAGACATCTTGGCGTTATGCATGCCTCATAACTGATTCTAAGCGAGGTTTTGTGGAGGTCCCACACCCCATGATACCCATATTGGACTCCTTGGACTCCAAGCGAGGTGATTCCCACTGAACGATTATGCTTCTTAGACTCCGGCTGCGCGGGATGATGAGCACGTCAAGATAAGCAAGGGTTAGGTCAGCTGGACATGCAGAATGTGATCGACTGGGCGGGACTGCTGCCGTTATCCCTACAGTCCGAGGTACGTCGGGGGGCGAATCGGCCTGTGATTTGCAAGTGGTCCCGTCTCACCTTCTTGTTCGGCATGAGACGGCCCAAAGTAACACACAAGTGAGCGAGGGTGACTGTGAGAGTACAGAACCCGGTCTCAAAACAAGACGGATAGCGAAGCAAGATTCAGCGGCCCGAGCGACTCAGGGTGTGGGGAGATGTTTCGTAAAGCGCATTCAAGGAGAGAGCGAGATAACGCTCGCGCTTGCTCGCACGCAGATAGCCGTGTACCATTTCCCCGGTACTTATGTGCATAATTAACCCTTAGGCACGATATTACGGTTTTAGCAAATAAGCTTGGCAGTCGAGACTAAACCAATGTAGAACACCGATACCGCGGAAATCATGTCCCGATAGGCGACGCCGCCCCAGTCGTACTCCGTGGCGTCCTTCGGTGACCTTTCACCCATAGTCTCCCATACCACATTCCCAGACTGATCATGTCCTGCAGTACGTCCACACACGCAGAAAATAGTCTTGTTCCTTGGAGGATCTCGTTCGACATGGCAGACCCTCTGCTGAGATGCCTAAGCGAGGCCCTCGGTCTACCTTGATACCGCCGGAATGCTATTACATTGACTGATCCTTGCCCCAACGAGATGAACCCGATGCTTCATTCGCGGTCCGTGACCGTAGTGGAGATCTACTATGAGATATGATATGTCCGATAGGATAAGACCTCGCTTAGCGAGGTGAGGTGGATCGTCATTCACACCCGCATCCCGCATCGGACTCGTCAAAGGTCACGTTATCTATCTCTGTTTCCCGAAGGACGAGATGAGACGAGTCGTACTAGCGTCCTAGGCGCTTGATAGTGGTCTTCACCAGGGCTCCAGCAGTACATGCTCAGAACTGATTACTTCTCTCAGGTGAAGTCAGGTGCGATAAGCCTGTCCCTTATATAATAGAACCGGGCCCCAGGTCGAGGACGGCCTTTCCCAGTCTACAAACGACTGAAGCTCTCCTTCTCGCTTTCCCCTCAATATCGACATTTGTCTTCGCCCTTTCACAGTATCGCTGATCTACTGATCCAGTGTATCGAAGTGTGAACTGGAAGATATCCGAACACCCTATCGTATCTCAGCAGGGTTGACCACAGCTTTTGAGGTGTCATCGCGCAAGATGTCTATCGAACCCGTTAGCGCTAGCAAGAACGAGGCGGACCTGTTGTCCGCCACCTACGATAAGGATGTCTACCAAACCACCGAGATCAATGAGGTCCAGCAGAGCGAACGACCAAGTGATTATGATCTTGCCAACGACCCTCACCGGTGAGTGCTGCTTCTGAGGGACAGACCTGTTTCTCGTGTGCTGTGGCATTTGACTGATTGTCACTGTGACAGAGGTCTTCGAATGCGACATGTCCAGCTGCTCTCCATTTCCGGAGCCATCGGCGCGGGACTCTTCGTCTCCATCGGTTCCGCATTGACTGCGGCCGGACCCCTGGGTATGCTGATTGGCATCATCGTCTGGGCCCTAGTGATCTACGGAGCGAGTAACTGCCTGATCGAGATGACTACGCTTCTACCCATCGACGGAGGTTTCATCACTTTCGCTGGTCGGTTCCTGGACAAGGGTATTGGAAAAGCCGTCGGTTGGAATGTGAGTGTTACCATTCTGCACTTGAATTCGTAATCAAAGGCTGATTACCTACACACGTTGCAGTTCCTCCTCGGACAAGCCGCTCTGGTCTGCTTCGAGCTCACTGCCTTCAACGCATTGGTCGAGTACTGGACTCTCACCTTACACCCGGCCATCCTCATCTCCGTCGGGTTGGTCTTGTTCGCCGTCCTTCAGCTGTACAGTGTCCGCTGGTTCGGCGAAGTCGAATTCTGGATCAGTATTACCAAGCTCATCCTTCAGTTCGGACTCATGTTCTACACTCTCGTAGTCATGTGCGGTGGAAATCCGCAAGGCGACAAGTTTGGATTCAGGTACTGGAAAGACCCTGGGCCCATTGCCGGTGACACTGCCGCGCTGAGAATGAAAGGTATCTTTGATGCTGTTCTTTGGGCTGCTTTCGCGTAAGTACAGAACGCCCGAGGCATTCACGACTTTCGTAATACTCCGCCGGAAAACAAACCAGCTTACTCTGATATATCTTGATTTACATGTGTAGCCTCGGAGGCCCCGACTGGATCTCTTTGATGGGCGGTGAAGTGAAGAGCCCCAGAAAAGTCCTTCCCAAGGCGTTCAACTCGACCATCTACCGTATCATCTTCTTCTTCGTCCTCGGTGGCTTCTGTGTCGGCATCAATGCCCCCTACAACGATGCTGCCTTGCTCGGCGCCATCGCCGCTGGTGCGCCCGGAGCTGCCAAATCCCCTTACATCATTTGTGAGTCAGTGTGGCACTGCAATTTTGCAAAGCGTTTATTCAGCTAGGCAGATCCTCTCCGCTCATCTGACACAGCTGACATTGTGAGTATACCCCTGGTCAGCCATGAACCGACTCGGCATCCCGGTACTTCCCGATCTCGTCAATGCCCTCGTCCTCGTTTCCGTCTTCTCAACAGGTAACGCGGCAGTCTTCTGCACGTCTAGAGGATTGTATTCGCTCGCTCTCGCCGGCGGTGCACCGAGTGTCTTCAAGCGATTGAACAAGCGAGGTGTGCCGTACGTCGCCGTCTTCGCCGTACTCGCTTTCGGCTGCTTGTCCTACCTCTCTGTCAACTCTGGTACGGTCAAGGTCTTAAACTGGTTCATCTCACTAGTCGGAGCCGCCAACTTGGTCAACTGGACTTCCATTGCCGGGTGAGTTCGTCAGTGCCCCTTCAGTCGGACCCAGTCTACTCATGAATCGGTCGAAAGGAGATCACCGCAACCACTCAGGCTGACCAGAGTGACCTTTCTTCGTTATCGTTGTGACGGAGCAGAACATACCTCCGATTCCGAGCTGGTCTCAAGGCACAAGGCTTGCTCAACAACGACTTTTTGCCTGTCCGTGCTCATTTCCAGCCCTTGTCAGGCTGGTGGGTCTTGTGCTGGGCTCCTGCCGTCTTTGTCTGCAGGTGAGTAAGCACAAAACACCGAGGTGCGGTGATGACTTTCGCTCACCAAACGCCTCGCAACTGTCCTCTAGTGGCTATGCCCTCATGATGCCTGGCGGTTGGGCTCCCGACACGTTCGTCTTCACCTACGGCGCATTCTTCATCTTTGTCGCCCTCGTCATCGCCTTCAAGACTTACGACGTCGTCAAGAAGGGCAACAAGTTCCACATGGTCATTCCAGCCGAGGAGATGGACATGAAGTCCGACTTGGAGTACGTCGAGGCGCTCACTGCTGCGGGAGACGCGCAGAGGGCCGCTCATGAGAAATCGAGTGGAAAGAAGATTTCCGACTTCTTCTTCTAAACGGTGTGGCTAAGTCGATGAGCCGTTGTTCGCACATCGGCCTTTGACAAAGCGGTGAACGCTCCAGGAAGGCGAACACGTTTACCGTAGTAGAAGTTGTTCCGTTTGAATTTTTGCCCCGAGGATTCACTTCTCTTCGAGTAACTTAGCGATTGATTAGTACGCTTGTCGAGTAGTAAGTTATCAAGGATGTAGGCTTCATTTCTTTAGGCATCACATATAGTAACGTAGTCACGACGGCAAGAACTTTGACAGGAGGGTGATGTAGCTTGTACAGTAGCGATGTAATGCACAGCTCGTATTGACGTTAGATATCAGTATCGAGTCGAACTGTTATCAAGAGATCTGTAGCCAAGAGGTCAACTTGAAAGCGAATTGAGCTCCCCCAATTAGAGTGGCCTCTGACCATTTAGTCAGCTGGCGTTATGACCAATCAACGTCGCTCGTACGTGCATGCTAGAGGCCGCCTACGGCGGTGTACCTCCCTCCAACATCGCATACAACAGATTCCTTCCACCCTAATTATCTGAGACCTGCGTCCAGGATCGAGTTCCCACGCCTCATTGACACGCACTAGCGTCTGATCGGAATGGCTCCCCTCAGGATGTTTCTCGGTCGGTCCCATGGGAGGAATGCAGACTCTCAAGCATCGATCGCAAATGAATGAACGCTCGATCATTTCGGCCAAGTGTGAAGGCAGACTCGAGATGACCTCTCTCGTCCATTGAGCCCTCTCACTTGGGTAAAGTAGGTATTTCTCTTTGATGATAGCCGATATGCAGAGATGAACCAGATTGGCGAGCGTCGCCGAGTGCACTTTGACTTCGCACGGCGTTCTTGTCACGCGCCAGTCATACGCCTGTTGCTGTGCACTCTCGCGGATGCGTATACGCGTGCCCCTCGTCTTGACTTTTCGGAGTTCCAGCAGCCGACAGAAAGATAGGGGCACGCATGATAGTTTCGGGTTGTGACACAAGCCTAAGACTTGGATATTGGGGAAGGGCGCAATGTGCCAGATGGCAATTTCGTCGAGGTCTAGGTCACAATCAGCCATGCCATCAGACATGCACGTACAGAGCACAATAGACCATACCGATACAACGTACCTATCAAACCGTTATCCGACAACTTCAGGTGAGTGACTTCCAGTGGACTCGATCCAAGTATTTCTAGACAGGTGGGGATCGCATCTTGATCAAAAATAGACCTGAGGTGAGCAAGAGGCAGAAAGGAGAGATTGGAGAGATCAAGATACGTCGGCTGGCGAAGTGAATGGGCGAGAACAAAGCGAGTTAGACGGACGAGCACAGATAGCGGAAGCCGCGTTATGTGAGATATCGAATCATTCGACTGAGAAACGCTTTAGCCCTTGATGATACACGGTGCAGTTGCTGAGCTAAAGCACTCACCAAGATCGTCAGTCCCGTCGGCAAAAGTGAGTCGCTCGACCCCATAGACCGCACGGCTCGACGTTCCAAGCCAGTGAGCGTACTCAAGTAGTCTTTGTCGTGAATGAGGGGGATGATACGTCCCAGGAGCCATTGTGACACCCCTATGATCAAGTAGAAACGCCTGTCAGCTTGATGTCGCACCGAAAAGGGATATTGCAAAAGCGCTAAAGCTTACCAAGGCAGCTGCGTATGCTCACTGGATCTTTTGTCGCATCTCCGTCTTCCCGGATCAAAGCCAAGAGTTTCACTGATCTCGACCAGTGTTGATCGCTTTGCCTATCTGGTGCCCGTGTCTTGCGTAACGCTCTCTGATGCGTTCGGCTCCCCGTGCGTTCCTGTGCCGAGCTCGATGCGACTATATGCCCGCAATTCTGGGGTATCGGGGCTGCATCGAGGATCGTCCGTGAATTGGCGACTTCTTCGCCGTTTTTGGCATCATATTTGATGAGGATTTCGACGAGGCATTCAATCGCGTGCTGTATATGCAGCTTCCTTCTTATAATCCGCCTCGGGGTCCGATCTGGGCCTTCCAATTCACATACAGAATCTTCTGACGTTACCTCGGAATCGCTCTCATCGCTCAATCTCGCCTGCGCATCGAAGAGACCGATGTCTTCGGAATTGTCCGCATTCTGCAATTCTCCTACGTCGGATGATGAGCTGGATGAAAGCGATTCCTCTTCTTCTGAAGATGTCGTTGAGTCGGCATCGATATCCTCGTTCCCCCATATCGGGTGTCGGGGTGTAAGCGGGCTGTGGTCGCTATGACTTGCGTGGCGACCGCTATTTGTAGCGCTAAGACCCGATCTTGACGAAGATGCTGATGCTGGTGAAGATGCTGATGACGATGACGAAGTTGTCGTGCGGTACGAGCGATACGTCGGAGAGCTCATAAAGGCTGGCTCTGTCCACTCATGAGCTACCGTAGTGCAGGAGTGTATGACCGAGCGTTTCGCATTTTACGCCCGTCGTGTTCTCGATCGAAAGCTGATTGCGTGAGGAACAATGGGACTCGAAATATCCGAGCGAAGATGGCTTTGTTCACAATCGTTTAAGAATGACCCTTTGGTTCCGTCGGAAGGAAGCCTTCGTAAACACGAGAGTGCCGATGATGATGATGATGATGACCGGTGTCATGATCACATGCAGGCAGGTCTTGTAAACGTCTTCAGCTCCGACGACATAGCAATATAGGATAGTCGCTCTGACACGAAACACGCTGTCAGCGTCAGCTCCAAGATTACAGCGCAGACAGGCTAGGAGACACGAACATTCGGTCGGACGCACACCAAGATCAGTCTTGGCCAGTAGACATGGGCATCGAATCCCTCCTACCGCCCTTGAAACCCGAGTCACTACAGTAAGTGGGGTTTCGCGTAAACGGACTACAAGTGCTGTACATACATGCAGGTAGTCGGATGGGTGAAGCGACACGACTCACTGATTTCATGAGCTGCCCGCACTACCTTAGATGCATCAATCGGTTACAACAACATGTCTGCTCATCAGAAGCTAGGAGGTACCCCAGGCGGAGATCCGCGGCTGTAGCGGTCATGTAAGTCAAGCCGGTACCTATTCTGCTCTAAACGATTGACTGATTATCTAGGCGATTAGACTATTCGTAGGAAGACTGGGCGACCTATACGTCCTTCTGTCCACGTAAGTTCCGACTTGTTCCGTCCTTCCTTACTCTCGCATCATATGAATAGTCGCTGACAGATGTAAGGTGCGGGTGTGTATGTGGAACAGACGTGCAGGTAACATGCGGACATATGCGCATGATACAGCTCTTCCAGGAGGCAAGTACGAAGAGGGTGATGTAGATGCCGAGGGTACTGCGGTGAGTTTCTTACCACAAAAGCTGCTCCTCTGCCCACACCCCATCTCGATGGGGACAGACGGTGAAAAAGGCGAAACGGACTGGCTAAACTTTGTGTTTTTCCCGCATATGCCGCTACTCAGCGGAGAGAAGCGTACGAAGAGGTCCGTCAGTTTCAGCTCTAATCCCCAAGAACGAAAGTATCTAGCTGATAAATTGACCATATGATATTATCCTTAGATTGGACTACCGATGGATAGAGAGAAAGTCAGGCTGCTTTGCACTCTAGGGCCGTTCTTGACAGGGAACTCTCTGATCGTAACGCCGTGAGTCAGCTCACTGATACTTCTAGATCTAAAGTAGCTGAATGCGTGAGCCTTATGTGCGTGACCATAATCGCTGTTATCTCCTCAGCGTCGTTCTGCTCATCACCGACCACACCCTGACCCCGCTGCTGAATCCGAGCGAAGTCCAATCCCTATTCTCAATGCCACTCTCCGCCTTCCTCCATTCACGACCATCCTCCATCCCGTCGTTCCACTATCGGATATCTCACCGCCTATCTTCCATCCCATCATGGGTGATAGACAGCATACCGCCGCCTCCGGAAGTCCGCTATGCGGAAGACAACGGTACGGTCGGAGGCAAGGAAGGGGGTTATTATGGGTTTAGGGATGTTAGTTGGGGTCAAGGACAGGTCAGGATGCATAGGTTCTTGACGGGCCGAGAAGCGCTGGGAATCAAGCCTGTGTATGGGCTGACAGCGTGAGTATCCCAATCAACTTTCCATACGCTATGTAGAATCCTCTTATTCGAGGGCGGCAAGGTTATGATACTGACAACAAGTGAGCGACTGTTCCACTCATCGTCTATGGCACTACCACGAAAACAGCGCGATCCTCATACGCGTAGCGACGATAGGTTACGACACCCAACCAGACTTCGCTGTCCTAGCGCCAGGACAAAAGCCTATGCAGGATCGGATAGCCTACGAGATCACTGCCGTCAACGGTCCGCTGAGACGTGCTGTTGAGGCGGAGGGCTTGTGGGACGAGTGGAAGGAAGAAGCGCACGTCAACGATAAGGCGAAGGCCAAATTATGATACTATGAACCACGCGCAGAAGTGCGTTCAAAGTGTAATCACTTGCTTGCGACTACACTGTGACGGCTTGTCACATGTAGTATTATATGATCAAATGTTGTATAAGTATATCAGATTGTATATACTGTATGGTCTTGCATGTCTGATCGCCAGTCCATTGGCTATGTTCGTCTTAGAGCCCACGCATTACCAAGTCTACACAGGCGTTGACAGGCGTCTATCCTCCTCCCTGCACCAAATTGTTTCTATCGTCTAACTGAACAAGTCGGCAAGCTCCTCCGTCTACGGGCAAAATGAAAAAAAGAGTCAGCAACGGGATCGGAATGCGAATTTAGCCGAGACAAAGATCCCATATCGCTCACCTTCTGCTCCATAAGCTCTTTCCTGCTCATATTCTTGAGGGACAGTTGCGCCAAGTTCGCCTTCTTCTTCTGAATCTTATCAAGCTTTTCCTCAATCGAGTTCTTGATCATCAGCTTGACAGCCACTACAGGTCGAGTCTGGCCCATTCGATGCTGTAGCGAGGAGGAACCGATCAGCCTTTGACTTGCTCACAATAAAGAGGAATAGAGGGGTACAGAGTGGACCTGGCGACCGTACGCAGCCGAGGAATGACAGAAGATGTTGAATACTTACAATACGGTCAATGGCCTGCGCCTCCACAGACGGGTTCCAGTAAGGATCCACAAGATAGCACCTCGAAGCGACCGTCAAGTTCAACCCTACACCACCAGCTCGTGTGGATACAAGCAGCACTTCGATCTGTTTCTTATACTTGAGGGCATCCATCGCTCGGGACCTCTCTTCTCGGGTCATTGTACCGTCCAGTCGGGCGTATCGGATGTTCGCTTCATCAAGCATATCGGCGATTCTACGGGATCACAATGAAGTCAGCTTGGCCAGTCCCACAAACGTTGCTTGATGACTGCTGCAAATAGCTTACCGGTCAAGCATTGTGGTCCATTGAGAGCTAGAAGAAGAACAGTCAGCATGTAAGACATCGTTGTCAAGTTGTAGATAGGTACTAACAAGACGATACTCTTGGTAACGAATGGCTTGCCTTCAGCGTCTAGCTCCTCCACATCGTCGTCTTCGCTGACAGCGAAAGGATCGTAATGGGGCGAGTTGGGATTCTTCTTTGACAGGCCCAAAAGCTCGTCGTGCAGATATTGCATCTTGGTGGAGAGGTTCAACTTTTCTCCGGGTTGTCGGATGTATTTCTTCCTAGCAGCTCGTTTGGGTTGGTCCGTTAAAATGTCTGGTCCTTCTTGATCGGGTGGTGAGACTTCGATGATATCGGTTGGCAAGCGAAGCATCGCATTGCAGCAGCCACATGCTCGAGCGATCTGCGTTTTGAGCCGTTTCGTGTAGTCTGAGTAAACTGATGATTTGAAGCAACCTGGGCCTACACCGCTTAATCAGCCGCGATAATCCACTGAAGCAACCAAAAACGAGCGCCCACTTACAGTAAAGATGGAGACATTTCGTCAAAATGGGCTTCGCCGCCAACTTCTTCAATTTCGGTTTCTCCTCAGGTTTGCGGTCTTCTTCCACTCCACCAAGACCGATGTCCGGGAAGTAGTCGCCGTAGTCGTATCCGCATCCTGCACAAAGAGCGCCAGCACCTTCCTTGAGGAAACAGAGCACAGCAACAGCTCTCGCTTGGTTCAAGCCGTTTCTGTCGATACCTTGAGCGGCCACCTGGTAGTCCATGATCGTCCCGTCATAATCCTCTTCAACGGGGCCCAACATAGCCAAGTCGACGTGATTGCAGATCTGACGCAGTCGAAGTACCTCTTGAAGCATATTCGCGTAATTCTTGCCGAGCTCGTTCTTGGCTTTCAGCTCGCCAACTCGATCCTTCGCTGCACTGGCTCGCTCGTCGTATACTTTGCGCTCGTCCTCTCGAAGTTCGAGCCAAAGTTGTACCTCCTTTCGAGGTGGAAGATTCAAGATCCGTGAGCCGTCTTCCGCTGTTGAGTCCTTCGTTCGACGAAGCGTGCAGCACCGCATGACCAATTGTAGCCTCGCTACACCGAGTTGTTCACCGTATTTACAGGGTGACGCGATGTAATGGGTAAATACATCTTTATCGTCGACGGGACTCAGACGAAGGAATTTGAACAGAGCCCAGACATCCTCGATTTTGTTCTGGATGGGAGTACCCGAAAGGGCAACCCGTCGGTCAGCTTCAAGAGCGCAAGCTGCCTGAGATGCCACCGTTGAAGCAGTCTTGATGTAACTATCACAAGTCATTAGCATTGACGGGCGCTGCACGTGTGTTCTAAGAGACTTACTGAGCTTCATCAAGAACGATTCTGAACCAATCAATCGCCTGCAAAGGGCTTGTCTCCGTTCCGGCCACCTTGAGTTTAGCCTTTGTTTTCTTGCTTGTCTTCATCAGGGCCGCGACTTCCATAGCCTTAATTTCGGCTTCGACCTCTGGCTTAGTCGCACGCGAGTTCAACGACGTGTCTCCGGTGACCTCAATTTCCTCCCCACTATTCTCGGCAGTCTCTACCGGAGTCGAGGTACCGGTATCGTCGGACCCGCTCTGTTTCGAAAACTCGTTCGCAAGGGTGTTGTAAGAAGTGATTACGACGTCGAAGTCGGAAATATACTGCGGATCGGGGCGTCGGTAAGGGCCATGATACACGTAAATCTTCAGTACATCGAAGTCCTCGAGCAGCTCATCGTCGCTTGATTCTTGACCATCCGCCTTTGGCGGCTTCCACTTTTTCTCGATTTTCTTGGGAGGCATGACGCCAGCAGCACCGCCGACAATCTCAACGGGACCGTTCCAGTGCTCTTTGATCTGATCTTCCCAATTTGAAATCGTCGACATCGGACAGACGAGCAGCGTAGCTTTGCTTCGGAGGGAAATGCGGGATCTGCGTGCCGCCAGAGCTTTGGTCAGGTCCTCGTCAAACTTGCGCTTTTTCCCTTTTGTGTCGCGAGCGATCTCGGCATCGATATCGGGCATTCCGAAGACTTTCGTCTTGAACGAAGACTTGAGCTCGGTGTCATCTGTCTCCGGTTCGGCAGGGGTGGCAGCGAGTTTCTCCAGCTTGCTCTTGGCCCAATCGTGCGCAGAGCTTCTGGTGGCTGCAATCAGGGAGACAACGGAGAGCGTTTTCCCCAGACCCATCTGCGAGATACATGTTAATACTGCGTCGGCAGGGAAACACACCCAATCGACTTACATCGTCTGCAAGAATCGTTCCTTTGCAATCATCCGGCCTTTCACCCTTCTTAGCCTGCACCTCCTCGCTAGTAATCTTGTTTTTCCAGGACCTGATCTTCCCCTTATCGTTTCTGATAGCCTCCCACAACGACCGGGGGTCTTCAACTTTGTCTTTCTCCTTTTCCTTTTCTTTGCCTTTCACGCTATCGGCATCTGTATCTGCGGGTGTAGAGTCCCCGCTCGGTGCGCCTTTCGACTTTCTGGTGGCTTTTTTAGCGTTTTTCTTTGCTTGTTTGAGAGCCGAAGAATCCTGTTCACGTTGCAAGAAAAAGGTGAGAGCTTTACGCTGATGGGGGAAGAGGTTGGTTTTGATCAAGGGGCCTACACCATGCGTCACATAAGCGTGATACGTAATTAAGTGCGTACGAAGGATCCAGAACTCACCTGGATCGCTTTGCTCAAGTTCTCCACCATTATCAAGACTCTTGAAAACCTCGTCCACTTGTTTCCTTTGTACTTCGACCTGAGTGGCCTTTTCCCTCTCCTTATCCGCAAACATCATCCCGTAAGAATTTCCCCCAAGACCCGCCGCTCGCCTCTGCGCGAGTATGTGCATATGCATGGCCACCTGCCCGCCGCCATGAGCGTTCTCATATCGAGGTCGGTCGCTGTGTCGATTTGGGTCATATGGCGGGATGGGGTCGAGCAGGTACAAGGAAAGATTGGCAAGAAGGTTGGCGATGTACTGGACGTTTGAAGGGAGCGTGAAGAGCAGTACATTGACTCGGACCTGGAACTGCGGCTGTGGAAGGGGTAAGCATACCGAATGCTGAAGGAAACAGAAAGTATGGGAACTTACAGCTTCCGGCTGAAGTCGACTGACAAAGCCCTCCAATCGTACCAACCCTCGGGCCATCAAGCTGGCTAACGGATCAGCGACCCGAGGATCCAGGTCGCCGATGTAAACCGTGAAGCCAGCTGCATGACATTAGCTTGATATGGAAACTACGCTGCTCCACAGAGATGATGCTTACGAGTCAGAAGCTGGATGGTATCGCGTTGTAATACTGAGGCGGGATCATCCTTCCTCGCCAGATGTCCTGCTTGACGATACTGCACATGTTGTATCTCGTCAGCAAAGCGCTGCTACAGTATCGACCGCCTAGGATTTCGACTCACCTTGAGCTTGACCTTGAGCATTTCTCCTCCCTTCCATTGGACCACATCGTACTTCTCCTTGCTGTTCGGTGGTGGCTGAGCGCCTACTATGACGGCGGGGCAAGGATACAACATAACGGCGGAGGAGAGCAAAGAGCCGATACAAACAGGTCGTTTGTCATCGGCAGGGGGCGGCGAAGGGATATTTCGACTTGTGAGATCGATGGCCGAAGAAGGATCCGTTCCTGCTGTTCCATTGGCACCGACAGCATACGGGTTGGAGCTATATTGACCGTTTGGAGCATATGATTGTTGTGGGTTCGGCGGCCATCCGGTCACGCCGACAGGTTGTCTCGGTAACATCGAACCGTTGGAATACTGTGAGAAGCCAGCAGTACTTGGACCAGCAGCTGCATTCGGCATTGCAGCGTTGGTCGCTGCCGGAGACTTCTTATTGCGGCCTGTGAACGTTATTTCATCTGTGTCGTTATCTATATCTTGCGACGTGGACTGAGGTGGAGCATGTCGATGTTGAAAAGCAGCTGTTGGTGATGTCGATGATGTTTGAAAGAATTTCCCATTTGTGGGGGATGTCAAAGGTTGATTGTACTTCGTCGACGTCGATGACGGTGATCCGTGCGGCCGTGATGAAGGTCCGGCTTGAGACGCGATGAACGAAGAGGAGGACCGAGCGTCATTTCGAGTGCCATTGCTGTAGCTGTCACTTTTACTTTGATGGTCGCCAACGACGGCAGCATCGCCCCGGTGATGGTGAGACATACTTGATACTACAGCGACCTCGTCACCGCTAGATCCACCATCGTCGCCCGTCAAGTCGATTGATGCGGCGGAATCATGTCGAAGCCCATTGCCGTTGGAATTGAGCTGCGGTGGAGGTAAGGGCGAAGAGGACATGTCGATGTTTCAGGTGCCCTATGTCGTGAAACCGATCTGAAAGGTCAAGAAAGGCTCCAAACCGTGTTTTCATCGAAGCATCGACGAGAGAATCGATCGACTGGGCTGTTATCGACGTGCGGACGATGATAAGTGCTCCGAGGCTGTGATTATCGAGCGGACGAAAGGAAGCGAGACAAGGATCATGCGAATAGAGGGATGAGATGGGAATGGGAATGGGACTGGGAATTGAAAAACAAATGAAATTAAGCGTACGGTGGTAGGATGAAATGACTATGCCGACGGTGATGTCCGCTGACTAAGCTCGCGTTCGAAGAGATGGATTGGTGGCAAAAAGACAAGAATCGGGAAATCAGATCATCCTCGTCAACTCTACTGTAGTCAGCTGACAAAGTCGATTCCCCTCTTCAGAGCACAATTGGTCATATGAGTTCGGGAAAGACTGCAGTCGATCATAATCAAGCCACAGAAGCCTGCGGCCTTCTTCACCTTCCAGGACTCGTATCTGGAAAACACTCCAGAAGGCTCTCTCTAGCAATGGTGAACGCGTGAAACGCAGCCAGAGTCAGGATGACCTCTTCAGTCGCCCCTTTTGGAGATCCACACTCAGCTGCCACTCGAGTCAGATATCGACATCCAATATGGCTCCACGCTTGGACTCCTGTCTTCACCTCTGCACCTCTGTGAAAAGGGCGGTGTTCATCGAAAGTCATGCACTACAATGGACGAGCGGGTTTCGTCGAAGGATGGGAAGATTTCTTTTCATACGCGACAAACTTGAATAGAGCGAGATATCCATATAACACGAATGCTAGACTGCATAAGCAATCCCAGAGGTGCAAAATGTGGATATATGTATATACAGGGGTGTGTATGACTGCTGAGACACTAAAATCCCCTTACTCACCCGGAGTACGATGGACTATCACCCGCACTGTTGTCCATATCATGCAGCAAGACCAGGCTACCGCCTTTCCAGTTGGGGAATCCGGAGAAACCCAGTATTTCCACTTGACACATTCCGAAGAACATGAGTCAACCTTCCAAGAGCTGTTGGCCATCGCAGGCCGATGTCATGTCCGCGGGGTGTCGTCAAAAGCTACCGACGACTTGACAGTCAGTTTCTTCACCCCAGCTGACAACGATCGGGTCGAGGCGATCTTGAGCCAAGACCCGTTCTGCCGTCATCCCGACCACTTTAGGATGGGCTTCCCGGCAGGCACCTTCGCTCCGTCAACCGATCTCTGTGGTCTCGGCCACGACCGGCGTCACGACAGAGGCGTAAACTCGAGCCAAGCTGTAATCAGTCGACTTACTCTGATCGCCATAAACGCGCATCAAGTCTCTGCATCACTTGTCATCCCTTGAAGTCCAGCACATCCGTTTTTCCCTCCTTTCAACCCCTTCATTCTCGGTTGACGGGCATTCTCGGTTCATCTACATATAGTCGGTGCTCAGATACGCTAGAAGATGAAATACGTGGCGAATATGCATGCTTGCTCTCCTCCAGAATGTCCAATCTTGCCTCGTCAAGGCATACACTTCCTGACCTTGCCTCCCGTTTCTGTCGACCTATAGTACTGCAACTAGATGTCCCCTTGTGTGGTGTCGACGCGCTGTACAGTGACACGAGTCTTCATGATGTATGTATGGATACGATAGGACCGTGCCGTGTCTGCGCGGCGGTCCCTCAGCTCGAGTGAGTCCTCGACAGGGCACCTTAGAGTATTTTCTGCCGAGCCTTTCGATCGCGTCATCTCACAAGTCTCGGCCCAACATCCTTTCATCAATATGGTGTGTGGCGATAATTCACTAAGAATCAGCGAGTACAGTAGCATCCATTTCGTACTCCGATGAAAGATCCATACATCGTCTGAAAAGATGTCCTAAAACATGGGGTGTAGTGGACAGTACATAGAGTGCTTTGCTGCCTCGATTCGCTATAGGAATTCTGCCCCGCTTAGCAAACATCCATCGAGTGTCTTTTGACCTTCCTCACGACTGTTTCTGTTTCCCGCCGCTCATCAAACTGTACGGGTGAGTGTGAGCCTCAGCATCTGCACGTCGGTCCACCTTGACGTGACTTGTTGAATTGATCACGCATAGTACGGTATTGGCGAAGACTTTCATGAGAGGGCAATAAATCACGTACCTCGAGCTGCATCAATCCCGCGTTCGCATCTTCCGCCACTCTCATTCTGTTAGTCAATTGAATCACCTAGCCATCATCAGCTTTGAGTGCAGTGTAGCCATCAACCTCGGCAGTAGATACACCGCGTCTCGCATTTCTCGCCATGTCCTATCGAACCACGACGACGACAGGCACTGATACACCAGCTGCACGAGCCTATCCGGCGGTCAATCCACCTGTGGACCTTGTGAGACATGCAAAGAGCTCGCGCGGCAGATCTCGGAAACCACCAGCGCTCGGACCGACTACGAGACGCTCAAAACACTCTCGAGGGACTACACGGATCGCCTCGCGAATCACCTGACCACAAGCAATGTTGATTTGAACACCAATGCAACCATTACTGATCCGCAACTTGAAGGCAGGTTGAAGTGGATCTTCGCTTATCCCCCTTTTAGCGAAACCAAGTCCCGCTTCAGTCGATGGTTCCCGGGACTCAAGGAGCCTTTCGAAGATCATTACACACCCCTGTCGCCAACATCTTTATCCGATGCCCAGCATCGAAATCACGCACTTCTATCCATCGCTTCTCAATGCCCTCGATCAGATGCGCGCCACAGCCAGTCTTCCTAGTCTACCTCGAGTTGCTTCAGTTCCGAACCCGAAGGCATCACCCGCGAACAAGAACAGGTAGAGAGCGTTTTGGGCGAGGACGAGAAGGCTTTGTTGCTGCCTAAGTAGATTGTTGGGTAGATCCTGAGGAAATTGGTGGACGAAGACCTATCCGATCGTCATTCTGCTCTGTCTAATATCGGTATTCAGCGGATGTGATTTGAAAGAATGTCCGGGCAACGTTCCATCAGACGCGTGTCAGCCAATTGTGTAAATCAGCGCCTGTGACGAGCCACTTTCCTCTGACATTGTTATCAGCAAGATCAATTAGTATGCATTCTATATACACCTCGTTGACATTTTCCCTCGTTGCATCGTGGCAGCCTGAAATCTTGATGCAATACACCTGCGCACATCTAGTTCTCACCTTCCGACTCATCGTCACCACCACCATCGACAACAACGACCCCACCGCCCTTCTTGATCTCACCAAGCTCTCTGCCGTGTCGCCTGAGCCTGTCTCCAAACGCTTTTCGAGCACCGGGGTTGGAGGCGACGTCCCATACCTGCAAGGTCGCCTTGGAACCGGCCGCGGCGAGAGTGAGGGGCGTTTCGGGGTCTGGAGACCATCGAGAAGTGAAGATCTTGCCCTGCGAGTCGTGAAGGACCAAGTAAATTCAGCATCTTATTTCTCTTAAATCGGTACGCTTGCAAGCGACTTACCAAACCCAGGTCCCGGGACGTAGCAAGACTGATCTCCCTCTTCCTGCCCTTGACGCCCTCAGTCTCCTCATCAAGCACATTCCAAACCTTGACCATCTTGTCCATACCTCCCGTAGCGATACATCCTCGGATGTGAGGGTTGATGTCGAGCGCTGAAGCGGCGCCGTCGTGTGCGGACAGAGTGTATTTCGGCTGAGCGGTCGAGAGCGATCCTGATTTTTGGGAAGAAAGAGTTCGAGAGTCGTATGTGAGGATGAGGCCGTTCTCGAGGGAGACCTGGGAACAAGACAAAAATTCAAGTCAATTGATTGAAGTCGATTAACAAGGGGAATGTGCCTAGATAACGTGATTCCACTTCCTGTCTGGAAAACGATCACTACTCACAAAGAATGAGGTGGGTTCCCACGGATCCCATCGAACACACTCTACATCGCTGCCCATCTTGACACCGATAGCATCATCTGCCGCTCGGCTATCCCACACTTTCACGATCCTATCCCATCCAGCACTAAGCACGGCCTTGTCCAGACCTCCAGCAGCAGGACTCTTGTTCCACTCCACTCCTTGCACCTTCTCACCCCCGTGCACCTTGTCCCACGACTTGAGAGCGGGCATCGGTGATTCTCTCGTCAAGTCCCACAACTTGATGGTACCGTCCGCAGAACCTGATAATAACAAGTTCCTGTGATTAGGTGTCCAACTGAGCGAAAGAACAGGCTGGACGTGGTAATCGGCGTTGGCGGCGGGCTGGATCATCTGCTTTCGCTTCTTCTTGCCCGTACCGGCCGGCTTCGCTTCAGGCTTCTCCAGAGAGGGCGAGGGGCCCAGAATCGCTTGAGGATACAGTCCATCTACCAAGTCGGCATCCCAAATTTCGATGCTCGGGTCAAATGAGCCGACAGCTACGTACGAGCCGGATTTGGGAGGTTCGTTGGAAGAGGAAGAGCCGGATCCGGAAGGGAAGTCGAGCCATTCTACGCAGAGAGGGAAAGTGGGTAGCATGAGGTCGTGGTGAGCGTACAAATTCTCGTCGGAATCGGCATATACATGGAAGTCGAGCGATGAAAGGTCGGATGTCGTTCGGGCGGTAACGATCATGGAGTCGGTAGGAAGGAGGGAAAGCTCATCTCGCTCGAGGTCGTCGTCATCCTAAGATTAAAAAAGGCGTAACACATCAGCTGGCAGAAACACCCAACGAGAGTCCTCTGTGATAACTCACCTCTTTCAGGGTGATATACGGATCCTCGTTGTTATCTCGGTAGAAAGCCAGCCCCTTGACATTGGCAAAGGCGCCCATAGCGACGCCCTTTGATTCCTCGTCGTCGTACTCGTCCATCTTGAACGCTGAGAGGTCGTTGGGATCTGAGGGTTTCGACGCGGTGGGCTCCGCATCCATATCCACATCTTCGTTGTCGCTCTCGCCTTCCTTGTCTTCGGCGCCGTCTTGCTCGTCTCCTTCTGACCCGCTACCTTCTTCTCCGTCCTCGTCGACGCTGCGTGAGATGAGATAATTTCGACAAATGTATCAGAAACCCGGCCTTTCCTTCGACTAGTCTCGGCTTCTCTGCGTAAGTGTTAGGTGAGAAACACTCACTCTTCCCAGCCACCTTCGTCCACGTCTAAACCCTCCATCTCCTCCTTCAATTGTTCCAAGACACCGGGTCCACCCAACTTTCCTACCCGTTCCAACTCCTCGTCATCAAGGTTATACCGCTTGGGCTCAAGAGATGCTTTTCCTCGTGGGACCCATACGAGGGATGATATCAGCGTGCCGGACATTTTGAGAAGGTTCGGCTCTTAGACAGTATCTGTGTCAAAAGATGTAGGCTGCCGCTAAGATGTATATGAAGTGATACAACCCAAACCCACAAGCGACACAGGAGATGGACCGACCAGAAATCTTTACTTTGGCTTGAAAATGTTGAGCCCAGCTCTAAACTCTACTGTAACTCGGGTATCCAGGAACGAGCGGCTGCAGTCAGTCTGTGGAAGATTTTTGATAATAATGAATCTAGCGTGGGTACCACGTGTCTGAGTCGGTATGCCTAAGAACACGTCATTTGACTTTCTATTTGTTTTGATTCTATCCTAGGGACGATCAGTGCGCTAAATGTTAACGGTGTGTATGTGAGTACGTGTGTAGTGCTTTAGCGTGTAATTTCAACTTCTACGGCTCATACTGTAGTCTGAGTACCAATAACATCCTCACCCTCGACCACCATCTTATAAGCTCATGTCTTCTTGTCATCGCCCTCTCCACGTATCGGTGCATCATCATTCACCGCTCAGCTGGTAGCGTAGCATACCCTACACGCCATGTCGTCCAGCGGTGTGCCCTTCTCATCTCAAGCTTACAGCCCAACATCACCGCCAGTCTTGCCGACACCCAGACAGCCATCACCGCTCTCATTCTCCTCTACAGGAAACGATGAACCCCCTTCACCGCCTACTCCAGCTTCTTCTTTTCTAGGCCAAGGTTCAAACTCCTCCAGCTCGTCGAACAAAGCTCCCCGAGCGGGAGGGAGTACCCTTACCACGCCCACGATCACCCACGGCCCTTCGTTCACTGCTTCACCTGTAGCGTCCCCATCAGCAGCTTCGTCAAGTAGCCCTTCTTCATTCTCAAAGCCAGAAGCGCTTGTACCTGTTCAGCCTTCACCCGACTCCCTGTTGCTACGCTCGACGTTCACAGCTCTCGAGCACTCAACCAGCACCCTCAAGCGGCTCTCGAAATCAGTTTTGACTACTGCTTCAGTGGTGAATACGCTGGCTGAACAGCTAGAAAAAGCCGAAGATGATCTGTTCGCCGCTTTAGGAGATCTAGGAAGGTGGTTGGAGAATGGGTATGGGATACAAGCCAGAGGAAGCATATGGGAATCCGAAGGCGGAATCAGAAAAGTGAACAAGGAGAAACGCCGGCGGGAAAGAGAGGAGAGGGAAGTGTGGGTAGAACACGGGCTCAAGGCTGTCAAGGCTGAGCTGAAGAGAAAGGGACTGGCAGGTCATGGTGCACATACGAAATTTGAGGTGAGCTCAGGAGGCCAGCGGGTTTTACTCATTATGGGCGAAGTTGACTTCTTGTTACCGTTCACCACGCAGAACACTGCTAAGCAGTTCTATCATCAAACTTCAGTATACCTGTCCCCTCAAGCACCGTCTTCATCCCATGCGGGCCCTTCTTCATATGATCAGCGGAACTCAGTCAACAACAATGCAGCTTCTTCGTCCGCTTCGACTTCCTCACATACCGCTGCCGCACCGTCGGATATGGCTCAAGCTGTAAGGCATGCCCAGTGGGACCTAGCAAGGTACAACCATCACTCTACCTTACTGTACGCTGTTCCCCCAAGCTCGATAGGATGTCTGGATCTATTGGTGGGCCTGTATGGATGGGTTGGCGGACTGCTGGGCGAGACACCTGGTAGGAAAGAGACAGACGATGCAAGGGAGATATCGGGTTTGAGGCAGAGAGCGTTGACCACTCCGCCTCATAGGAAGCTGAGCGCACTCGAGACGCCTGTGCAACTCCTCTCCAGACCATCGACCTCGTCACCGAACAACGAGACTCTCAAATCATCGCTCTCGTCCTCTCTGTCCCATCTGGCAAGAGTTCGTGCAGAGCTGCTACATGCCTGGGCTCAGCGAGATCACCAAACGGCTCTCCTGGAAGATGACCTCTCCCGCAGGCAAATCGAGTATGGTGGAGGATTGACTGACGAGCCCTCTTCGTCTTGGTTCACCGAAGCGAGCGGAATAACCAACGCTATGACCCCTGTGTCATCCTCCGGCGTCGAACACAAAAAGGGCAAAAAGATGCATAAGATTCATCGATCTGTTGGAGGGCGGTTGAGGGATTTCTTGAACCCCTCGGCAAGCTCTAATTCGCTCGCCGCGCAGGCTCATTCGGGAGAGAGACTGTCCAGGATCAGTCTGGATGGTGGCTACGGCCGTGGCGAGCTCAGCGCACCTGCACCGATCAGGAGGAAGACTACGGACGAATCAATCACCACGACAACGCCGACTCTGCCAACCCACCCAGAAGATCCGCTACCGACGAAAGGATCCGATGCTCCGGAGTCTATAGCAGCAAGCTCAACACCTGGTACGGCCACTCCGCCCCTATTACCCCCCAAGGATACATCAACAAGTTCACCGCGACCGAGATTACCGTCTCGACATTCGGTCCAAATGCCTGCCGGGGGTGATTACGTCTCGCCGTTCCTGACATCGCAATACCCTCCTTTCGATAGCTCCCCGGATCTCCGACTGCTAAGCGCAGGATCATCAGATAAGAGGGACCCCTTACCTAGATTAAGCATGGACAGCGCAAGGCCAACTGTAGGCGGTGTGGGTGGGCTCGGGGCCGGCGGGGATGAGGATGAACGAAGGGAAGAGGCAGGCAGGAAGAAGGAAGGTGTCCTTTGGGGATTAGGTAGCTGGGAAGGTCTGAGTAAAGGAAATAGTGGGAAAGGCAAATGGGAGAGTGAGTAAAGCTTTGTTTCCATTCCGGATTGAGTTCGACTAATCAATAATGCTCCTTAATCATCATCCTGCGTTAGAGTTCTGGGTCGTCCTGGATCACTCAAGAATCTACGAGGTGAGCCAGCTACGGTTTCCTGGTCTGTGTCGTCAGCACGAATCAGCAAGCTGACCTGATACGGTAGTACCGAGATAACAGTATGGGTATGCCTGAAAGCCCACACGCCGTGATCGACCTCAAGTTCGCCAGTGTGAGAGAAGGCAGAGGCACAGACCGACGTTTTGGTGAGCTGTCGCTGAGAGAGTCATCTGTGTCTGAGCTCGAGCTGACTGTATCTGCCTGAATTTAGTGTTCGAGATTGTCACTCCTTCTCAGGGCAAGCGACTGTACCAAGCTACCTCGGAGACAGAGATGAAGGTATGTTCGATGTCATGACTGTGCATTATCGCGAGACCTTCAGACCTGACAATACCGATAATGATCCTCAGCTTTGGCTATACGCGATATGCAATGCCATCGAATCATGCATCAACGGCACCTCTTCGGTACGGACCTTCGATGCGTCAAAGCTCAGAACTGTCTCTGGCTCTCTGGATGATCACGCTCTCCCCGCCCGAAGCAAATTAGGGCTAGGTTTCAATTCGCGAGCAATCGGTCTCGGATTCCCCTTACCGCCCAATGGACGCCGATCAATGCCACCCACGCCAACCGAACAGGCCATAATGGGTGACGCAGCAAGCGATAAGCGCACAAGGAAGACAAGTCTCAAGAAAGTGCTGAAGCAGAGTGGAGAACGGCTGTCTAGCGCTATGGGCGGTGGAGGCGGTAGTGGACATCGTAATTCGTTCGGAGGTGGTCTGGATCTACCTAGACCGGTATTCGGGAAAGCTGGGAGCAGGACCAGTCTGCCTCTGACGACACCGGAATTGGACAGCATCAAAATGCCTCCGCCGCCCATTCCTATCGCTAGTAGGCCAAACGTATCCACGCATTCGCACTCAGATCCGGCGAGCGAAGGTTCGTTAGGCGGCAAATCGTCCTGGGTGGACCCCGAGATCGAGAAGCGTGTCCTCGAAATGGCAGGCCTGGGCCTAGGTCTGGGCAATACCGACAATACAGCTGCAGTCCCAGCGCATCCGTCCGATAGCCCCAATAGTGTCAAGCGCCGAGTCAAATCTGAGGCAGTGCGTAAAGCCCATCATCCCTCTCGAGCAGGATACAATGCCAGCGATTCCGAGCCTATGACCCGGTCCAAGTCGGATGACAGAGCCAACGAGAGAGATGGAGATAGTCAAGCAAGCGCGAAAGGAGGGATGGGCGAGCTGAGGAGGATTGCGGATTTGCCTGGTAATGCGAAATGCGCGGATTGTGGCAAGGGTATGAAGAGCAGTCGTTGGGCGACTATAAGTGAGACTAGTGCCAACTATATTTCCTATCTCATGCCCTATTCTACTGAGGAGCTGACTGTCCTCGACGCTGCGCGTTAGGCCTTCGCGACACCCCGATGGTCCTATTCATCTGTATAAGGTGTTGTGGGGTGCACCGATCCCTAGGCACACATATCTCAAAGCCTCGTTCGGTCGACTTGGACATCTGGACTCCCGAGATGATTGCTCTCGCCCGAGTTTGGGGCAACGAGAGAGGGAACGGGATCTGGGAAAGTACTTGGGAAGGTGGCAGAGTAGGCGATGAGTAAGTCAACCTCTCGAACAATGTCATTTCAGCCTCTAGCCTCTGTCGGCCTGTCATAGTCGGTTTGCGAGTGGTGATAACGCTGAACGCTTGCTTGTAGGAGGATATCAGACTTCATCAGAGCGAAATACGTGGAAGGCCGCTGGTTGTCTGACGACGACAAAGTCCGATTCGGACTCATCAGTGAACCTGTAGGAAGGGCGATATGAACACCCTGACTTCACTCCAGGTGAAATCCCACGCTATCATCTCAATAAAGATACGGTATAGCTTTATAATGTGCGGGCTCGCTGGCAAGAAAGGAATCACTGCAGCTACTTGGTGCGGAGACAGGGATGGGTCAAGAGCATACTCACTCGCCGCGCGAGAACATATAATCCATAATACAACGTACTCGTACCGTATGTAGCCATCACAAATGAAGATGTCTACCGATCTTGCATACGGCCAAAGCCGAAAGCCGTGCGTTAGCCCCGCAATGGTTGACGATACCCACCATCCCCCAGTCTGATTCCGACGTGCATTTTCGAATCTCACAGCACAATTGCGTGCATTCCGAATGGACTGCTGGAAACGAAAATAACGGTGAATGGTAGCGTTGCGATCGGAGGACATGCGCCCGAGTACCCTCCCTCGGCATCGTCTGCGGCGCTGCGGCCTGCGTAGCGATGTCAGTGGCTGGTGGCTGAAGGCAGACCGCCGGAACGACAGAATACGTAATGCGTAACAGAACCCTCGTGGAATTCCAGCTGCGATCCCGCGTCTGGCCAGGGAGGTTCTACTGTAGTACATGGAGCAAAGACTCTCGTTATTCATATGATTCCCTCTCGCTCATTGCCGTCCACCAAAAAACAAAGTCGCATCGGTCGTTGCCGAACATAACCGGTCAAAGGTGACCGACTCATGCCGTAATTGGTGTGGGGTTAGAAAGCGCACTAGTAGCCCCGGGTAATCTAAAAATAGCTCTTTGGATTGAAAGACCCAGAGTCAACATCTCAAGGATGATTTTACAGTAGCTCATCTTCTCGGCTAGTGTGGAGCTAATTTGAGCTCGTTACGGCCGATTCTTTCCTTTTCTTTTTCGAATGCATACGAGTTTCATTACATGTGCATGTGCACGAGTGCATGCTGGGGGGCGGGGCATCGCGGGACCTCGAGATTTGAGGTTTACAAAATTCTTTAGCTTGCTTCGCCCGTCTGTCTCGATTGGCGATTGCAGCTCTCACCTCACTGTTCCTCTTCTTACTCTTCTGGGGTATCAAGGCACGACGCAATGATGCCGATAAAGCCTTCTCTTACCCCGCTGTCTGGAGTGAAGAAGGTGCGGATGGCAAGGTGGCAAGATGGCCAGTAGAAACAGACAGATGCAGATGGTCAGCACAAGGTAGCCTTACCGGAAGAATCGGTCTTCGTGTGCCGCATGTGAAAAGATATCGAATACTGTAGCTTAGCGTGGTTTCCGAAGCGTCCTTATCCTTTCCACTCTACTACAGCCGAAACAGTACACGTACAGTATAAAGATCGGATCAACAAGGAGGGTAAATCTATCGTGCCCCACTTTTCTTCCCCAGACTTGTTGCTCCCCGTCGATCAACCCTCGATACTCACCCTATCATCCCTTACAGGACGCTGTCCACTGTTTCCTGAGCCTTATTAGGAGGATCAACGAACTGAAGAAACCCTTTCCACCAAAGTCGACCAATAATTTCTCACTCTATAGCCGCGACCAAGGACCAATCTAATCACCATGGTCAACAACGCACACGTAGAGTCGGGTAAGCTCCCCGACCACGCCTCTGATGACTACACCTACGACCCCAACCAGCATCAACCCCGACGTACGGCGTCGGTGAAAGATCAACTGGCATCATGGCACGCGAACAGGGGCAACAAGTCGTTCTTGAGGGCCATGATCCCATCGCCCGTCAGGGAGAAAGTCCCCGGCGAGATGGAGGTGCCTAAGAACCCGATCACGCTCTTCAGGATGGTATCGCCCTTTGCTTGGCTCATGTTCTTCTCGGTGAGTGCACTGACACACACGTACTCACCTCTGTCCTTGAAGATCGATGACCTCCAGTTTGTCGGAGCAAGAGCGGGAGGAGACGCAGGAGCATAAGCATGAGCTGACTAGTTGATCGCGCACACTTTAGGGCTGGCTCGCATGGACCATCGACGGCTACGACTTCTTCTGCGTCTCTTTGACTCTCGACGCGCTCGCCGAGCAGTTTGAAGTACAGCCTAAAGCTATCACGACTGCCATCACATTGACCCTCCTGTTCCGATCTCTCGGTGCCGTCATCTTCGGTGTCCTCTCCGACAGATACGGCAGGAAATGGCCGCTCGTCTCCGTCATGCTCTTGATCATGGCCTTGGAGCTGGGTTCGGGTTTCTGCAACACCTACAAGGAGTTCTTGGCTGTCCGAAGTCTGTTCGGTGTCTGTATGGGAGGGTGAGTGATGCGAGAAAGTTGGACAAGCTTCCCCTTCGCACTTGCGATCGAGAACCCCGCTGACTGTTCTTCCGGTTGGTCTTCTCTAGTGTATGGGGTGCCGCATCTCAGACGTGAGTTGTTACTCACGTCGCTTGTGGGTTTCGTCTCGCAAGAGGCGAGTCTGACAATTATGTGCTGTATAGTGCCCTTGAAAATGTTCCAGTCGTTGCTAGAGGTCTTTTGTCAGGTATCATGCAGCAGGTGAGTCGCCTTATTGGTCTGAGACCAGGCTCAATTGTGCCGGCTCTCCTGCTGAATATCTTGCTGATTTCATTGTCTGTTCGTAGGGTTACGCTGGTATGTCATACATCGTTTCAAGCTGAGCTACCTCGGACCATTCCCTGACATAAGTTACTATTTCAGTCGGCTACCTCTTGGCAGCAGTTATCAACCTCACCGTGGTGCAGTACAGCAAGCCTCACTGGCGAACCATCTACTTCTTCGGTGCCGGGTTCTCCTTCCTCGCCGCCGTCGTACGAGCGTGTTTGCCAGAGTCTGAGCAGTTCATCATCGCTCGTGAGGAGGCCAAGTCAAGAGGCATGACCAGCAAAGAGACTTCCAAGGCTTTCTTGCGAGAGCTCGGAGCCATGTTCAGAACCAATTGTGAGTCATACGCTGCACTGGTCGAAGTGTGGCTGACGTGTAGCGATTGTGATGCATTGATAGGGATTCGATGGATCTGGGCTGTCTGTTTCATGACCTTCTTCGTAAGTAGATTCATGTCAAATCAGGCCGACTACCAACTGACGGTGCGACCCTTTTGCCTTCAAATAGAACTTCTTCTCGTAAGCTGCTCTACAGTAATCCTCCGGCGTCAAGCAGACCTTTTACTGACGTACGCCGACTTCTGCGCGCCGCCTTTTCAGTCATGGTTCTCAGGACTTGTGAGTATCTCTGGGGTACCTTTTGGTCTATCAGACCACCCGCATCGTCGTCAGGCAGAGGAGAAGGGGGGAGCTTGTGTCCCGCTGCAATCAGAGAAAATCGACTGACCCCAACTTCGTCCCTTGCACGAATAGGTACCCCACCTATCTCAAAACTACCAAGCACCTCACCTCGAAGCAAGCATCCAAAGCTACTATCATTGCCAAGTGAGCCAGCGCAACAATCTCATTATATGATTCAGTAATGCTGATCATGCCGTAACTTGTAGCTGTGGCGCTATCGCTGGTGGCTCTATCGCCGGTTACGCCAGTCAATACGTCGGTCGTCGATTCGCCATCCTCGTTTGTGCTTTCTGGACTGCCGGTAAGTTAGCCAAAAAAAAAAAACTCGCCTATCATGGGGTCCTGATGACTGATTTGCATAATGTAATATAGCTTTCCTGCCTCTTTGGATCTTGCCCAACACTTTCGGCGGTCTCGCTGCCGGCGGTTTCTTCGTTCAGGCCGGTGTCCAGTGAGTAAAATTCGTATCCGCAAACTCGAATCGAGGTGTGCTGTGTGATGGAACCCTTTCTGATTGACCTATCTTTCAATTTATAGGGGTGCATGGGGTGTTGTCCCCATCTTCCTTGCTGAAGTCGTGAGTGCCTCTTCCGGTTCTCATATTTTTTTTACTTCCCTGTTAAACAAATACTGATGTCTCGATTAACTCCAGTCGCCACCTGCTTTCCGAGCTTTGTTCGCCGGTTTGGCTTACCAGGTAAGAAGCCTCTCGCAACAACAAATCTCACGACAGACATCGAAGATCCCGCCGCCGCTGGAGGGTTGTCAGCTGACCTTCGTGTGTGCGGCACTGCTGTATAGCTCGGTAACATGGCCAGTTCAGGTGCTGCTCAGATCGAGGCCGACGCTGGAGAATCGCTCAAGCTCGCTGGGACGAACATTCCCGACTATGCGTAAGTATCTACACCTATATGGCGTCTCGGAGGACCTCCTTCGATTATTCAAGGCGAACCCGCTACCTTGTATAAATAACCTAACGCTGACGACGATGGTCCTTTGATTCTCCAGCGCCATCACCGGTATTCTCCTCGGCGCCGTCATCGCCTGGGGTATCATCACCACCATCTGCGCGCCCGAAGCCGACGGGTCTCACTTCGAGCAGGCCAAGACGGCTATTCAGGCCGGCGGTGGTAAAGCCGCTCCAACCGAGATGTTCGACAAGCCCGCACATGAGCATGTGGAGAAGGTAGAGGCGCCATCGCATGCCGAGCTCAGGTGATCGAACCAAGCCAGGCTAAGTAAGACTTGTGGCATTACCAAACGGACCCGAGCTCGGAAACTTTTGTAAGATTGACAATGTAGGGCAGATGGGAGTTAGGTGCTTGGACATAAGATGAGGTGATATTAGCTGAGGAGAAGAAGCGAGAACGCGAACGAGAATATTTCAGGGCTTTGAAGATCGGTTTACTGAGTAGTGCTCCGCATCTTTCCACTGTCCCGAGTGTAATCAGGGGATGAGCCGTGAGGTTTGTAGGTAATCTGAAGGGGCGACATCTTTTTGAGCTTTGTACTTCTCATGTGCAGAATGCACGGTACTGTATCGTATATGCATTGAAGAGATCATGGTAATTATACAACATGGCAGACATTTGATGCAGCTACCCACGTTACTTTTGTACAACCTATATATCCTTGTCGTTCCTCCCACAAGATGCGAGTGATCAAGACCCCCGGTTAATCCACTTGCGATTTCCTCCTGCCGCCGCCTTTTGGAGCTTTTGATCCAGCACCCTTGACGCTCTTGCCGCCCGTGGCTTTCCTACTGACTCCCTTTCCGCCTGTTGTCTTCCTCGCTCCTCCTCCAGCGGGAGCTTTGCCCCCGGTCGATTGCCTGGCAGTGGTAGACGCTGTGGACTTTGTGGAAGTGCGAGGTCGTTTGGCTGCGGGACGAGCCTCGACTGTCTCTGGCTCGTCGTCGCTGTCGTCTTCGTCGATGGATATAGGGTCCTTGTTCGACCCGGACCCTTTCTTGTGTGACGTAGAACTGGTGCCGTTATTGGTCATGTGGTTCTCGACATGCGGCAAGGCGTGCGCCGAGATGCACGAGCTCATTCGCCTCGGTTGAGCAGACAGCGGGACGGCGGCTGTGGACTCATCAGACGAATCGTGAGATGATGGAGGCGTCGGCGGCTCGGCGATATTGTACTCTTCGACACCGTTGAACATGGACGTAGCGAAATGTTTGGCGAAGACAGGCTCGCCGGCAAAACCGTCACCCAGATCTCGCTCCGATGCAAGTTGCTCCCAAGGACAAGGCACATCGTTCTTGTCTTCCTCGTCGTTCTCGTCTATCCATGAGGTCGCTGTTCCAGGTAAGGCGTCTCTCGTCATTGTAGGGTTGAACAATGTCAGGGGTACAGAGCTGGTATCTTTGAACGGAGTGGCGGATAGGTACAGATCCTGATGTTGCATCTGACGCGATCGAGGGGCCATCTGCTCGAACAGCTCCCATTTGCGGTCATCGAGCGGTAAGGCCGAGTCACTGGGGTAATCATCCGTAATATCGGGTCCGACGAGAGCAGTGTTTCGCCTAACGGGCGATAAGTGGGGTAGAGCTGCTGCGTAGATCGGCATGTCGGCAAGAACCGCCTGGACAGAGGCCTGGGTCGTTTCGCCAAGTAGTGCCGTCTGACAAGCTAAGCGGGATTGAGAGGGCGTACCTGAACAAAATTAGCGTCGTTCTGTGACGGAGATGACTCACAATCTATAATGTACGTTAACATATCCGACATCATCTGTGCAGAGTCAGTCGCGAGAACGTTGTGACATGCCTGTGGTTATTTGATTAGCCACGCCGTCAACCCGTGATAAGGTTGTCGCAGCACTCACTAGTATGACCTTGAGGAACCATGTTGCGAGATGAGGGAAGTTAGGCTTGGGCATGGTTGGCGAGGATGAGTCCGCTGCCAAGATACCCAAGGCGAACTTCAGCAGATTGAGGATGACCTTGAGCAGATCTCCAGGCTGAGGAAGGGGAATATCGTGATGGATCATCAAGTCGGAATCCGACGCCAAGTTCCGTTCGGTCGCTTGCAAGGCCACTGCAAGTAGATCCAGCAGTCTATGCCGAGCTGCGAGGACGGCGAGATCACTTATCACTTGTTTCGGCTGTCGATTGGTGCTATCCAGGATCCGCAAGACTTGATCGACTGATTTGCCCAGTGCTTCAAGTTGAAGTTGCGTTTCCGCTCCGATCGCACGACTGAGCAAGCCAGAAAGACGGTCCATACCGGCAGCCAAAATCTGACACCCGTCAGCTTGTCCCTATTTCCATCAGAACTCACCTCCTGCGTCACTACCGTGTCCATACCCCCAAAAGCCTCACACAAGAGATCTGTCTCGTCTGCCGTAGTCTCCCTGTCCAAAGTGGCATGCACCAGCCGGTTCAAAGTCTGTCTCGCATCCACAACATCCTCCCCATTCGCGATCCTCATCGCCAGTCCTTTGAACTCGACCCGCATTTCCAGTACGATTCTCGTCCACCGCCATGCGCTGAAGCGGGCGTTGTTATCAAGATTCGGTAGTCCGGGTCTGGGTGCCGGAGTCAAGGCATTTGGTGGTTTCTCGGACATGATCAGCTTGAGCGTGTCGACCATGCGGTCCTCAAGCCCGGAGTCAAGAGACGGCTTGCTCCACTCCGAGGAGAGAAAAGCGTCTTTCAGTATGTTAAGGTTCCTGAATGCTGCCGTCTTGAATTCGGCTGTCATAGCTAGTCGACGTAACATTGCACGGATCATTTCAGATGTGACGTCTGGGAGGTTGCCAATCTTCTCCAATGCCACAAGAAGCGGAAGGTGCCGTATGAGATCCTGGACGTTCTTGCCACAGAAGACAGCTTGACGGCTAGCGAGCACGATGATGGAATGTGAAAAGGTGAGTGGAGGAAGAGTGTGGGCGAGAGGCGGCGAGACGAGTACTTGAGCTGCGATATTGACGCTCGATATGACTGCCTGGGTTTGTTTCCCGGTCAATCGTTTGCGAGGCACAAGTACGTTTGTCGACGCATGTTTCCAAAGAGGGTATATGAATCGGTGGAGTAAGGCGACGACAGTCAAACATCGTTTGCAGACCAGGTCGAGGAGCAGCTGGGAGATGGTCGCACCCGCTTTTCTCCCGAATGTCTCCATCAGAGCCGATGCAGCCATGTTCTCCAGCCACGCATTGATGAGGGGATCAATCATATTCCGGGCTTCCTTCTCGACCGCGACGATGTGATTCAGGGCTGCTCGCGATATGCTCGAGTGGGCGTGTTGATGGGTAGGATGTTGGAGAACGTCGATGATCGCAGCCCACCAGGCAGCGGACCAGTTGGAGAACGACCCATGGCGCATGAATAGTTTCGATGCCAGAGTGACCGCAACATCCTCTCGACCGTGAAACAGAGTCTGCTGTAAACCGTGGAGACTTTCCTTGAAATCCAATTTGGCCGGGATACCTTCGGATCCGGGCTACGACGAAAATCATCAGAAGGGGCCAGTTTGACGTGGAATTGACTGTAACTCACTTTGATCATTTCCTCCTGAAGATGTCTCACTTCTTCCTGCTCGTCGGCAGTCAATCGTCCTTTGTCGGCCAACATGACGAGGAAATCGAGAGTGCGCGGGTGATCTCTGCCTTGAGTTTGCAGAGCATGATATCGGTCCAACAATCTATCGCCCAATCGTGACCACCCATCCATCGAGGTCCACACATCTGCATCCCTCGTCACAGTGTCCAAGATGACGTCCAATATCGCATCATCGTCCGAATCTTGCAATGCGCGGATGATGAAGTCGGCGATTGTCGCAAAGCCTCGACATGTCCGAAACACTTGTAGAACACGAGCGAAAGTTGATGCGTCCATGGGAGGTGTGCTGCCTTGAGCTTTCAGCAGTGAGCCTGCATCGGGAGCGAGCCAGAACCTGGCTTGCACGTATAGGTATCTCGACATATTTGAGCTTGATGGCAATTGGTAGTCGAGCGCTTCTCTCAGTTCGGAGCTTCGCTTGTATCGCTCTGAGTCCGCGGCAGGGTTAGCTGAGACTATACACATGTTTTAGGGAAACTCACTAAGACCGAAAACTTCCGGCACGTATCCCATCACATCCTCTCTGAATCGATTCGTCAATTGCGCTTCTTCTGCATCCTCTCGCTTTCTGTCATCAAGATCATCGCCACTCAAAGCTACCCTTCTCTGATGTATCAGATCTTTCGCGACAACGAAGATCGGCATCGCTTTGAGCAGCGCAAGATGGTGGGATTTCTTTCCGGTAGTACTTGTAGATCTTGCGGTCTGACCTCTTGAAATTAGGGCTTGCAAATATTGTCCGTATGAGAAACTGCCTTGTCTCGTGAGTTCACCAAATGTGATCCCGATGGCTTGGACGTTTTCCTCCTTTCGAGCGGCAGTCGAAGAATCAAGCCACTTGTAGAGTATGGGGAACAATTCGATGATATGTGGACGAGGCTGCTTAGACTGATGTTCTTCATGTTGCTCATGCCAATGCTTCAAGATCGTATAGACCGCGTACGGTCTATGACTGCCCAGCTGGAAGAGGCCCATAGCCCAGTTGAGGAGGATGAATATCTTCTCTTCCAATTTGGCCAAATCTGGGCTATTCGAGGTTGCTGACGAGGTCCCGTCGAAGAAGGATTTGGTGAGATCAATCATGTTGGTGTCTTCGCATACCGAGTCAAGTTTCTGGATCTCAGCCATTTGCTGACGCCTGGGGCTAGATGATCGTTCATCCACAAGGGTCTTAAACCAGAGCGCCTCGTTCCGAAGCTGTAGGTCTTTCCAGTGGTTGGATGAGGAGGGTAATATCGTCGATAAGAGGTCGGCGTGCAGTCTCCAAGTGACTGGGCTCAACAAGACTTCGTGATACGCCTCGTATAGTGACTGTGAAACACTGATATCAGCTGAAATGTTACGCGGTAGGTAAGAGCATCTAGCAACCGGACGGCTAACCTTGACGATCGATACCAGCATTGCTTCGACCTTGGTCAGCGAGCCTGCTGCAGGCGATGAACGGATCTATGAGGTATTGTCAGTCATTGCGACCATATTCAAGGGACCGCTGTATGTCCGACTCACCTCTTTTAGCTTGTCACATGCGGCTCTAACACAATATCTGGCATTACACAGGTGCTTGGCCATATCAGGTAGGTGCTCTCCGATCATCTGAGCTACGAAGCCCAGTTGAGCAAGGTTTGCGTAGTTCAAGTAGTCTGCTAGCCAGCCGGACAAGATCCGTGAGGACAGAAGACGTCGATTATAGAGCTCACGCATGAGCCTTGTGCTGAGAAACAAACAGGTTAGGCGTCATTCGCTTTACTCAGCTCAGAAGCGCTCACCTGTACTCCCATTTCGAGAGCCACTTGGCCCTCGCACCCTCATCATTCAGCACACTATTCGAAGCTTTGGGAGGTGGAGCACCAGTCTTTACGACTGCTTTATTGATACCCGGCAGAGCGAGTTGACCAAGCTGTATTCTTAGCCAAGTGATGAAGGTATTTGTAAATTCTTGTGTATACCAATCATTACTTGACACCGGTAACGTAGGCGCTGCGGCTATCGTGGTGGTCGATGAGGGTGTAGCACCTGCCGGTGATGGTGCAGACACGGGAACAGGGGTCGCCGCAGGTTGAGGCTGAGTCCTGCCTCTATGAGCAGAGATCTCGTTCGCTCCCAGCACCCGAATAAACCATAAGGCCCGGTCGAGTGGTATCGATTCCGAAGATATCTTAACGCCCCCGCTCGGGTTTCTGTTGTGGCCCGTACCAGGCCCGGTAGATGGCGAGAACATGGCATCCAATAGCTCTACCCCCTTGAAACCGTGCGGTACCGGGGTCCGCATCAGACGATGTAAGGGCACGCTAGGGTTGGAAAGGTCGGCAAGAAACTGAAGACGCTTGGTATCGTTGTATGTGACTCGGACAGGTATCCGGAAGGTACGCTCACTTGGAACGGACGAAAGGATCAGTGACATGGACCTCGATATGATGTGCTGAGAATCACGACCCCTATGACCCCGGCTACTCACGCGACTTGGGGCATCAGTTCTTGGCGTTTCTCAATCAAGTCTTTGCCCAGCTGCTGAAGAAGGTTGAGACCACCAGACGACAGATGCTGATGTATCGGTCCGTGCATGGAAAACACTTCGGCCTACATTGGATCATGTTTCAGCAGGTCGCGTAACGGATTGGACATGAAAATTGAGAGGTGGCGACTGCGAATTAGACTTTTAACTCACGCCGACGGCGACAAAGTTCCGTCCCGAGAAACCGTTCTTCACATTCTCCTCTGTCAAAACGTCTTCAGGCTGGTCGAACCCAGGTCTGGAAGGATAAAAGTCGGGATAGCCTGTATGAATGGTGTTCAGGAGTCCATTTCAGCTGTAGGTCTTATCCAGTCTTGCGCCCGCTCACACTCGTGTGAGCTCCTCCAGAGAGGAATGTATGCGCCGGTTTCAGTACAACAGGACATACCCAAATCTACACGGGAATTCAGCACCGTCCTCCATTCGGGCGGGGCGAAATCCTCAATCTCAGCATCGTCAAGTAACACTTTCGGGGCAGATACACCAGCTCGAGAGGACGAGGACGGTCTCCCTGATTTGAGCGGATGCTGCGTCGGTATCCTGTTCGAGCTTGAGCCCGACATTGAAGAAGCGGTCGGAAGAGGCGCGTAGGGGTTTACCCCTGGCGGGTATCGATGAGTCGGCATTATCTGAAAGCTGGACTGCACATTGGGCCGGTAATGATCGCACTGAGAATCGTGACGAGTCTAGTCGTGAGGAGCCAAGCGGAAGACAAAAGACTGACAGAAGGAGATACGGTGGTTGGACGGAATGAAGATCAGATTCAAAGAGGACCTCCACCCAACCACACGATCACCGCACCAGCACACCAGCACCCTCAACCACTCGGTTCGGGGCGACACCGGGCGACGATGACATGACATGGCCATTATCACAAGCAAGCTGAGTGACTCTTCATTCTCAACACATAGCTCAGTCAGATTCCATCTCTGCCCTTTCTTGATCCTCACATTCGCGTGACTCTCTTTGTACTGGTATAAGAAGTCCACGAAAGCCGACATCCTCACCGCGTCACCATGCCGATCGCTTTTCCCAAACCCTCTCAAACACCCCAATCTCCCGAAGGCTCAAGCACCTCGTTGCCCTCATACCCATCATCGATCGGCTCCGACTCTAGCTCCGACGCTTCATCATCGGAATCATCGAACGACGATGAGGATTCGGAAGCCGCCATACATGCTATGATTCAGGAAGAGTGGGAAGAATCGCTCCGGCAGATGGATGTGGTACTGTCCATTGTGGTATTGCCGTTCTTTGGCAAGTGGTTCGGAAGACAATGGAGCTATTGGGGTAAGTCCTGCCGAGAATCCGCGTCGTTGAAGAGCGACTCGTGCACACTGCACGTTGCTGGCCAACGAGCTGATGAAGCACCCCTTTCTTCCAGCCTGGGCGAGATATCAAAGATTAGGAGGACTCGGTCGTCCGTTCTTTAGCCTGAGCGCCTGATCTGAGATAATATCGAGTGATCGAGAGAAATTTCTACCAAAGGCATTGGTATAGCATCAAACAACGAGCATCAACAAGTCTCAAAACAACGTCGAATGCGGCCTGTTAGGTACCTCGGTTGGCAAATTCGCTCTGGTGTTGACGTCGACACAAGCGAAACAGGGGGCGATCAGTCGACGTTAGCGATGGGCAGGAAATCGATCGAAGGCACCCTCTGGTCAGTGGGTGCGAACGGAGGAGCACAGGACCGAAGAGCACGGCTAAGACGAACTGCATACAACATGTACCATGTATCCCACATACGATATCATCTGACAACGTCTGCATCATAATGAGAGCTATTGTCGTAGCTGAACGCTTACCGCCTACTCTTGGCTCTAGCTACAATGTTCGCTAAAGCCCCCTTCTCAGGTCTGAACCCTCTGCGATCCATCTCCCGTAACACCTCATCCACCTCATCCCACCTCTTCGCGAGAACCAACGGCGTCAGTGCCAAGACGTACGTATCGCTGTTCGGTGACACGCCGTCCTCGATCATCTTCCTCCAGAGCTTGGATACTCCAGTACCGGCTCCTTTGCCCGATTCACGCAGGAGCATGTTGTATCCTACTCTGTTAGGTTTGAAGCCGGCTCTGCTCATCCTGTTCACAGCGTCCCAAGCATCGACTTCCCACCCTCCTCTGAAATAACCAGCAATTAGCCCTGTCCAGGTGACTTCATTCGTCTTCATCTGCTTCTGCCTCATCAACTTCAGGATTTCCTCGGCATGAGCCAGGCCAATTTTGGAGCCTGATTTAGCCAAGTCGGCAATCAACATTGAGCACATCCTTTCGTTGGGCGAGATCCCTTGTCGGTGCATATCTTCTAATACCTTCTTCGCCAACATCAGACGTCCCGCTCGCAGGAGTCCTTGGACCAGGGTGGTGTAGGTGACGACGTCGGGTTTCAGGCCACTTTTCTCGGCGAGTGAAAAGAGCGCCGACATGGATGTGAGATCGGCTTGGCGCGCATGGTGTCGAAGGACAGTGTTGATAGTGATCAGGTTGATGGGGACCGTTGATGAGGGCAAGCAAGCTTGATTGAATAAGTCGAGGGCCGTGTCGGGCCCCGTGCCCGGGATGAGGAGACAAGCTGAGATCATCTGGTTCAAGGCGGAGATAGGAGGGAAAGTGTTCGACGGTGCTATTTGGTCCGCAACAAGGTGTTAGGACTGCTTACTGACTTCCGCAAGGATCCGAAACGAGTTCAAGCAGAATATGTTACTTACGTAGACTCTCCTCGGCGAGATATGTCTCTTTGCATCGCTTGTCCTTGACCAGCTCATTCCAAGTTTCCTTTAGCCCGTCCAGATCCCCCAGACGGCCCAAGCCCTCAAAGTAGATCATATACATCCTCAGATCCTTCTCCTCGCACTCCTTCCACGTACTCCTGAGATTGTCCGAAGCATCTCCCGGGTTCGATCGGTAGTTATTGACGATAGAAGATGGATGATCATCGAGAGAGATGACCTCATGTCCTGCTTTGAGCGAATTACCGTCCGGGCGAGCACGCAACGCCAAAAGGGTGGTAGCGACCGGACGAGGTAGGGGCCGCGGGACAGCAGATAGGACTTCTTGGAACAACGATTCGGAGGCCTGTGCGGGTGAGACAGGTCGTTTGAAAGAGCGAAGAAAGAGCGACAGGATTTCTTCCTTCTCGTTCGGTTTCAATGCCGCAGATTCCACAGTCAACGATGGTCGAACTCGTGCCCATAGGGTTCTCAAGCCCTCTTGATCGTTCTTCTCTTGTAGATGTTTAATCTTTCTGTCTATTTGATTTCTCGTCAGAACAACGCTGTCCGCCGAGGTCTTCTCGGTCGTCGACACTTCGCTGTTCGATAAAAAGCTGTCCAGCGTTAAATCATAGAGCGTCGAGTCTTCACCCAACTCGTCCAGTTTATTTAGTAGATAGGCTCGTATATCCCCCCTTTCGAGCAGATTTACAGGCAAATCGATCGGTTCAGTGATATTGAGTCTGAGCCTCAACATGGCCCAAGCGCCCGAGACTGATACTGGTACAGCATGACTGTCGCTCGATTTGACATGCCTCGTAATCGCCGATTCCAGGAGATCCAGCAAGTTCTTGAGAGGTTCAACACCACCTTGTATTCGCCCAGTATGACGGATGATGAATTCGGCGTAATTACACGATATACTTTCGATCGCCTGTACGGGATAGATGTCGGACAATGCAAGTGAAGATGAGCGGGTCCAGCAATGGCCAAGAACAGTCACACATTGCCGTACTTCGTCGTCCGTCAATGTCGACCCGGCGGGAATCGATGTGGATGATACACATTCCGAGATTTCAGCCAGGTACGAGTCAGGTACATTCCGGAGTGTTCTTCGAAATATGAGGGGATAAACAGCTTGGACCACTTGGCGGGTGCTAATGTTCTCGGGGTTGTACAGTGATTTGTCGGAGGGAAAGAGAGCCTCGAATTGGGCTCGCAGAGCCGCATCGGTGGATGAGATGACCTGCCGGGACTGGAATCCGAGAGATACGCATAGTGTGTCAGTCACACATGTCCGTTGCACACTGATTTATACTTGTTTAGACGAGAAACACTGGAGAGCCAAGCACACATACCGAGCTGGGCCCAGCTGAAGACGCTGGTCTTTGAGCGTCTCCCGACGAGAATTCAGATGACGTCTTCCTCCGCCTCACAAACGGCTTACGAGACGCCCCGCCATTCGTCTCAGTCGTTCTGTCCTGCTGGAAACCCGCTGTGGCGTACGATCTGCTTCGGACCGTCGTGTCTGGTCGTTCAGCAATTCGTGCTCTGAGAGCTCGAAGACAAGCCTCGCACGGCGGTGGAGGTCTTGATGGTCCGGCGCTGGGAAGTGTAGTTGACGAAAAGCCCCGTACGAGCTGACGACTAGCTCTGTGCATCATCGTCGCCTCACCAATAGAGCGCTGTTCTGATCAGTGGCTGACAGCTTTGAGGGGTTTTTGAGGCCGCAGGAAGTAGGTTGGCAATAAGCACACTTGGGCCGACTGAAGAATGTTGAAGGAAAGTGAAGCTGGCCTCTTTGGTGGGATCTTCAGAAATTTCGATTTGATCCCGTCTTCGCGTCGGCAACGCCCAGAGATGAACATCATCAACCTCGAGCATTCTGGATCCTGTAAAGAGTAACTGCTTCATTTGGGGTCGCTGCACATATCTAGACCACCTTCAGTGCTAGTTTCCACTTGCTGTTTCGTCATACTGACGTTCACCAGACACCAGACAAGATGCCGCCTCCTCCGACCGGTGGAAGACCTGCCATGTCCTCTAAACCCATAGCCAAACCATCCAAGATCCGATATTTCAAAGGCAAAGCTCCTGAAGCTCCTCAATCGGACTCTGACTCGGAGTCCGACGAAGACGACCAGCAACAGCAACAAACTCGAAAGCAGATAGGCAGAAATAATGCAGTGTCCAAGGTTGATCAGCATTACGTAGCGGGTGGTGCGGGGCGAGTATATACGCCTGGTGCCGCTGCGGCGCAAGGGATGAAGGTTGAGTTGAGGGATGTCAAGGTAGAAGGTGGACGAGTTGTACTGGGCGGACAACAGCCTGGCGGTGTGAAACAGGGTGAGGGATGCCTCCAAGAAGCCTTCTACGTCATTAGAATAAATGAATGAAATGCTGATTGAGGTGTTCATATGTCGCAGAGGAATCTGAGGAAGAAGAAACGGACGAAGAGGAATCAGAAGAGGATGTCAAGCCCAAGCCAGCAGGCGGCGAAGAGGTGAGCCCATTATTTTCGGATGGTTACATGTGCATAATGGTGCCAGCTGACTCTCGATCACAGTCAAGCGAGTACGAAACCGATTCTGAAGAAGAATCCGAGTCAGAGCCCGAACCTCCCAAACCAGTCTTCAGACCCGTCTTCAAGCCCAAGAACGCTCGAAACACGACCCAGGACACAGCTGCTGCCGAAGCGGAAGAGTTGGCTCGCAGAGAGGAAGAGCTTCGTGAGGAGAAGAAGGCAGCTTCGAAGGAACTTGCAGGGGAGACTATCAGACGAGAACTGGCTGAAAGGGAAGCGGTCACTGTGGAACATACAGTGGACGACACCGATGGACTGGACCCTACGGTCGAGTTTGACGCGTGGCGAGCGAGAGAGCTGGCGAGGCTGTTGAGAGATAAACAGGCGCAAGCTGCTCGTGATGAGGAGAAAGAGGAGATCGAGCGCAGGAGAGCAATGCCTGAAGAGCAGAGATTGCAAGAGGATCTCGAACACGCTGCCAAGACGAGAGAGAGGGAGAAGGGAGAAATGGGATTCCTGCAGAAATACTATCACAAGGGTGCTTTCCACCAGGTGAGTGAAGCTTGGTCTGCGGCCACTTGAGACGGGATTTGTATCTCAAGGCTTCACTGATGGACTGTCTCAACGCACAGGACGACGAAATTCTCAATCGAGATTACACGGGCGCGACTCAGTCATCGGTGGACATGTCTATGTTACCCAAAGTCATGCAAGTCCGAGATTTCGGAAAGGTGAGTCTTCCCGTCCAACCATGTCATGGGTGCTCCAACCAAAGTTCCCTTCTGGCCCGTTCGGCCCTACTGGGCACCTATATGGGCGCACTATATGCAGATCCATATGCTGACGCCATTGCCTTCCATCTTTACGCAGGCATCACGATCAAAATATACCCATTTGGCAGACCAGGATACTACGCAAGGCGGTTGGGGCCAAGCTGTCAGATCTGCGGGTCCTGGTGGATTGGGCACGACGCAGAATGGATGCTGGAATTGTGGTGGACCTCATTTGAGAAAAGGTAAGCTCTATCCGAGATCTGGAATCTAGCACTCTGTGTCCAGCTGCGGTGTGGAAGTGGACGTAAGGCTGATCTGATGTCCTTCTTCCGCTCTGGTAGACTGTCCCAACAATAGTGTCAACGACACGAACGTCATGGCTGGCGCCGGTGTTGGTCCTGGAACGAGTGCCAACACCGCTCAATTGGGCTCAGGCACGCGATCATGGGGCGGAGGAGGTGGATACAACGACAGGGACAGGGACGAGAGAGGAAGCAGGCATAGATCTGACCGCGATGACCGAGACAGGGGCTCTGATAGAGACAGGAGGGACCGTGATCGCGACCGTGATCGGGATGACCGATACGGTTCTGGACGCCATAGCGAAAGAGACAGAGATAGGGACAGGCCCGGAGATCGCGGAGAGTACAGACGTAGGGATAGGGAGAGGATTGATAGTCCTGGACGACGGTACAAGGATGGTGAACGAGATCAAGACGATCGAAGACGGCGGGATGACAGAGAGCGAGATAGGGATAGGGATGATCGCAGGGATGGCGACAGGTACAGAGAAAGGGCCCGTGATGGAGACCGCCACTCGGAAAGAGAGAGAGACAGAGATAGGCGGAGATGAGGAGCTGTTTCATATTGATCCACAAGGTACCAACATTAGGGGGTGGGATGAGACCATATGTGAAGGGAGGTCTAGCTGTATCATTATGCATGACTATCATCTTGCGATCCATATTATAGAGCAATCACCAGATGCTGTCGAAGTCCGACTCAATCTCGTCTAAGCCTTGTTCTTCTTGGCCTGAGCTTCGTGGTATACCTTGTCGTTGAGTCCCAACTTATTTCTGGCGATCTAGAAGAGAAAATGAAACCGGTAATGTCAGTATCTCCAATGCAGCGGGATTGAAGAGATGTGAGCGTATAGGCGGATATTGGTGCGAATAGCTTGCTCGTGAGAGGCAGTAAAGAAATAGGAGCTCACCTCAAGACCGTAAAATTGGACCCTCGTGACCAGCACAGAGTTCTCCTCGGAATACAGCTCGTCCGCCCGTCGTCGGATCAACGTTCCAAAGTTGTAGTCCGTCACTCGCTTTTCGTACTGTTCAACCAATATACCGTACAATGGCGAATCAATACATGCGAGCACCTCCGAGATACCCGTTCAACAATCGCGCTTATCCATGTTTGGCCTAGATTGAGAACCACTCACAGGCATGATGAACTTCCTCCATCGCTCCTTGCCCTCGCGTGACTTCATGGCGTCCTCATCCAGATGTTTCAGGTTGTCCTCGAACTTGAACTCGGGGAAGATCTCCAGCAGGTTCTCGTACAGCTCCTCATCGATACTGAGCCCCCATCAAGAAATCAGCGCCCCTCATTCCTTTCGGTCTCAAATTGGGATAGAACCACAGTGCGCGCACTTACGGGGTGAATTTGATCTTGCTCGCGGGGATACCGGTGATCAGCTTCTCGTAAGCCTGAAGGCCTCACCGTTAGCTTTGTATCTTTCTCCTGTGGATGATATGTTTACAGAAACTTGGAAGAAACTCGAACCCACCTCAAGATGCTCGACGGTCTTGACGGCGAACTGCATCTCAATCTCACCAGCGTTACCGGCTGTTTCGGGGTCAAAAGGCTCGGCCATGGTCACTGATTGTTTTGTTTGTGTCGGATGTATCAAGGTGTTTTTGAATGAAATATGTATCTTTTCGGCACACGTATGTTCGTCGGCGGCAAGTGGATGTCAGGAGAAGAATAGGTCGTAAAGTGAGTTGACGAAGCTTACTATATGGCTCTTTTGACAACATGGCTCCGGCTTGAAATTTCAACATTTTCACTGTGCGTCATAACATCTAGCACCGTCGAGCAGGCGCTGGGCGATGATTTTGAGCACGTGAGATACACGCTTCTGCCTATATATTCCAAATAGCTTTTATGTCTATTTATCCCAAGCGAGCATGCAGCGTTGAGTGTGGGGTCTCCGATCAACAACAAACCCCTATGCCCATGGCCATGGCCAGCTGAGCCCGGGGGTGTGTTGATGCGTTAGTACAGATGACAACGACAGCGACAAAGAGGGTAATGATGGCGATGACGAGAAATGAAATATAAGCAACGGCCTAGAATATCCCAAGATACATACTTAGGTATATCGACCAGTGGTTCAGACAAGCGAACAGAGCATACCGCCGATTTGAGTTCATAGGTGATAAAGGAGTCGCCCTTCTCTCAATTGCCCAAATGTCATTCGGGCGATTCCTACCGCGAAGATGGCGATGATATGTGATGTTGAGTGAGTACTAGCTAGATCCACGCTCATAAATGATACCTTAGGCTCCTGACCTTAATCCTTGCCCCGAATCAGCTACATCCTGCAGGCTGTCCGGCTCTCAGCTCTGCGCACCTCAGATGATCCACTAACACCCCGAATCATATCACTCGACCCCTCCTTCGCTCTCAACCCATACATAAACGCTTCCGGCCTGTCCGATATAGATCGATGGCCAGAGATCAAACGTGCCTTAGACTCGCCACCGCCTGAACCGTCGTATCTGTCTTCCGAAAATGGACCGCCTAGATTCGGGATCAGGAATGGACGTGAGCGATCTGGAGCAGGAGGAGGAGGAGGAGGATCAGGAGGGTTGAATTATACCCAGACGATTATGGGACCCGGAAGGACGGGAGGAGCTGGCATGAGGGTGTCTGGTCGAGCCGCGCAGCCGAACGAGAGGCGAACGCAAGTCACAAGGAATGGGCAGAGAGCAAACTCTTCGTCATCTGTGACGGGGATGCCTCTTTCCCCTGGTATGGAGAAGACGCCGACGACGATCAAAACGCCTACGATGGACAACGGGTTTTTCTCCCCTTCTGGAAGACCCCGAGCGGACTCTGCACCAGCAGCCGGGCTCATAGGGGTCCCCCTCCCTCACGGAGGCCCGCATACGGCGACACTTGCCAATGCCAGTATGCTCAACTCTGGAAGGGGACTGGGCATGACGGCTGGAGCGGGGGTGCTGGAACAGGTTCTTTCGACTAGCGAAGCCTCAAATGAAGGGACAGATGCACTCATCGGAACCGCTCTGCATGCCACACCGGGTGCAGGTATGGAATTCGAAGAAAGCTCAATGGGGCAGGCGGAGAGGAGTGATCTCGCTGTGACGGGAATCACGACAGGCGGAGTTGACAGAATGGTCGGCGCGCTAGTGGATGAGGGGAGTGATGTGGACGAGGATGAAGCTGCCGAGGCGAACGGCGCAAGGGGCCATGCCCAACGCAATGCGAGCGCCGTCCCTCCTGACTCGAGAAGGGTCTCGACCGATACAACAGACGGAGAACGATTGAGCTTCACCCCTGTACCTATCGAGCAGCTATCTATATCACCTCCTTCTCGACCGTCGGCCTTGACAGCCGCTCTCAACAAATACGTCCCGCATTTGGTCTCAACAGCAACAGCGACAGCGACCACCTCCGCTACTACTTCATCACCTCCGCCGATGTCCGGGCCTCCTACTAATCCATTCGCCTCTCTTTACGCGACAGTCGCAGCACCGTCGTCCTTGCCCTCGCTCTCTCTTGAAATGTACTTCCCACACTCCAAGAAGCCCACCGATCCGATTGTTGCGAAAGTGAGGAAAGACGCCACTGTAGAGGAAGTGACAGGGTTTGGGCTGTATAAGTATTGGGAAGAAGGAAGATTACCTTTGCTGAGCGATGACGAGGACGATGTAAAGTGGAGCTCAGTCGGATGGGGACTGAGAATCGTCGAAGATGATGGAGAGGTTGATGAGGATTTCCCTGGTGAGTGATCTCGACCATTTCCCCAATGAAACATTTCTTATTGATCAAATCCTGTTTAATCTGCCCCACACAGCTCTGGATAGGGATAGTCAGATCTCCAAGTTCTCGTATGGCCAATTCGCCATTGTGGAAGCAACCGAAGAGCAGAGTGAGTGCTCAACCAAGCGTTCTTTCGCTGTCCCCTCTTTCGACTGATTCTCGTGCTACTGTTTCCAGTCCGCCAGAATGCCGCCAAGGCACCGACCATACAACGTCGCCCATCCCGCATTCTTGCGTCGGCCAGACCCTCGAAGCCGCCTGGTGCCCCTCAACCTCCTTCGCGAGGCAATACACTCAACGTTCCGCCTGCACAAAATGCCACCACAAGTGCTGCGTCGTCATTCTCATCGCTTGAACACACTCCTCTTGGCGTTTCTGGACCGGCCCTAAGTACGACAGCCACTGCCATGAAGGGAAGTGTAGGGCTCAGTTCGACGAGCAGCGAGGTTGTGAGGCTGAAGATCAGGGTCACCGCCAGTGCGGATGTGCACTTCACGACGACTATCAATGTGTGAGTTGATACAATGACACAGCTCAGCTCTCTTCCTCTGAAAAGCAAGCGGTCGGTGAAGAACCCAGCTGAAGGATCTCGTATGTAACCGCAGACCAAGCGACATGTACATTGCCGACCTGACCGAAGTTCTCTGCAAGAAAAAGCGACTGCAAATGCCAGCGACAGACTGGGTACTGTGTCTCGCCGATCTGACATTGGCTTTACCGCTAGATAGAACGGTAGCCTCGTTGGAGGGAAGAACCGACCTTGCGCTTGTCAGAAGACAATGGGCCACAGAGCATGGACTGAGGATCGATGATAGGCGTGGCGGTGATCCAAGCGGTATGTCGAGCCGAGTTTATCTGAAGTCACACGAACTTGAACTTGTAGCACCGGATATTCGCTTACCAATTGTCGATCATCTGCGTGTTGGAACAGCCTCTATCTTCAAACGACAATCCGAACCGAACCCTATGCAGCGATTCGGACCAGGCCTGGCCGATTTCACGCAGACATACAAGGTGAGCCAGACGCACTCTCGCTTAGACGTTTTTCATCTGTTCATAGCCGCTCATTGGTGGAATGAGTGCAATTGACTAACTGGCCTCTGGCTTGGGCAGAAATATACCGTGCAACGCAAGATCGCTATTGGTCGACATGAGAGGGTATTGGCCATTGACGGGGACTACATCCACGTGAGTCTCGGTTTGCCAACACGCAAGCAAATGCATTGATTGCTAATCATTCGGAGTACTCACTCTTGCAACGTTTGAATATTGTTCTGCCTATTACAGATCATGCCGTCCGAATCGCGAGCGTTCTTCGATTCGATGAAGACCACCTCGTTCCACATCACGCTCGTGGCGTCATGCAAGCTGACTGGCCGAGCTGGCGGATTCAAGATCAATGTATGGCGCGAGGGAGCTCAGAAGCGATATGAGTTTGAAGCGGAGAATCAGCGGCAGGCTGGTAAGTTAGCCTTTAGCTTCCTCCGAATCACCACCTACACTGGAAAGAGTAGACTAACTGAGATAATTGATCTGTCTTTTTGCAGCGGATATTGTATCTACAATTCGACAATTGTAAGCTAAGCTCGATTATCTATACCCACGCGAGCCTAGTTCTCAGCAGCTTAGATCGTCGTCCATCCGCGTTCCTTGCCGGCCATAGATGATGTTCTGACCACATCAAGAAGCTGACCAAACGTTGTTTTCTGCGCTCTATCAATCAGGATGAAATCGTACACTACGGATCGAAACTCAATCTTACCTCCCGCCAGACCGGCATCTCGGAAGTAAGCCTGTGGCTGCGTCCGCTATGACGCGAACGTCTGGATAGTCGCAATGGCTCGCTCATCACGAGGTCGTAGGACGAGGCCGAAGGCGGAGGGCTTTTGAGCCACAATGATAGACTGTTCACTGGTGACCACCGCTGAACAATTCAGTAAGCGAATCAGTGTGACATAACTTGATACATCAAGAACCTATCGCTTAGCAGGGGGTCGAGCCAAGCTAGAAAAATATTTGTATCATTGCGCGGTGATCTTGAAGTAAGGCACAAGCACTGTTGTATATCCGCTATATCTCATGTATATCATGTTTGTCGGTGAACCCATGCGCCGCCGGCCTGGTCTGAACCGCAGGAGAGGCTGTGTGAAGCCGATCGTAACTAAGGGTAAATCCGGCAGAGATAGAGAGGATGGACGAGTGAATTCACGGTTCTTCCTGGCTTATGAGCTCTGCTCAGCTCATCAGCTCCGACTGTGTGACACGATACGGGATGAATGGGCGAGGTATGATGCATGCGTTCCATGGCATAGCCTCATACCCTGTGGCGTTTGTAAATCTATATAGGGGGTATACGATGTGACAACAAGTAGTGCAAAAGTAGCTCGATAGCGCAGCGGAAAGAGAGGTATAAAAGTCATGGGGCCTCCTGTCGAATGATGGGTCCTGTTCAGATCCTGTTGAAGCCAACTCGGGCCGTCGAACTAGAGAGGAGAACGTTCATTCAACGACATGGCCAGTCGGCTAGGTTTTGGTTTGGTTCGATCTGGTTCGGGGCTGAGTTGTTTCAGTGATCAAGTGAGGACAATGCTTTACGCCTGTGATAACAGTGTAGCGTCAGCTCGTGTTCGATGTGCTCAGAACAGAAATACACCATCAGTCCGCATAATGTCCTCCTCCACCCGGAGACGCGATACGTGGCCCATGCCATCCATCGTATTGACACTGCGCACCCGCACCCGCACCCGCACTCGCACTCGCACTCACCGACATCTTCATCTCGATCTTTCCCCATGGCTTATACCCCTCCACCTCGAAATCGTCGACTGTGAACCCGTCGATATCGCCTACTTGATCTTTTGATCTCTTGAATTTCAGCGTCGGGAACGCTCTCGGTTCTCGCTCGAGCTGCGTCTTGAGCGGTTCCACGTGGTCCTTGTAGACGTGCGCGTCGCCCATCTGGAGTATGAACTCGTGCGGCTCGGTATTGGTGATATAGGCAATCATGTGCGTCAAGAGCGAGTACGAGGCGATGTTGAATGGAATCCCGAGACCCAGGTCGCACGAACGCTGATACATCAGACAGGATAGTTTAGGCTTTGTGTCAGGTGGTGATGAAGCGTCGGGGAGGGTGACGTAGAATTGGCAGAACATGTGGCATGGCGGCAGTGCCATCAAGGGGAGGTCTGCAAAGCGGGAAAGATAAGGCACAAATCAGCGGGTGCTCATGCTATCTCCATTTTGACGAGCCTTCGAGATGACCAAGGTCATCCTCATTTACAGCCTTGAGCGGTGAAGAATCGGATCAAGAACAATCACGAGCTGCAGCCTGCCCGGAGTTCGCCGTATAGCGTTCCTTTCGTCCGTTTTATTCTAGCGCCATGCCTCGTCTCACTCACCCTTTGGATTCCAAGCACTGAGGATGATCCTTCTATCCGTCGGATTATTCACAATCTTCCAACAGACCTCCTTCAGTTGATCGACACCCTTTCCCTCATAATCCCCATCGGCATCTCCATACTCGGCCCCAAAATGCCTCCACTGAAACCCGTAGACTGGTCCGAGATCGCCTTCTCTCCTGTGTCCAAGACCGACTTTCTCCAAGAACGCCTTTGAGCCGTTTCCATCCCATATGTTCACGCCTTGGTCAGAGAGCAGCTTGGCGTCCGTCGATCCCTTGACGAACCACAGTAATTCGGCTATCACACCTCGAAGGAAGACTCGCTTTGTCGTGAGTAAAGGTAAAGTGTTGTTGGCCAGGGAGAAACGCAAAGAAGGGGGTGCGAAGAGCGCGACGGTGCCAGTCCCTGTACGGTCGGGTCGCGATTGACCCGTCGAGATGATTCGCGAGATCAAGTCGAGGTATTGGTACTCCTCTGAGCGGTGCAAGTAGCGTTCGCAACATTTAATCAGTCGCGTTCATTTCATCTTTGATGGCTTGAATTGACGATGGGCCGTCTTGCCGGATACAAGTACAGTATATGTGTGTGGATACGATCCACAGGACAGCTGCAGGTTGCAGCGGAGCGTGAGCTGAGCAAGAATCACCTACTCACCATGATCGGGGTTGGCCCTCTCCTTGCCATTCTTACTGACGGGGGCAGCGATATCGGCGGTCATAGTCTCGATGGGTTTTGCAGTGAGGTGTCTTTGTTCTTGATACCAGTATGTGTTGCTGTGATTTTTGAGCCGTATTCTTGCTCTAGGAAGGGTTATATGATGATCTTATGGATGAGTTCACAGTTGCTAAGGATCAAGCAAGAAAGTCGACATTGACAATCTCAGAGGATAATTCGCGTCGCTGAAACGCAACGCGTGCATCGGACATCTCATCTCATGTTGGTCTGCGTCGCGTGGAAACTGACGCGTGCGGTATATGGGTTCACGGTGAGATTTTCTGAAAATTCCGCCTGCCTCGCGCGTGTACTCACTCGTAAGGTGAAATTCCCCTAATAACACACCAATGAACCTGATATCCCGATATTCGATATTTTTGTATTTGATCGCTTGTGCTTGTACGTACAATTCAGACCCATGCGATACGACGGTGGCGGGCTGCCTCCCTGACTGCGTTAACCTGTCCTATGTGGCGAACAAAGCGAGCGTGGCATCTGAATCTAACCAATTCATCGATACAGTAGCAGCTGTACTCTTTTGCTATGAGATTGTGTGCAGTTGGACACCCCATCCTGCACTCACGACTGTGCATCTGGACAAGTATTGTGTCATACATTGCATTTCGTTGCGTTCCGCCCCCCCCCGAATCAACAATTACATACTACATGACAAGGAACTTACTTCAGACGTGTACATACTTCCGATGTCTCTCACTTATTTTGCTGACCCGTGTCTGGCTACCTACGAAAGCGATCATGCTACTATATTGTCTGATGAAGTGGTTTGTGATGAAGCATGAGTAGATAATGGTCGGAGATGTTTCAGTGCTATTGCGAAATTTGGGATGGTAATCAATACCGTATATACAAAATGAGACAAGTGACATGGGACGAGGAGCAAATATAGGTGCGAAGCACGATCTGCCGGTTGCCGCACAGGAAGAAGCAAGAATTATGGGAACGGAATGAGGCGAGATCCTCTTGTTTTGAGGAAGGACGGCGTGATAGGCATGGAAGCGGCTAGAAGAACAAACAAGCAAACAGACGTTCAAACACGAAAGCAGACGGGCGAAATCTTCTTGGCGAAAGTCGGTATAAGTGATAATGTGGGTTTCGGGTTTCATTGGCCGGTCGACGGACGTGGTTTGGCGGAAAAGTTGATTCAGCACGATGGATGTGGTTTGCTGAGTGCTTTTCAGGTAGTTGAGTGGACACACGCGCGAGGTTGAAATGTAGGGGGTCACAAGAATTTCCCGGTCAGAGCTTAAAAGTATCCCTCGGACTGCTCTTGACCGGCAGCAGCAGCCTCAGCGATTTGTGCCGCCTTCTCCCTCACTCGTCTGATCTTGCCGTCCTCCCTCTCCCAAACCCGCTTGACCTCCTCCTCGGCAATACCCTTTTGCTGACCGTCTACCAACCCCAGACCATCACGCACTTCGTCTTCTCTCACGCAAAGTTCGACTTTGCCGCCTCCGTTCGCAGCACCCGAACTCTTGTGCCTGCCTGAGGAAGTCCGCGTCATACCTGCTGAAGATGTTGATCCGGTGATACTGATCAAGCCTAATGTTTCGAGGTTGGAAAGCAAGTCACGGTAATCTGACTCGGCCGCAGGCGGGAAAGGTGACGTAGCGTGAGATAGCAAGTGCGAATAGGTCGCGTACAGGCTGGACGCAGTCAGGTCAGCCGAAAGGGAAGATGTGGATTTGCCGGGCGTGAGAGGTGGCGTGATGTTTCCGCTGCCGATAGCAGGACACCCGTTTAGTCCTGCCCTGGTTCGCGCAAGGAAGATGAGGATGGCGACGAGCACCATCTTCCCTTGCAGTTGGACCGAACAAATCTTCTTGCCTGTTGCAGAGGTCGCGTTACTACCTGAGCCAGCAGCGGCTTTGAGTTGCTGGGTGTATGAAGTGAGGGCCTTGAGGATGTGGGTCACGGCAACTTTAGTCATGGGTACGACCTTGCCTGGTTCTGATGAGGCGGCGACAGAGGTCTTCTTGATCCATTCCGCTTCAGCCAAGGTGATAGCGGACGACAGTACACCGAGGCACATTCGCAGATCGCCATTCTGCGCCTCAACCTTTTTGGTAAGAAGCATCACAGCGGTTTGGTCGACTCTGACACCTTCCACGTTGGCGGACGCAAGTCGAGCAGAAACGATTGGTGCCATCTCTGTTGCGCCATAGGCTTTGAATGGGAGGATGGCGGGTTGCGCAGAATCGGGCAGGACGAGTCGTGCTCGCAGGGTAAGATCGAGTGTGTTGGAGATAGCAATCAGCTTGATAGTAGGTGAGGTGAGAGGCAAAGAGAAGAGCTTGGTGAGGAGATGGGATGTGGCAGGTGCGATCGACGGTGGAGGCGGCATGAGAGAATCGACTTCGTCAAGGATAATGAACCTGTATCAAGCTGATATCAGCAGTGTCCGCGGGCTATGTCTAATGTCTGATGGTGATGAGGCACTCACACTTTCGTATCATCTTGCTTGAGATACTCCTTGACGTCACGCTCACTCTTGCCGCAAGCCAGCTCCTCACCAAGCCGTCTCCAGATATCTGTGATCTTCAAACCCATACAACCAATCTCTACGACTGTCCAACCTTCCGATTCTATCATCTGCCTACCCAAAGCAGTCACAAGAGCAGTCTTGCCGGTTCCCGGCGGGCCAGAGACGTACATGCCAACGTCACTGTTGTTCCTGTCTGCGAGATACGACCGAAGAGTCGCCTTCTCTTCCTCCCGACCGATGATGATCTGGTCGACCGAAGTCGCCGTCTCAGAGAAAGGGGTCGAAGATAGACGCAAGAATGCTTTGAGCTGCTTGTAAGGGTTGGTCTTCTTTTCCTTAGGTTCCTCTCCCATCTTGACATCATCTCCCATTTCAGTCCTATCGCTCTGCACTCGCATCAAGCCCACACGCTCCGTGATCTCGGCATCCCTGAGAGAAGGCGAAGAGGGTGGAGGGGTAGGAGGAAGTACTGTACTGCGGGTAACAGGACGGGACTTGGTAGGAGTCTTGTCGACATCGAAATCATCTTCGTCCCGGAGCAGATCGAGGGGGTCGACGGAAGTGGCTGTATCGGCGGTCTGGGCGGCGGATGAGGCTTGAGATGGGGCTGGTGAGGGTAGTCGGGCAGACCAAGAGGCGATTGAAGATGCTGAAGATGAAGGCGCCAAAGAAGAGTGCCGGCCTAAGAGCGACGAAGAAATCATGAGTATTGGCACATAGGACTGTCCGCATGCATGCTGTGCTTAGGGAGTCACTCACCACTTGTCTCGCTCCGTACACTGACGACACTGCCGCTTCTTCCTCTTCCATTCCGCCCACCAGTGCTCGCGCGACTGCTCATCCTAGGTCTCTTCCTCGACGAGCCTTCCTCTGGCTCATTCTCCTCGTCCTTCTTCGGTGGGATATTCTCCTTGCCCTTCCCAAAGCGTCTGCCACCCGGGCCGCCGGACCCACCATCATCGCCACCCTTCCCTGCTGCACTACCACTGCCACCTGCGCCTGTTGCTGCTTTCAGCTGTGTTGGTGACACGAGAGACGGTGTCGATTGGGTTCGTGTGAGCATGCCCACTCGGCCGCTCGCACCTGAGGAGGATGAGCCTGAAGAGGGACCCGCACCGGCGCTAGGCGCGGCCATGATACCTGGCAAAGAGGAAGTAGCGGTCAAACCAGATCGGCGTGTAGTGACATTGAGCAAGGAGGTGGATCGTGTCAGACCAGTATTCCGAGCAGAGGAAGAAGAAGGGCCTTGAGTCGCTGCTGAGCGCGTGAGGATAGGTCGATTGGATGTGGTTGTTGTGTATTGGGAGGAGGAAGCGGTGGCTCGTCGTGGAGGGCCGGCAGTAGCGCTCGCGCCCGCAGACCCTGTCACCGTATCAGCAGCGACATCGTTGTTGGCGTTTGCAGTGCTGTTCCGAGTGACTGGCGGTGTAGGAGTCGTCGGTGTTGAAGCTGACGATGAGGCAGAAGAGGAAGAGCCGGTAGTGGACCTCGCGTGATTGTCGAGATGGTCATCTTGACGTGTCCGCTTGGTGGGCCCAGGCATGATTGTGTGTCGGTCAGGGTTATGGGGAAAGAAGAGAAAGAGTTTTTGATCAGGTCGTGAAGTGGACAGAAGAAACTGGATTGAACAAGGCTACACGACTATCGTCTTTGACAGGAGACCATGAGAGACTAGGATACTTGGTGAGGGCGAACAGCAAGGGGTAATGTTGATGTTAATGACGCGAAGGGAAGGTGAAGTTGACACCAGAGGAAGGGAGAGGTAGGTCAAGTTACGGGTTACGGGTTGCGGGTGAGACTATGTCTATGTCTCGTCTGATACAAGGTACCCGTTTCGCCCTTTCGCTCTGTTTGCGATGCGACGCTATGCTATGGGGTGCGATGCTACACGAGACAGGTCTACGGGATATCGATACACAGCTACGCAATGCAATGCGAAAGAGGTGAGATGGACGAAGTCGGATTGATGTATGGTATGGGATGGCGCAGTACCGTACAGTGCGTGCTTGCATGAACATTAGCAGATTTAAACTGTCTGTACGGTGGTGTATGCATGTAGCGCCATTGCACCCGCCATATGCACCGTAGTCGCGTGAATGGTTGACCGTACGGTGGGTAGCGCTACGGTGCTACGGTGCAATGCTGGTCCAGGGTAAATTCGAATTTCCAAGTTGCAAGCCTCAAGCCTCCAAATCTAGTCCATCCAGTCATCCATCCCTATAAGACAGTAGCCGAGTTTCCAGGCACCGAGTGGTGAAATTAATGGTTACAATGTAATGTTCCCAAAACTCAGTCGCGTCGACGCTCTTTGAATTCTTGCTATTTCACCCTGAATCCCTAATATCCGTGTGTCCTCGACCGATCATAGCGCGATTTCGAAACCTACCTGGACACCGTAGCGTAGCGCGTTCTTTCTTGTCCTGTCTCATGGAACAAGGAGTGAACGATGTCGTGGCGTGTAGTCATACCATACAATCAAGTTTCAGTTTCCGATGTACAGTCCACTTTGATTGTACTCTTGCATCCATAGCTCGGACCCATCAGAAACCGAGACTTATATGAGGAGATAGAACGACACTGCTGGTAACGACGCACGCAGACTGTATGCATGTATGTATGAGGACTGTTCAAGAAGGGAATTGGAAAAGGGATCGCCCGATCCCCTTATCACATACACGTAGCATAGCGTAGCGTGGTTAAAATCCTGGATCCCTCAGCCTCCATCTCGTACACTCTCATTGATATCACCAAAATCACGTCACACGATCGCAATCCAGAAGCAACCCAGTCTGTCCCGCGCAAGCCACGATATCGAAGGTACCGTAGGTCCACGCGCGCTGCGGACAATCAAGCTTTAGTAGTGTGTGCTCTCGCCTTCGATACGATACGCGTATGTAGATCAAAACTCAATCGGACGGGCACGAGATTATGTGTATCTTCGGGTGACAACTCAATTCATTCAATCCGCCGAAATGAACAAGAAGGACAAGCCAAGCCAAGCGCATCATTTTCCATGTACAGTCGAGGTGATTCGTCACTTTTCAGGACGTTCTATGCAATGTTCCGAATCTTTCAGTTGTAACCTTTTCGATATTCCCTTAAAATCCAATGTACGTTCACAGTCGCAATATGATAAACGACGCCAGATCCTATCATTTAACTTGCAGGTACGTTACGAATGGCTGCAGACGTACTGTACTCGTCCTGTCTGTAGGTGGTCGAACGGCATTGACCGCATGTCGCAGAACTAAATGAGAAGTTCGTCTTTGATTTGGTGGGCGATCGTGTCGATCGTCAGTGATGCTCGATCACATCGAAGCAAATCGGATCGATTCGCGTGAGAAGCAGAGGTACGAAGAGGTGTAAATACTACTGTGCGACGTACTACGTACATCAATTGCTTAGCATACGCAAGAGTATCAGATAAAGCCCGGATTCTAGGATTACTCACAGTACAGAGTATCCATCTATTTAGCTAGCTACTGTAGCTCCTGCCTGATCTGCGGAATGGTAGTACGGTGATCGCATGATTGTATTCAGCAGCAACTGTACCACCGAGTAGTATCCAGGATCACAAAAGGTCCCATACACAAAACCTGAACTTGGCTGAGGCGCTGAAACTGTGTTTGGGTCCTGACCAAACCAAACCTCCGAGTCAAGTCCCCGCGTCGGCCGTAATTGGATTCGTTCGAACGTCATCACCACTGCATTCTTTCGTGGCGTGGCGGAGTGGCATTCTCAGATCCTGTCTGTTTGTTTTTTCGTATGTATCACTCGAGCTGCCCTGCGCTGGACAAAGGACTGATTGGCAATGAGTACTGATCTACGATTCTCGATTTTGCGACGTGGCACTTCCTTTCAGACGCTGCATGGAGGGTTGAGTCGAGTGGACTCGAGTCGAGCCTGGGCAAACCTCATACTGTATGCAAGTACCGAAGCTCGCAAACAGTATGTCGTCAGACACAGCGTGCTTGTCCTGTACTCGAGTGTAGCTTGGCTGTTGAGAACTCGAGACCTTGAATTTCTATGACCGAGGCAGAGATTAGATGAGTGCAACACTGTAGTACTCCCTTTCATGTCTTGCCCCAATGATGAGTTATGATGAGCTCAATTGATGCTCCGCTTCTGTGTCTGTGCTTCTGCTCAAAGCGCGCCCCCACTGACTGACATGCCTGTGACCTTGACGCTCCAAGTCATAGCTTCACCGGCTGGTAGGGAATTTGGTGTTCCCTTGCAAGACAGATGGTGATACAAGCAAGCCGGAACCTCGCCTTTCTGGCCACTGCCTTTGCTTTTGACCAGAAATTTTTAGTTCGTTGACTGAACGTTGACTGAGACTTGCTAATACGAAAAGCACTCGATCACTGGACATACAGAGAGGGCGAACCCCCCTCATCACACAACTAAGCTTTTCTTGAGTCATGATGATTCGTAACGACACAACGACAAGCACACCTTCCAACGACCGCTCAACCGGCCTATTCTCAAGGCCCTCCAACACTTCGACACACAGCAGTATGCACCCAGACTCCCATACACTTTCTGAATGGATACCGCGCCAAGCATGGTGGACGAGACCGGTCCAGGATGCCTCGTGTGCGGCTGTCGACGGCCGATGGGGCCTACATCCGAGCTCTTCCGTCGTATCGAGCTGTAGTGATGGTACGGCCCGAAATGGCTCGGCGGTGTCATCCCTCCTGTCTACCCCGAGAGAATCAACTCTCTCCCCTGATTTCTTGCCAGAACAAGGAGGCACATCTAACCGCTCTTCGGTGTTCATCGATCTTCCTCCCTACCTGATTGGGCGATCACCTTCTTCCGTCTCGCAGATCTTCGTGGACGCTTCCAATCATGACGATATGGGCGAAAACGCGTTCCCCGACCTCAGGATGATGAAGCTCAGCGAGATCCCACCTATGTGAGTGCTGAACTTCGTCAGGTGACTCCGGCTTGCTTGTACATACGATATGGACTGACGACGTGGATCTCGCTCATATAGGCCGACCTTTGGAAGCGACGTAGCTTCTTTATCAAGTATGAGAGCCTTCACCGATTCCGATTCGCATCCACCTGAAGTCCGACCAGATCGCGGAGCACAACGTCCGCCACTGATACAGCCACCTCACCGTGACACGCTCATGAGTCATTCCGCGCCGATAGTGGACATGACGGATTTACCGTGGGTGGAAGATTACCTGAGCTATATGACCAGATACAGCCAGCAAGGGGATACCTGGCCGACGCCCCTCAGATCGCATAATCGTGGCCAGTCGTCATGCGATGATGTCGGGTTTGCGAATTCGATGATGCCGGATCTGTGGCCTGAGGTGAATCTTGCAGAGTGAGTGTTAAAGGGACGCTGGACCAGAGGATGCACGTAGCAGGTGCTGACTCCCCTTTTTTGCGGATCACACCCCTACAGTCGTACACCAGCTGAGACGGAGCCAGGGATTTTGACACATTCAACTCTCTCTCCTGTGCCGAGCTACCATGATATCCTGTGAGTATCTCATTTCCATTCAACGTATTCTGAAGCCGGGAGGTCCGTTGAACGCCTCATACTTATGCCTACTCTTTTTCAACACTGCGCGGATCTGACAGCAAATCGATCAGTGGCGATACCGCATCCCGAGAAAGCACCAATCAGAGACTCGACGAGACTGAGCACTCTCAAGGAACAATTGCACAGATCAGCAGACTGGGGAGCGCCGCAAGTACAGCTTTGTCCAGCGTGCTCTCGGGTGCTCATTCGTTCTTCTCCAACATGGTTTCAGGTCTCTCAAGCCATATTCCCGCGCGTCTCACGCCTTCTCATTGGGCCATCCGGACCCCCATTAACGATAGTGCAGCGTCTGGTGAGGAACAGGCCACGCACGGTGGTCTGAAGTCGGCATTGGATAGACTGGCTCATACCGTTTTCTCGGCTGATGGAGGCACCGAGCAAGGAATTGAGGACGGTGCTTTGGGTGTAGGACAGAGGAGGGATCAGAACAGCAACGCTCTCCACGTTGCTACGCTCCCTCTGTTCCTTTCATGATGAGTCGCTCGCACGTCATCGCTATTCTCATCGTGACGTTATTGCTTCTTAGCTCCTACATGTACAGTAGAGTATTCACGAGCGATCTAATGCCTCGATTGCGATGACACGCGAAACTTCCTCCCTTACGGTTTGTGTAGTAACGCATTTGCCAAAGACAACTGTGCCACATTCGTGTTATTCCTCTTACGTCTCTAGCTTGAAAGGAGGTGCGTGCTCACTGGCAGAGAAATTTGGGGCGGTGTGACGCAGCATGACATGTGTATACTGTGCCTCTTCATCGAAGCTATACAACTTCACCACTGTCAGTCCCAAGTCACCCCAGGCAACAGCTGGGTCTATATGAGAAGACCAAATGATTGTTAGCGAGCACGAGCATCCTTTGTCTCTGCATTGCCATTGGTGCTCCACAGAAGAGAAAGTAGGCAAATATCAAATCGAATGCATATGACACGATGGGCGAGGCGGTATCCTTTGAGCCTACTCCTTCCGACAACTTCGCGCTTTCAATGTGCGCCTGCTTTGTAAGGAACGTCGAGGAAGCCAGGAATGATCGAGTCAGGCCTCCCTCTTAGGCCTGACTGTAGTCTCGCATGACTCTCCATCCCATATATATCACTCAGTTTTATTAGCCCTCTTCTCATCGACTATTTACCACCGTAACCGATTAGATATCCTTCGATTACACTCAGCACAGAACACGATACTCATACCAAACAGTCACCTTACACGAGTTGACCCTACCAGCCCCCCCAACGCCACGATGCCTTACCATCATCACCTTGGGAACCCCAACTACGGCTGGACAGCCAAAATCACCCGCAATGAGTCCACCGGCGGCCTCGGCTCTTCTGATGTCACATCCGCCCCTTCGCAAGCAGCTCCCAGTGGCATGTGGGAGTACTCAGATCCACTGCATAATGGGATGACTCCCGAGGCTATCAGTGGGACGGATTCCGAAATTTCTGAGCCTGGATCGCGGGCGGACACCCCTTTGAGGCAAGTCACGTCCGACCTGAAAATGGTACAGCCGACTCCGTTCCGTCCACTTCAAACCTCGCATACCGGTGACTCAAAGGAAAGCGCGGGCTGCTCCGAAGTAGATCAGGATTGGCGGACATGCTTCAACGAGTCGGATGTGAGCTCGACCCTTTTCTACGATGTCCATGGTCCGGCCAAGATCGACTATTCCGACTCGGCTTCCAACGCATCCTCCGATCCTCCCCCCGTGTGGAACCAAGACAGAAGGCCTGGTACGCCTTGCTCGGAGTATGGATCGCAACCCGATACATTCGATCAAGTTCCGCCATACAAAGAGGAAGACTACAAGGCCAATTTTCTCTGTTCTTCCCCAGGTTTTGATGATCAGACCGGCAATGATCAAACGGCTTGGAGTCCCCCAGGCTATGTACATCCGTCTCCAAAATCGTGAGTGAGACTGTATAGTGCTATTTCGAAGATACAAGTCAGGTACTCCAAAGCTGACCCCTACAGTAGTGCGTCAACCTTGCCACAACCCCCATCAATCGGGGCTCTCAAGAGTTCGAGCTTATCTGCTTTTTTCAAGGATCGTAAGCCCACGCAGGCTGCGCAGAACTACGTCAGCAATCCTGACCTGCCATCGTACTCGGACGCTACCAGCGAGGCAATGTGCGAGCAATCGCGACAAGGACGAACGTCTGTTCTCGCTGATCGGTAAGTCTTGTCCTGACCATGAGAGGCTGAGAGTCATCCCCAGCAGAGTCAGGTTGTTGACGTCCATATAAACCTCGGTTGTAGTTTATTCAATCGTCGAAACGCCCGTTCCGCCTCAATTGGCTCGACCGCGTCTGCGCCCCCTTCGGGCGTTTCAGCATCGACAGTCGCGCGCTCGATTGGCAACAGACTCAAGTCAGCAGTGAAGCGGCGCGGCCGTGCTTTCAGCACGAGCATCGCAAGCTGGTGTCAGAGGCACGGGGACAGGCGACTCGACTACGATACCGATGTATCATCGAAATCGGGCTGCCGAAGCGACTATAGCTTCACTCAGAAGGACTTGACTGAATCGCCACTCGACCACATGTTCGCAAACCGACCGTCGATGGGTGAGACTCGACGGCCGTCTTATAGCAGTCTTTCGGCCTCAAGCCGCAGCTCTCACGATGGTCTTTCAGGGTGGTAATCAGACGCTCCGATGTGAGAGGAGACACTTGGCATGAAGGCTTCGTAGATAACATCATTTGCAGTAGATAAGAGCCTAAGGTAGAGGGTATGTGTCAGTATATGCATTCGATGGGTTCTTTGCACCATTGATCAGCACATTTTACACTGCATCCGATACTTTGTCAAGTCCTGTTGTCATTTCTGCTGCCCTAAGGATCGTATTTACTGCTCGGAGTCCTTGCTTGCCAAAAACGCAGACCAGTAGATGTCAATCCCATCGACCAGACTCATCTTCTTGGGCCTCCACCCAGTCAGAGCTTCGCCGAGGCTGGGCCTGAGATTCGCCGTGGACACCCAGGCTTTGTCCCACGCTGTGTTACAGTACGTGGTCAGTCTCATTGTCAGCGAATTGCTTCTCTGATCCCCTGGCGACTATTGAAGCCAACGTACCATTTGACGGCTTGAGCGCCTTGTAACCCTTAACCCCAGAGACACGGACCACGGCATCGAGAATGTCGGTCAACCTCTCTGTAGCCGGATTAGCAGCCAAGAAGACCTGTCCACCCAACAGAGTTCCCTGGACCATGGGCAAAAGTCGTCAGCAATCGTTCTTGACAAGTTTTCCAGGACCATGAGTGAATTCCAGCTTACCCTTTCTGCTACTCGAAGATATAAGTCGGCCACATCATCCCGGTGGACAGTCGTATGTCTTGTATCGTCTTCATACACAGCCTCAAATACTTCGTCTTGTTTCTTGTATGCCTCGAGAGCCGGCTCGAATATATACGGCGCGTAGAGGGAACCTTCGTTACCGTAGACAATTCCGGGTCGGATCACGATCCCGTCGACTTTGTGGCCTGAAGTAGCGTCAGTCAGCTACAATCAATAGCTCATTGCCCGGGAATGGGCAAGGGTTTGCGAATGCAACAGTACATGTTTTTGTCGGTCCACTCACTCTCAAGCACGGGAACCTCGATCAAAGCCCTCCATTGCACAGCCTCATTGTACTTCGACAATGGCTGCCTCTCATCCGTCCACTTATCGAGCCCTCCTGGCCCCCTGGCATTTGCCCAAAGCCCTGAGGTGTAGATATAGGTAGGCTTAGGAGAGCCTTTAGGTCGGTCCACTTGCTCCAAGAAGTAGTTGAAGGTGGACAGGGCATCATCAGGACCGGTGGCCGTCAGGCCGTCGATGACTATCGCGAGGATCCATAGAACAGTAAGTACCCGTGCTTGGCCTCGATGCATCGACTTGTGACATCGATGGGGTTGTTACTCACCGACATCGACTTGCGAAGCGATCTTCCCCCACGTCTTCTTACCATCATCAGAGTGAGGGTCTACCACGATAGGGATGATTTCATTCGGGGCAAGCTTTGTCCGGGCGCTCTGTGCAGATCGAGTGCTACCATACACGATATGTCCCGCTCGAACGAAAGCCTGAGCTGCTGGGAAGCCGAGGGCACCTGAAACAAGAGGTCATTACCTTGTATAACATTGACAATCAGGCGGTGAGCTTTCACCATTCACTCACCTGTAGCTCCGAGGATGAGAACCTTCATAATTGCGATATGCGGTATCTGATGTGTGAATCGAGAGATCAAGCTGGCGGAATGAGCAATTGATACAGGCCAATGACATTACCAACTCCCCTAGCACGCTTCTTATAAGTCTGATGCTGCCCCTGCCGTCTCATCCCTCTTGGTCATTCATTCATCCATCCCACGGATCTGCTTGCTAAGCTCTTTGTCATGTTCTCTCCCCTTCGAGAGCTTAGAGCAGACACTACGTACGATCACGTCAATCAGATGGGCTGGGTGGAGGCGAGAGCATGTGGAGGCATTTCCGGGCGACAACAGTCACCGGTTTCAATAGCTATATGAGAATTGACGGCGATCGCCGTTGATGATCGTTTGTGGGCGGGGACCGCCGAACGTCAGATGAATCTGGAGATGGGACCAAAGTCCGGCTCGAAGCAGAAAATCAAAATAAGTTCATCCCGTGCGTGGTAAATTTCGAGACCGGTCTATGTAGGACCGACATGATCGAAGACTACTTTATCATCTACAATTCCAGCTATCTTACCATTGCCTGCTTGGACATCAGCAACGAGAGCTGCACAGAATGTCAGAGGGTCAAGATATCATCGCCGACCCTGCAGCTAGCTCATCGGGAGCTGCACAGCTGTCCGACAGCGCAGATCTTTCTCCTCATCCCCCTTCCTTCCCTTCCCCGCTTCACCTGGACCTTCGCCGCCAACTCAAGCTCTTTCTAGGGGATCTCGGATACGCTTCGACAAGCTCGGCACTTCCTCCTTCAATCCCTCCAATCATCTCCACCTATCTCCATGACCCATCCACATCCACCTCGCAAATTCTTGATGCTCTTTCAACACTTGCAGCCTTCGATGGCGTAACAACGCTCATCCTATCGAGATTCAGGCCGATCCTTGTCGATGTTTTGTCAAGATGGCTCGAGGATTCACAATTTTCGGACCTGGCACTGCTAGAGCAACGATTAGAGATCCTTTCATCTTTACCACAAATATATCCGGAACTCTGGAGGTGAGTGTCTTTGACTATCGGCGACTAATCAATGAAGCTGACCTGATTTCATCATGCTCGCAGCTTGATTCACGCTTTCATCCTCAAGTCGCCCTTCCGCTCATCCCCCTTAAGTGTCATAAGACCGGCAGAACTCTGCACGACGCTGCCTGATCGACTGCATCCCTTGCTCTTGTCTTACCTGCGGCTCATCTGCGCTGACCCGACTATCGCAACCCGCAATTCATGGTCGATCACGCCTTTACATCAACTCAGAACGGAGCATCCCGACCCGGGAGTACGTCTCTTAGCCATCCAGATCTTGTCAAAGCAGAGAGGATGGAGTGAAGAGAAGCGGATGTCCATGGAGCGAGAATGGATTGGCAAGGTGGATCAAGTTGATGCTGGTGTCATGTACGGGTGGGAAGTGTCAGTGTTGCCTGCAGGAGGGTTAGAAACGCATCGAGTGATGGCAGATGGGTGGATGTTGCCGATATTGGAAGATCAGCGGGTGAAACAAGGTATGTCATTCTTTGTCGAAAATCAGCCCTGGCGTATACTGACCGATCCCCATAGCTCGTTCAACGAAGCCCGAGTTATCATACTTGTCGGAACCCACTTTTGCTGCCTCCGATCTCTCTTCTCATGTTACCGTTGTCGCGGATCAGTTATTACTCCGCGCTTCTCCTCTTCCCTCGCCCACAACACTGCTTCATGTCAGGACTCAGTCCACCGACGACACACTACGCGCTCTCTGCCCATTGGTGCAGCTTGGAATGCCCATCTTATTATCATCCCCACCATCATCCGGCAAGACACATATCCTCCAATATCTCTCATCCGCGATATTCCCTTCTCTCCAGCCAACCAATCGCATCCTCACGATACCTCTGGCCGATACATCAATTGACGTCAAGAGTCTGATTGGAACATACGTGTCTTCGCCCACCAATCCGGGTACTTTTGAGTGGATGGAAGGGGCTCTCGCAAAGGCTATAAGAGCTGGGCGATGGGTGATCTTTGAGGATGTTGACAAGGGAAGCACGGAGATGCTTGTAACGCTGGCAGGAATCGCGAGAAGCTTGAAGGTCGGAAGACCAGGCAGAAGGGCTAAATTGACGATTCCTGGTCGTGAGGATATCGAAGCAGGCGACGGCTTTGGTGTATTCGTCACTCGAACAAATCGACAGGGATACTCGGCGCCAACTTTCTTTGGTCACCACATCTTCTCGGAAGTTATTCTCGAAGCTCCTTCGGATGAAGACATACTCGCCATCCTGACAGCTCGCTTCCAACGGCTCCCTCTTTCCCTTCTTACCGCCCTTGTGGACATCTGGCGCAATCTCAGACCATTTGATAAGCTCTCAGGGCAGGTGAAAGCACGTGATATCGGCTTGAGGGATCTTGAGAAGTGGTGCGCCCGTGTAGAGCGAAATTTGCCTTCGAACGCGTCCCTTGCAGCGCTGGAGCAATCGAGTGCTGGCATCTTGACCAACACCGTCTTGCAAGACGAGGTATTCCTGGAAGCGGTTGACATCTTCGTGGCTTCACTCGATACCAAGGGAGTCTCCAATACCAAGCGAGACCAGATGGTCGCTATCATCTCCAAGGGATTGGGCATGGATGAGGACAGGGTAACAGCAGTTATCGGAAGGAAACCCAATCTTGAGGTTAGCCCAGGATCTAGGCAGCTTCACATGGGACGAATAGTCATGGACATCACTGCATCGTCACGTCGTGAGCCGGCTTCTTCGTCTCGGCCATTCGCCCTCACTCGACCATCCCTTATCCTCCTGGAAAGGATCGCTGCTGCTTTGGCCCTCGGCGAACCGACACTACTTGTCGGCGAAACCGGTACCGGTAAAACGACAGCCGTTCAACACATCGCTTCGATCGTCAAGAAGCCCCTTACGGTTCTCAACTTGTCCATGCAAACTGAGAGCAGTGATCTGCTCGGTGGCTTCAAACCTATCGACGCGTCCATAACCGCTCGAAATCTGCACGTCAGATGGCAAAAGCTGTTCTGCGAAACCTTCAGCATGGGCAAAGCCCAGAACGGAGCATACGTGGAAGCGGCCGCCAAGGCTTTGAGTGGTAGGAAATGGGGCAGGTGCGCGGATCTTTGGATGTCTTCAGCCAGGAGAGCTATTGACAAGCTTGGCAAGGGGGACAGTGAGACCGCTGCACCACCACAGGACCCCCCGACCAAGCGAAGGAAGATCACCAAATCGACCAAAATGGCTGTCCAATGGCAATCTCTGCTCGTCGATATCACCGACTTCGACCTTCATCACGTCAAGATGAACAGCAAACTCGTGTTCTCCTTCGTCGAGGGTCCATTGGTCAAGGCGATGCAGTCCGGCGAATGGATCCTCCTTGATGAGGTCAACCTCGCGTCGCAAGAAACTCTTGAAGCCATCTCGACCATTCTGGAAGGTCCCACTGCTTCGCTGGTACTCACAGAACGGGGTGACGTCGAACCTATCCCTAGACATCCGCATTTCCGGCTGTTCGCTTGTATGAATCCTGCTACCGATGTCGGAAAGAAGGATCTCCCGCCCAACCTTCGATCCCGTTTCACCGAATTATACGTTCCACCGCCGGATGACGATCGAGAAGCCTTGATATCGATCGTTGCTCAATATCTTGGTGATGCCGCGGCTGGTGATAAGAGCGTCATTCTTGATGTAGTGGAACTCTACACCACCCTCAAGCAGCTCTCTGCTGCCAAGGAGATCGTCGATGGCTCTAACGCGGCTCCTCATTTCAGTATGAGAACGCTTGCGCGGGCGCTCACTTTCGCGGTCGAAAGTGCTCCTCTGTTCGGTCTTCGACGTGGTCTTTGGGAAGGATTTCTCATGGCCTTCACCATGTCACTGGACGTCAATTCTGCTCGAATCGCTCACGAAGCCGGACAGAAGTTTATTCTCGCACCCATGAAGAATGCTCGAGCTGTACTTTCTCAGATTCCCAGCTTACCCGCTGCTTCGGACCCCGACGATTTTGTACGCTTCGGTCCGTTCTGGCTCCAGCGAGGGCCGCTCCCGCCCGCTGGTGAATCGCGATACATCATCACTCCCTCGGTCCAGGCCAAACTTTCCGATCTGGCTCGAGTCATCCTCACCAAGCGATACCCTGTTCTCATTCAGGGTCCCACTTCAGCCGGTAAAACCAGTGCAGTAGAATTCCTCGCTCGACAGACTGGGCATCGATTCGTCCGAATCAACAACCACGAGCATACAGACATACAAGAATATCTCGGTACCTACGTCACGGATCCTCAAAGTGGAAATCTAGTCTTCCAAGAGGGTCTTCTCGTTACCGCTGTACGACAGGGCCATTGGATCGTCCTCGACGAACTGAATTTAGCACCCACAGATGTCCTTGAAGCTTTGAACCGTTTGCTTGACGACAACCGAGAGTTGGTCATTCCCGAGACACAAGAGGTCATACGTCCTCATCCCAATTTCATTCTCTTCGCCACCCAGAATCCCCCTGGGTTATATGCCGGCCGAAAAGTCTTGTCAAGAGCGTTCAGGAACCGATTCCTCGAAGTCCACTTCGATGACGTGCCCAAAGATGAGCTTGAAACCATCCTTTGCCAACGATGTCAGATTGCTCCTTCCTATGCGAAGAAGATTGTTCAAGTGTTCGAGGAATTGCGACATCGACGTCAAGCTTCACGAGTCTTCGAATCGAAAGGGTCTTTCGCGACACTACGTGACCTATTCAGATGGGCTGAGCGGGGTGCAGTTGGCTATCAACAGCTTGCGGAGGATGGGTACATGTTGCTTGCCGAGCGAGCCAGACATGACGAGGATAAAGTGGTAATCAAGGAAGTGATAGAGAAGGTCATGAAGGTGACGGTGGATGATCAGAACATGTACGGTCTTTTCGACAACACTAGCGCCATCCTCGCCCGCATGCCGACTACTAGCCTACCGCCAACGAAGATGGTCTGGACCAAAGCCATGCAGCGGCTCTTCGCCCTTGTCGCTGCTGCTCTGACGCATAACGAGCCAGTCCTGCTCGTGGGAGAGACAGGATGCGGCAAAACCTCTGTCTGTGAAGTTATCGCTACTATGTTTGGTCAAAAGCTTGTGGGCGTCAATTGTCACCAGAACATGGAAACCGCCGATCTGCTTGGAAGTCAACGACCTGTCAGAAACCGGCTCGAACGACGGTCAAAGGTTGTCAGCGCTCTCAATCAGATCACACCTGTGCCCTCTTCGCTCTCCGATGACGAGCTTATATCTGTCGTGAATGAGCTTTCCAAGCGGGTCGATGTCGACCAGGAAATCGTCAAGCAATGTCAGCGTGATCTCACGCAGCTATCAGCTCTGTTCGAGTGGTCTGACGGTCCTCTCGTGCACGCTATGGTCGACGGGGACCTACTGCTTCTCGATGAAGTCTCTCTAGCGGACGATTCTGTTCTCGAACGTCTCAACTCTGTTCTCGAACCCGGCAGAACCCTTGTTCTCGCCGAGAAGGGAGGCGTAGATATCGACGAGGCGACTATTGTTGCCGACGATCGGTTCCATGTCGTCGCAACGATGAATCCTGGAGGTGATTTCGGTAAAAAGGAGTTGTCCCCAGCTCTCAGAAATCGATTTACGGAGATATGGGTACCTGCGCTGAACGACCGCGGGGATCTACTTCAGATTATCGGTCAATCATGGAAACGAGAAGAGCTGCAAGGATGCGGCCCGTCCATCCTTGACTTCTTCCTTTGGTTTGGAGAGAGACTAGGCGATGCCGCAGGGCTAGGTCTCCGAGATATCCTCGTAAGTTAGCTTGCCCATTGTCATTGCGAGCGCTATCGACTGACGTGTAACTGTAGGCATGGGTCAGCTTCACCGATGACATGTTCACAAAGGGATTGAGCGAGGCTCAGGCTTTCGTAAGTAGAATGGTTTCTACCAGGATAGAACAAACATACTGATTGTTATACTTTCCTCATCAGCACCATGGTGGCCAGATGGTCCTCGTTGACGGTCTCGAATCGCTTCCCCAAGTAGCGGGCATGTCCTCGGGGTCTGTGGCTGTCCTTCGATCTGACTGTTTGAAACAGCTCGATTATTACGCCTCGAGCCTGCCGGACGCCATTTCGCTCGACATCAAACCCGAGCTTGCCGTCAAAATCTCGCCAGCGGCTGTGGCCATCGGCAACTTTGCTGTACCCAGAGGCCCAATCATCTCGGAAAGCACGGCGTTCCGCTTCAATGCGCCTACCACCGCTTTGAACACTATGCGTCTTCTGCGAGGATGTCAGCTTCCCAAAGCCATCCTTCTGGAAGGTAGTCCGGGTGTCGGCAAGACCAGTCTTGTCTCCGCTTTGGCGGCTGTGTCCGGTCATCGACTTCAGCGGATCAACTTGTCAGATCAAACAGATCTCATCGACCTGTTCGGATCCGATCTCCCGGTTGAAGGCGGAGCACCTGGCGAATTCCAGTGGCGAGACGCTGCTTTCCTGGACGCTATGCAAAAGGGCGACTGGGTACTGCTCGACGAGATGAATTTGGCTTCGCAAACGGTTCTGGAAGGTCTCAATGCTGTTCTCGATCATCGAGGGACTGTCTACATTCCCGAGTTGGGCAAGTCATTCGATCGACATCCCGATTTCCGTGTCTTTGCTGCTCAGAACCCACTCCAGCAAGGTGGTGGACGAAAAGGTCTCCCCAAATCGTTTTTGAACCGATTCACGAAAGTCTACCTGCAAGAGCATACACCCGATGATCTGATGATCATCTGCCGTGACCTTCATCCAATGCCTGCGGATGTAGTCGAGAGGATGATCGCTTTCAACGAGGTGATGCGAGAGCAGACAATGATCACCCGAATGATTGGCCGAGAGGGTAGTCCTTGGGAGTTCAATCTTCGAGACCTTTTTCGATGGTTTACTCTTCTCTCCTCATCCAACGGGCTGGAAAAGAGCACTCATCCCGCCGAATACTTCGGAATGGTCTATAGCCAACGTTTCAGAAACCCGCGCGACTGGGAAGCGGTTACTGCGATCTTCGAGCGTATCTTTGCCTTCAACATCGACCCCACTCGTCCCACACCTTATATCACACCCGGATACATGCAAATCGGTCACTCCGTGGTCAAGAGGCGTGGTGAAGCAACTATCGATGTCCACCTCCAACACTACCATCTTGACATCGCTCAATCCGTGCTCAAGGCCATTGAGATGGGTTGGTTGACCATCTTGGCAGGTGAGAACGGCGCCGGTAAACGAGGACTCGTTCGAGGGCTTGCAGATGGAGCGGGGCGGTCTCTAGGCGAGTTTGCTATGCATCCAGGAGTCGACACGTCCGAAATTCTGGGAAGTTTCGAGCAGCAAGATGTCGGTCGACTGCTGGACAATGCCACCAAAGAGATTGTCACACTGGTCAATGAGGTTTCCGACAACCATCCTACCGTCGCTGGTCGATCGACAGAGATCCAGGCCGCTCGCAAGCGATGTGCCGACTCAACCGATCTCGAGGCCGTGCCTGCGTTCTGTCAGCTATGCGACGACACCGTCACTCAACTTGCATCGCACGCTGACACTTCCATGGCTCGACAAGCTCTGGCTGACCTCATCGAGGTTGGACCAAACGCTGTCGGCTTCGCATGGGTAGATGGTCAGCTAATCCATGCCATCAAGAACGGCGGATGGTATCTCATCTCCGACGCCAACCTGTGCAGTGCTTCGGTCCTTGATCGACTGAATAGTCTGTGTGAGAGCAACGGTGTTCTCGTCCTGAGCGAGAAAGGGTCTTCGACCGGTAGTCCCGAGATACTCAAACCACATGAGGACTTCAGGCTATTCATGACGTACGATCCTCGACACGGCGAGTTATCACGAGCGATGCGAAACAGAGGTGTCGAATTGTTCGTACCTACACCTAACGCAAGAGTCGCACAAACCTCTGAGAGCTCCTTCTTGGCGGACCAGTCGCTCTTGCACGCGGCCGTAGCGCTGGACACCAGCAATGCCTCATTGGTCAATGTAGAAGGAACTTCTTCAACGGCGTCGGTCATTGCAAACAGTATCTCGAACCAGAGTCGATCGACTGTTCCTTATTTAGCAAGAATTGGATCGGCTTTAGGATCAGCCTCAGTCCCCTCGTACCAAACCGCAGCTTCAGCCCTGCGTGATGGTCAATTCTCTGAGTTCGTATACGCCCGAGCTTCTCATGCGCAGTCAACCACAAGACTGCCAGGCGATTTCGTAATGTCATCCGTGAGTATATCGATCTGCTGGCCAAGTGCAAGGTCTTTTTGCTGACCTCTTGTAGCCTATCGACATTGCGCTGAACACGAACATCTCGTCCGACGGGCAAGCGGTCGTATTCGCTGTGATTCAAACTCTCTTGAGGAATGAGGCACGACGAGAAGAGGTTAAAAGTTGGATTTCCGATCCGGTCCACGCCAAGAGCGTGCTATCGATCTCAGCTGCTTCTGACAAGCGGGGTCCCTCCAGGATCAAACCTGCACCTGGATCGGACGTTTTCCCCTTCACCACGTACTTCCGGGAGGTCATCAACCAACAATTACCCGCTATAGCTGTCAATGGCAGCATCCCGAGCGTGAGTTTGCCTACTCCGCATACTGCCTTACAATAGACTGACGATTGCTTAGGACTTGTTTGAGCGACTCGATCGAATCTGCGCATACGTCTGCCTCATCGAGGAGCATGCCAAGACCACAGCTTTCGACTATTCGTCCACAAAACTCCTTGCTACATGGCTGGACGAAGAGCTGCAGTATCTGCCTGCTTTGCATCCCGTCTTGAGCAAGCTGCAAAGTCTCGCGAAGAATGTACAGCTCACTTCTGGTCTTGGTCAGGCCCAAATTTGGGCTTTGCTTCGAGATTCTCATGACGAGGCTACGACCAGGGCCGAGGTATTCAGATTGGCTCAATTGGCTAGCAGAATCGCCGACGCTGGTGAGTGGATTTACGATATTTGTATTGCGGTCCGATCACTAACGCTCATCTTGCAGAGCTTCGTCAATCGGTTCTGTCCGCTCTCTCCACCATGAGCGAGACGACTGCGTCTCCCGAGGCAATCGCGGAGCTGGAAGCGTTGATCACCGGCTCTCCAGTGTCGCAGCACCAGACACTTGAGGTCTCGGAGCAATGGTCGAATTGGTCTGTGCTCAGCACCCTGGAGCTGGCTATGCTGAACCAGGTCAGTCGGCTGCAGTACTCATTATCTGCACCTAAGCTGATGTCGCCTTCGTTAGGCCCATTCATTCGCGCTCCCTTCAATCTTGGAGGACCAACAGATTGATCTGGCCTCCTTGCTCCCCCTCCAACGCTCGCAGTCAGCGTCTGCTACGCCCTCAACCGTGTTCCAAGCTTTGTCAACATGGTTGCAGCGAACGTGGGACAACGCGAAACAAAACAGCGAGGTAAGTCAGTCGTTCGTACATTCTTGAAAGCCGCTGACCCTTGCGACAGGACGTCGATGGACCTGCCGACCTGTTCAAATCTGTTCGATTGAGCTCTGCACTTCGATTCAGGTGAGTCGGTTACTGTAGGCTCAGTTTACGCTCGACCTAATGCAACGCATTGTGTACAGCACGACTGAGCCCGCCAAACTCTCGGAGATCCCTCAACAGGACGATGCGCTACGGTTCTCCATCAAGACCGTGCTATGGGGCGCGAAGGAGCAGGAGCACAGACGAAAAGATGCTCTGACAGTTGCTCTCAATGCTATTGGACTGGTACGTGTTTTTTTGACAACGCCTTGCATTGTTGCTCTTGGCTGACAGATGGTTGTCATAGATCTGTTCTGCCTTTGGTGTGCCTTTCCAATCCACCGACAATCCGTCGAAGGCAATCTCCCAAATTAGCGCCGCCCTTTCGGAAGCAGAAAGCGATCCCGCGAAAGCTCATCTTCGCGAGGTCCTTCAGCGCCGGGTGTCGCCCGCGTTGCAAGCAGTGATCGAGCAAGCCGATGATCTCAAGAGTATTGCGGCGTTGTGGACGTCCGCCTCTCGCTTCCTTCTCGACCTATACGTCACCAATATCCCCATCGATCCCGGGGTACGAAGGACGTTGCTCGGGGAAGTGCTCAGCACGCGCTTGTCATTATTGCTCGAGGAACTCGCAGCCGTACACGCCGGCGAGGTCGCGCTTAAGGGCGTCAGCGACTCTTCACGAGCAGACGGCATCCATGAACGGGTGCAGTCGCTGGAGCAGGAAAAGGCTGATCTGGGTCCAGCTCTCGATCGACAGTCAGATGTAACGAGACTGTCTTACCTCTTCAACGAGGTTCATGCTTTCTTGGGCGATCCCTACAGCGAAACCCGAACCGGTGAACTCGTCGCAGCGCTGTTGGCAGGACACACCCAAGCCTTTGCCAGAGAGCGAGACTTCCAACTTGCGTCCTCGGCATTCGTCCAGCGTCTGTCAGCGAACTACCACGACATGATGGACTTGGTCCAACCGGTCATCACTGCTGTCCTTTTCGGCAAATTCGGTATGCGTGTACTCGCAAGGGATACTGAGCTTCGAAGTGCCAAGCCGGTCTCAACGGTATCAGCCGCTGTTAGCTTCCCGCTCGCCGCGAGCGTTCGTCACATCCATCGAATGTCAACCGGATCCGTGCCCGACAAGACCACTGCAATTACCACTCAGCTGCTCGCGACAGCGGCACACTCTCAACTGCTCGAAACCAAGCAACAAAGGCAAGCTCATCTGCCAGGCTTGTTCTTACAGCTCGATCAACTATATCAGACTTGGAGCAGTATCCGTCTTCGAGAGCAGCAAGAGGCTCAGGCCTCCGAAAGTCTGTACCGAGTGCGAAAGACCGACATCGAGGTTCTATCAGACCAGGAACAAGAGGAGAAGGAGTTCGCCGAGCTCTTCCCTCAATACGAAGATGCTGGTGCAGAAGACTCTGTGATCAACATCACGAAGAAAGACGAAGAGGAAGACGTCAAGCAAGGTTTCCTGCAGTCTCACGTGGCTTCTTTCCACGCCCTCGTGAAAGACGTGTTCAGCGGACAGAACACCACTTCGCACAGCCTTCTCAAGGGTATGATCGACGAGACGTTACACTCCGCCTTCGACCCCACCGCGTACGACGAGCGCCTCGATACGACCAGTTTGGCTCATCAGATCACTCTCCTGCATCGACGACAAATCGATCTCAGAAACTCTCCCATTCGACCCAACTTCTACCTTTCGCCCAATGAGCCGGAAGTTAGAAAGGCACATTCAATCCTCGTTCGACTCACGAAACGACTTGATCAATTGATCGAAGAATGGCCCGAGCAGATGGTTCCACAGCATATCCGAGACCGATGTGAGAGGATGCTCATGCTGGACATCCGAAGTCCGGTAGCTCTGGTCTTGTCAGCAATGGAACAGCTTCTGGTACATACCGAAGACTGGGAAGGGTACGCAAATCGCGAAAATTCGCTCAGTGCCTTCAGAGACGAGATCACCCATCTGATCATCGAATGGCGAAAGCTGGAACTTGCCTCCTGGATGAGACTACTCGACGATCAAGCCGCGCAGTACATCGCACAGGACAACGAATGGACCTTGCGACTTTACGGTGCTCTCATTCACGGTGCTGTCAGCGCCAAAGACATCGCCAAGCATACCGAAGAGGTTCTTCCCATGATATCGACGTACATCAACTCGAGTACTTTCGGTTCGTTCTCGGCTCGACTGGGCCTGCTGAGCTGCTTCGAGCGCATGGCGACGGATCTCTCGGCCCAAGTAGCTGAGCTTAGAGCTGTTGCTACGCTACTGCACAACATATTGGCCAACGCGCGACTCTTCGAGCCTCGATTAGCCGATTCGATGCACAGTCAGCGATCGGTGATCGACAAAGCTATCAAAGACTTCGTCAAGCTTGCCAGCTGGAAAGACGTCAATGTATATGCCTTGAAGGCCAGCGCTGTCAAGTCTCACCGACAGCTTCATCGAAGTATCCGAAAGTTCCGTGATCTGCTTCGTCAGCCCGTTTCTCCAGTGCTAGGAGAACTGACAGGGATTGTGCCTCAAGAATCTGCCGTTCCCACCGAGCAGTCCGCCACCACGATTGTTGACGTATCACCTCTCTCGCACGACTCAGTTGAAGCAAGGAAACAGGCTGCCCAAGCTGTCGTTCCAGATGTGCTCGCTCGGCTGCCAGAGACTCTTCATCGTTACGTGGACATTCACAGCCGTCTCCGGCAATCTCTTACCGGTCCAAGCGCCTCTCATCTGGATAATATGACGGTTGACATCATCGAGACGACTGCTTCACTCGCCAAAGCTACACCATCCACGCTCACCAAGGAGAACACCAAGATCGTCAACAATTTGGCCAGCAGGAAACGTAAGGCTTTCGCAGACCTGCTCAAAACCTTGCGAGCCTGCGGCTTCTCTCAAGCTGTCCGGGCAGACCAGTTGGCGCGTCAACAGTCTACTATCTGGCTTGCCAATCGACCAGCCCTGACGACAGCCGGTCTACCCGACAATTTCGACGTCAAGGGCGTACAGAAGATTGAGACGTACCACCATCGAATGGATGTGTTGATGTCGGCCCTTCGAGCGGCATTTAACGGTCATAATGATGATATCGCTTCTCAGGATCTCCAAAGAGGTATTGGATTTACGGAATCGGTGTATGCTACTGCTCTGGTAGAGCGAGACCGGTAAGTCCATGCCAATCTCAGTGGTTGTCGGTGTGTATGTGTGTATGCTAAATGATCCTCGCTTCAGTGTCGTCACTCAACTGCATTCGCTTGTAAAAGTCACAGCCATTGTCGATCGGTTGGCCCATTGCGCCAAGTCGTCAGCTGTCGCTGGCGGTCGACTCATCCTTGACGCTCTCATTGATGCTGAAGCCAACGCCTCCCAGATGCACAGCGCTCTCCGAGAAGTGGAAGAGGGTATCAGGCAATTGCGCGACCTTCAAGGCATTCAGGCTCGACCGCAAGACACATCTGCCGTCCACGAGCTCAGACAGGAAACGAACCTGCTGATTCAAGCCACTTCTCTTGTCTTGAGCGCAGTTGATTCGTCGGGATGTCTGCTATTTACAAACGGTGAGCCACACCGTAAAAGAGCCCTGTCTGCGAAATATGAGAAGGCTGATACGTTGATTGCAGATGAGATATCCTTACTGGGTACATTTGCCCGTATTCGGTCGAAACTCATCGAGACATTCGAGTTCAACTCATCCACCTCTCCTGACCTTCGACATCTCTTGCTCCCAGTGGTAGAGATGGTACAGCCAATGCGGGTGTATGGCGATATCCAAAGCACCGACCAAATTTCTTCTGAAACCTGGATCAAGAGCGACGCAATCATCCAGGCTTTCTTGGTTGTCGCGCAACAAGCGAAAGCACCCGTGCTGCCCGAACTTCAGGAAGACGATCACCCGCATGTGCCTACCGAAATGAAGGAACAACGAGGATTCTCCGCCTCACTACATGTCGCTAGCATCATCGATCGGATTAGTACTTTCGCTGAAGACCTCGCGTCTCAGAATGCAGTCTCGACTGCGGGCGCACACTGCTTATCACGAATCCTTCCATTCCTGGAGACATACGCCGAAACCTTCGCGCAATCGCTGGCCGCTCACGTATATACCGTGAAGTCAGCCTACAAGCTTTCATACGTCGTCGGTCGGCTCATGCTAGATCTCGCCCAGAAGGGCTTCTGCAAGCCTTCCGAGCAGTCGGATGACGCCGGAGACGGCGAAGGTGGTGACTCTGTGGAAGGGTCTGGTATGGGTGCCGGAACTGGCGACAAGAATGTGTCTTCAGAGATCAAGGAAGAATCGCAAGTCGAAGGGTTACAGGGCGAAGAAGAAGAGGAAGAACAGGAGAAGCAAGGTAACGAAGACGACGATGACGACGACGCTTTCAGCATGGACGAAGATTTCGAGGGGAAAATGGATGAAGGCAAAGAGAAAGAAGAGGGGGAGAGCGGAGATGAATCAGAAGAAGAGGAAGACCATGACGAGCATGTTGGCGATGTGGATCCTCTGGACCCCGGGGCGGTAGACGAGAAGTTCTGGGGAGACGAGAAAGAGGAAGAGAAAGAAGGTGGGGGAGAAGAGTTGATGGATCAACAGAACCAAGAGGAGCAAGGTGAATCTGAAATGACCGCAAAAGAGAAGGAAAGCAAGGATAAAAAGGAGAAGAAGGAGGAAAAGGAAAAGAAACAAGATGAAGAGGGACAGGACGGCGAACAGCAAGGTCCTGAAGGCGACAGGCAAGACGACATCGGTGATCAAGAAGGCGAAGAAATCGAAGAAGAGCCAGCAGCTGAGGAAGGTGAACAGGAGGGAGACGAAGACGTACCTGCAGCACAGGATCAACAAGAAGTTGCTGTGCCCGAAGGTGACAAGCTCGATTTGCCCGAAGACCTGAACTTTGACGACGACGAAATTGAGGATGACGATGAACATGGCGATGACCTCGACGATTCCATGTCGATGGACGGAGGTGAGCACGAGGATGATGGCCATGAAGAAGGAGAAGGGGAAGACATCGACATGGGCAATGACGACGAAGGAGAGGCAGTGGATGAAGCACCGCCAGCGACCGGCATCGGCGAAGACGACACTCAGGAAGAAGCACAAACGGAACAAAACGTAGATCTTTCCGCTTCCAACGAGCAGAACCAGGAATCTGAGCAGGGCAAGGGGGTCACTGGAGGCATGGAAGGAGAGTCCAAGGACGAGAAAGATGCGCAGGAAAAGAAGGAAGGCCAGGAGGAAGCTGAAGCTGAGGCTCAAGGCCAGGATGGGTGAGTTTATCTGGATCACTACATCAATGAAGATTTCCCAACTGATCATTCGAATGACAGGCCGACTCCGGAATCACAACAGCAATCCGGCCCTTCGAACGATCAGCAGCAGGCCGATGGTCCCGTTGACTCTGCTGGAGCTCCTTTGCCCGCTGATGATCAATCGCAGTCCCAGCCTTCTCGAAGCCTTGGTGACATCATGCAGGAGATCAGACGACGACGCGATGAGATCCTTCAACAGCAAGAGCGAGAGAACGACCAGCCTTCCGACGACCAACAAGCTCCCCAAGAAGCACCCGGCCAGGTCGAGTATATCAATGACGAACAAGCCAAGGAGGACGACACGCAAGCCCTTGGTCGAGCCGGTGACGAAGAAAGGCAAAAGCTCGAGAACCTCAATATCGTCGACGAGGAGGAGCAGGTGGAAGCTGAAAGGCCAGCTATGGAGGATGACGAAGACAATGACGATGAATTGGACGAAAATGTCGAGCAGCCAGGCAGGGAATCGGCCCACCGCTCGACAGCGCCTGCCGACAACGAGCGGGAGAGAGAAGAGAAGGCTTTGACTCAGGCAGACATTGGCGGTGGTCCCAAGGGTCCCTCTGCTGACGACACCATGGACGTCGACTTCGAAGATGTCGAAGACGGTATCGAAGCCACCGACATAAAGCCTGACGTCGAGGCAGAGGAACCGGAACTCAACTTGATCGACTCAGCTGCTATCTCTGCCAATGACAACGCCGCCGAAGACATCTGGAGACGCTACGCTTCAATGACAAGCGACTTGTCATACGCCCTCTGCGAGCAACTCCGGCTCATCTTAGAACCCACCTTGGCTACCCGACTACAGGGCGACTTCCGAACCGGTAAACGTCTGAATATGCGAAAGATTATCCCTTACATCGCTTCCGAGTACACAAAGGACAAGATCTGGCTCCGACGTACGAAGCCATCGAGGCGAGAATACCAAGTGCTGCTCAGTCTGGACGATTCAAGGTCGATGTCAGAGTCTCATTCGGTGGATCTGGCCTACCAGACTCTGGCACTTGTAGCTCAGGCTATGAACAAGCTTGAAGTCGGTCAGGTCAGTATCGCGAAATTCGGAGAATCAGTCGATATCTTGCATCCTTTCAAGGAAGGCGGATTCACCGACACCGACGGAGCCAAGGTCATGTCGTCATTCGGCTTCGGTCAGCATAAGACCGATGTTGCCAGCTTGGTCGAAAGGACTCTTGGATATCTGTCCGAAGCCCGAAGCAGCACTGCCATGAGCTCCTCTGCCCCCGACTTGTGGCAATTACAGATCATCATCTCTGATGGTGTCTGTCAAGATCATTCGAAACTCCGACGCCTGCTTCGTCGCGCCCTCGAGGAACGAGTCATGATCGTCTTTATCATCGTGGACTCTCTGCACCAGACAACCTCAACGCCCGCTCCTGGCGCAAACGGCGCGGGTGCTCCAGGACGACCGAGCATTCTGTCCATGCAGACGGTGGAATACAAGAACGTGGGAGGACAGATGCAGCTGGAGATGCAGAGGTATCTGGACACCTTCCCCTTCGAGTTCTACGTTGTACTCCGAGATGTGGAGGCGCTGCCGGGTGTTCTAGCCGATACGCTCAGACAGTGGATGACGAGAGTGTCCCAGTCGCAGGAGTAGTGTGCGCCTCGGAAGGATGAGGGAGAAGGACAGTAGGTGAATCAAACATACAATGACACAGACCAATCCAAGCAACGTATACCCCCATCAGCGATACCAACAGATGACTCGGAACGCATCAGCATGAAGCCTGGAAGTAGGTACTGTATGTAATAGTAGTATACTGTATATTAGAGTATCATTATAGCTCACAATGCATAGAATTATCATAGGCTACTGTTTCTTATCGTCTTCACCTCGCTCGCTGTCTGTTTCGTGCCAACGATGCAGCGGTTCGGCCCCAAACGGATGTCTCGGAAGGACGCTCCACTGGCTTCAGTCTTCTCCAACAGCTGACCACTCGTCTTCTCCACTTGCCTGTCTCTTAAGCGCCTGTTTGAAGAGCACGAACGAGCCTGGACCAACTCGGTACGTTGTGCATATCAATATCGTGGCCAGACATCTTACGATAGCAAGGTACAGATGATCGTCATGGGGACGTAATATTGTACTAGTAGGACATGTGTTCAGCTGGACATCATTCGCCGAGCCTTATGTTGGTTTGGGTCAAATTACCTTTGGTTGGATGATAGTCCGCAAAAGGCACGGCCCGCGGACGGTGCTTTACGGATCAATCTGCGCTATAGCAGATACAGATGAAAGCCTACGCTGAAGGACCTAGATCCGAGACAGGCGCCCCACTCACTCACTGCCGCTTTGCTGGCTCTTTGTCAATGAATGAGCTGAATTGAACGCAAACGCCATCGTGTCATCGCTCTTCGACAACGCCTCCCCTGCAAAGGGTATGGGGAGGAAGATGAGGGGCCGGCACAAAACCATAGTTCTCGTTCCAATGAAAGCAGGAATCGGGCGTTTTACGCGTGCGAGACCAAACCTTGTTTCTGGTTTCTACTCTATCCGTCCAAACGTTACGGCAAAAGCCCATGGCTTTTTCTCCTGTGTGTTGGTCTTCTCGGTCTGCTAGGTGGGTGGTGTATGATTCTGAACAAAGTCAGATCTCGCTTCAGGTACATGCATGTAGATCAGATGTCTCATGTTTCATGTCTCAAATCACCGCGTCCTCTTTCCACATAACTGACCGTTGTTCCACGCCATCTCCATCTTACCATAGCCATAGGTAGATCTCACTTGCATCCGACATGTTCCTGACATCCGGATCACGGCCCCCACAGTTATGAACTTACTACTCTGGACACTCTATTCAGCCATGACTATTTTTAGGTCCTTCCCAAGAGGGTGTGGGGGCGCCCAGTGGTTCGGTTCAGCGGGTCACCGTTACCTTATTCTCTTGATTGTTCCAGTATGAGGAGAATTCAATTGGAAAATGGTATGGCACCCACACCCACAGTGCAGGCAGGTCCACAAATAGCTTACGCAAAATGGATGGGGACATGACGCTAGCACACTCAGTGATGAGAGTACGGTGCTCGACGTACCTGTCGATCCTGGTATTTGCACTAGCTGCTTAGCGCCTTCTCCATCAAGACTCTCCGATGGTTCAGAGCATCGTTCTATTCCTGTCGACCGCTATGTCTCTGAGTGCAATTATTGCCCATCGACAACATACACCCCGGTGGTCCCATCAAGCCGTTTAGCCAAACGCCATTGAAACTGCGCTTTTCCTCATCATCAAGGCCAGTTCTATCTTTGAACCGTTCAATCCCCTTCATCCCCCTATTCCATCTTATGAGTATCGAACCGTCTGTGCCAAATCAGCAAATCGGCACTCGCATACAGCGCACAAGTCGCACTGCCGAGATACTTTATACGCCAGCCTTGCGCCCCACCGAATGATGGCCGACATGAGAGACAAGGTTACGATATATCGACCACAGTAGAGTTATTTTCGACCCTCCAAACAACAGTATCATAGAAACAGTTGGGATATAGACAACACATCGGCCCACTTGTCTCTATTTATATAAACAACGACGGGACACGACACACCTGTGCGTTGCGCTTGCGAAATCCTCTACTTTCCCTCTGCGACATATCACTCCCCTACGCCCGCACAGTCCGACCGCCTTGTCGATTTTCACCGCAATCCGAAGTCGGAGACCATCACGTCTTACTTTGCAACGCATCGCATTGCCTTGCCTTGCAAACGCCTTTCCGAGTTCCCGAACGCCCTCCCTTGTTACTCTCGCAGAGCTCACGCAGCGCTGGCCGCCTCCGCAAGCAAGCCAGGAACCACAACACGGCCAAGACCGACTACTTCACCACGAAGCGCTCGGCTTCCCAGCGACAAGACTACGCAAGCTGCGGAAGGTCAAAGGGTCTAATTTTTCGAAACACTCAGCCAAAACGACGAAGAAGGACTTCGTATGCTTGATGCTTGCCTTTCTACCGGTTTACCCTAGATTGAAACGGGTTTTAGCGCAGGGTCAATTGTCAACGTGATTTCTTTCGTTTCTTATCGTTCGTCGTTCGTCGCGCAACGTCCGCAGCGCCGCAGGTCGGACGAGCTGAGCTCTCAATAATCAGCCGGTCACACGACTGGACGAACAAGTTCAGGAATAGCATCAATTTCGGCAGGCAACCGAGGTCGACCTGCGCTTTTAGCTTGATCTTTGCACACCGCACCGCATGGCAGGCGGTGCATGCATATGCATACACAGGACAAGCGAAGAAAAGAAGCAATCCTTTTACAGGATACGCCCGATAGGCATAATCCTCTAGAGGACCACAAAGCAGGTAGGGGGGCCTTTGTGCAAGATGGTCCTCCAGATGTTCTCTTCCGCTCTGTCATTACGACACACACCCTCTTCTACCTCTTCATCCTCATCAACATCATCAACCACGACCTCTCAATACTTGTACTCTCGACTGCCTACTTCGCCAACTACATCAATATCCTCTATCGATTCGGACGGCTCGTCATCATCGACATTGACAACGAGGAGAATGTCTGTCCACCATGATGATGAAGGATCCTCTTCAAGCTCCAGGTCAACTTCGTCGTCATTTGACGAGAAGCGACGCGACCTCGAATCTGGTTCAGGATCAGATACAGACGATGGCGACCTTCAAGATGACGAGTATCATTCTGGACGAAGTGACGCATACAATACGGAGTCCCGAGCTCTGTTAGGCATGGGACCACTACGCGTTCCGGTACCTTCCAGATGGGTTGCTTACCTGCCTGGGCCTATTGCTTCTGTCCTCTCCAGGCGGTCTAACCGGAAACGATCCGATCGATCGCGCACGCGAAATAAAGGCAAATCGAAGGCATTGCTTGTCCCGACGATCGGTATGACCGTCGTCTTCGTGTGCTTATTGGGCGCCGGATATCTGTTACTGGGCGATGCTCTGCCGTTCTCGACGATCTCCGATTCAAATATAGAAGAGCTGGAAGATTATCTACAGCCTACAACATCGGATGCCGTACCGGAATGGGCCATCAACAGCCGAGTGATACCTGACGATCCGACGCATATTCTCATACCGCCTCATTCGCAAGAACCTGTCCGACTGCTGCAACCAATACACGATAGGCTGCCCTATCCTGTCTTAGAAGGATACTTCACCACGGGTAGAGTCCCTGCGTCATACGTGTCAGCCGAAGAAGACAGCCTGGAGCTGGACCGAGTTTATCTTTTCGTCAACGCCTCGTCGCCTTATCTGGAGAGGGCGATGACCGAGCGCGCGGAGCTGGAAGGAGTCAAGACCAAAGGCAAAAAGAGACATTGGCGAGATAACGGCGAGCTGCGCGGCGCGGTCCGATCAGGCGTCAAGGGACTCTCGTCCACCAGAGGAAAAATTCACATTGTCTCAGCCGACTGGCCTCTCACACAGCAGGACCTCGAGGGGTTCCAGACTTCCGGTGCACTCGAGGGCGAAGATGGTGACGTCGACCTCGAGAACGAAGGCGCATGGAGGATCGGTCAGATCCCCAATTGGCTCGATTGGGAATCACAAGTCAAAGGAGGAGATGAAGCGCGCGAGATCAGATGGCATTTCCACTCTGACATCTTCCGTCTCCCAACCTCCGACAAAGGCGAAGTACCGACTCGGAACGAGAGCGATATTATCCGCCGATACGATGAGGAGCGGGACGAAGAGATCGCTATTGATGTCTCGGTCAATTGGCAGAGCGAGGCGGAATGGAAGCAACTTGCCTTGCCCAGCTTCAACTCGTTTGCTATTGAGTCAAGACTTGGCTGGGTCGAAGGGCTCTCTGAGAATTTGTGAGTAGCATATCAAGGTTTCTTTGTCTGTCTAAGTTGGACTAGTGCTTACGATTATGTGTAGCATCTCCTTCAACGACGACATGTTCATATTACGTGACCTGTCTACATCGGACTTCCGACACCCTTTGCTTGGCAATGTGCTTCGATTGGATGACGGCTTGATGGTTCCACCATCGTTCGACGAAGCTACGCAAACCTCCGATTCAGGCGAATGGGGCGGCCTCCAGCACGCAGCTGTTTTACTGTCTCGACGATTCCCCGAAAAGAAGAGGGGATACATGCATCATCTCCCAAAGACAGTTTCCAAGTCGATCCTGCACGAAGCGAGCATCATGTTCAAGGACGAGCTCAGCCTGGCTTCTACGAGGGGCTTCAGAGAATCGCATCGCGGTGCCGGGGACGTCGAGATGGCTTGGTTGACTACGCATATGCGGATCGAAAGGTGGAGAGAGGCTTTGCTTTGGTCTTGGGCCGTGGCGAAAGTAGGCGGTGTGGACGGTCGTTGGGTTGAGAGCGCTAGGGCGGAGCTGAAGGATGTACTAGGCTTGAAGGATGACGAGGGGGACGCAAAGAACCACGTCAATTTGTCGAGAGGCCCCAGAAAGACGTTGGACGACCTTGAAGCGATCAACGCTCAGGCCGGATGGGAAGCACCTCAAGCATCGGAATACGTCTTCTGTGAGTGACCGGCTTTGTACCAGAATCAGGCACGGCTACATAGCAGTGATGACCGCTGACTTGGTTCTTCTGCTGTCTAAAACATAACAGCCTCAATGGACGGACATCTGCCTAACGAGCCTCTTAAACCCGGTTTCGCAGAGAACGCCGTCTGTATCTTCAAGTTCGAACGGTGTCTTCCCCCTTCATTCTTTACCAACGCCTCGACGCCTGTCTCGGCCGAAGCAATGTTCACACACCTTGCGTTCGCCAGACCGGAATGCGGCGATTGTATCATCAACGCTTTGGTTCGCAAATCAGGCGAAAGAGGTCTTGATGCCTTTTTGCCCCTAGCGGAACAGGTCTTCTATCCTATCGCCATGGAGAACACCACTTCGACCACGGGATGGAAGAGGTCCGAGCCTATCTTACCTATGGTCAACGATTGGAGGATCGCCGACTTCTCGCTCCGGGCCAATGTCCGACTTGGACAGGATGTTTGGGCCGGAGCTGAAAGGCGAGACGATGGTGGTGTTGAGCTGAGACGATGGTGTATCAAACTGCTGTCTCGATACAACTATGTATATGGTAAGTCACGGTATTCTATCATCAATGCGTCATGATGACTGATTCAACTTTGGTCTCGCGACTTCAGGCGGCACCGCATCATTCTTCTCACCAATTCACACGTCGAGCCAATTCCTAGACACCTTGGAACGCGTAGACAACAGCCCCGACTTGGCTCTGTTCTGTATCAACGACGACCTGGTTGACTCGACATCCCCGCGAGCTCTTCAGGCCAGAGCCAAATTTGGAGAATGGATGGAGGGCCGATTTGGCGATTTCGAAGCTTCATGGGAAAGATCTGGGGTCGATTGGTTCGACCCAGAAGATCGAGATATCGATCTTGAAGCACATCAAAATCACAAAGATAGCGAAAGTGTACTGCCCAGTAAGACTCTGCGAAAAGAGGACAGTGCTGGCGAGGGTATCGAGGGAAGTCGAAGGGAGGTCGTCAGTTCTAACGGCAACGGTGTCGTTGACTGGGACTGGAATGGGGGTGAGATCAGTCGCGATACGCAAGGGGACATTGATTGGGAAGCGATGTACGAGTCAGGCCAAGACGCGACTTGGTGAAGCACCGGAAATGGACAAGCCATGGGCTGGACCCATCGGCATACAAGCAAAGTAACGACTTCACGACAAGTGCTAGGACCTTGTAGCAAAGCACAATACAACATGACGGACTCTCCTCTCTTGGCACAGATACAGCATAGCATAGCAAAGCATAGTAGCTAGATGTAGAAGTAGAAGTTGTACAGTATATTCGTACATAAGCACGATCGGGTCATCTAGAGCCATCTGCACAAGCATCAAATGCATAGCATTGACCTCGGAGGACGGTCCGTCACGAACAGACAAGGTCCATGGGATTCCAGACCACTTCACCACTCTCGACAAAGCCCAACTCCAATTGCGAGTGACAACTGCCTCCTGCCTTGATGCACTCACTACGAGGACGAACACTGGGAAGTTCCAAACTCTCCGATCATGGGTGAACAGCCTTATTGTCCTTGAATACTAATATTGCCCAAATGGGGAACTACAGCCAAAACATGAGGACTTGTTATCCTCCGAAACCCTGAAAACATGCTTATTGTCTATCGTTGAAATCATCATACATCTCCACCTTTTGTTCTTCGGGGTACACCAACATCAACTCTTTTTTGTCTCGCTATTGTTCGTTCCAAGTATTATGGTCGAAGAAGACTTCGGAGCCTCGGTTTCGGGTGTGAATGCACGGAATGGAGGCGCAAGATGCCTATTGTCTGCTGAGTGTCTCAGCAATTAAGGTGCTTTCTCAACTTCGTATAGATATCGAGGATGTGCAGCAAGTGCACGACGTTTTCTCCCTTCTTCACCAACTTTTATCTTGCTCATCTAGATTTTCATGGTGATAGAACTTCTCTGGACTCTTCGCGCTGCGCATAACAATCTAATCAACAACAGCGACAGCGATAACGACAACGACAACGACGACATGGCACCTTCACCTCTCGTTCTTTCAAACGACATGATCCGACGACAGGAAACTGCTACGAGCAGCAGTACAGCTGGAGCTTCGACACCCAGTACGGCTACCATGCCAGTTTGTGTAAGCACTTGGTGAGTTCGGTGGTCGTGCTCGCATCTACGGGTCGTGAAGAAGGGCGGTCGGCTCTCGAGAAAGAGAATATAGGCTGACGTGGAATGAACACGATGCGTTATAGTATGGGCCAAAGTCCAACTTTCGGCTGCGAGTCACTATCAGACTACGCCTGTCTCTGCGCTTCGCCGGACTATATCAACTGGGTCGGAGTGAGTAGATTCACCGATCGATCAACGTTGCTATCTCCTCCTCGTATACAGCTCGATCTCCATGGTCCCTCCATGTATCTCCGACTGAGTGACCGGCGCTTATTGTTATTGTTATTTCCACTCTGTTTCGGTGTTATTCCACTACTATACAGGCTTGCTGGGCGGAGTCCTGTACCGCCGACGAAATCACTTTCGGTCAAGCGTACTCGACCCAGGCGTGCGCTTTCTACGTGAGTGCCAAAAACATACATCGTGATTACCTCCCCAGCAGCATTGCTATGCTGTACCGTGAAAGGATGATGAGGCTTACGCTGGATACCGATCTATACAGGGCGTACCACTCAACGGCACCACTACTGGGTCAGTTCACAAAGTCAGGGCTATGATGATGGCTTGCGTTGTTGAAGAACCGACGCTGATATGCTTCGCAATGTACTACATAGCGGCCTCGACCCGACTGCTTCAGCCATCCTCACTGAGCCAAAGACCATCTCACCGGCATTCCTCAACATCCAAGCTATCGTGAGTACTGCGGGTGCCCTTCGTTGGATATACCAAACTCGTCCTACATGATTTTGTACCTATGTTGACGTTTCGTCGTTGCGTATCTGTCCAATTCCGTGTCTCACAGATGAGCTCGATTTGTTCTGCGTTGATGGTCATCGCCTTCATTGTCGGCTTCTACTCTGTAAGAACCCGAATCAAGGCCGATCAGGCTATGTCTCAGAACCGGTGAGTGAGACAAAAGCAACATGTGTCCCTTTCACACTCGAGAAGAGCCTTCTGTCCATTCTCCCATCTTTTACAAGCGTTGGACATCAACTGATGCAAAGTCGTCATTCACCTAGAACATGGAACGGTGTCACTGGAATGACCTCTATGGACTCCAAGGCCCCGAAATCGTCCCGCTTCTTCACCCGCACGGGCCAATCAGGCCACTCATCAGCATTCACCAACTCGCGAGGCGGCACCACCACCTTTGGTTCTCGATCTGAGAACTACGGCGTCACCTCGTCCAACTTTGGCGGGAACACCACCTTGGCCGGATCACCCAATCAGCAACTCACGTTCTCCTCCCCTGGCGCTGGCACTGGCGACGACGATGGCAAAGAAAGGATGTTCGGCTCTACTTCTCCTGTCGCTGGTGAGAGGGGCAGCGGTACTGGCGGTATAAGGTTCACCAACAGGTTGACACTGGGTGAATTGGGCTCGGCGAACAAATCCGAGGAGTGGGAGATGGGCTATGTCCCTGGTTCCGGCTCGTCGAACAACGACAAAGACGTTGAGTACGGGTACGGAGAAGAAGTCTCTCCTACGACTATTGGCAGTAAGATGGAGTCCGAGGTCGACTTTGCCCTGGAGGGCAGCACGGTCCATCTGAACGCGCTACCCAAGGAGCCCGCACCTGCTCAGTTGAAGCAGGAGAAGAGTAACAGGAACAGCCATCATGCGATGTAGTTGATAGAAGATCACCCCTCCTTGCCGGTGTCTCTCCAGCTCGGTTTCTGTTGTGCGTGTTTCGGGGTTTTATAGGATACCGTGTCCTGTATCCAGAATATATATAGTTTAGTTGAGAGTCTGGTTGGGCTCATGTATTTGGGATTAATGGGCACACGAGAAGCCAGTCAAGAGCTCGGAGTTGGCCATAGAGTGGGCACATTATTTAGCGAGCGCTAATCCACAGCCTGTAGTAGCCTGTAGTTGATATTGGCGGAATACTTCGTGTCACCGTAGAAAGAGCCCGTGTTATAGTGTCAGATGCAATGCCATGCATGATGCGCCCTTCGAATTGGCTTTTGCGACTATCTAAGCCTAAGCAGCCTGGGTCTGAGCCTGGCCTCCCGCCTGATCCTGGCCCACCAGAGCCCATCGTCGCTTCACCTCTTCCGTCACAGAGTCTTCTCGCTCCTGGCGTCGTTTCATGATCTCTCGGATTGTGTTGCCCTGATGAATAGAATAAGGTCAAGTCAGCAATGATCCTCTAGGATTGTTATACACTACATCTCGATCTCATGTACGCATGGGGAACTGAAGATAGTCTCAACTGCACTCACCATATTCGCGTGGGTCTTGGACCTCCATCGACCGCCCTTGTAATACTTGAACATTGCCCTCTTTCTCATTTCCTGTGATATGTCCAAGCTGTAATTCTGCTGCAACCACGTATCTCTCGCTTTGGCCGATTTGTCCCCTACGCCCGTCTCCAGACCCCTCGCGTAGAGTTCCTCCATGTCGTCGGGGTAATGGAAGGGCTCGTGAAGGCCCACGACGGCTCGCTTGTACGTTTTCGACGCACCGCCTTTACGCGTTATCGAGCCTGTTCGAGTTCGGCCAACTTCGCCGATATAGTTGTCCGTACGGATGAAAGTGACTTTCAGGTTGTATACGGCCAAAAGGTACGATCGAAGATCGTTCTTGGTCATGCTGGGTGGGATTCGGAACGTGGCGATGTATGGGTCGTAGGATTCCCCTTCGGGTGTATGGTTTCGCATCAGTCGGATTTGGATGTTGGGCAGATACACCCTCTGGCCGATCACTTGCGCACTGGGCGAGTCGTAGTCAATCGACTGTGACTGCTCTTGCGCTACTTTGGCTTCTCCCTCCGCACCCTCGGCCTCCGCAATACCTCCAGCTGTGAGCTGAGCGTCACCGGTCATGACGCCAAGCAAGAAATCATGTCTCCCTTGCTTTCCTCGAGGTGCATAACCTCTGACCCTGCTCCTCCATTCTGCTGTTCCCTTCAAGAACAACGACCTCAAACCCGCATCGTCCACTTGACCGTCTTGCTCAGTCTCAGTGAAAGGCGAAACGATATTAGATCGAACAGCGTTGAACCTCTCTGATCTGATCAGATCCTGATAATCCCTCTCGAGCGCCAAAGGGAACTTCTTATCTCCGTTGTCGGGCAGATGCAGATCGGCGTCCGTCAGAGGCGAAGGCGAAGCAGTTGGGTGGGGCGGAGACTCGAGTCGCCGTCTTCGGACCGCTTGAGGGAGGGTCGATGTCGCTGATGGAGCTGAGGGGTACAGCGTGGCTGGCGTCGGTGTGGAGGGACCTGCTCGTGGGGGAAAAGTCGAAAGCGCACGGCGGATGATTCGGGACATGGTGACAGTGTGTGTTCTGGCTGCGTGATAGTTATGAGTATGACACTGGAAAGTAATTCGAAATCCAACTTGAAAGTCCAGCTTCAGGTAGCACAACCCATCATCGTCAAGCAAAGCACTCTGAAATCTCAAAAGTCAAAAGAAACAACGGCATCGAGCGACTATCGACGCTACGGTGCAGCGGAGATATCCGGAGAAAAGAGCCACACCGTAGCGATACCACAGGATGTGGCGCTGCAGAGCAGAACGCTGTAGCTATCTGTTTACGTTACTCATTTAGGAAGGCGGTACATGAGCCCGTCACGTTGTTTACATGCGGCAGCAATCAACGCGTCGAGTATAACGAACGAGACAATACGAAAACCAACGAGACTGAAGACTGGAGACTGATCAACAACAAATCAACAGGCAATACAGCTGTTACCACCATACTCAAAGCATCATCGTTCGAGTCATCGCTGGTCTTCATTGTCACTCTCTGTGGACGTCCTCGTCTGTGCAGGCCCAAGAGACTATATTCCTGCGAGATATAATCATCGATTCGACCCTCACACCATGCAGTACTCGGACAGCCGAGCAGCTACCTTCGAAGCCATCTTGAAACCCAAATCAAAAGCCAAGCCCGCCTTCCCCCTCTCCCCAACCACTCACCCGCTCTTGACGCCCGACGCGCTCGCTCAAGCAGGATTTTATCATACCCCAGGGAGCTCGTCCACTGCGACAGACAATTGTAAATGTTTCTTGTGCGGTGTAGAGCTTGGAGGATGGGACGAGGAGGATGATCCGTTTGAAGAGCATGCCAGGAGGGGCAATTGCGCGTGGGCGGACATGGTGTGTTCGGTCAAGCTTGAGAAGCGGAAGAGAGATCAGAGCAAGGGGAAATATACGTGAGTGCAAATTGCACACAATACCAGTACATTCCTGTTCCCGACTTTCCACCTGGCTTGAGCTGATTTTTCGCCAAAATCAGCACAATATATGCTACGGCCGCATCATTACCTCAATCAGCCGAATCAGCATCAGTGAGAGAACAAACCTACAAGAAGTGGTGGCCGCATAAACAGAAATCAGGCTGGTTACCGACAGTGAAGAATGTGAGCTACAAAACATACAAATTTGGCACTGATAATCAGCGGCCATGTCAGTGAGCTGACCTTTGCCTGCTTGTATACTTGCGTATGATACAGCTTGCTCGAGCTGGTTTTGTGTATACACCGTCGACGGACTCGAAAGATTCCGTCACGTGTCCCTACTGCGAATACGGAGTTGAAGGCTGGGAAGCTACCGATGACCCCTGGTACGTTCATAAGATGATCGCATAAGAAACAACTCATCGGCCGGGAATACAACTGGCGGCTCAGGTTAATAGGTGTGATTGTCGCTGACTCGGACCGTGGTGTTTTCTCGTCTTCTCCTGGCTGGGCTGAATAGGCAAGTGCATCATAACAAGACTCCAGACTGTCATTTCTTCCGAGCACAACTGGAGAGTCAAGAATCTGGACCGAGTGAAAGCAAGACTGTCAGCAAAGCTTCGAGTCGAGGAAAGAAATCAGAGGTATCGAAGAGGTAAGCTTGCTCTCCTCCAGTCTTGATTTATCTGAATGGTAGATCACAATTGGACCAATAGGCCGAGTACGACCAGGTAGCTTACTGCTCTTCACAGATCAAAACGGGCCACTACCGCCGCGGCCGCTGCTTCATTTGTTTCAGAAGGTGAAGACCAGGCTGAGCCTTCAATAATACCATCAGACGACGAAGGCTCAGTTGCACCTTCAAAAACTACCACCTCGAAGAAGCGAGCTACAAAACCTCGAGCCACGACGGCAACGACGAAAGCGAAGTCGGGAGGTGGAAGAGGGAAGAAGAAAGCGACTACGAGCGAAGCTGAGCCTGAGCCGGAACCTGAGTTCGAGGCGGCTGTTCAAACCGAGGCGTCCGAGGTTGAAGAAGAGGATCATACGATCATTGTTGTGGATGGTCCATCGGACGACGAGCCCATGGCAATGGCGGAATCAGAAGGTGTGGTAGAGGTGGACGAGGTCAGTACGAAGAAGGGCAAGTCTGCAAAGTCGAAGAGTAGCAGTACGGCCAAAGCGAAGCCTAGAGCTACGACGACGACGGCGAAGTCCAAGTCAAAGTCGACATCAAGAAAGAAGAAAGTAGAGGACGCAGCTGTAGGCTCGCAGGCGGAGGAAGAGGTGGCGCCAGCGCTCTCAGAGGTTGAATCAGCAGTTGAAGTCGACGACGCTGAGGATGAGGACGCGGAATCTGAACCAGAAACTACGCCCAAACCGCTCGCGAAATCGACCAGCAAATCATCAAAGCCTTCGACCAAATCGATGAGTACTACAAGCCAGAGCCAAAAACAATCGTCATCGTCGAGATCGACCGCTTCGTCCAAGCCCTTACCGTCACTACCGCCACGCAGTGCTCCCACATCTCCTTCACCCGTCAAACAACAGCCCGCCGCGCAGAACCTTCACAACGGCGCATGGACATCCCAATTGGATCGGTTCACGAATATACCACCATCGTCGCCTCTAGTGCCGCAAACGGCTACTCCACGCTCCCAAGCCACGCTACGCTCGAATCAGCCCGTGAAACCGTCGCCGCATGCGACACTACCACGAGATGCATTGGAGAGCTCGTTGAACAGAGGTGCGCTGGAAGCGAGGAAAGTACTGGACGATCTGATGTCTTCGCCTCAATTCAACGTAGGCGGCAGTGCCAGTACAAACGGCAACGGGCCTGTATATTCCAAAATGAACGGAATTGAGGGGGACAAGGCAGCGAAAGTTTCCGGACGGCCACTAGAAGAGGAAGAGGTGTTCAGGCCTTTGACAGAAGAGCAAAAGGGGATGACGTTGGAAGATCTGGTGAGAGTCGAGATGGACGATAAGTTTGCGCGGATGAAAGCGGAGGGAGAGGAAATGATCGAGCAGTTCTTGAGACGGACAATCGTTGAGCGGAAGAAGATTGAGGGCCTGTGACCAAGCCTTTGATGGACTTTTTCTTCTCTTTTCCCATATCGCATGTCTTCGAGTTATGGGTTTTTTGCGCATACCTACATGTCATAAATCTGCGCGATGATGTGATCAGTGACCAAAGATGGAAGACCGTCCTTGAAGCGACGAACGCCTGCAATGAAATACGCGTCTTTTGCCGTCAACTCAGCGGTGATCGAAGGGTATGGGCGGTCGCCACGAAGACGTGATGTAGCTGTTAAACATTGCTCAAGGCTGGGAAACGGAGATGCTGAATTCACACCTGCACATCAAACAAGTGATTCCCTGGCGCAGTAAACGGGGCTCGTAGTAGTGGCAAAGGAAGCGGACACGGAGACCTTTTGGCGATAACAACCTGCGCTGGTGGAGGCGTCGGGGCATGTGTACTGTACAGTATGATCATGGCCGAGTCTGGGACTGCGATGGTCACGCTTTCCAGTGCTTCTGACCCTAGCACGCTCGCTGCATATCTGACCCAAGTGTTAACAAGAAAAGAACCATATGGAAGCACCTTTCTTCTCGTTTGGTATACTGTAGACTCCTCCTTTGAATCGGGACACGGCTTTCGCTTCGATAAGGGCCTCGGCCACAGAATTCGACTCACACGTTCGTTCCATCAACCAGTCGTGTGGAGCTTATAACAAAGGTGGATATCTCCCCGCTGAGGTATATAGGGATCACGGTGCAAGCACTGTCTCTACCCCAAATCGTCGCCACTTTACAACACCACACGCGTGTCAACTTACAGTACCCAGCTTTTTCTCACTGTATCAAACAGCTTCAATCGTCTTCACAATGGCTCAATCCGACACCAACCATTCCGCTTCTGACGCCACCACCGAGACCGGCTCTGCAGTTGCTGCGTCTGACACTGCTTCCGTCGCATCCCATACGTCGGACAAGACCGTTGTCGGCGAAGGGGGTAATCCTGACACCGCGTCGAATGTCTCGAATGCAGAAACACAAGCACGCCACTCCTCGAACGGACCATCGTCTACCTGGATTCCTACGCGAAGGGGCTTGGATAGGGAGATCCGCTTGACAGAGACGTCGGGCTCCGGCTGAGCCACTTAGCGACCTACTTCGGGAGGAGGCAGCAACCGTAGGTAGCAACTCTCGGAATGAGCGCTTGATACCTTAAACGGCTCGGAATGGGAGATGAATAGCATGGGAGGACCGGTGAATGACAAGGAGGCAAAGATTCAACAGGGTCCACACTGTAGTAGAGGACTGATGAGGATGCAAAGTAGCTCTGCTGAGCATGCGCGGGTATAAGCGTACCGTGTTCTTGCGAAAGTTGATCATTCTGTACCACTCCAGGCAGAGGCGATATGAGGTTGCCACGGGTCCTCATACAGTACAGTACAGTATCCCTCCCACTTACAGAATTACGATTCACCGTCTCCGTTTCATTCCAAGAGCATCTGTTTCGGGGGTTTCATGGTCTAATGCTAGCTATATAAACCATTCCGCTCTGTCCCTTTCGTACTGACTACTGTATTTCCAAGCTTGCTTTGCGTCTGAGTCTCACCGGAGTATACTGCCCCAGACACCTGTCGCCTCCTTCGGGGGTGCTATTCGAGAAAGCAGACTGCGAATCTGCGGGGTCACCGGGAGGAGGGCCTCCCGGAAGTCCGGCGGCGGCTGTTGAGCACCTGAGCTGACGGACGCCGTAACAGTCGACTATGCCGTAGCGCTGATCTGTGAGGCGGTGCGGGAGCTGGCGCTATTGGTGGCGCTGGTCCTGGATGAGGTGGCTGAATGGGCATTGAAGTGAGAGGTGTGGGCTCGTATAGATCAAGCAGATATAGAAGCTTATGATAGATTGGTGAGGAAAGACTATGATGTGGCTGTGGGATGTTTACATAAACTGCATATGGCGGATCATCGGGGGCCTTTTATATCCATCCACATGATGCGGAATGATGCCCTATAGGTGACGCTACAGTGGTTGACCTCCTATACCTGCGTGTGGCAGAGATCGACAAAGTCTGCCAAGATCGCAGTCGCATCGCAGCCTTCTGTCCGCTGGCCGATAGACCGAGATCGTCACCTTCGGCAGATCTGCTCTATGCGCTTCGCCAGATCTGCTCTCGCATGGCCCATTATTGTGAGCCATCACCGGCTCTTCTTAAGAGCAGCAAGGGTGTTGTGTGTAGTGGATCTTGAATGATGATTCATCGTCGGCTGAGCCGCCTTTAATCCGTTCAGTCCGCTCGAGAAACAAGCGACTGATGCTCGAGCGCTTGCTTGCCAAGTGATCCATCCTGAATGGAGAGTCTTGATCGTGAGCATCGAACAGGTACCTCGCTTAGGAATCGTTGAAAGGCTCAGTGATGTGTTCGAAAGGAGATACACAAGGTGTGAGTGAAGCGTCCAAGCGAGGGTATGGCGCCTTCCACGAAGCAGCCAAAGTAGGTACATCACTTCTGATCAGTCGTCTTTCTCGTTTTCCTTCATGCAGGGATGGAAAGATGTAGTGGAAGGTGCCTAGGTTGTGAATATGACCGTGACAAGATCGTTTACACCATGTCTTCTATAAGATGACTCTTGCATCACGTCACGAGTACCGCCTTCGAAATGGTGTCAACGGAGACAGCAGTAAGCTCAAGTCCACCATCTACGCATGGCTCCGCCTTTATCGGGATTACTAACAGCTTGCCTTCGAGCTTATATGGCTATCCGTGCTCTGAGCCTACCCTGGTCTGCTTTTGCTGACTTCATAGCTGAAAGGCGCAACTAGATAGCGAAGCGAGCTACATTGTTCCATGAGTGATAAAGCCAAATCTGCGATTGAGTAGGCCGATATGAGATTTGTGGTTGCGTCAAAGCCACGGGTTGATACAAGGCATTAAGATGACCGGGTCACCTCTGATGGATACTGGAGCACGTCCAACCCTCGTACGACTTAAGTGGTGCATCAGGCTTGCATCTCCACCTATTGTTTTAACAAACGTCCTCGAGCGATCAACCCTCCTGAGTGATACAGTACAGTGCATGGTCCATTTGGCCATTTGCCACTGGCCAACCAATTTTACAGTCATACAAACGGAGACTCTTGTGCAACATGGCACCAAGTTCGGTTGATGCATCACTCCATCAATGCAGTATACTGTTCTTTCGGTCGACCAAATTGCCGCTTTCCAGTGAATGATTAGGAAGCAGCACTATTGGGGTTCTCCCTGTAGCTTGGAGGACGCTCGGTTGGGGCAGGATTCGAGGCATTTGTACTCGAGATAGCGCTTCTCCTCGAGCGAGCGGAAGGTAACCTCCTGATGGACGAGAAGCCACCAGTACTGGTATCTGTGGAGACGGTGTCCGCCGGAAGGGTCATGGAAGATGGACGAGAGGCATAGTCCGGAGGACCGTGCGAGAGTCGATTGTACCGAGGAGGCGGATCTTCCGCTTCTTGTCGCACCCCAAGAAGGCCTTGGGGTCCATAGGAATCTCGAGGATCCCTTCCCGAGGCAGCACCAGCGGCAGCGGAGCCGCCAGAGGATTGCTGTGCAGTGGCAGTAGGTTGGAATGTTGCAGCCGCCTCCAGATCAAACGGATCGGAGTGTCCGCTGTGAGAGGTGGGAGCCCGGCCGCTACTCATGCTGGCCATTGAAGTCGATCGACCTCGACCGGTAGTTCTGCTCTGCTCCCAGCTCCAGCGGAGGGCCGTTAGCTCGCTCTGGGCGGAAGCAGGGACGTTACTGGCATTAGAAGATCGATTGGAACTGGGCATTGTGGTACGGATTGGAGAGATAAGCGTATATTGTAGACTCGGTGCAGCGAGCGTTTGTTCTAATGATGAGATGGATGGGGTCTGGGATGGTTGAACAGATGGGGCTCACAGTGGCATTCTTGAAACCTCATCTCTGCCTTTTTATACCCCAATCGAACACCCAAATTGGCCACTCAGATCCCTCTGTTTGCGGAGTTCCTTCTCCAAATGGGTCTTCGTCGGACTTCCTCGCTATGTCTCTTGAGTTCTGCTTCTGTTCAGGGATCGCGTCAATGATGACATCGGATCTGTACCGCACGTCATGCTGGATACTGTAAGTTAATGCCTTTCGGGCCGAAGGGGTCCGCACTGGAGACCCGTCGGATAAAGGAAGCGCACACGAGTAGCGGCAGTTGTTGTGATCATTTAAGTCATCAAGCTTCCTTTTCAACCTCTGAAAGGGTTATTCATGTATTCTCCGATGCCGAAGCTGCCCACGGCACTGCTTCGCTGGGATCTAGAGATCTGAGTGACTTTTCTCATTACAAGCTTGAGAAATAGACATAGGAAACCTTTCATACTTTCTCGATAATATTGGAGTTTCCAAGGGGTCCTCACCATCGAGTTTTTCAAATTGGATGATCTTCACTTTGACCTCAGCGTCTGAGAAGAGGCTCTCGGCAGAACACAATTAGGCCTAGATATTGCAAGCGAATATACATGAAACGAGCTGGCAGTGGTATCATTCTGAAAGGTAAGCCAAGACCGAGCCGGTCCTTCTCCGAAGGGTATCGTACGCAGCACCGGCCACACAAAGGAAAAAAAAAGTCATGTCGGACATGTACCAGATCTATGACTCGCGATCGATCGACAAAAATCGACTGTTCATCGATCGGAAAGATCGATTACCGCCGAGCAATAGCAGCTCGCTGAGCGTTCTTGCTTCGCTTGGCCTTGCACTCCGTCTTCTCCTCGGGCTGGTCTGTAGCCTCGGGGTTCTCAGCGATGAGTGCTGCGGGCGCGAAAGCCAGTGCGCTCGAAGCAGAAGGAGCTATTTAAGTACAAGTAGTGATGGCGTTAGTGCCAGTCTTCGTCGGACTTTGGTAAAATGTATAGTAGGAGCCGGAGTGCTCACCTGCAGAGCCAGTAGCGGTAGCTTCGACCGGAGTCTCGTAAAAGGCGGTGCTAGGTGCTTGGGCGTATACGTCCTCGGTGAGTGCCACCGCGCTGGAAGCAGGATAAGAGACCGAGATCGATTCGTCCGCTGAGTTGTCGGAATCTCCGGTTGATCCAGGCTCTCCAGAGGGTCCCTCGGTCACAACACCCTTCCTGACAAGCGAGAACACACCCGGTTTTAGCAGCTGACGTTTCCATCGCGATTCATTGCACAAACACACTCACTTGACAGGGGTACCAAAGTTCAAGTTTGAGTCGGCAGAAGTTGCAATTCTCATAGCAAAGGTAGATCGATCACCGCCACTGAACGTCACCAGGTCGCCTAGCTGTCAGCCTTGTGTTCCCTGCGCAGTTTGAAACGCCAAATTTTCTAAACTCACCAAGATCCAGCAGAGTTGGTGGTGGCGTGATAGACGTTCCAAAGCTCTGAGCCATCAGGAGACACGAAGATACTGCGTGATGGCAAGCGACGTTAGGTCTGAGTCAAGATCACGTTGACGGAAACTCTGCTTACCCGTTATGCCCAGGTCCGTACTCGCCGTTGCCAGAGCTGAAGACAGGTCCGTCGGACTTGACCCAGCTGTCGGGGTTCATGGGGTCACTGCCAGTGAGCTCGAGCTACAGTGGCTCAACGTCAGCGCAACTCGGGTGTTGCATCAACTGAGACACCCAGTGACTTACAAGACCCAAGCTGTAAGAAGCTGTAGTGCAGTGACTGGCAGAGTAAGAGATGCTGATTGCCGAAGGAGGATCGTCAGTGATTGTCTTGTCGCTATCAATGGATCGATCCACCACGCAGACTTACTATGTTCGACCTCCCCAAACGATCGGCTGAGGACCTTCATTGGTGTGTCCACCGTCCTGTTCCCAGGTCCCTTCGGGTCTGCTGATGACAGCTACATTGCTCTGATCAATCGCATTGGGCGCAGTCAAGGGAGAAATGCAGATAGAAGAGCCTTCGATCGTATTGTCAGATACGTCACCCGAATGACAGCACCAGACAAAGTAGTTGCTCCCGCCAGAGTTGAGGACGGTGCCATCAATGCTACAGGCGTAATTCAACATCCACGTCAGAACTCTTCATTGGATGAGGGTTGGATCGAAGACGTACCCGTATTGATCAAAGAGTTTGGTGGGGTTTGAGTAAGTATCGTAAGGCTGTAATACAAGGTCAGATCAGCATCCGGATACTGAAATATGTCACAGCAGAATAATCCGAAAAGTCTCACGTCGGCACCACCGCTGACCACCCAGACCTCCTTGCCTTCCACAGTAAAGTAGATGTGCCACTTTCCGTCGATCTTGTGAATCTCTACACATCGTGTCGGTAATCAGCACTGTTTTCTATACACGTGCATCAACCACTGACCAGGGGCCCAGATTCCTCCTCGGCCGACAACAGCCGAGTCCGTGTAGACATCCTTCTCGTTGGAGAAGACGCCGGTCTCGCTACAAAACGAAAGGTTCAAAGCCCGAAAAGCATCAGTTACCCATTATGTGGGAACTGTAAAATGGCGGTTAGGGTACTCACCCAAGAGTCGGTGCAGAAGTCAGCTTGATGACAGTTCCGTGAGTCTGCATGAACAAGTAGGAACTGTTTTTTGTTTTCATCGACTGATCAGCATGTCTACCACCAGCGCCAATAGAACATGTCAAGCGGGCTCACGAGGTCTCTTTATCATAGACTGCGGTCTCGTTATTGTATCATCAGCTTTTACGGCTAAGCAACAGCGCTTTCGACTGCAAACTTACCGACGAAAGGGTCAGGTCCGCTTTCTCTGTACAATATAAACCGTATGATGTCGTCAGCGGTACATCCTTTATGAGTTCTCCGTTCTATCGCACTTGGTCTCACCGGAGAGGCTGCAGATACATGAGACGAGGTCAGTCATATCTCAAGAACGTTGCTAGGCACTAAGCAGTCACTTACTTGTGTAAACTGAGCGGCCTGGGCGGCGCCAACGAGGCCGAGCAGGCAGGTCAGAATCTTGAACATGGTGTATGGCAGTGGTGGATGAACTGGATTGGTGGTAGAGATGTAGGAGCTTGCGTTGGTGTTGCGAAAGGGGTGACAGCTGGGGATATGGGATGGAGTTGATGTTATGAAGGAAGAATTTGATGATACGATGAATAGGTCAGATGGAGATGATGTAGAGGCGATGATTATGACGGCTCTTGTAGGTGAGATATATGGGGAGCGTTTGCGAGTAGAAAGTAAAGAACGTATAGTATCAGTGACGTTGTAGGAACGGCTAGCGTTACAGATCCAGAGTCAAATGAATGGATGTAGGCGTATAGTAAGGTGTGTCAGTGATTGATTGGTACGTCGTTGCCCGGTTGCTCCACCGAACGGATGGAGAAGAGTTAGGTAATGGGTATGGTAAAGAATGAGATGAATAAGGATCGCAAGGTATCGCACAGCCTTTGATATATGTCTAAAATGGTAGCTTTCCATCTCGCCATGGATCATAGTGGACTTAAGTATCTCAAGGCGATGTCAATCCTGACGGGACTCGTCGCCGCCTCTTCCAGACTTTCAAGATGAATGACACAAGCACACACGGTTTGAACCCCTGAGGCTACTAGGACCGCTGCGCCAAGCGGTCCATGCACTTCGATAGCCTTCCTTACACACGGACTTGGCGCCCTTTACCCTGCACCAATCCATCTGATCAGTCCATCAGGACTTAGACAAAGGATAGATACCATAGGCGACCTCGTCAGGAGACTGCAGGGAAGGGGGACTTTGTTTCCTTTGGAAGTGTCAGTTTGAGGACGAGAGGCTGGTCAATTAGCCCCTGAGCCGACGATGTATCCCGTGGAGAGATGCTAAGCATGTCTGCGGTGGTAAAATGGTGTAGGGAGCGATCTAAGAGCACAATTTAGCTACCCGTGAAGGGGTTTGTGTATCTGCTACAAGCGTGTTTGCAAGTGTGTATGTGTGTTCTCTGGAACACAGCTCAGGCACCGATCGGCGGTCAGTGCGGCAACGTTAGCGTCCTTCCCGACAATCCAGGAGTTGAGTAAGAACGGTGCATACTCAGCAACGCATGACTCTGTATTCAAACTAGTCAGTACACCTCTGATCTGTCGCATGAAAAAGTTGCCTCGAAGGGCTCAATCGCTTGCTAGCCTTGCTCCACATGCTTCTGAACTTTGACCTGATCTGTGACATCGACGTCGATCGAGAAGCCACGCGACTTCGTCTTTCCAGCCGTTGGACGGCTGCAAGCTTCGCCGTTGGGTCAAAAGCGGTCCCGTTGTCACTCGAATCTTCCTCCAGAACTGTTATGCTGCGTTCGGCATTGGGGAACGACCGCTGTGCCAACGTTGCCGACGATGAAAAACCTCGCCCATAGGTGCTGAAGTTGTAAGGTGAGGTGGGTCTGCTGGCATTCGAGTACGCTGCTTTGCTGTTGTCGTCACCTTCGCAGATCGTGAACCCCCGCCACTCTGGAAGATTCGAGGTTCCCTTCCGTGATGGTATGCTTTCTGACGATGGAGGACTGGACCATTTGCAATCGGATAGGCTCGACGCGAAGTTCGTCTCATGATCCGCTGCACTGTATAGGTAACCTGGGTCAGCTGTACGTTATGACTCGTGCACAAGATGCAATCTCAAACCTGACTCACGTTTCATCGTCGCTCGGCCACTCATAGCTGCACGTCGGGGATGGCTCATCCACCGATGGCACTCCTCCGGTAGAAGGGTTGAGAATTGTGAAATCTGCGACTAGCTCTTCCAAATTTATTGTAAATTGGTTGCGAGATTGAGGCATGTCGTGAAGGCTCGAGAAATGGGTTGTGAAAAGCGTGTCGAAGATCAACAATCGTTGAATATTAGCTTTGATGAGTTTGATGACACCCTCTGTCGATTTGTCAATATTGATGTTGTGTATCAAGATCTATCATAGCAGCGTCTCGCCACCGCATCTCTTCGTGTCTCAATGCACATATCTCGTCTGAGGTCGCTGAGGAAGCCTACCGACCTTTGACCATCAAAGCGGGGTGAGTAACGACAGGATCCTTTCTGTCTCCCCGACTCCAACTCCGACGCACTGTGACGCTCTTATGGCCGTCAAAACACAGCTTGTTGATGCTCAATTTGGAGAGTTGCAATGCTTACATGTCACATAGATCAGCACAGAGCTTGAAGCCATCCGATGCATCCCCGCAGTCATGGGCCAGCTCAACGTCCATCGCGTCCATCCTACAGCCATCATCATCTTGAGTCCTGATAAGCCGGGTGTTTCCCACCGGCTACCTCTTCCCTGCCCTTCTTCGCCAGTAAGCTTCTACCAGGGCCCTGGGCTTGCTCTCTCCTCGTTAGGCCCTCGTCGTCGGACTCGTCTTCTTCGGGTAGTTGGGTAAGAGCCATTCCCTCTTCCTCGAAGGCGCTGAACAGGGTCGAATTCTGAGCTCGGTAGATACTGCTTCGCCTGCCGTGACCTGCGGAATGCAGTGATCCGTCCGGTCCATACGTAGCCCCGCCCGGTACGGAACCGTAGTTCCATGCGTTGGGACCGTTTGACTCCATGGACATCCTGCCGGACATGCTCATTCGAGGATCTGTTGCGTACAGGCAGGCTTCAGCATCTGAACGGATCAACCCCAAATGGGACTTGCACTCACTCATCAGGCCAGACTCCAAGCTTGTCGCGTGATGCGGTGCTTCAGGTTCTCGGGAGATGTTGAGCAGATATACACCCATGAAGATGATCAAGAAGCCGCAGAGCAGGGAGATGGTGTTGACACCGCCTGGAGTGTTGAAGCCAGAGAACAGGATGGCCGAAGCGATGATAGTAGCCGTCGTGAAGAAGACGTAGTAGATAGGGTTAACGCTGCAGAGTCGTCAGCTCGATTACTACATGCTTCGATATGGGGGCGAACTTACACATTGGTTGAGAAGGTATCAAGAGCCTTGTTGAAGTAGTTCTACGATGTACAGGTCAGAATATCTCGAGAAGCCAGGCTATCTCACTCACCATCTGAATCATGATACAGCCGACTACCACCACTCCGAACACGTATGTGCTGACGTGGGTGAGCTGGTTGTTTCCAGCGAAAGTCAACTTAAGCGCGACACCGAAGCCCTGATCCAGTAGCGTCAGCTTTATTCGCATGGCGGGAGACTTTAGAAATGCTAACCTTGATAGCCATGACAGAGACACTTCCCACTAGCGAGCAGATAGAAAGGTAGACCATGGGGTTCTTTGTACCGTGCGTTGGTACGACCCGGTAAATCATGTAAATGGAAAATACAGTAACGAAGGTGATATAGAACAAGAAGGCTAAGAGACGAGATGCGTATCAGCGATAATCGTTAAAACGTTCCACACAAAGAAAAAACCTTACCCGGTTTGGCGGCATACGTCAAAATTTCATCTACAGTCTCTACTTCTTTGTCGGACGGCGCGTGCAGCACGATGATCACGGATCCAATCTATTCGTGCACGAATCGTCAGCTGTAAGAGCTGCAAAACGAAAGTGCCAAAAAATATCACTTACAATACAGGAAGCGCATCCACAAACGCCCAATCTGCCCAGCTTCTCATCGAGCAAGAAGGACGCAAGGATCGCTCTGGGAACGAGTACTCGTCAACTGGAAGTTATGACCAGGACTGCGTGATACGACTCACCCGATGATTACACTCATTGCTCCTAACGGCGTTACCAGAATAGCTGGCGCGAACGTGTATGCCGCGAAATTGGCGACTGGGATAGTAGTACGTCAGCCGGGAGTCCTATATCCATCGCATCTCGTCTGTGACTAACCTTCGCCAACAATCACTGAGGGGGTGTCACGCGATCATCAGCTTGCGAACATGACAAAAAGATACGAGCGGCCTGGGGACTCACTTGTTACCATACCGGCCCACCAGATGGGGTTTTGTAGGTATGAGAGATCCTCGGCTGAACTACGAGTCAGTGAATAGTCCAGTAAACGACGGAAGACGCCTGGACAGGCTGCTCACAGGCATTCCGAGGCCCCGTCTGCCGTTGGTGAGAGTGCGGGTACTCGCTGTCCTTCTTGGCGGCATCGTTCAGGCCCTGCAGCTCATTGTGTTAGTAAAGCTGGACCTAAGGCAGCTCAATTATAAAATCGTCGACACACCTTCTTTGTGATGATGAAACTTGATCTGAGGTGATGTTGCCTTTCAGCCTATGTGCACGTTACTGCGCTCCAAGTCGTACTCACCCGATCAAGAAGGTGCCCCCCAATGCCAAGCCCAGTCCAATGTATTTGTCCTCGACCATCTTGCGGATCCCGCTTTTTCGTTCCGTGGGTTCTTGTCCTGTAGCTGTTCTGGGGTCGCGATATGCTGGGTATACCTAGCTGACGATGTTTTGGGACAGAGAGGTAAGCTATCTCAGAGATGAAGATTGGGGTGGAGAAGACGGATGAATCCGATTTACACTTGTGCAGCCTTTGTTGTCTACAGGCTAGTTACTGTGCAGAGTTAGTCGACAGCTCAGGGAAACCGACGCGACTTGCCACGTGGCTCAAGAACACGTCGCATGGGAGACTTTGTGGCGATTTCCTTCACCTTTACTTGGTTGCAAGTCCAGGTACTCGAGTACTGTAGCTTGTGCATCCGACTATGCTTTACAAGTTCGCCTTCACTGGGCCCATGGACCAGACTCTAAGGTAGAGCCGGGGTCATAGCAGTAAGATGGGGTGCATCTCCTTTCAAGATTTGTTGCGCGTCGAAGATCATCCTTTATATCCCGTTCTGAGCCCCAATATCGTCTCACGCTGGAGTTAAAGATCGAGTCGGACCAGTATCACAGAGGCGCTGAGACCTCGACGAGCTCAAAATTTGAGCCCCTCTAGAGAATAGTTGCCACTCAAGGCATTCAAGCACATTCACTCCAGTAGCCTGCCCAGCATACGCTTTTATCGCTCATACCCCCATTGATTTTCATCTGCGCCCGGTTGATTCATACCAACTCTCCTTAAAATGGTGGCTTTGTCTAGTGACCTGCCCCCCACTCCATCATCTATGGCTAGCTCTTTCAAAAGCTTCTTCGGCAGTATGAGGGCCCTCCGGTCCTCCCAGCCCAAGAGATCACTGTTCTCTACTGCCAATTCTGGTCGCACCTCAGGTTTGCAGAGTACCAACTATAGCGGTGAAACAGCGGTCGACAGCGCCGAAGGTGCTAGCGAGCTCTTCACCAAAATCAAGGATGACATCGGCACCACTAGCGAGAAACCATCCACCCAGATTAGCCAGAAGTTTGCTGACTGGGTAAGTCGACAATCGGCGAAGCTCACCGAACGTCGTCGCGGCGTACCGCCCTCGCACACGGAACTCGAAGCCGACGATCCGCCCCCGCCTTACACCGAAAGGGAAGGGACGACCCCACCCTCGAGTCAAAATACTCTTCCGTCGGGTGAGATCAGGCAAGACTTCGGGAACGCTTCACAACAGGGATCTACGTCTTTCGGCCTTGTACTTGGAGAGACAGGTCGACCTCCAAGATTGTACCACAACAGCTCCGGACCGACTTCGCGGTCCACTTTCAGCTCTGATTACTCTCAGAGGTTGTCCAATCCTTATGCAAATTACGAAGACCCGGACTACTCAGCGATGGGTCTGCCGCCGAGCCGACCTCTCTCCTTCGTATCAGAGTCTGCGTCGAGCCGATTTTCGGCATATTCCTTGACTGGTACTCAAGAAGGCGGTTTCCAACGTTTCAACACTGGGCAATCTGGAGTCCATGCACAGGATCTCGTAACCCACCCTTACGACAACTCAGGAACATCTGCTAGGGGAACATCATACTCAGACCGTGGTGGGCCTTGGGCTATTGACCAAAGGTCCCGTG